>JASAOG010000054.1:2112500-3312500 GCA_030265305.1 Biomphalaria pfeifferi | reverse complement strand
CATCAAGCTTACGAAATTAGAAGATGCCAATATACAAACAGAAACAGAATAGTATCGTCTGCTGAAACCTAGAAATAGGGCGTTAAAATTATTCACCTGTTGCAACAAGACCCGGCAAGTTATCGAAAGTGTCAGGTGGAAACGTAACACTTCCTATGACACTTGCTTTGACGAACTGATCGTAAATAGGCTGGATGGTAACATGGAAGGTCCCAAATGTATACAGAATAGTTCTAGACAAGTTCGCGTTTGTGTGTGCGCGTCTGTGTGCGTCTTTGCCTATTTGTTTGTGCAAGAAGGGATTACTGATATAGGATTGGCAAGAGAGTCATGTTCATGTAACACTGAGAGATGTTTGCATAAAAGGAGAGAGACAGAGAGAGACAGAGAGATCACAGATTGGGTCAGCATGCTTCGCAATTTTTTTTTTAAATTAAGATTTATTTTGTAGGGCTCGTGGAAACACACGTTTTAATATCAACTTTTGAACTATATATATATATATATATATATATATATATATATATATATATATATATAGAGAGAGAGAGAGAGAGAGAGAGAGATTATATAGAGATATGGATAGATATTACTATGATATGTTTACGATGCCTGAATCGAGTGAATCAACCTTTTTCGACCTATGTCCAACATTTGTCGGTCTAAGTAAAACCTTTTTCGACCTGTTCGATCTCTTTCTATGGTCAACGGTTAACGAGTGTATCATGAAGCCAGCACAAGAAACAACCACTTCTATGTACCCCAACTAAATTCAAGTACCCATTAGAGTTGGGTCGACTCAGAGACGTTTCAAAAAAACTACCAGTCTTCACCAAGATTGGAACCCAAGACCCTCTTTATTTCGGAAACCTAGCGCTTTAACACTGAACATTTCCACGTTGGGACACTTTTCTTCAATGACTTACAGATGTGACTTGCATTTCCTTTAGTTCCTCAAATTGAAGTACATTCCTTGTCTAGGTTCCTGATCTACGTTGGGGCAAAAAAAAAAGTATGGACCTCGTTCTGGCCACATAACACCCTCGTTAACCGTCAAAGAAACAGGTCTTGTCAAACTCTGCCACACCGATAATCTTATCTATCTTATCTTATATGATACAGACGTTACTTCAAAAAAGATGATGATTACGTCCTGCGCGTCATGCATTTAGTCATGCATTTTAACTAATGACCTAAACTCCGCCAAGTCACTGGTTTTCCTGGCTAGCTCAGGCAACCCATTCCATGCTCTGATAGCGCTAGGAAAGAAGGAGCTTTTGTACACATTTGTCCTAGCATATGGAACGAGGATTTTAGGGGAAAGCTAACCTTTTTACCACACTTTACATGTTTGTGAGTGAACAGTGAGTGTTTATGGGAGTGTGGAATTGTGGTGTGTGTGACATCTAGAAATATGTGTATACATGTTATTAAGCGTTGGGTGTGTGTATGTGCGTGTGTGTGATTGCCAACAAAAGCGTGCATGTGTGCCTCAGCTGTGGCATCAAAAGTACACAATATGTTCGTGAACAAGCAAGTGTAAGTGGATCTCTCTATCAGCTCGAGGAAAACTCTGTGCACTGCCTGACTTCAATGCTCTCAAGGCATGTCTCAACTTTCATACATATCATTAAACTAAAACTCGTGTTATTTCCGAGCATATTTTGACGATCCTGTAGGGAGAATTCGGGATTGTACTTGTTCTGTCTGGTCTGTCCACCAATCCGCCTGTCATTTTTGAATAGCAAAAACTAAAAGGGATATTCAAGCTCCAGTTCAGCATCGCCGTAGATATACAATGGCTACTTTAAACCTTCTGAAAATGTATTCTTTTTTTTTTTTTAGATTATTATATCTATATTTTATGTATATTTTATGTAAATAAGTATAACCATTTTTAAAACATGATGCAAGAGCTCTGCTTTTTATTGAAAATTACAATATATACATATTCACGGCTTATTACAAAAACTGAATTGTACTTGCAATACAGAGATAACTTCACGATTTAATCTTTCCATATGTGAGGGGTGGGTCACATAGTATGCTACTAAAAATCAGGAAGTGAATATATTATGTTGTTTTTTTTTCATCCTACTTTTTGTTTAGAATGCATAGTGGACTTTAATCTCAGTGATATCAACTGGAAACAATATTGGCGGTAGGTGCAACTTAAAAAAAAAAACGGTATGAGTCTGGACTAACCAATGAAGCTCCAAAAAGGCGTAAACCCATAAAAGAGGCATTTTGTCTTGCGCTATTGTGTCGAAAAATTTCGTCCGCACTGTTTTTTTCGGGTCACCATCGTGACTCATGCACTCATGCGGATCCTCTCTCCATTACATGGGTAGAAAAAGCGCTATGGACGTGATCGTAAGTTACTCCATAACAAAACCACCCTTTATTATTTTCTTTTAAAATTTGTATTATTATTATTATTTTGAATTAGAATAGACTTTCTTTTTTCAATGATGACGCAAGAAGCTGAGCATTTCATTGGTTGAATTTTTAAATGTCTGCTAATCATTTAGTGCCTTCCCCTGAGTCATTGTTGTTAGTGCAAAAGCTATGTTAAAGTTAATGTGGCCCGAAGTGGAATACTGTGCCAACTGTTCAGCATTTCTAAATGTAGAAGCTTTCACTGTCTTCTAAGTATTGAGAGTGCTAGGAAACAAGAAGCAAAACGGCAATGGAAGATCAGCACCTTGCACAAGCATTCAATTATGCATTTAAACACATTTTATAATTTATGTACGTACATTTAAATGTGATACTTGGGCACACATTTTAAAATTCGTTATGCCTGACAAAACTTCAAGGAAGTCTAGGGGTGGGCCATGGGGGAAGGGGGGGTCAACAAGAAGCCTGTTTTCAACTGATCGGTCACGATTTAGCTGAGCGGTCATGATTTAGATCCAATATCTGGCCAGGAAAGTGTACGCTTTATTTGGGGCCACATTGTATGCTACTAAAAATTAAAGGGAAGCAAATAGCTTGTGTGCCTATGTTTACCTTCTGTATATTTGTGTAGAATGCATAAGCAAAAATAAAAATCAATTCACTTTTGAATTTATTACATTTAAGTTTACAATAGAAAAAGTAAAATATGAAGAAAAAAAAATCTTAAATCGAGTGAAATTAAATCTGTTATTTCAGTGGCGTAGGTATGGATTTGGGGCCCGGGGGACTTGACCTCTTGAGGGGCTCCTGCTTTTTTACATTCGACATCATCAAATGAAATAATTGTGTAATATTTAATGTAAAAACAATTTGCGGACATTCATTTGCATCCCCCCCCCTTTTCAAGTGGGGGCCCGGGGGGACTTACAAATTTGGACCCCCCCCCCAACCACCAACTTAGCTACGCCACTGGGTTATTTTGAATCAATCATGTCATTGATTTTTGACATTAGATCTAGAATAACAAAATTAAACTTGTGCAATATTTTTTTTTCCATATTGTAGCACAACTTTCAATTCTTATAGCATGCTAAGTGCGATATGTTCCAATCATTTTTGAACCGATGAGTGAGGGGGGGGGGGGGGGTATCTGGGAGAAGGTTTTTAAAAGCTATTTTAAAACAAAACGTTGCTCAAGTCTGAATTCGTACTCCAGAGCTCGACTCTTTATAATATAATCCCTACTCTCTAACCACCAAGCTGGTCAAGTACTCATAAAAATAGAAGTTTATATAGTTATCTATTGTTAGTTTTATTTTTTTCCCCGATTGATGTAATTCTCTTCACAAGGCTAATCTCTGTTCACCTACTACATTTGTATATATATATATATATATATATATATATATATATATATATATATATATATATATATATATATATATATATATATATATAAGTGTTAGATACGACTATTTCATTAACACTATCTCTCCGAACTGACGATATCAGCGTTGATTCCACCAGAATGTGGTAAATAATGACCGAGAGAAAGAGTTAATTGGTTAAATTTTTATTGGCTCGAGTTTCGTCATCGACAATGAATAATTTGTGCAAAGTTTCAACTTGATCCGAGAATGGAAAAGGGCAAGATTTCAGAGTTATCCAGAGTCAATGTAAGCTTTGTAACAAGCAAAATAAAAAAAAAACTTTTTTTTAAACATAGCTTATATTATTGTGAATCAATTCGTTTTTGGATCAGTCATGTAATTAAATTTGTAATAGATCTATACTAACAATAATAAATCTGTGCCACTAGAAATATTTGTTTGCCACTTGTTTTTGATCAGCGCAATTTCATGCTCTTAGCGTTTTCAATACGATATGGTCCTATCACTTGTCTGGACCAGTTGGAAAGGTGGAGAAAACGGGGTATCTGGGTGATCGCTTTTTAAATATATTTCAAAAAAAAAGAAAGGAAACGACCTGCATTCGAACTTATCGGCTAAAGCTTTCTCAGGATTCTCAAGCCAACCCGGTAACCACTCTGCTAGCGAAGAGTCTATGAACAAGGAAGTTATCTATTATTTCTATTTCATGGTTGTGGTCACTAAACTTGAGACAGCAGCCTAATATAAAAGGGGACTAATTCAGCTTATACCAACACTTCTATCAAATGTTATTTCTTTCCCTTGTTTGAGATACCAAACAAAGTAGTTTATTACCAATATTTAACTAATTGGTTAATATGTTTAAATTGATTCTTGTGTTGTCAGGTATATAAAGAAATAATTGTGAACAATTTTAGCTTGATCCGAGATTGGGGTATCGTAGAAATAACATGTACAAACGTTTGGTCAGACAAACACTCAGACAGACAGAGTGAGTAGATATAAGCTTTGTAAAAAATAGCGATTGAATGTCTCATGTTAGCGCTCATTTAAAGTGAAGCAGACGACTTTAGCAATAACACTGTCTTCTGAAAAGTATGCACCGTTATAGGCTATTACATTTGCTTCCTACATAGAAACTCTGTATATGGCTCCTGTCTTGGACGTCAATGGATGCGCTCAAATGTCTTTTTTATGTTTACGTTTTTCTTGATACAAGGCAGAATCTGAAGAGACTAATCAAGCCAATTCTGGAGCGGCAGAGTTTGCCACAGTTCGTGCATGTATATGCATCTGTTTTAGGCCTAGCTGATAGGGGCAGCTTTCTTTTACTTTCTCTTCACTAGGGCATCTTCGTTTCTTTTAGCTCTCTGCTAAGTAACATTTTATATTTGAGCATAGAAGACACAAGTTACATTTAACGCTAGTAACACTAGTTTGTGTTGCATGCAGCGTACTGAACTAAAAAAATGCAATATCATTTTATCGACTTCTGAGTGCAATACAACTACACAGAATCGAATCCAAGTTCTAGAATTGAATATTACAGAGCCCTGGAAAGAAAAGAAAAGCTTTACAAAAGCTACTTTCATACACTCTTTATCTCCGTGATAGAAAATCAATACATAGGGCTATTGTGCAACAAAAAGACCCATTTCAGTGAAACGATTTCCAAGAAGTCTGACTTTTCCTCTTAGAAAATAATATTCAAATGTAACCGTTGCATTGATCTTGCATACATTCCCACAATGCAAGTTTATAGTTTAGTTTTCTTTGCTGCGCTTTTGAATGGAACCCAAGCGGACTTTTTTTTTTCTTTTGTAAAAAGTGAACCAAGTGCTTTGAAAGTGGCGGGTAGGGTCAGACGTGTGACGTGACAACGAGGTATAGATCTAAACTGCCCACAGGTTGTGACGTTGCAGATCAGTGTTTAGACCTTCTCCACTCTATGAAACGAATATTTACTATCTTCCATTACGGAGAGATAATATTTTACCACAGACCTACATAGATAGATAGATAGATAGATAGATAGATAGATAGATAGATAGATAGATAGATAGACTGACTGGGCGCGTCGACCGCCTTACACTCCACACTATGTCCTGATACAGGACAGGTTTGTAAAGTAGTTATATGAAGTACTTTTTGTTTAAAATCTAACCTATACTTCTCTAACATACAATATGGATGATATAGATTTAAATTATGTTACAACTATAACGCGGTTCAATTTACAGATACTCCATGGAGACTAATAAATTTTAAGCTTTATAGTAGAGATTTGCGAGAATTCTAGAGATCGGAAACAAACCGAACCCGAACCGAACTTTAACTTCACAACCGAACGGAGCCGAAATTATCTGTACGAACCAGACCGAAAGTACAGTCCTTATGCTAATAGACTGTATCAAGATTTGAAATTTTGAATTTTAGGCAATTTGCACATCCCTTAAATGCATTTCAAATAACATAAAGCAAATGACAATTACTTATTGCCGTATAAGCAAGTGCATTGGATTTAGTTCAGTTTACTGAGTCTAGAGCTCAAGGCAAAAGTTATTTTTCAAGGTGCAGTGGAGGAAGAAAGAAGAACTGACTGGACAATGTCAAAAAATGGACTGGTCCCTCTCTTGATAGCCTACAGCTGCTGACTAGAAAAGGGAAAGGATTTGGTTACGTGAACTGTCACCACAACTTTACAACGAAAGTCAAGGGACAGACGAGATGAGATGAGATACTAGATGAGTTAAGAGATGAGATAAGAGATGAGATGAGAGATGAGAGATGAGAGATGAGAGATGAGAGATGAGAGATGAGAGATGAGAGATGAGAGATGAGAGATGAGAGATGAGAGATGAGAGATGAGATGAGAGATGAGATGAGAGATGAGATGAGAGATGAGATGAGAGATGAGATGAGAGATGAGATGAGAGATGAGATGAGAGATGAGATGAGAGATGAGATGAGAGATGAGATGAGAGATGAGATGAGAGATGAGAGATGAGATGAGAGATGAGATGAGAGATGAGATGAGAGATGAGATGAGAGATGAGATGAGAGATGAGATGAGAGATGAGATGAGAGATGAGATGAGAGATGAGATGAGAGATGAGATGAGAGATGAGATGAGAGATGAGATGAATGAGATGAGAGATGAGATGAGAGATGAGATGAGAGATGAGATGAGAGATGAGATGAGAGATGAGATGAGAGATGAGATGAGAGATGAGATGAGAGATGAGATGAGAGATGAGATGAGAGATGAGATGAGAGATGAGATGAGAGATGAGAGATGAGATGAGAGATGAGATGAGAGATGAGATGAGAGATGAGATGAGAGATGAGATGAGAGATGAGATGAGAGATGAGATGAGAGATGAGATGAGAGATGAGATGAGAGATGAGATGAGAGATGAGATGAGAGATGAGATGAGAGATGAGATGAGAGATGAGATGAGAGATGAGATGAGAGATGAGATGAGAGATGAGATGAGAGATGAGATGAGAGATGAGATGAGAGATGAGATGAGAGATGAGATGAGAGATGAGATGAGAGATGAGATGAGAGATGAGATGAGAGATGAGATGAGAGATGAGATGAGAGATGAGATGAGAGATGAGATGAGAGATGAGAGATGAGAGATGAGAGATGAGAGATGAGAGATGAGAGATGAGAGATGAGAGATGAGAGATGAGAGATGAGAGATGAGAGATGAGAGATGAGAGATGAGAGATGAGATGAGAGATGAGATGAGAGATGAGATGAGAGATGAGATGAGAGATGAGAGATGAGATGAGAGATGAGATGAGAGATGAGATGAGAGATGAGATGAGAGATGAGATGAGAGATGAGATGAGAGATGAGATGAGAGATGAGATGAGAGATGAGATGAGAGATGAGATGAGAGATGAGATGAGAGATGAGATGAGAGATGAGATGAGAGATGAGATGAGAGATGAGATGAGAGATGAGATGAGAGATGAGATGAGAGATGAGATGAGAGATGAGATGAGAGATGAGATGAGAGATGAGATGAGAGATGAGATGAGAGATGAGATGAGAGATGAGATGAGAGATGAGATGAGAGATGAGATGAGAGATGAGATGAGAGATGAGATGAGAGATGAGAGATGAGATGAGAGATGAGATGAGAGATGAGATGAGAGATGAGATGAGAGATGAGATGAGAGATGAGATGAGAGATGAGATGAGAGATGAGATGAGAGATGAGATGAGAGATGAGATGAGAGATGAGATGAGAGATGAGATGAGAGATGAGATGAGATGAGAGATGAGATGAGAGATGAGATGAGAGATGAGATGAGAGATGAGATGAGAGATGAGATGAGAGATGAGATGAGAGATGAGATGAGAGATGAGATGAGAGATGAGATGAGAGATGAGATGAGAGATGAGATGAGAGATGAGATGAGAGATGAGATGAGAGATGAGATGAGAGATGAGATGAGAGATGAGATGAGAGATGAGATGAGAGATGAGATGAGAGATGAGATGAGAGATGAGATGAGAGATGAGATGAGAGATGAGATGAGAGATGAGATGAGAGATGAGATGAGAGATGAGAGATGAGATGAGAGATGAGATGAGAGATGAGATGAGAGATGAGATGAGAGATGAGATGAGAGATGAGATGAGAGATGAGATGAGAGATGAGATGAGAGATGAGATGAGAGATGAGATGAGAGATGAGATGAGAGATGAGATGAGAGATGAGATGAGAGATGAGATGAGAGATGAGATGAGAGATGAGATGAGAGATGAGATGAGAGATGAGATGAGAGATGAGATGAGAGATGAGATGAGAGATGAGATGAGAGATGAGATGAGAGATGAGATGAGAGATGAGAGATGAGAGATGAGAGATGAGAGATGAGAGATGAGAGATGAGAGATGAGAGATGAGAGATGAGAGATGAGAGATGAGAGATGAGATGAGAGATGAGATGAGAGATGAGATGAGAGATGAGATGAGAGATGAGATGAGAGATGAGATGAGAGATGAGATGAGAGATGAGATGAGAGATGAGATGAGAGATGAGATGAGAGATGAGATGAGAGATGAGATGAGAGATGAGATGAGAGATGAGATGAGAGATGAGATGAGAGATGAGAGATGAGATGAGAGATGAGATGAGAGATGAGATGAGAGATGAGATGAGAGATGAGATGAGAGATGAGATGAGAGATGAGATGAGAGATGAGATGAGAGATGAGATGAGAGATGAGATGAGAGATGAGATGAGAGATGAGATGAGAGATGAGATGAGAGATGAGATGAGAGATGAGATGAGAGATGAGATGAGAGATGAGATGAGAGATGAGATGAGAGATGAGATGAGAGATGAGATGAGAGATGAGATGAGAGATGAGATGAGAGATGAGATGAGAGATGAGATGAGAGATGAGATGAGAGATGAGATGAGAGATGAGATGAGAGATGAGATGAGAGATGAGATGAGAGATGAGATGAGAGATGAGATGAGAGATGAGATGAGATGATGAGAGATGAGATGAGAGATGAGATGATGAGATGAGATGAGAGATGAGATGAGAGATGAGATGAGAGATGAGATGAGAGATGAGATGAGAGATGAGATGAGAGATGAGATGAGAGATGAGATGAGAGATGAGATGAGAGATGAGATGAGAGATGAGATGAGAGATGAGATGAGAGATGAGATGAGAGATGAGATGAGAGATGAGAGATGAGAGATGAGAGATGAGAGATGAGATGAGAGATGAGATGAGAGATGAGATGAGAGATGAGATGGAGAGATGAGATGAGAGATGAGATGAGAGATGAGATGAGATGAGATGAGAGATGAGATGAGAGATGAGATGAGAGATGAGATGAGAGATGAGATGAGAGATGAGATGAGAGATGAGATGAGAGATGAGATGAGAGATGAGATGAGAGATGAGATGAGAGATGAGATGAGAGATGAGATGAGAGATGAGATGAGAGATGAGATGAGAGATGAGATGAGAGATGAGATGAGAGATGAGATGAGAGATGAGATGAGAGATGAGATGAGAGATGAGAGATGAGAGATGAGAGATGAGAGATGAGAGATGAGAGATGAGAGATGAGAGATGAGAGATGAGAGATGAGAGATGAGAGATGAGAGATGAGATGAGAGATGAGATGAGAGATGAGATGAGAGATGAGATGAGAGATGAGATGAGAGATGAGATGAGAGATGAGATGAGAGATGAGATGAGAGATGAGATGAGAGATGAGATGAGAGATGAGATGAGAGATGAGAGATGAGAGATGAGATGAGAGATGAGATGAGAGATGAGATGAGAGATGAGATGAGAGATGAGATGAGAGATGAGATGAGAGATGAGATGAGAGATGAGATGAGAGATGAGATGAGAGATGAGAGATGAGAGATGAGATGAGAGATGAGATGAGAGATGAGATGAGATGAGAGATGAGATGAGAGATGAGATGAGAGATGAGATGAGATGAGAGATGAGATGAGAGATGAGATGAGAGATGAGATGAGAGATGAGATGAGAGATGAGATGAGAGATGAGATGAGAGATGAGATGAGAGATGAGATGAGAGATGAGATGAGAGATGAGATGAGAGATGAGATGAGAGATGAGATGAGAGATGAGAGATGAGAGATGAGATGAGAGATGAGATGAGAGATGAGATGAGAGATGAGATGAGAGATGAGATGAGAGATGAGATGAGAGATGAGATGAGAGATGAGATGAGAGATGAGAGATGAGATGAGAGATGAGATGAGAGATGAGATGAGAGATGAGATGAGAGATGAGATGAGAGATGAGATGAGAGATGAGATGAGAGATGAGATGAGAGATGAGATGAGAGATGAGATGAGAGATGAGATGAGAGATGAGATGAGAGATGAGATGAGAGATGAGATGAGAGATGAGATGAGAGATGAGATGAGAGATGAGATGAGAGATGAGATGAGAGATGAGATGAGAGATGAGATGAGAGATGAGAGATGAGAGATGAGAGATGAGAGATGAGAGATGAGAGATGAGAGATGAGAGATGAGAGATGAGAGATGAGAGATGAGAGATGAGAGATGAGATGAGAGATGAGATGAGAGATGAGATGAGAGATGAGATGAGAGATGAGATGAGAGATGAGATGAGAGATGAGATGAGAGATGAGATGAGAGATGAGATGAGAGATGAGATGAGAGATGAGATGAGAGATGAGAGATGAGAGATGAGATGAGAGATGAGATGAGAGATGAGATGAGAGATGAGATGAGAGATGAGATGAGAGATGAGATGAGAGATGAGATGAGAGATGAGATGAGAGATGAGATGAGAGATGAGATGAGAGATGAGATGAGAGATGAGATGAGAGATGAGATGAGAGATGAGATGAGAGATGAGATGAGAGATGAGATGAGAGATGAGATGAGAGATGAGATGAGAGATGAGATGAGAGATGAGATGAGAGATGAGAGATGAGATGAGAGATGAGATGAGAGATGAGATGAGAGATGAGATGAGAGATGAGATGAGAGATGAGATGAGAGATGAGATGAGAGATGAGATGAGAGATGAGATGAGAGATGAGATGAGAGATGAGATGAGAGATGAGATGAGAGATGAGATGAGAGATGAGATGAGAGATGAGATGAGAGATGAGATGAGAGATGAGATGAGAGATGAGATGAGAGATGAGATGAGAGATGAGATGAGAGATGAGATGAGAGATGAGAGATGAGATGAGAGATGAGATGAGAGATGAGATGAGAGATGAGATGAGAGATGAGATGAGAGATGAGATGAGAGATGAGATGAGAGATGAGATGAGAGATGAGATGAGAGATGAGATGAGAGATGAGATGAGAGATGAGATGAGAGATGAGATGAGAGATGAGATGAGAGATGAGATGAGAGATGAGATGAGAGATGAGATGAGAGATGAGATGAGAGATGAGATGAGAGATGAGATGAGAGATGAGATGAGAGATGAGATGAGAGATGAGATGAGAGATGAGATGAGAGATGAGATGAGAGATGAGATGAGAGATGAGATGAGAGATGAGATGAGAGATGAGATGAGAGATGAGATGAGAGATGAGATGAGAGATGAGATGAGAGATGAGAGATGAGAGATGAGAGATGAGAGATGAGAGATGAGAGATGAGAGATGAGATGAGAGATGAGATGAGAGATGAGATGAGAGATGAGATGAGAGATGAGATGAGAGATGAGATGAGAGATGAGATGAGAGATGAGAGATGAGAGATGAGAGATGAGAGATGAGAGATGAGAGATGAGAGATGAGAGATGAGAGATGAGAGATGAGAGATGAGAGATGAGAGATGAGATGAGAGATGAGATGAGAGATGAGATGAGAGATGAGATGAGAGATGAGATGAGAGATGAGATGAGAGATGAGATGAGAGATGAGATGAGAGATGAGATGAGAGATGAGATGAGAGATGAGATGAGAGATGAGAGATGAGAGATGAGATGAGAGATGAGATGAGAGATGAGATGAGAGATGAGATGAGAGATGAGATGAGAGATGAGATGAGAGATGAGATGAGAGATGAGATGAGAGATGAGATGAGAGATGAGATGAGAGATGAGATGAGAGATGAGATGAGAGATGAGATGAGAGATGAGATGAGAGATGAGATGAGAGATGAGATGAGAGATGAGATGAGAGATGAGATGAGAGATGAGATGAGAGATGAGATGAGAGATGAGATGAGAGATGAGATGAGAGATGAGAGATGAGATGAGAGATGAGATGAGAGATGAGATGAGAGATGAGATGAGAGATGAGATGAGAGATGAGATGAGAGATGAGATGAGAGATGAGATGAGAGATGAGATGAGAGATGAGATGAGAGATGAGATGAGAGATGAGATGAGAGATGAGATGAGAGATGAGATGAGAGATGAGATGAGAGATGAGATGAGAGATGAGATGAGAGATGAGATGAGAGATGAGATGAGAGATGAGATGAGAGATGAGATGAGAGATGAGATGAGAGATGAGATGAGAGATGAGATGAGAGATGAGATGAGAGATGAGATGAGAGATGAGATGAGAGATGAGATGAGAGATGAGATGAGAGATGAGATGAGAGATGAGATGAGAGATGAGATGAGAGATGAGATGAGAGATGAGATGAGAGATGAGATGAGAGATGAGATGAGAGATGAGATGAGATGAGAGATGAGAGATGAGATGAGAGATGAGATGAGAGATGAGATGAGAGATGAGATGAGAGATGAGATGAGAGATGAGATGAGAGATGAGATGAGAGATGAGATGAGAGATGAGATGAGAGATGAGATGAGAGATGAGATGAGAGATGAGATGAGAGATGAGATGAGAGATGAGATGAGAGATGAGATGAGAGATGAGATGAGAGATGAGATGAGAGATGAGATGAGAGATGAGATGAGAGATGAGATGAGAGATGAGATGAGAGATGAGATGAGAGATGAGATGAGAGATGAGATGAGAGATGAGATGAGAGATGAGATGAGAGATGAGAGATGAGAGATGAGATGAGAGATGAGAGATGAGAGATGAGAGATGAGAGATGAGAGATGAGAGATGAGAGATGAGAGATGAGAGATGAGATGAGAGATGAGATGAGAGATGAGATGAGAGATGAGATGAGAGATGAGATGAGAGATGAGATGAGAGATGAGATGAGAGATGAGATGAGAGATGAGATGAGAGATGAGATGAGAGATGAGATGAGAGATGAGATGAGAGATGAGATGAGAGATGAGATGAGAGATGAGATGAGAGATGAGATGAGAGATGAGAGATGAGATGAGAGATGAGATGAGAGATGAGATGAGAGATGAGATGAGAGATGAGATGAGAGATGAGATGAGAGATGAGATGAGAGATGAGATGAGAGATGAGATGAGAGATGAGATGAGAGATGAGATGAGAGATGAGATGAGAGATGAGATGAGAGATGAGATGAGAGATGAGATGAGAGATGAGATGAGAGATGAGATGAGAGATGAGATGAGAGATGAGATGAGAGATGAGATGAGAGATGAGATGAGAGATGAGATGAGAGATGAGATGAGAGATGAGATGAGAGATGAGATGAGAGATGAGATGAGAGATGAGATGAGAGATGAGATGAGAGATGAGATGAGAGATGAGATGAGAGATGAGATGAGAGATGAGATGAGAGATGAGATGAGAGATGAGATGAGAGATGAGATGAGATGAGAGATGAGATGAGAGATGAGATGAGAGATGAGATGAGATGAGAGATGAGATGAGAGATGAGATGAGAGATGAGATGAGAGATGAGATGAGAGATGAGATGAGAGATGAGATGAGAGATGAGATGAGAGATGAGATGAGAGATGAGATGAGAGATGAGATGAGAGATGAGATGAGAGATGAGATGAGAGATGAGATGAGAGATGAGAGATGAGAGATGAGAGATGAGAGATGAGATGAGAGATGAGATGAGAGATGAGATGAGAGATGAGATGAGAGATGAGATGAGAGATGAGATGAGAGATGAGATGAGAGATGAGATGAGAGATGAGATGAGAGATGAGATGAGAGATGAGATGAGAGATGAGATGAGAGATGAGATGAGAGATGAGATGAGAGATGAGATGAGAGATGAGATGAGAGATGAGATGAGAGATGAGATGAGAGATGAGATGAGAGATGAGATGAGAGATGAGATGAGAGATGAGATGAGAGATGAGATGAGAGATGAGATGAGAGATGAGATGAGAGATGAGATGAGAGATGAGATGAGAGATGAGATGAGAGATGAGATGAGAGATGAGATGAGAGATGAGATGAGAGATGAGAGATGAGAGATGAGAGATGAGAGATGAGAGATGAGAGATGAGATGAGAGATGAGATGAGAGATGAGATGAGAGATGAGATGAGAGATGAGATGAGAGATGAGATGAGAGATGAGATGAGAGATGAGATGAGAGATGAGATGAGAGATGAGATGAGAGATGAGATGAGAGATGAGATGAGAGATGAGATGAGAGATGAGATGAGAGATGAGATGAGAGATGAGATGAGAGATGAGATGAGAGATGAGATGAGAGATGAGATGAGAGATGAGATGAGAGATGAGATGAGAGATGAGATGAGAGATGAGATGAGAGATGAGATGAGAGATGAGATGAGAGATGAGATGAGAGATGAGATGAGAGATGAGATGAGAGATGAGATGAGAGATGAGATGAGAGATGAGATGAGAGATGAGATGAGAGATGAGATGAGAGATGAGATGAGAGATGAGATGAGAGATGAGATGAGAGATGAGATGAGAGATGAGATGAGAGATGAGATGAGAGATGAGATGAGAGATGAGATGAGAGATGAGATGAGAGATGAGATGAGAGATGAGATGAGAGATGAGATGAGAGATGAGATGAGAGATGAGATGAGAGATGAGATGAGAGATGAGATGAGAGATGAGATGAGAGATGAGATGAGAGATGAGATGAGAGATGAGATGAGAGATGAGATGAGAGATGAGATGAGAGATGAGATGAGAGATGAGATGAGAGATGAGAGATGAGATGAGAGATGAGATGAGAGATGAGATGAGAGATGAGATGAGAGATGAGATGAGAGATGAGATGAGAGATGAGATGAGAGATGAGATGAGAGATGAGATGAGAGATGAGATGAGAGATGAGATGAGAGATGAGATGAGAGATGAGATGAGAGATGAGATGAGAGATGAGATGAGAGATGAGATGAGAGATGAGATGAGAGATGAGATGAGAGATGAGATGAGAGATGAGATGAGAGATGAGATGAGAGATGAGATGAGAGATGAGATGAGAGATGAGATGAGAGATGAGATGAGAGATGAGATGAGAGATGAGATGAGAGATGAGATGAGAGATGAGATGAGAGATGAGATGAGAGATGAGATGAGAGATGAGATGAGAGATGAGATGAGAGATGAGATGAGAGATGAGAGATGAGAGATGAGAGATGAGAGATGAGAGATGAGAGATGAGAGATGAGATGAGAGATGAGATGAGAGATGAGATGAGAGATGAGATGAGAGATGAGATGAGAGATGAGATGAGAGATGAGATGAGATGAGAGATGAGATGAGAGATGAGATGATGAGATGAGAGATGAGATGAGAGATGAGATGAGAGATGAGATGAGAGATGAGATGAGAGATGAGATGAGAGATGAGATGAGAGATGAGATGAGAGATGAGATGAGAGATGAGATGAGAGATGAGATGAGAGATGAGATGAGAGATGAGATGAGAGATGAGATGAGAGATGAGATGAGAGATGAGATGAGAGATGAGATGAGAGATGAGATGAGAGATGAGATGAGAGATGAGATGAGAGATGAGATGAGAGATGAGATGAGAGATGAGATGAGAGATGAGATGAGAGATGAGATGAGAGATGAGATGAGAGATGAGATGAGAGATGAGATGAGAGATGAGATGAGAGATGAGATGAGAGATGAGATGAGAGATGAGATGAGAGATGAGATGAGAGATGAGATGAGAGATGAGATGAGAGATGAGATGAGAGATGAGATGAGAGATGAGATGAGAGATGAGATGAGAGATGAGATGAGAGATGAGATGAGAGATGAGATGAGAGATGAGATGAGAGATGAGATGAGAGATGAGATGAGAGATGAGATGAGAGATGAGATGAGAGATGAGATGAGAGATGAGATGAGAGATGAGATGAGAGATGAGATGAGAGATGAGATGAGAGATGAGATGAGAGATGAGATGAGAGATGAGATGAGAGATGAGATGAGATGAGATGAGATGAGAGATGAGATGAGAGATGAGATGAGAGATGAGATGAGAGATGAGATGAGAGATGAGATGAGAGATGAGATGAGAGATGAGATGAGAGATGAGATGAGAGATGAGATGAGAGATGAGATGAGAGATGAGATGAGAGATGAGATGAGAGATGAGATGAGAGATGAGATGAGAGATGAGATGAGAGATGAGATGAGAGATGAGATGATGAGATGAGATGAGAGATGAGATGAGAGATGAGATGAGAGATGAGATGAGAGATGAGATGAGAGATGAGATGAGAGATGAGAGATGAGATGAGAGATGAGATGAGAGATGAGATGAGAGATGAGATGAGAGATGAGATGAGAGATGAGATGAGAGATGAGATGAGAGATGAGATGAGAGATGAGATGAGAGATGAGATGAGAGATGAGATGAGAGATGAGATGAGAGATGAGATGAGAGATGAGATGAGAGATGAGATGAGAGATGAGATGAGAGATGAGATGAGAGATGAGATGAGAGATGAGATGAGAGATGAGATGAGAGATGAGATGAGAGATGAGATGAGAGATGAGATGAGAGATGAGAGATGAGAGATGAGATGAGAGATGAGATGAGAGATGAGATGAGAGATGAGATGAGAGATGAGATGAGAGATGAGATGAGAGATGAGATGAGAGATGAGATGAGAGATGAGATGAGATGAGAGATGAGATGAGAGATGAGATGAGAGATGAGATGAGAGATGAGATGAGAGATGAGATGAGAGATGAGATGAGAGATGAGATGAGAGATGAGATGAGAGATGAGATGAGAGATGAGATGAGAGATGAGAGATGAGATGAGAGATGAGATGAGAGATGAGATGAGAGATGAGATGAGAGATGAGATGAGAGATGAGATGAGAGATGAGATGAGAGATGAGATGAGAGATGAGATGAGAGATGAGATGAGAGATGAGATGAGAGATGAGATGAGAGATGAGATGAGAGATGAGATGAGAGATGAGATGAGAGATGAGATGAGAGATGAGATGAGAGATGAGATGAGAGATGAGATGAGAGATGAGATGAGAGATGAGATGAGAGATGAGAGATGAGATGAGAGATGAGATGAGAGATGAGATGAGAGATGAGATGAGAGATGAGATGAGAGATGAGATGAGAGATGAGATGAGAGATGAGATGAGAGATGAGAGATGAGATGAGAGATGAGATGAGAGATGAGATGAGAGATGAGATGAGAGATGAGATGAGAGATGAGATGAGAGATGAGATGAGAGATGAGATGAGAGATGAGATGAGAGATGAGATGAGAGATGAGATGAGAGATGAGATGAGAGATGAGATGAGAGATGAGATTAGATAAGATGAAATAAGAGATGAGATAAGAGATGAGATAAGATGAGGTGAGATAAGAGATGAGATGAGAGATAAGATGAAAGATGAGGTGAGAGAGATTGAGGCTAATACTTGCGTAGCCGTAAAAGACAACTGAAATTCTTGAAATCTTCTTTCTGAGACAATAAAAGTTTGATGATTCGGTATTTGTTACTGATAATGGAAGTGATACGAAGTTTTCTTATCGTAAAGATTTTAAAATAAGCTGTGCAGGTCTGAACATAGCTTCAAAATCCCCTGGTGACGTTGACACTATGCGTAATTTAAATGCAGCTTTACTTTTCATCTTGGATGAAAAATATATTATTCATCCGTTGTACCAGCTTTTAACGCTTGCCTGGTATGACAATCTGAACATTAAAAATAAAAATAAACTTCATAGAATCCTAAATATTGATGGAAAGGTGGCAAAAAAAAACAAAAAAAACACATATTTGGGCCGCTGTTTGAGAAAAACATTCATAAGAAAGCTAAAAAGATTTTAGAAATAAAAAATCACCATTTGGATCAGGATTTTGTCATTTTACCATCACAAAACAGATGCAAGACACAAATACTCTTTTGTCTTCCTGGCAAGCAATATAAGAGCATTTCACGTGTAAAATATGGCTTTTGGTTTTCTATAGTTATAATGTTTTGTATGGTGTAATGCACAAATTGTAAGACAAATTTTCTTATGGATAAAAAAGATTATTATTAGTATTATTGTTGAGTCTTATCCAAAGCAGCTTAACTTTTGCGAAATTTCAACTTCATCCGAGAATGGAAAGTGGAAGACTTAGAATTAAATTCTTCCACACCGTTCGACGCATTGGTCGTAAAGCTGTCACCACAAAGATCTGTCACTGGCAATGTCTGAAGCCTCTTCCTACCTGGTGTCCACAGCACTGAGCCCCTCCATGAATGTGGGGCGCCAAGTTATACGAGGGCGTCTCTGTTTGCGCTTGCCTCGTATTGGCCTTTTTGTCGTTTCAACTCCTGGTATGCGTAATTCATTTTGTCAGAGAACATGTCCCGTAAACCTCATGCGACGCACCGTCACAACCTCAACTAAGTGGTCGACTCTCAGCTCAGCATTGGAATTCATTGTTTGAGACCTAATCTCTAGAACTGACTCAAAATAGCCGTATTTTTACTTAGGAAAGCTGGAGAAATACGTTCAAAGAATTATGTAGCCTACCAGATAGACAGACGAAGTGAGTTACACGCTTTAAAAAAAATCTCAACAAGGTCAGATTCTGACAAGGTAAACATGTTGGCTATGTAACAAGACCTATTTTGAATGCGCAGTTATTGTTATATTTTTTTTGTAGTATGGCTGTTCAGTCTTGGCGGGGTACATTTCTTTAATCTTTATATTTGCAATTAAGCTTAAATGCGACGTCAGTTTAGAGCGCACGCACCGCAAGCCACGAACCTTAACCACGCCATAGATTAGAGCGGCATGCAGAGTTGGGTAAACAAGGGTCTCTACTCTTGAGCACTGCTATCACCTCCCCTTCCCCTTTCAGGCCACGTTAACAAAGATAACTATATTGCAATGTCTTCAGACTACAATACTTTTACAACCCACATCTTATCAATTTATTCACAGCTTTAGGACTTTAACTTGGTAGGGGTGGTGCCTGAGGGGTAAAGCATATGGCTTCCGAACCGGCAGGGGGGGCGGGCTCAAGCTTGAATCCCGTTAAAGACTGTGATTTTGAACATCTTGATTTTTAGAAAATCCCCCCTCCCAAGCCCACCCAACTCTAATGGATATCTGATATACCTTAGGTAAGTAAAGGCAGTTGGACGTTGTGCTGGCCACATAACACCCTCATTAACTTTAAATGGTCGGAACAGATAAGCTTTACTTCATATATTTCAAAGAAATATAGCGAACTTTTGTCGTGTAACTATAGGGCAGATGATATAATGCTCATGTTTCTATGGCCAACGGTTCACGAGGGTGTCATGTGGCTAGCACACTGACCAACCATCCAGCTTATGTCAGGTTGGCTGGAAACAGTGCCCGAGTTTTTTTTGGTTATTATTTAACTTTTTATTTCAAATGTACATTAACGAAGGGCCGATACCAACTATGTGATATTCGTCGACAAAAAACTGAGAAGATGTTCTATCGCTTAGGTTTTTGACACTCAGTTGCAAATGAAGACGCCAACCTTAAATAGATAGACGCAAAGATTTTTTTCTCCCACATGTCAGCGTAAAAATGTCTACGATAAAGATTTCTAGGCCCTTACTCAGGGCTGGATTTTTAAAAGGCTTAATACAATCCAACTTATGAATGAAAGTACTGAATGAAAACTGATATGTTAATGCATGCTACATTTTAGATGAAAGAAATTGTAAACTTTATCTCACTTTCTTTGTACAAAAAAAAATTGTTACTAGCCTATGCATATTTTAGTCTTAAAATGTGTATATTTTTTAGTTTGTGGAGGGTAAAGCTCTTAGTAGACGCACTGTCGTAAATCTAGAGCTATAGACTTATATATACTAAATCCTGGAGCTTTATTTACTTATTCCAAGAAAGAGTACACTTCTTAATCGCGCAATTTTTGTCAGCGTAAAAATGCGAAACAAAATATTAGGGAAAAAAAAACAACTAACAAGTTTCTGACCTGTCGAAATTCGGACATATTTTTATCTCTTTTGTGGAGGCCCTAATGTTGTGGATATTCCCCAGGAATGTAGCCCCGGGCAGCCTTCAATAAATCCGGCCTTGCCATACATACATTCAAATACGTATATCTAAGTACCAAATTCTTAATACCCTGATCTAAATACCTAGATCTCTGGGTCTAAATACATAGGCTTAGATCTCTAGATCTAAGTACCCAGATCTAAATACCTAAATCTAAATTACGTTCACCGTTTTCTAATAATAATAATAATAATGCTTGTGTTATTAGCCAACGACCTTGTGCTATCTACCTGTTCCCCGCCAGGAGGCCAGGGCGTCGTTAGAAATAACAACATCGCTATAGATATGTAGGTCTCGTTACTAGGAGGTCCACCTGGAGAGATCACAAATGTTACCTTTTCAGAAGGTCCAAAGCTTACTGCAAGATGGCATTGGATGACAGTGGGCAGAATTCGAACCCGGGACGACAACCAGGAGAGCATACCTCACAATCAGGGAGCCACTTTAGAAATACAAGACGTTTTAGAAAGCGGGGGGGGGGGGGGGGGGGGGGGGGGGAGGTAAAAAATCCGTTTTTTTTTCCCATGGACCCCCCCCCCCCAAATATATATTTTCGGAGTTGTTTTTTTTATTTCGATGTTTTCTTTCTGGAGCTAGTGGAATGCCAGCTGGTGGCGGGGGGGGGGGGGGGGGGTTCGTTCACAACACATTTGAACATCTCATTGGGAGAGTCAAGAGAAGAAACTCTGTCTATCTGGTAAAAAGTTTGTACACGTTATTTTTCCCATATTTAATCTTGGGTCAAGTTCTAGCTTTGACCAATTGTTCATTCGCATAGACAAGAAATGAATCAATCTAAAAAAAAAAAAATACCAATTTATTAATTAACTGGTAATTTTTTAAACCAACAGTGGAAATTGATTCTTCAGTAGTCACATATACCACTAAATATGTAGGGTTTCGTCCCCTTAGATATTTGAAGGCGTTATTTCTCCCACACCCATACTAGGATCAAGCTGAAACTTTAAACAATCATTAATTGTACCTAACAAAACATGAATCGATTTAAAAAAATACCCAACAAGTCAATTAGTTATTTTGTTTGATATCGAATAAGGAAAATAAATAACTTCTGTATTATTGAGATATATTTATAAGTGCGGAATTCTTTTCCTTAGATAAGCTTTGAATCTGTTTTTTTTTTAAGTATTTTTTTTATCTTTTGCTTGTTGTTTCTTCTATCGACAAATATGCAGGGCGCAGATTCTGAATTTTCCCGGGTACGCTATTCTGCCTCAACGTGGCACTCGGGTGGAAACGATCGCTAGAGGAAGTGGTTAGGCTAAATGAATAGCAAAACCAAAACTCCTGTGGGAGTGTCCAAGGGAATGCGAGATCTTTCTCGTTGCACGTGCGGAGTTGAAAGAAAGCTTCCACGTCCCTGTCGATAATCCATGCGCTGTTCCTCAAGGGACCGTTACACTAATGGCGTCCTGCCCGGTTAGCTTGGTAAAACATAGGAAAATGGCGGGGGTTCCCGGTGTGCTCGGCCTTCGGCCATGTATTCTACTCCATGCGCCCGGAGTGCCAGATGCATCGGAAATAGCAATATTTTTCATAGACATTGACTTGGACCTCTTCCAGACAGAACGGTTTGTTCAAGCAGGCTTACATGCCTAGAGCTCGATACACGTTCTGAAAATGTTTATCTTTTTCTTACTTGCTCATAGACCTCTTAAAACGCCCTCTATCGGCTGACACTCTCTTCATGGACTCTAATCATAAAGGGTGGTCAAAATCACTAAGAACCACAAGTAAAGAATGCGAATCATTTATTTTAAGCTAAAATTTCGCACATTAAAGTATGGCTGGATAGCTAAGTTGATAGAGCGATGGGGCAAATGTCGTAGGTTCGATCCCTTTACTAACCAACTAAAATTAGAATGTTTGGTGGACGATGTTCGTTGAACGTTAAGTTGGAATTTCGTTTTAACATTTTCCTTTTTATTTTTGGTTCTAATTAGGTGCCCCCTTTCCCCCCCCCCCCCTGTGATGCCTTATGTAGGCCCTAACATTGTAACAGTTCATGAGACAACTGATACTTTACGCTGAACTGGAAATACTCCCTGGCACTAGCGAAATGATAAGAGAGTATAGCCAATGACTTGTATATTATCCACTTTGATTGTATTTGACATGATTTGATTCGGAGTGGGGGGGGGGGGGATGGGTTAAACAGTGAATGTTATTATTCGGGCTTACAATCGTATTGGTTTGTCAGATTTGTTCTCTTCTATTTATATACTTCCCTTGCTTGATTAACTCTCCCCACCCCTCTCTCTCTCTTTTTCCCCCTTAATGTTTCTCTGTGCTCTCTTGCAGACCTTGCCGAGTAAACATGGCCCCGTAAGATGACCCAGTTTAGAAAACCCTAACTCTGCCCTCCCACCTCCACTTTATGGAAGATAAGTATTGCTTGCTTTAATGTGAGGGGGAAGGGGGATAATGTGGTGGTTTCTCCCTCCTCTTACAGCTACGGACTTAGCTCTAAGTGAGGTCTAGATAAGAGACTTGTTATTAAAGTAACTAAAGTATGCCTCATAAATATAGAGTATCTAATCTGAATATGGGTTGAAACATTGATTAGAACTTAAGGAGTACCGGTAGAAAAGAAATGAATGGGGTCCATGTGGATTAGCATTGACCAACACCACTAAAAAGTAAAGTTCCCCTTTTAGACCTTGTGGCCAACGGTTAACGAGGGTGTCATGTGGCCAGCACAACGATTAACCACCTTTACTTATCCCCAACTAATGTCAGGTACCCATTTAAAGCTGGGTGGACTCGAGGCGCCCAAAGATCCCGAAATTAAAAATCCCAGTCTTCACCAGGATTCGAACCCGGTTCGGAAGCCAAACGCCTTACCACTCAAACACCGCCCCTCCTTGACCAACACCACTAACAATGTTATAAAGAGGGAGCTGTTTTTACACAAACCTGAAGGCAATTTTCATATAGTTTAGCATGACGAACAAAAGGGGGACAAACTATAGCGAGCTTTATGTTATCTGAGATATGAATATAAAGTATCTCAATATAGAGGGACTTCTTATGGTCCGACAGCTACACTGGGCAGTGCACGAATCCCGTAGGGGGGACGAACGTTTGCCAAAAGCAGTCTTTTTTGTGAGCTAAAAGGTGGTCGACGTAACAGAGGTGCCTCACGGAAACGCTTTAAAAACCAGCTTAGGCGCCAACTGACATATACGAGAGCACCTGGTTGCATGCGGCTTCAGAACGAGACAGCTGGAGGTCACTCACAACGGCAGCGTGATACACATTTGAGGCCGAAAGAAAATCCGCTGCCGAGGACAGACGCAGACGGCGAAAGGAAAATCTTAATCGGACAATGGTTATGCTTACCCTGCATGTGGCAAAATATGTAGGTCACAGCTGGGGCTGCATGGCCACGGGAAATACTGCATTCCTCATTAATCTTTGGACTCGAAGACAAGCTTAATTCTTATTATCTCAATAGTAAAACTTTTGTGAATAGCTTTTATATAGCACAACTTTAATGCTATTATAGCATGCTCAGAGCGCTATATTCAAGTCTCTTTTTCCTACCAGTGGGTGTAATTTTCACAACCATTCCTTTATGCTTGCGAAGCTTGGACGCTGAATGCAGATCTCGAGAAGAGGATCCTAGCAATGGAACTAAGATGCTATAGAAAGTTCCTAGATATAGCTTTACAAAGACAGCATCACAAATGCCGATATTAGAAACAGGATTTTAACTGCAATGGGACCCGCGATGACCAGCTAACCAGTGTCAAAAAAACAACGAAAACTCTATGGCCACATCACAAGATCATCAGGGCTCGCAAAGACATTCCTTCAGGGAACAGTACCAGGAAAAAGAAGAGGCAGACAGAGAAAGCGATGGAAAGACAGCATAAAAGATTGGACATTCAATAAAATTATATCCAAAGCAGAAGTCGATGAGGAATGGTGAAAGATAATTGACAGATCTTTTGTGGGACCCCAACGGTTCAACAATCTAAAGGCCAGTTGAAAGTGAGGACCAGTGGGGGAGGGGTATCTAGGAGAAAGTTTTTCTAGCTGCCTTTAGGGGCTCAGCAAACGAAACTTTGGTGTTAAACTCAAACAGTCTTGATGAGTAGACACGCCCCCAATAAGCCCCACGACCACAAATCCCACAATCCTTTTGTGGACCTGTGAGGAGAGGAAGGAAGGTTTTATAATTTTGTGATTTTTTTTTGTTTTTCTTAGGAGGCATGGTGGCCGAGTGGTAAATCACTTAGCCTCTAGACTGGAGAGTCCCAGATTCGAATCCTGGTCAAGATTGGGATCTTTAGGGCGCTCTGAGACCAACCAGCTTTAATGGGTACCTGACACTAGTTGGGGAAAGGTAAAGGTAGTTGGCCATTGTGCAGGCCACATGACACCCTTATTAACTGTAATTCATAAAATCAACTGACCTTTCCATCATCTGCCCCATAGATCGCAAGGTCTGAAAGTGAAACCATATTTCTATTTTTTTCTTAGAGTCATGTAACAAAACAACAAACTAGAAAAAGTCAGGTGTAGATCTATTAGAATGTATTTGACTTCATGTAATCCAAAAATGTAAATCTAAATGTATTAAAATCGAAATAGTTCATGGTTGTGGATGTTGCTACCAAAAGTTTCAGGTACACTTGCACAAATACAAAGTTGCAGAACTAGCAATTTAAAAGGAAAAATACTGGATGTAACTTTTACTCTAGCATGCAGTTTGAAATCCCAGAAATAAATGTCCTTGCCATGGTCCATAAGCAAAGAAAATACATTTATCTCAATAACAGCCAAAACAGCCAGTGTTTACATCTCTATAATGGTAATGTTTGCAACTATTGAACATAAAATTGTTCCTGCAGTGTTACATTTTAAGACATGATATTCGGAAACTGCCAAAAAAAAAAAATGAGACAATGGACCATTTTATGCGGACTAACAAAGTTTGTAACAAATTTATGAAATTCTAATTATGTAAAATAATAACAAAAATGAGTTTTTGTACATGCTATCTCTATAATGATATTAAAGCTTGATTCAACTTCTAACAGTAAAAGTAAATAAACAGATAATGGCACATCTAGTGACAGATTAAAATGATACTTGAAGCTTTATACATTTTTTATCTTAAATTCCATTTTATATGAAGATCATTATATTTTAAGACATTATTTATTAAATAATTTACGAATACAAGATAATTGGAATTTGGAATCCCTACCCAAAACACATTTGATTTTTTTTCTACTATTTTGTTGTTGCTGGTAGTGAAACTGATTTACTAAGCTCTTTTTATCCCGGTAGGTTACAAGTCAAATAAAATTTTAAAAAATTAAATATATAATTATATATAATACACAGATTCACATCAGTACAAAAAAAAAAGTAATTTTTGAAAACACACTAATTCAAAAGATTCTGTACAACTTCAGCTGCCTCACTTCTGACATCTGTCAACAACATGTCAAAGATTCCTCCATCTTACGAGGACAGAATTGTCTTTTTTTTAAATATTAATTTCCATTGACTAAATTGTCAATACTGATAGAATTATCATAAATAAGATTCATCAAAGGTTTTCATGGAGCTATTCCAATATGGCAGAAAATAAATTCTCCACTGAAAATGCATTTTTGAACTTCAAGACTCATTGGCACTGTATATATATGTACTGGAGAAACACTCATATATATATGTTTGTTTTTTCTGAGGAAGCGTCATTCACAATATTTTCTAGTCGTTATGTAAATCAAATGATCGTCACTTTGAACCAAGTCTGAACACAATGATCATCAAAGAACATTAAAACCCAGCTTGTATGCCAAACATACAACCAAATCTCTAACATCTATTCTATTATGATATAGATCTATATTACACATACTGATTTCACAATTTTCTTAACAACAAACATTCTTACTATGACTATTAAAAAAAAAAGCTGTTACATCCTAAATTCTGTTTCATTTAGTTGACAACAATAAAATATCCATACAGTACTGGTGACTACTGATCATTAACTGGATTCAAGTTTTCTTCTTCACATAAGCAGAAACTGTCCTACTGAAAGAGACAGCTGGAGCGCTCTCAAGAAGACCACAAAACACATATTTGAGACCCAAAGATGAAGACAGGTGCAGACAACAAAAGGAAATCTTAGACACCTGTCAGAAGTGGGTTTGTGTACATGTGTAATCTTATCTTATTATATATTACAGACATTGCTTCAAAAAAGAAGATAATTTAATCCTATGCATTTCATGTGTGTCAATCTGGTTCATGTTAATCAATGACTTAAACTCTGCCAAGTCATTGGTTTTCCCGGCTGATCAGGCAACCCATTCCATTAAATGCTGCACTTAATCAAAGGTTTGAAGACAATGATTTTATGTTATATTACTTAGTTCTCTTATATTATGTATTTTAATATTATACATCAAAAAAAGGTTTGAATTTCAACATGAACTACTTTAAATGTCAAGAAAGAGCAGAGTATTTTGAATTGGAACCAGTGGAATCTGCCCATGTGGAGTGTCACCAGAGAATGCTGACCATGTCCTTCAGAACTGCACTCTTTACCAAGAGGCCCGAACAAAAACACTGGCCCCAAAATACCCCTTTAGAAAGAAAACTATAAGGAGAGCTCCCTGATTTGGAAACCACTGTGCAGTTCATCTCATGTATTGGTCTAGTCATCTGAACGCTCCAACATAATTTAATGAGAATGAGGAAGAAGAAGAAGCAGATTATTTAGGTCAACTTCATTTTAGAATAGCTCCAGATGGACATGGTAAACATTAAGTATTTACATACAAACAAAAATAAATTAGCGTTATTAATTACAAATGATTATTATTAATAAATTGTTACACAAAAGAAGCAAAATGATCATACAAGGTAAGAAATAATTTTAAATTATACTTAATTTTATATATAACAAAAGAAACGTGTAACAGAAATGTATGTATATACATGAAAAAAACAATATTGTGATCATCAAGCAAACTTTCTTTTAACTATTACTTAAAAAAAAAACAACAACTTTAGAACTAGATCCAAATTTAAAATGAGTGTTGTATCTTTAGAGGATATCATAAATTGTATGGAAAAAAATCTTTTAAACTGTTGTGGTCTGCATGATATACAATCAAACTTTATTTCTGGCTAAATCCATTTAACATTATGAATTGAAAGAAGTACACATAAAAAAAACAGGCAACATAAATTAATGTCTAATTTAATGTAAATTCTAAATAGCATATTATATATATATATTTAAGGTACTGTTGGTAGATCGAAGCACTCTAGAGCTAGAGTAGGCCTAGAGTGTAGGCCTACTCACTCCTAAACCTGCATTTCCATTTTGACAAAATTAAGAAAAAAAAGTAAAATTGCTATTCCTCAAAAAATAACATGCTTAAAAAAAAATCATTTTAAAGGTCTCTAAGCTTGCTTGTAGCTGTCCTAAAGAATGTATACTCTACATGACATTCATTTATAAAGAAGTAAGAGAAAATAAAAGACTAAAAAATAAAGCTAACCAACTTATAACCTAATAGGTCAGGTAAATTTTTTACAGAATAAATAATATATAAATAAGATGAATCTAGAGTCTATATGTCATGAAAATAAAAGAAAACTTACTTACCAGTTATAGAAACAATAAAATAAGAAATATAAGTAATCCGAAACACACAACATAGTTTACATAGTAGTCCTTCTTTGCAACTCTAGGAAATGTGTTGCTGGTGAGTTTGTAGACCCTTTATCTTCCCGCTCCTCAGTTATTTCTAGACGGGATCTTTTCGCAGGATGCTCCTGTTTGGAATCAAGTCTTTCCTGTTTAGAATCTTTTTTAGAGGCTGTAGCCTTAGACGAGGAGGGCTTGGTGGAGTCAGAAAGTTCATTCTTAGGTTTAGAGTTTGACGTGGAACGTGAATAACCTTCTGATGACCCCGGCAGCTCAGAACTATTTGAAGCTGTAAGGCTTTCAGGGCTAGAAGCCTCAAGTCTTTTAATGAGTCTGTCGGCCGCTGACTCTGAGTCAGTGACACCGCCTTGTGGCCAGCTGGGTGGAGTCTTGCGAATAATATGCTTTACTTTTTCCTTTATTTTAACAAAGTGGCGTTTGAACTCTAGACCATCACCCTTTTATTAGAAAAAAAAAATTGTTTTTAAAGTAGAATAAAAATATACATTACAGGGAAGTAATCCAAACTAGTATTTAAAAACAATTGTCTAGTAGTGAACAACTAACTAAAAATATCATTTAAGAAATATAATGACAAACACTAAATGGGTCATTGATAAACGAATAACACATTTTAACTAAGAAAAAGCAAAAATTAATTTCTAAAATAAATATAAAATATCAATTATGACTTGAGCCAGTGTCTGAATTAACTTTTAGTAACTGGTATGATGAAAGAAAGTTTTAACATAATATAATTATATTCCCCGAACATTCAAACTGAAGGGGGTTCTACTAATCTTCAAATTACAAATAAATATCTAGGCACTCGACCAGGAATTAGATATAGATCACAAGGTCTGAAAGGGGTACATTACCATACTTTTTTTTACTACCAGGAATAGCACAGATGACCTTATGATTGGCAGCTGTGCATTGAATCACTTAGCCACCCCAATTTAAAAAAAAAGAACATGAAGAGGCAGTTTAAAAGTAAATACTGAAATGTTTCTATAAATAATACATTTTTGGGGGGCTATATATAAGATTTTTAAAATGTTCTTTTGTAAAGCCCATCTTTCATTCTGAGTGGGCATTGGTTAAATCTCTTTAGAGGACGTGTGGAGGTATCTGGGAGAAGGCATCCGTGCTGCCGTAGGAGCTCAGCAAACACAACACAGCCCACTTGGTAGCTAAGCTGTTTACACCACTCAGCCCCTCATCCTGCTTATGACTAAAACAAATCCCAATTTCACAAAGATGATAAATGATAAGAGTGTCATCGAATAAACTGACTGTTTATTCACCTTTGATAATCTAAAGTCTACCAATAAGTTTCCTGCCATATCAATCAGACAAATTTTGAAGATAAGTCGAGCCTTGGTTTTGTCAACGGTACTGACGGTGAGCTGAAAAGAAAGAGAGGAGAATGAAATATTCATACAAAAGATGGACTTTCTAAACTGGACAATAGAATAGACAACAGACTAAACAATACACTAGACAATAGACTAAACAATAAACTAGACAATACACTGGACAATACACTTAACAATGCACTGGACAACAGACTATACAATACACTAGACAATACACTGAACAATAAACTGGACAATACACTAGACAACAGATTAAACAATACACTAGCCAATAGACTGGACAATACACTAAACAATGCACTGGACAATACATGAACACTACCACTAGACAATACACTGGACAATACACTACATATAAAGGTTACTTTTTAGTTTAAAAATGCCTTTCTTTTAAAACAGCAATATTAAAATTAACAAAATTAACTACTTCAAGAACATGGTCTAGAAAACCCTCTAATAAAAGTTTCAATAGACTAAAAAAAAGAATGAAAATATGAAAGAAATAAAATGATTTCTTACAAGAATGCTAGAGTTTTTCTTCACGACATAGCCATGAGATTCTAACAGCTCTTTCATGGCTTTGACTGTCTCTTGTCTTGTGGTCAGTACGAAAAATCTTGTCATTCTACGAACCAGTTTTTGGAACGGCGTCTGCGGAAAGATAAAAAGAAAATAGTTTAGAATAAAACAATAAGTATGTCCAACATTAGGATTAAAAGAAAATTACATTTGTGTTTGTATGCAACTAGCTAAGCAGGATAAAATGCAAACTAAAACTCTATGGCTACATCACAAGATCCTCAGGGTTCGCAAAAACCTTCCTTCAGGAAACAGTAACAGGAAAAAGTAGAAGAGGCAGACAAAAAAATGTAATGAGAAAACAAAAGAGTGGAAAGGCCTGTCACTGGTAGAGATTTTACTTAAGGCACAAGAGGAGTGGAGGAAAACAGATCATGTGTGGTGCCCCAAAGGCTCAACAGACTAAGGGTTAGGTGGAGGTGAAGGCAAGCAGGATATTTTGTGCATACAACTGAGAGCTAATAAAACAAAATGGAATATTTAATAAAGAACACAATGTTTTGTTTATTTTTTTTTTCATAATGAACTAGTAAGCTTTGTACATTATAAGAAGAGGCAGACAGAGAAAGCGATGGGAAGACAACATAAAAGAATGGACAGGCCTGCCACTGAAGGAAGTTCTAAAGCAAAAAGAAAGAAAGGAATGGAGAAGTCGGTCAACAAATCTTGCTAGGTGCCCAAACAGACTAAGGTAAAGGTAAAAAGCTTTTACCTAGAAATTTCTTTCCAATCTTGGGAAAAGCTTCGGGAGTCAACCCTGAGGAAAAATCAGGAGCTGGCAACCCTAAGGCAGTTTGCAGCCAGAACCTGCAACGCCGCTGACCCCTAATTGTATAGGCACAGCCGTTCCTTTGGATACTTCAGCTGCGTAGAGAGGGGGGAACTGATGTGTGGGCGACATCATTTCGACCAGGCATTCATCTCATTTCCATGAGATGATCTATAGTAGCTTCCCGACTGAAGGAGGCCATATATATATATATATATATATATATAAAGTAATCACTAGCTCAGCTAAGCTTAACACAAGAATGATAAATTTTAACATTCATCAGGAGCAATAAATTATTCTTTATGTTCTCTGTGCATTCAAAGACCTGTCCTACAGCGCAGTGATATCATGTGACATCATTTAGTTATTGGAAAGTAGAGCTGTCCTACATACAGTACAAGGATACCACACGAGATCATTTTGTTAGTAGAAAGTAGAACTGTCCTACAGTGCAGCAATACCATGTGACATCATTTAGCTATTAGAAAGTAGAAACAGAACATTACCTGAGAGGTTGCAGGAGTACACTGCAGCTGTGAGTTCAGCAAAAGGTCGTCAGACTGAGCTGGCTGAGAAAAGCTAATGGGGTGTCTGACCTCAGCCAGGGGAGATAAGGAGTTTTCATTGTTTGACCTGTCTGGCTGGGAGAAAACTCTGCAAGAAAGACAAATATCTAACTTTTAGTCAAACATGTCATTATAATTAAACCGTATATTTTGCTTTTAACCGCATTTAGCTATTCTACTTAGTGCTTAAACATTTTTTTTTTCTTTTAGATAAAAAAAAAAAAATGTCCCACGAAATGATATCAAGGTTATATGTATCACTCAAGCAATTTTAATTATCTTTGGTGAGAAAACAATTTTCTGTGTCATTAGATAAAAAGTTGTGCATCTTTTTACCATGGACATTTTTTTTTTTGCAGACTAAAATTGAAATTTAAGAAAAAAAAATTGACTGAATCACACTTTAGTTATTTCTACCAATAATTTAAATGTTAAAATTTATATACAATTTCTGCAACAGCCAACAAACTTATACAAATATACAGCCTCTCTCCACTCCTCTGTAACTAGCTTTGCTTAATATTAACATAAGAATATAAAGATACTTGCTTAAAGATACTAGCTTTGATGATTATCATATCGTGAGATTGCAAATTTTAGTTTTCAAAAAAGGAAATTGGACTGCTTAAAAAAAAAACGCATTTGAGCTAACCCTTGTGGTGACGACAAATGTCCCATTTCATCCAGAAGTGAATTTCTACGCTTGACACCTGATGACGAGCAGCTGTTTTCTTCCTCTTGAAAAAAAGGAAAAGAGCAGACGATAACATAATATTTACATCACGTTTTTAAAGAAGCTGTTATAATGATACTAATACAAAACAAGCAATAGAAAAAAGAATACTTTTAAAAAACAAAGCTTATCTAAGGGAAAGAGACACTAATTACTGCCAATTATCTGAAAATTACAGGGTTTTAGCTCCATTTCTGCTATATAAAAACAAAATTAATTAATTAGTACTAAAAGATTAATTAATTGGTTAATTTTTGGATTGATTCCTGTATTGTCATTGATTATGAAAAATGCAAAATTTCAACTTGATCCGAGAATGGGAAGTGGGAGAAAAAGAGTGTCAAAATGTAAAAAGGGGATTAAATTCATAAGTACATCCACATCTCTCATTAAGTAGCATTTATTCCCCTTATTTTGGTATCAAACATAAAAAATTTATCATGAATAATTATTAACTAATTGTTTGTTGTTTTATGTTTTGATTGATTCATGTCTTGTCAGGTTCAATGAATACTTAATTAAAATTTAAATTGATCTGAGAATGGGAAAAAGAAAACATGTTCAAACTTTTTACCAGAAAGACATGAGTTTTCTACAGCTTAACTTTTAAACAAATCTTCTAAAAGTGTGGAAAAGACAAAATGATAAAAAGGTCATGTTTACCTTCTTGCAAAGCAAAAGTTTTGTTGTAGAACTGATGTTTTTTAATCTGTTCAATGGTGTAGCGTCTCTTGGGGTCTTCAACCAGCACAGACCGAAATAATGCTGACAGGATGAAAAAAAAATGTTCAAGTCAAAGTAATAGATTGGAAGCACAATAAAATTGAATACAGAAATCTGCTTTAAATATACACTGTTATCTTAGCCATTTCAAGCACTGAAAGACTAGTTTAAAGTGAAGGTAATTCAACATTACAACTGGTCCTGTGTGTGTGTACTATAAGAAGGGTGTTTATCAGTTCAAATCAAATTAAATTCTAATGATTTCAGAGCAAGATATACACAAGCTCCTCAAGTGATGAACATTTATTTTACTAACAGTCTTAAAAAAGAAAAGGAAATTATAAAATTCCTCCCGAGCATTTTAACAGTTCAGCCAACAAGATCGAGATTAATCGCCATAGTAGGCCAGAAGACTGACTGACATGGCAACCTATGGTCAGTGGAGACCAACAGCTCATTGCAAGTCAGTACGTCAGGTTTCCACTGATCACAGGTCTCCACATTACAGGTCAGTCTTCAGGCCTAGTATGAAGTTTGGTCTCAGCATGATTTTGCTTTAAGGGGTCTATGCATTTTTTTTCTCATAAATGTAATACTTCAACTAACAAAGTGCCAGTGTGTCCATTTTCTTCCATGGTTCCTTTGTGATGCATCTCTCTCTCCATTGCCTGTACATTCTGTCTCTCATTATAGGGACATCCCATGGGAGCTCTAGAAAATGTCAAGTCTTTGTTTGTAAAATTACTATCTAAACAATTTTTATGAGAATTCTCAAGTTAAATTAAAGTTCATAAAAAATATAATTTCTAAGATACGAAAAAGTATACCAGGTTATATTCCAAGCCCAGTATTTCCAACACTTGATGATTTTGAAAGCCATCTTTTATCAGAATAATAAATAACTATTACATATGTTATTGCCATCGTTAGCAGTTAGAAACATTCCAGGTAGCAGAAGTCAGTTATCTGTACAAGGGGGAAGGACAGTGAGGAAACAACTAGTTGCCCATTGAACAGAGACTGAAAGGGTAGGGGAGCATGAGGGGAGACATCAAGGGAAGGGTCTGACAAAAGGGTAGCTGGGGTCAGGGAAGACAGAATTACGGTAGGCTAGTTCAGTCCCTGTATGAGAAAGTGGGGCTAGGAGTATAATATTGAAGACAGGATGTTTGAGTGATGTTTTTTCTAATAATCAAATATATATCTGTACTAAAGCTTTTGTGTCATCATTTAAATACATCTTTGTCCTGTACCTTTAGTAATAACTACTAGTGACAAGCCAGGTGACTCACTAGTTCTATAATACATCTAGGCCAACAGATGAGTCGATTGTAACAACATAATTACAATGGGTTCAGACAAACCACATGACTCACTATATTTATAAAGAATATTAAGACCTATCTGTTCAAATCTTATTTAGATTAGTTTAGATTAGTTTGTCATTGTAAATCTCATTTTTTTGTCCATTATGTTCTCAACACCTATCTAAACTATTTTAAGCTTCTAAGTCTAGATCTAATGGTCAAACAACTTTCTATACCATGTCTAGATCCAGTATTCTAGTCTAGATTACTGTCTTTTTATGTTTCTGGATGCATATCACCAAACTAGAATCTTCCATACCATGACTCTAAATCAAGTAATCTAGTCTAGACTACTGTCTTTCATGCTTTTTAACAGTACTAGATAAATAAAAAATTGTTATTATTATAAACGGTAACATCGTTACATCCTTGATTCGGAGTCACTTCACGTAACAATGAAGAAGAGATGCGCTAGATCAAAAGTGAGCTCTAGATGAAAATAAACTTGACGTACCACCTGCCAGCAGCGTGACTAATATAATAGCACAAGACCAAACATCCGCTGGCTCTGCCCTGTAGGGTGTTCCTTTGAGAACCTCTGGGGCTGTGTAAGGTTTTGTACCGCACATTCTGCTGACCTCTCTCTCCACACCCTTGTACCTAAACACAGTGGCCATACCAAAGTCTGTGATCTGGAGCACATCTAAAAACGCAAAGAAAGAATACATTTTATTATTAATATGGAGACTTTTACTTAAAACATTTTTATTCTCCTTAACATCCACCACGCCTGTGATGATTGGTAATACCATTACTCTAGGACTGTTTTAAATGAATAAAATGCAATACTACACATCAAAATAATTTGGAAACTAAAATTCACATCAACAATTACAACCAGTGTTAATGCTGCCTGCAATCTCTCAACAAAATCCTATCAACTAGAATATATATATATATATATATATATATATATATATATAATAATGGCTCTTTCTGTCTCTGAAGACAATGAATGCGCCCAGGTGAACTCTTCTGGGCGCATTCCTGGGCATTACATAGAGGGGTCATGTGTGGCCCATGCGTCATGGTCCCTGAAAAAAAAAGTTTTCACAACCATATTAAAAACTTTAATGACCAGCGTTCATGCTGTCCGCTATGTCTGACATGATCTTCATTTGTCATCACATTTACTAAAGCATGCACTCCTCATCCATAGTAGCAAACATTATGAAAGGGATGCCCAAAATAATGTCGAGCAGGGCCCCACATCCAGCCAGGATTGAGATGCTGACTGGTCCAATGAAACATATGCACAAAGTGTAGAAAATCACACAAAAAATGTGGAAAATGTTTCTTTCCCTACTTTTGGGCTTACTTTTCTAAAAAAGACTTTTTTTTTCTTCTGGTAACAAGAACAAGGTTTGTTTTCTGTGACCTTATTTGACAGTTATATTTATGCTGTCATAAGTTAGCCGTTCCTTGACATCATTTCTGCATTTTTGGTCATATTCTTTTGGTATCAAGGTTAATGTCATAGTGCCATGCAACATTAATAAAATGGTAGAGCTAAAGAAACGAAAAGTTGACTCCCAATGTAGAAACCGCAACAAAGATCTAGTTTAGTGCTCTGACATGGTGTCTCTTCTATGCAGCTAGATATTCAGAAGTTGATTTCAGATAAACTGTAAACATCGCTCTAGTAAATGCAATTACTAGCCTCTTCACCTTCCCCTATCCCTTTGTTGTTCTCTATATCCTTTTTTTTCTTTAGTGATGTGGACCACGACAGAGAGTGCCAAAAATGGAAATGGCCCACACATATGGCATTATTGATTTAGAAAAAAAAAAACACAACTAACAAGCAATAGATTACTTCCTGAACTTTTACAGATCTAATTAACTTTTCTTTAAAACAGCAGATGAAGAAAGTGTACACACAAAAAATAAAAAATCAATAGTTACCTACCGTTTTCATCCAGCAATAAATTCTCAGGCTTCAGGTCACGATGACATACCCCGATGCTGTGCAAATATTCCTGAAATCAATTTATTTACACTGGGCATTAAGACATTCAGAAGTTTTTAATATAGAAAATAAATCTGGCAATGTAAATATCAATTATTTAGGGTTAATACAATTTGACGGATGCAATAATAATTGAATAATTTTAAAATGTATAATATTTTAAATTTGGTGAGGGGGAAAAAAAAAAGCATGATTAAACGAACCAGAGAAAACAAAATTTAATTAGAAAAATGTTAATTAAGAAAACTGAAAATTAAGAAATGATAAAATAGTGACGATATTCAGTTATTTAAAAACATACAAAACTGAATGGGTGAGAAATGTGATGTACTTACAACTCCCTCTATTAATTGATGAAAGTATCTCAACGCGTCCCTGAGCTTCATGCCTTTGTCAGGTTCTGTGTAAAAAAAAAAACAACAACAAAAAAACCTACATCAACATTCGTCAAGCAATCATCTATCATAATCATGGCCCAGTGTTAACGGTCAGTCGTTGGTTTGTAGCTACAAACAGCTAGTACAACTAAACCAATGTAGGTGTATTATAATTTCAATGAAATAAACTTTAAATAGTTAGAACAAACTTCTTTTTGTGAACAAAAACTCAATTTAGCTTTTATTAACAAAACAATATTCAGATTTAACCCGAGATGAGATATAGATCTAATAATGACAAAATGAAATATTTAAGCCAAAACTAGCTCACAACAAATACATGTCTTTACTGTCTCCCTTCTTGGAGTTGTCTCTCAACTCACAAAACTGTCCCCACTATATTACCCTATATTAACATTTGAATTACGCCAGACCCTACTGTACTTGCATCATTCTGCACTGCACTGTCAGAAACCTTTCCTCGCCATCACCGTGAAAACACGCACTCCATAACACCCAGTTAAACTGCTTACAGTTAGATCTCTTACAAGATAAACATTTTTCGGGCAGTCATCTATCAATATTATGATACCTTGACAATTTTATATATATATAGGAAGTTTGTTAAGTGCTTACAGTTAGAGATTTTTAAAGAATCTTAATTTAAAAACAAAACAGTTTTCCCATCTGGATTTACTCAAAGTTAATATTATCAAGGCACCTTGAAACACCCAGCCTACACTAAATCATCATGCATTAAAATGCAGCATGAAATGGTGACAAAATGGGGGAAAAAAAACTTCTTAAGTTTCACTGTTTACAAAAAAAAAACACACATTATGTTGTCATTTGTTTACAAGAAAGACAAACTAGGAGTAAGCTGAATAAAAGAGTCTAGACCTACCAATCCTGTCAAACAGTTCACCGCCGCAGGCATATTTCAGAAACAAATACTGAATGTTGTTGGCTTTTCTGTAGCCATAGAACTTGATCACATTTTTATGGTTTACCATTCTGTGTATGCAAATCTGTAGACAAATATTTATATTGACAAAAGTATTTTTAATCAGTGATTTTAAACTATTCATATATAAATATATATATATATGCGCTAGGGGCTATCACGATCTGTCTTATGTAGATAAGTCAAACGGAAGTAACATTAAAAAGCCAACAATATAAGTTAGTCAACGCTGACAGCGAGAGAGATGTTTATTAATAACAAAGGGAACCCACTGAATGTCATCAAGCTAAGTCTCTACGCCCATAAAAACTACCTCTTCAAAGCAGCCAAAAGTTTTCTGTTTACATTTCGCTATTCTTCCTAAAATCCTCGTCTTGTTTGTACTGGTCGCGTCATTGTCTCTAAGTCAAAACTTTCCGTTTCTATAAAACAAATAACTAATCCTAATTGTTCCTTAACAATATATAAAAAAATATATAAATAATATATTGTATTTATTTATTTATTATCCGCTTAGGTTAAGAGCTAGAGTGAGCAACTTATGAACAGTTGCTTAAAGTGGCAACTAGATCATACTTCAATGGAATATATTACACTGGCTTGTCAATCTCCAAAAGAAAGATTGACTTTTTGAACTAGTAAAAGAAGATATAAAGCGAAATTGATGATGCACGTGTTACAAAAGGATTAGGTACCTCTTTTTTTACATTCTCTTCAACTGTGCTGTCAGTTAAGTGTATGATCTTCACAGCAACACATTCCATTGAGGCCCGACAAACAGCAAGCTTTACCCTGCGGATACATTCAACAATTTTAATAAGCAGTAATTTGGAGAAAAAAAACTCTTTTTTTTTAAATTAATTAATTTTTTTTAATTCTTCAAATTTTTGGTATGAAACTAATTACTGGAGGATCATTTGAGATGATGTCACACTCATAAATGTTTCAAACACTCAAAGATAAAGTTAAGAATTAACCAACAAAATCTCTCTTCAACATCATATAGAGAAGATGATGATTTGTGAGCATATTAAAAGATTTCTTTGTTTATAGCCAAATAAGGAAAACAATATAGATAAAACATTGATTTTACCAGCTGTTGAAGTAGTTTTAAAAACTTGTTTTACACAAACCTACATCTGATATTAAAAGAATTTCCTTTACAAAACAGAACAAAAACACATTGGTGGTATGAGTTATAACATTAAAAGTTACTTATTTATGTCATTCTTTGCAGCATAAGACATATATAGTATGGGATCAGCGGTGTCACAGGCTCTGACAGAGCATAGCACTATTAGCTGCAAGCTACCTATGGATCGCCAGCTCCTTATTTTTCCTAAAGGCTGGCCTACGAAACCTTTCCCATGTTTGGGTACAGTTGCAAGGCAGCAGAGGTTTGAATTCAGTTTTCCTTCTGCTAGGTGGATAGCAGGGCAAGGCTAATGAGTCCCTCCTGCCAAAACTTACTGGTTTAAGCGCCAGCTACTCACATTCTGTTAGTGAAAACAGTTCCACGGACCCAATATTTGAGCCACATGTCTTTTCTTTGGAAAACTTTTACACTGATAATTAAGGCCAATTTATTAATTAATTAATATTTAATGTTTGAAGGACTACTTTATAGAACAACTGTCAAGAAGTTGTCAATAGGACAACACCGGTGGACCAATAGTCGACTGATTCTTGGAACTTAGTAATAATCATAAAAAGAATCTTTTAAAAGTAACACAAGACAAAGATACTTACTCTCCATAAGCACCTTCCCCAAGCGTTTGAACAAACTCCCAACCTTCCACAAATGGCTCTCTGTATTGTTCCATTGTTTTAGGGGTTTTTTTTGTCTAATTCTTCAACAATTATTTGATGTCTTCCTAAAACAGAAAGAATTAAATGCCAAGTTTTTCAAAATACTTTTTATAGATTTTTATGTCACCTTCCACATTGTCATATAATATGTAAACCAATCTTTCAAAACTATTAGCGGAAACACTAGATCTATTGATATTGACAGAAAACAAAATGTACCCTCTCCACTAAGACTAAAATTTTTTTTACATAAAATTTAACATATAATATATAAATATGTTTTGTGTTTTACTGGCTAGATCTGTCCCTGATAACTAAATCTATCACTAACAATGTAAAAATCACCACAGATGTGAAAACTGAATTGACATGAATTAACTTTAGAATAAAGAAAGAAAGCTTTTTGGGGAGTAATATATATGCTCCCAAGAAAAGAATTAATATAAAAAAAGTTTTCCTATTTATAAGTTAATCTATAAGCTGTCTGTGACAAAGCATCATTGGTGTCTCCTGAAAAGATAATATGCAATATTTTATATTTAAATGTCTCGAATTTTCTTTTTTGAGAATAGCTGTCCATCTGACACCTCATTTGTTTTGTCCATGAAATTTTTTTCCATGTATTTTAGGTTGAGTCTGATCTCCAGACCTTCATGTTGAACCATTAGTGAAACTCAAACTAATAGAAGAAGATACGTTTTCTTATTAAATTATGCTTGTAAGTATAAATTCAGTAAATATAAATTTGAAGTTTAAAATTCAGGATAGATATAAGCTGATTATTTTAATCTTTTGTATTGCTACTGAATATATATATATATATGCTAGATCTAGTGACTAGACTCTAGTGTATAATATTTTTTTAGATCTCTATAATATAATTAAATCGCTAGCTAGATGTCTTTAATTTACATGCTAAAGGCCATCCCAGATCCCACTAAGCCACTATGAGAGCCCACAGCCTACACTACAGTCATTTCTAAGTCCTCCCCAGCTAGCTAAGAGCCTTAAATGCTAAAGGCACAAATGAAATTCTTCGCTGCCACCAGCAAAAGTTTGAGAAAAACTGTTCTAGATCTAATTTATATAATTTTTTAGATGTAGCTAGATCCTAGATCTAGAATACATATGGATACATTATTCAATTATTGCTTTACTTTATAAAACGTTGTACTGTAGTCTATCTCTAGGTTTCTAGATCTAGATAGATTCTAGATTAGGTACTTCGATACAAATTTCAAAATGATCACAATGCAATGGAACCTATATGGTTAGATAGAGCTTGAGAAATGCTTTCCAATGATACCAATTTTATATTGCTGAGTTAATTGTGAGGGATGTTATTAAATTTTTAGTGGCCAAAAATTAGCCTTCTTTAGCATGTAAAGCAAAAAAAAATCTGTGACCGAAACAACTGACAGTTGAACTTTAATTAACTGTAGTATAAAAAGTCTTAAAGATATGGGGTTGAAACTTCACACTCTTTTTCATTAACCTGTATTCTGTTAAAGCGAATTTAAAAAATAAGACCAAGCAATAAAATCTTTGGAAAAAAATGAATTAATATATAAAAAAAGCCTTTGACAAAAATACAAATATATGTGATTTTGTCATCATATGAGCCCAAAAATCACAAATAAAACAAATCAGAGATCTGTAGTGTGTTTATTTTGTTTAATTATAATACTACTGTATTTAAATAGCTATTTATATGCATCAGATAGATAATTTTTATAAATTATAAGTGAAAATAGCACTGCGCAGAAAAATATTTGCTAAAATTTAGTGCCTATAAGTTTAATAAACTTCATAAAAAACAGTTTAAACCTTTTTGTAGAGCACTGGCAATTAATCATTTTAAAATGCCTGAATTTAAATGCTTTAAAAATTAGATTGTAAATGAAAAATTTCTTGCATCGGACAATAAAATAAAAAAGAAACCTTGCGATTTATTTAGAAGTTATTAAAAGATTTTTTACTTAAATTTTTTTGCAGTAATAGCTCATCATTTTAAATATGTAATGTTCTCATTTATTAACTATTAATTTACATGTATACTAATAGAAAAAAACAACACAGACAAAAAAAATTATTAATAGTTCGCAGAGCTAAATATATGAAAAAAAAAAAAAATTTAATATTATTATTTTAAAATATTTATTTTTACTTTAAAATTTGCACATTACAAAGCCATTATAATCACATTCCCTCTCCATAATCTAGCATTTAAACATTATAAAAGTTAATCTAAATGAAAAATTCCTATCTGTGCTTCTAAAAATAGGATGTGATAGATAGAAATTGACCATTTCCAGTAAATCACAGTGTTGGTTGTTACTAAAAATAGATTTTAACCATCAACTTTGAAAATTAATATCTAAAGAGTGCGCCAAGCTACAAAGTTCAAACTTAGCACACAGATATTTGTTAACATGCTAAATTCAATAGAATTAGTGAGATTGTTGTACCTATTAAACACTTTTATTTTATTTAAAAAATAAAATTTTACCCTTCTTTGTTAATTTTAATATGAAATATCTTTAAAGTGCGCCAAGAGAATTTAATGAAATTTGAAATATACACATTTCATAATATGATAAATTATTGTAGCAAACAGCATTGTTGTAACTTTTATAGGAAAAAAGTTGTAAAAATGTCAACTTTCACATCAAATTTTGTTTAGAAAAATTTAACAGATTGGCTTCAAAAGCAAATAAAAATAATCTCTGATATCTTATGTTTACAAAAAGTAATCACAATTAGTCCTGAAATCAAATACAATGTGCTAAAACTTTGATGGAAATGACCACCCTTAAAAAAAGGGTAAAATGTGCTGACACACTTTTCAGCCATTTTTTGGGAGAAAAAAAATGGATCTAGGTCAGTTTATCGAAGTACCTATCTAGATCTTCAGATCCTTTTTTTTATTTCAATTCAACCGTGGGTGAGATACCCATGATAATGTCATTGATGTAAATTGTGATGATCTCAATCAATCAAATTTTCAAAGACATTGACTGTCATATATGTCCATTTAAATGACACTTGAATATCTCTCATCATGAAGATATTGATGTCATGATGATCATGTGACATGACATGGCAGAGTTCCCTGGCCATGAATCAGGGTCACCTCAGGGCACTCAGAGGGAATCTAGAGTAATTAGTTTAAATTAGTAATAGTAAATTTATAAAGATGCCTTATTATTATATATATATAAATATATATTATTATATGGATAGAAGACTATATTATATATATATATGACTATATATAGTAGATCTAATTCTAGAATCTCTAGATTCTAGTCAATCAAGATGATCTGTCACTATGATCTAAATAATCTCTAGATCTACATCTAGACTCTAGTTATGATCTAATCACACATACACATGACAGTTCATGACACAAGGGTCAAGAGTGACTTTGAGACATCAGTCTCATTTTAGACTGAAATTTTAATCTAGATAGTCAGGATTTGAGTTAATTAAAGTTTGAGAATATGACTAATCTAGGTCCATATAGTCTAGTTTGTGCTAGATCTACTGCTAAATAGAATTTAATTTACAAATACTGTAAATAAGTTTCTTCGATACAAGACAAGTCTGTAAAGTCTGTTTACTTTTATTATCCCGCCATTTTATTAAAACAACCCAGTAAGTGTTACATAGATAAGTGACATCCACTCTCTTCGATGTATGTTTTAAGAACAAACTATTTAAATAGCCAGGTGTTTAAACACTGGGTATTTGTCTTTAGAACTGGGTTTTTCTTTCAAAAGCTGTCTCTGTATAAATTAGTGGTCTTCGGCCTTTTTTTGGCCTACCGCCCCCATTTCGTATTTTTTCTTTAAAAATACGCGAGCGCCCCCACGAAAAACACTTATACAGAAGTGTGAGAAGGCAAATTTGAACAAAATGTCATTTATTTATTAATTTTTATGCTGTCAATAACACTTATCCCGCATGGGAGACGACCGCATGCCAAAGGCGATCTTAGAGGAGGACTCAGGCGCCATTGCGCCCTCACTGGCATAGAAGAAAGTACCTGGCAGAATTATCTGGCAGCAGATGGTCTCTGGGAGAGACAGTTGGAGGGGGCTCTAACAAAAGCTGCTTGACAATCATTTGAGACTCAAAGAAAAGCCATTAATGTAGGCAGGGGCAAAAGACAGAAAGAAAACTTAAATAGAGCGCCAGCAGCAAAAGGCTTTGTCTACACCAAATTCGGGAAAATATGCAGGTTGTCGCGAAAAGAAAAATACAGCCATGTTGAGGCCTTTCTCTTGACAGCTAGGAGGTCTGGGGGAGCGCTGTAAGCTCCCCCAGTGGGGTTCGAGGCGAAGACCATAACTCTGGTATTTTCAATGCAATGCTATTTTCTTTTAATTCTGAATAGGTATCAATATAATACGTTGCTTGTTGTTCGGTCTTCTTTTTTAATTGTTTCTCTTGTTTTAACTCTTTCTCTCCTAACTGACGATACCAACGTTGATTCCACCAGAATGTGGTAAATAATTACGGAGAGAAAGAGTTAAATGTTTATTTTATATATAGATCTAGACTTATTGTGGCTTGAAAACGTGACATTGAAAACAATAAATTTAATTTCAGGGGAGGTAGGGGGGGGGGTAAACAATAAAGAGAAGGGGAGGAGGAGGAGAGAAAGATTGAGAGCAGAATACAGAGATTTTATGACTATATAAAAAAGAAAAAAAAATGCAAAGTTGTTATCAACAATGAAATTTAAACTTTTATTAATTCATGTTCTCGTGTTAACAAGCTCAATAATTTGCTTTGTATGATTTTCTGTGCTAGACACTGATAGACAAATACTTTGAAAGGCTACTAAACAATGTAAATAACAATAGGACTAAATAGAGTACCCCTATCTAGATATGAACAATATGTTTCAGTACCTTTTATTACCAACATTCAAATGTCATATATAACATTATAGCATGCTCAGAGCGCAAAGGTCCAATCTCATTTGTGGACCAGTTGGGGGGGGGGGGGGGGGGTGAAGGTTTTCCGTGCTACCTTTAGGAGCTCAGTAAACACATCTCTACTCGAGTTGGGTGTCGGACCTTGAGCCCCCCTTCAAAGGTAGTCAAGACAAGTTCAAGCACACTTAGCGTTTCGACCACGCTTCCCACCATATAAATCAACATATTAATTTGTTATACTAGTTAGATCTACAGTCTATATATGCTTTAGGCAGGGCCGGATTTAAGTATGTGTGGAGGGGTTCAACGACTATTCGTTCACCAGACATTTCGTTTACCCGACAATTCGTTCACGCGACTATTCGTTCACGGATTATTCGCTCACAGACAACTTGTTCACTGACAACTTGTTCACCGACAGTTGGTTCACGACAAATCGTTCGGGGGGTCGCTAAAAAGGAAAATTCGAGACCATACCGAATCTTCAATATTTCATATTTAACAGACACATTTTTCCCATGTAAGAAAGATGATATTTTTAACTTTTTTTCAGTTTCCAAAAGACGCTGCCTGAACTAATCATATTATTTTCGTGTAGTATATTTACGTTTTTGTCACTAAAAACTTAAATCCGACTCTGGCAAAGCGCAAAGAGTATTCATATTGCACGAAATTAAGGAACTCTTGAAATTGTCTGTGAGTAAGCCCACGGGAACAAATAGTTTTTACAAGTATTACTATGACACTGAGGACTGATTTATATTTAGGATAGTTTTATAAAGAATAAACATCACGTTAACAGTCACCTCATTGAGGCACATTGAACCTTCACAGAACATTGTATTCAAAAAAAGTTTTAAATCAAATTAACAATAAAATTATACTTGCGATTCAATTAGTATTCGAGTTAAATTTTTTTACGTTGTGAGTGAAATTATTATTTGTAATTATTATTATAAAACAGGCTGCGGGCCGAATAAAATCTTTTTGCCCGAGGGTCGTAGTTTGCCTATCACTGCATTATATCTTGTAGGTCTAGGCAAATCAAATTGAACTACAGCTATGAAATGTTCTTTACTACAATACCTCTATTCAATTCGTATCTTCGTGAAACCTGAAACCTGGACAACGAAACAGTTGATGTATGCCGTTGATAAAAGAATTACTAGTCATAATTTTTCAAAGTAAAAATGTTAATTTGGCTAGAGAGTGAGAACAATATTTCTCTTGAACGGACTAAGTGCCTTCCGGTATTTCCGCATTCCTTGAAGAGTTTAATGTTCAGGAAAATTGTACGCATCATCTTCTGAATCTAGATCTAAAGGCATATCATTGGAATATTATAAAGTTTATTAGATCTATGTTTGTAAAATGTTTTACATGTTTCGGGTGTTCCTTCAGAGTCTGTCTGGTAACAAGATTGAACATGTATTTTTTTTTCCATCACCTATTCTCAGATCAAGTTAAAAATTTGCATTCATTGAATATGAAAGGACAAACATCGATAAAAAAATAATCATTAAAGTAATTAATTCTTGTTAATTAATTAATTTTGATTGATATCGAAATTTAATTCCCATCTAATGAGAGACATGGATGTATAGTATATATGGCTTTAAATCCCCTTACTAAATTATGGTGCAACATCCCACTTCCCATTATCGTATCAAGTTGAAATTTTGCATAATTATTTACACTCGATGAAAATGCACGAATCAATCAAAAAAATAACCAATTAGTAAATCATTAAATCAAAATTATTAATTTTGTTTTATATAGCAGAAAGGGAGCTAAACCCTGTAATTTTCAGATATTGGACAGTAATTTGCGGTACTTTCCTTAGTTAAGCTTTGTTTTTAAAAAGCATTCTTTTTTTTTCTATTGCTGTCTTTTTTTTTTTTTCATTTTCTAAAGCGTCATTATGCAGCTCTATTGGTCACGACACCGGGTTCATTGACCCATTCGAGCCATGGTTGCCACACCGCTGATCCAAATGAGTATGCAGACGTCATAGGTTACTTGCTGTACTAAAGACATTAGAATTTAAAATGTATTTTTGTAATTGAGCTCTTTTGTTACACAAAACATTATTTTGTCGATATAGGCATAAGACCTACTTTTTCTTTCTTTCTTTTTTTTTTCCTTTCACACTTTCCTTTCTGTTATTATCCTACCTTTTCTTTTATTATTTTTCTTCTTTTTTATTCTCTTTCATTTAATATAATTTCTAATATTTAAATAAACCTTATCAGGATGACTTTTTTGTGTGTTCCATCCACCACAAAAATATCATTACGGCCCCTTTTACCAACTCCCTCCCCCTCACACGCCCACACATAGGCCCCCTACATAGGCCCACACACAGGCCCCTACGTCGGCCCACACATAGGCCCCTACCTCTACATATGCCCCTACATGCGCCCACACATAGGTCCCTACATAGGCCCGCACATATGCCCCTACATAGGCCCCTACATAGGCCCACACATAGGCCCCTACATTCACTTGCCTTACCCACTGTCTTTTCCTCAAAATGTTTGTTTTACTTCTCAAGTCACGTAACAATTCATCGAGTAACATATTGCACCCCCAGGTAAACGGCAAACCAAAATCGTCATTAGTAACTTTACAGAGATCTCAGCATAGTCAGGGCGAGTTGGTTACTGCGCTGATAGGTACATAAATTATAACCAGATGTGTAGACTCCAGGATTGTATCTAACTCAAAGTCGAAGTCGTTTATAGTTCAAATCACATTGCAAGCATTTTTTTTTCTCTTCAGCCCTGGGTTTCACGATGTTCATTTACATTTTCGAAGTATGTTTATTGGATATAAGGACAAAACGTATTTACATCTTCGCACTGTGTAAATAGGATATTAGGACAAAACATATTTACATCTTCGGACTATGTTTATAGGATATTAAGACAAAACATATTTACATCTTCGGACTATGTTTATAGGATATTAGGACATAAACTTGGTATAGTTTTTGATGGACTTTTGCGCGTGTTCTATTTGAAACAAAAAAAAACTTAAACGATTTCAATAGCTGAGTTTACGAAATCTTAAATACCGTTTTGTTTCGTCTTCTGTTGTTCCATTATCACGTTGGAGGGGGTCACCATCGACTGAGCAGAGTTGTAGTCCCTGGTGAGCATGACGAGATCCGCATGATAATAGATTGACAGATGGAACTTAATTATCTTCTCTTTGAAAGTAACGTCTGCACGTTATAAGATAAGATAACCAGTACAAGAAAAGACGAGTTGTGCCGCGGTTTCCAGGTCAGGCAGCTGTGCATAGCCCTTCGACAGTTAAGGCCTATCTCCTACCGGGTGTTCCGAGCCAGCATCTTGCTAAGGACTTCTGAAAACGTATGCAGCTTTCAGTGACATGATCAGCATTCTCTTGAAAGGATACACTCTGCCTGGGAACATTTGCTAACCTGCGCATTCTCCGGAGAAGAGACACTCCACAAGGGCACGTATTGCTAGCGCGTACATTGTTCAATGTAAGCATTTAACGTTTTGCGAACACGCTCAAAATGAACTTACAATTGCGGTCTCTGTTCAAAGTGTCTCCTCGGAAGATTACTTATGCAGTCATTATTGTCACCAGCCTTATTGTTTACAAGGAAATGTTCTTTAGCACGAGCAGCTTTGTGAGAAGTCCGTCTTTTTTGTTTTTACGCACATCGACAGACAACTCTATGAGCCTCAGGGGTCATCTTTTATGGCAACCCAAGTCAAGGGTCAATAACTTTATGAAGCTTGAGCTCAACTCCAGTAGACCGTCATGCTATGTGGTCGAGTTTCTCTCAAATTTAGATCCGTCGTTTAGAAGTTTTCATATGGATACTATGTGCGACGACCTGGCGAACAAGACGGACGTCATGTGCAGGATTTATATGCGACAGCTAGGTCTCAACACCGAGCTGGAACGGGAGGCCTGTGGTTCGAATCCCAAGGATCTGGTGCCCAAAATTGTTTACTTTGTGACGTTCGGGGCGTACACGTTTAACATTTGGAACTATATCGCAGTGTTGGCGGCCCAACGACATGTCCAGCCAACGGGTTTGTACGTCGTAGGAGACCAGCATCCACAAGGTCCGTGGTGGGAGCTCATCCTGAGAGATGTCCCGGGATTAAGGTATGTTTAAAAAATGTGCCCTAACTAAACACAAATAAATTATAGTATCCTTTTCAGACCTTGCCAACTATGAGGCATATGATGTAAAGGTCGTCTGTTTCTGTGGCTCACTGTTAACGAGGGCGACATGTGGCCATCACAACGACCATCCGCCTTTACTTCACTCAGATACCCATTAGAGCTGAGTGGACACATTTTTTTTCATTAAGATTCGAACCCAAGAAGTCAGGTAACATATAGAGCTGGATTTACCAGGATTCAAACCCGGGACCCCTCAGTTCAGAAACCAAGAGCTTTACTGCTTTGCTATCGTTTGAGATGTCAGTGTCATTGGTTATAGCTCTGGTCGTCAAACTGTGGGGGAGGACAGTAAAGTAAAAGTAAAGTCCTCTTTCAGACCTTGTGGTCCATAGGGTAGATGATGTAAAGGTCATCTGGTTCTGTGTCCTACGGTTTACAAGGGTGTGATGTGGCCAGCACAACGACCAACCTCCTTTACTTTTCCGCAAATAATATCAGTTTTCCATTAGAGCTAGATGGACTCAGAGGCGCTCGAAAATCCCGAAATAAAAAATCCCAGTCTTCACCAAAATTCGAACCCGGGACCCCCGGTTTGGAAGCCAATCGCTTTACCGCTTTGCCACAATTAAGAAAAGAGCATGTGTTGTCTTAATTAAGCAAGGCTAAAAGAATATTCTTTTAGAAGACATTCTCTTATTTATGAATCGCAGATCATTATGATTAATTCAATCAATTTACTGTGGTGTTACAACCAAATTAAACGGAATTAGTCAAGAAATCTAGTGCTATCATTAAGTTATACATCACATTCAATTCATACCATGCGCCGTGAAAAACAAAACCCGACTTCAAGTGAAGTAGGTTTAAACTGGCTGATAACAACCATATGCCGGGTCATATCGATGTTATCCTCCCCTAACCTTCTTTACCCATAGCGATAATAACACGTGAAAGGAATAACCCCATTCTTGGGTTCGTGTTCAATAGAGCTCAAACCTAGTTTCGTAACGAACTTATGAAAACAGAGACTTTCTGCGAAATAGACCTTGTGAAAACCAAACAAAATATTTAATAACAAATTGTTAATTAACTAATTGTTTTTTTTTTAATTGATCCTTATGTTGTCAGGTAAAAGAATTAATTGTGCAAATTTTCAACTTGATCCGAGATTGGGTGTGGGCAAAAAATAACGTGTACAAAACTTTTTTTACCAGAGTGAGTTGATATGAGCTTTGTAAAAAAAATTGTTAGTCCCTATTCTTGCACTAAATTATATTCTAAAATAGTCCATTAATTTTTCAGGCATTTTATACTTTAGATCGGTATGCACACGTCTTGAGTCACGAACTAGGAGCAGCAGAGCACTTGATCTACCCATTAGCCACCAATAAACTCAACTTTAAGTAGTAGGTGCTGTACTATTAGAAAATACGAAATAAATGCAGGAACTGCACCTTTGGAAATGAAAGTGGAAAATGTTCGATGCATAAATTGCTTATTACTCTCTAAACCAGTGGGTTTTTTAAAACTGTGGTCTGCAGACTCTCCCCCCCCCCCCCCCAAGGGTCCTTAGGACGACCGTAGGGGGTCCGCAGAAACACAAAAAATCGTACACAATTAAACTAGCTTTTTCGCTTAAAGTAAGTTTATCCTATCGGATAACTTAAATAATAGTCCACTGTGTATTGTGTCTATTAAAAACTATTACAAGACAATTCAAACCGAGGATTGTCCGACATTCTTCCCATGCTGAGAATTGCACCCTTGGCGAACTCAAGATCCAAATAGCCACTGTAGTGTAACTGGGTTGTTTATTGTCTGCGTGCGTCCAGCGTGACGAAAGGTCATGTCCAGGTCGTCATGTCCATTGTGTGTGTGTGTGGGTGTGTATGTTCATACTAGTTAAACAATGTCGTGAGATGTACTTTTCTCGTCCACTGTGTACTACAATCTCGTCGAATAAAGCCATGGTATTGGTATTCTAGTCGTTATCATGTCATTACAGCCACAAACAAGAAACTGAAACCAATTTTTGAACAAGAACACAAATCATGGTTACGTAAACTTCTTCTTCGTTCTCATTTTACATGCCGAAGGGCTCAGATCAGTAATTGTATATCTGAGATGAACCGCGCAGCGCTTTCCAGATCAGGCAATTCTCCATATAATTTTGGCTCTGTCGTAAGGTTTTGGGGCCAGAGTCTTGATATGGTATGCAGCTTTGAAGAACATGGTCTTCAGGGCCGGTTCTAGCGATTGCAGGGCCCTATGCAAAACTAATTGCGCGGAGCCTAGTCTGGGTGGGAATAAGGATAATAAGTGAAAATTAAGATTTTTTTATTAGAAAATAAGTTCGGCTTTGCATTTTATTCATTCTTTTCTAAGTACTAAATTACGATCAAGTTAATTTTACTTTACCAATCTTGCAACCTATGGCATATTTATATGCCAGTGACTATAAAAGTAAATACGGTATTGGAACTTCCGGTTACGGGGAAAATTCGTCCGATCATTACATTTTATTGCATGAAAGCTGACACTGTCTTTTTTTTTTTAATCGCGCGTAGGAATGGCATTTTCCATAATGAATGACACACAAATGATAATCTTGTCTATTTTTTATGAGTTTTCAGGAAATTTTAATAAGTGCAGGTTATTTCTTGGAATTTTTCGTATATATTTTGCAATTAATAATTACACATAAAATTAGCGCGGGGCCCACTGCGACCGCATAGGTTGCAGTGGCCTAAGACCACCCTGATGGTCTGCATTCTCTAGTGATGCTCCACAAGCGCAGGTTCCTCTCGTCCGGAGTGAAAATGAAAATCCCTCTCTATCCCTCTATCCCTCTCTACCCAGAAGAAATGATGAAAATAATAGAGAGGAGAAGAAAAAAAAGAGAATTGGATCAGCTCACATTCAGATCAGAAGAAAAAGAAAGCACATTATAAGCTATCTCGAAATGAACAACGCACTCAGAACCGGATACAACAGAATGAGACATCAAATGTTCCGTTGCGAAATCAAATTCCAATTTTACTTCCTACTTTAGGTGCCATTGTAGAGAAGCTGATGACTGTTTTCCCGTATTCTTATTTGGTACTACAAGGATAAATTGCCATCATGAACCTCATCACAAATCAAAGAAACCCACAAGAAATGTGTTCATGTTTGTGAAATGTTTTGACATGTTTGTGAAATGTTTTGACATGTTTGTGAAATGTTTGTGACATGTTTGTGACATGTTTGTGACATGTTTGTGACATGTTTGTGACATGTTTGTGACATGTTTGTGACATGTTTGTGAAATGTTTGACATGTTTGTGACATGTTTGTGAAATGTTTGAACATGTTTCGGATGGACGACGGGGGATGGGAGCGAGCAGAGTTTGAACCCGGGACCATCGATAAATCCAGCGCGCAAACCGCACGACCAGGCAGTCCTATGTATCTCGTTGAGATTCGCGGTTGCTTTTTACCAATATTGAGCGAGGCATAATTACAATAATCAAATTTCAACAACCTCATTCAAATCATTAATTTTTTTTTAACTTTTAGTAGTAACAATATAACAAATGCTGCCACACATCATTAATTTTTTAATTGTGTAATTTATCTAGTATTTATGTAGGTCCGTGGGCTATATTTAACTATATTAAGAAATTCCCGGCCCCGGGTAAAAAAATAGTTTGAGAACCACTGCTCTAAACTTCATCCGGATTTGAGTCTGCAATGACGCAATTAGATCTGTATTTTATCGTAATCTCTAACCCTTCAACAATTACCTATGGATCATCATGGATTAGCATGCATTACTAGATGCATGACGCGTAGGACGTAATCATTTTCTTTTTTGAACCTTGTATTTTATGAGATATGATAAGAAAATAAGATACTTCTTAAACTGCTGTCGTTGTCTGAAACTGAAGTCTGTGATTATTTCCCTTATAACAAAATCTAGATCAGTTTTTTAGTCATATTTACCAAATAATTATGAAGTGAAGATTTGCAATTGATTCCTTTGTTTAAATATCAAAATATATTCCATGCCATGGTATTCTATGTTTCCAACTCAAATTGGTTAATTTGTTTACAATGTCTAGCAAATAGTGTTTCTCTAGAATCTATCTCATTCTTGGCAAATATATAGAATTGTAGAGCATAAAAAAATAAAAAATATAACCACAAAACTAGAACTAAAAAAAAAACACAGTGAAAAGGATGGCTAATTAGCAAAGTTGATAGAGCGTACCGATAATAATGGGGAATAACATGGGTTTGATACCTAGACTGGCAAATTTCTTTTTTTTTTTTAATGACATCTTCTTTTCGAACCTCAACTAGGAAACAGATTTTACTAGGAAGAAGCAAAATTTAAAAAAAAATCCTTTGAAAAAACAAAACAAAACAAAGCTTAGCAAAAGCGGAAGAACTCCGACGGCGGGGATGTCGGCAAGCTATATCTATCAATAATGTAGGCTACAAGTTATTTTCCTTATTAGATGTAAAAAAAAATTACGAATAGTTAATTGACTAAGTATTTTTAAAAATAGATCTGTTTTGTTAAGTCCAATTAATAATTGTCTAAAGTATCAACTTGATCGGAGAATGCGTGAGGGAGAAACAGCGTTAACAATTGTTTAAGGGGACTAAACCCAACAAATTTAGCCATGTCTGCGAATACTGAATTAGCTTCCTTTGTTGGTATATAAACAAAATAATTATTTATCAGTAATTAATTGTCTAATTGGTTACTTATTAGAATTGATTCTAATAATAGAATATGCATCCTCTGTTTGGGACCCCTCAACTCAAGATAACATTAAGAGATTGGAACAGACAAAAATAGAGCAGTGAGATTCATAACAAACGAATATTCACATTTCACTAGAGTAACACCTTAAGTAAAATCACTAAATTTAGAAAGCCTTCTGGACAGAAGACTCAAAAGTAAAGTAGCAATTATACATAAAACACTGAACCACAATCTTCAAATACAAAAACAAAATTTAATAAAATACTCAGAAAGGCACAAAGATAAAGGCACATTCCTCATCCCATATGCTAGGACAAATTTGTACAAATACTCCTTCTTCCCTAGTGCTATTAGAGCATGGAATGGGTTGCCTGAGCTAGCCAGGAAAACCAGTGACTTGGCAGAATTTAAGTCATTGGTTAATATGCATGACTGAATGCATGACTCGTAGGACGTAATCATCTTCTTTTTTTGAAGTAACGTCTGTATTATATAAGATAAGAAGATTCATGTCTTGTCTATGCCAATGAATAATTGTGCGAAGTTTCAACTTGATCCGAGAAAGGGTGTGGGAGATATAACGTGAACACACTTTTTAACCACACAGATTGACAGACAAATAGACAGACGGAAGGAGCTGATATAAGATTTGTGATAATTAATCTAAAGCATAAACGATTGTTACGCTAATAACAATGCCTCTAATAATGGTGTTTCGTTTTTAATTAAGGTTCGTCTACAGACAAGCACCAACTGTGATGTCAGGAAAGAAGATCACAATCATCCATCAGAAGTCAGATATAGTACGGCTCCAGTTACTGTACATGAATGGCGGGATCTATCTAGATGTCGACCAGGTCGTCTTAAGAAGCTTGGATAGTCTGTTAGGTGAATGTTTTTTTTTTTTGTTTTTTTTTTAGTTGTTTCTTTTTTTAAAGAGTTGGGTTTTTTAACAGCAAAATAAGTTTTTATTTGTATTACACACAATATAAATAAGACATTCAGACATTTCGATATATAGGGCAGATGATATTAAAGCCAGCGACGTAGCAAGGGTGGGGGAGGGAGGGGAGAATGTAAAAATCCCCCCAGGCCCCCACTTGAGGTGGGCCCCCAAAATAAGTCTTTTTTTAAATATTAATGAAAATGCAGGGCCCCTAAAGAGGTCAAGCCCCCCCCCCCCCAATGATGGCAAATTCCTAGCTACACCCCTGGCCACCCACAGAAACAACAAACAAAGCTATAAATGTGAGCGAAATAAGGTTTTACTTGGCTACTAGCGAGACTAACACAGTGCACGTTGTGCTTGGCCACATGACACCTTGCTAACAGTAGGCCACAGAAACATCCTCTGCCCTATAGACCACAAGGTCTGAAATGGGAAGTTTACTTTCAGCATGGGTCTAAAATAAATCTCATTACCATTCCACCTCTTAGTTGGCAAACTCTTCATGGGTTCCAAAAGTAAAAAAAAAACTTGAATTTTGACACTGCGTGATCGGGTATTCGGAAAACGGCTCCAACGATCTTCCTAGAAATGTGAAAGTTTATGTACATCTTTGGGAAACAAATAATTATCTAATTGGCAACATAGTGAAAACAATAGATTGACCGTTACAATTTTTCCATTTATAATTATCTTAAAATTAAATTTGGTTTACGTTTTTTTTTATATTAAATATGGTTTCAGCGGAAATTCCCGTACTCTACTCAAATGTTTCTAAATATTCTGTAACGTTTTGAATTGTAAAATTTACTCGCATGAGCTTTTTGAGCACGGCATATGTAGATATCTTTAGTTTGACTGTTGACTACTTGACTGTGCAAAGCTTACCGGTAAGCATAAAATGAAATAGAAAGAATGATAAATTATAGATTTCATAAATGAGTAGATGAGAAAAAAACAACCTTTTAAAATGTTTTGTTCTATTTCGTGGGTCCTAGGTTGGAGATCTTATGCCCGAAAGAGAAATCGCTCAATTTATAGATGTATTGGTAAAAAAGTGACCATCAAACAACTTCGAGATCGAATTTTAATGTAAACATTTTAGGGTTTAAACATAACCATGTTCAATATATGTTGAAATATTCACTGCTTAAAACATATCCATGTTCATTTGAAATATTCACTGCTTAAAACATATCATTGGTTATTTCAGCGCATAACGTGTCATTAGGAATGCTGAATGAAGCCACCGGAATGGGAAATGCATTCATAGCCGCCAAAAGATGGGATAGCTTCCTTCGTGACTGGTATCTAGGATACAAGGATTTCCAAAACAACACATGGGGATATAACTCGATGATGGTAACCACATTTGCAACAAAATGTCTTACAGCGATTACGGCATCGTCTTTCTCTTTACCATAAGGCTTACGGGTCGAGTGGTATGCGCTCTGGGCTGTCGTCTCCAGGCTCCGAACCCTGCTTGCCGACATTCCCGCCGTCCGTTAAAAGTTTTAGGCTAGAATTATTTATCTTCAAATCTGAAAGAACATCCGAAAGAAACAATGAAAACAAAGAAACAATGTTATACTTACTTGACTTATTTATAATAATAAGGCTTGTCTTCAAATGCAGTATTTCCCGTGGCTGCGCAGCCCCAACTGTGACCTACATATTTTGCCACATCCAGGGCAAGCATAGCCATTGTCCGTAGGTGGTCGATTTAGATTTACCTTACGCCGTCTGCGTTTGTCCTCGGCAGCAGATTTTCTTTTGGTCTCAAATGTGTAGCCCGCGGCCTTCGTAAGTGACCTCCAACGTTTTCTGATGGCAGCCCTCAACGAGAAGTATTTCGTTCTCCTTAGCTAGCTTGGGATTTTACGAAGCGCTGCAGGCTCTTACAGCAGGCTCTTACAGCAGGCTTTTACAGCAGGCTCTGTCGGCAGGCTCTTTCAGCAGGCTCTTACAGCAGGCTCTTACAGCAGGCTCTGGAGAGTTTTTAGATGAAATGAAAAAAGAAAAGACCTATATATATATATATATATATTATAGGCCTATCTAAACTGGGCATGGAGATCTTTTAACACTACACAACATGTCGTGAACAACTTCAAAAAATAAAAATGAAACAAGGCGCTGTTCTTTTTAAAGTAGTTATAATAAGAAGAAGAAGAAGAAAAAGTGAAGTTGTGTTGTTTTTTGTTCAGCCCAAACTTATGTAACTTATAGATCTAGATGTAATAATGGAAGATCAAAATAAGAGCACTCTCGTCTCATAATTATTATTTTGCAATTTTTAAAGACATAATCTAAAAAGATCCAGATTATCAATCTATTTAAATTGTATGTAAGATGGCAAAATATCTAGGATTGTCTATATACTATCAAATTGAAACTAACAGAAACTGGATTTCTTTCACGACTTTGCATAAACAAATAGTTCCGTAATGAACACACACACACACACACACACACACACACACACACACATATATATATATATATATATATATATATATATATATATATATATATATATATATATATATATATATATGTATGTATGTATCAATAGGTCTGTGAGTTGATCAATCCCGGATAACAATTTGTTTCTGTTTAGATTTGACAAGCCGATATTGAAGTGTCTCTTGCAATAGAGTACACATTTCATTCTAATTCGGAAAAAATGGCAGATCAAATTACGTCTAATAAAGTAGGAGGCAACACTGGCATCTTCGAGTGAAATTGTTTCGTAACATATAATTTTTGCGGACCTTTTTACAAAGCTTCTATCAACTCTGTCTGTCTAGTGTCCGTCTGGTAAAAGTTTGTATGTGTTATTTCTCTCACATCCAATCTTGGATTAAGCTGAAATTTTGCATAGTTATTTCTTTTACCTGGCAACACAAGAATCAATTAAAAAAAACAATTAGTTAATTAACTTTTGGTCATAGTTAATTAACAATATTAAATGGATTAAAATATTTGAAAAGTTTTATCTCCTGGAGGCGCGGTGGCTAAGTGGTAAATCGCTTGGCTTCCTAACCGGGGGTCACGGGTTTGAATCCTGATGAAGACAGGGTATTTTTGATTTCGGAATCCTTAAGTGTCTCTGAGTCCACCAGCTCTAATGGGTACCTGACATTAGTTGGGGGAAATGCGGTTGGTAGAAGTGCTAGCCACATGACACACTCGTAAACCGTAGGCCACAGAAACAGATGACCCTTACATCCTCTGCCCTCTAGACCACAAGGTCTGAAAGGGGAACTTAATAAATTATTACTATTACTATAATTAGCCTTAGTGAACACTAACATGAAAAAGAAACTTTTAGATAACTAAACAATCCCCCATGTTCATAAGCTCTTCGCTAGCAGAGTAGTTAACATGTCGGCTTGGGAAGCTTGAGAAGGCTTTAGCCCACGACATTGTATTTAGGTTATTTTCCCCCTTTTTTTTTTATAAATACATTTTAAAAGCAATCATTTAGATACCCCGTTTTTTTTTTCTGCCCCTGTCCCTTTCCAACTAAGTCAGACAAGTGATAAGATCATAGCGTAGTCAGAAAGCAAAAATCATGAAAATGACTCTAAACAAAAACGATTGGTACAAAAATATTTCTTATCGCATATTGTTAGTCTAGCTAATGGATCTATTACACATTTGATTGCATGACTGATCAAAACTAATTGATACACTTAATAAAAGTTTTCCTTTAAGTATTTTCTCTTCGTTTGCTTCTTATTGTTGTCCTACTAGAAATGGTAAACTTATCAAGGTACAACATCCGAAAGAATTTCCACCACTCTAGAATATGAAAAGAATCACGTTGAGCGAGAACGTGTTGAAATGGCCTTCTCCAAAATGTTTAGAGTAGTCGATTTTGTTGCAGACGCCTCTTGAGACCATTGTAATGTACAGTTTGCCCTTTCAGACCTTGCGATCTATGGGGCAGATGATGTCAAGGTCATCTGTTTCTTAGGCCAACGGTTAACGGGCACGGTGTCATGTGGCCAGCACAAACAAACAACCGCTTTGGCTTTCCCCCCAACTAAAGTCAGGTGCCCATTAGAGTTGGGTGGACTCAGGGGACCCCAAAAAATCCATCATTCAAAATACCAGCTTTTACCGAGATTCGAACCCAGGACTTCAGGTTCGGAAGCCAAGCGCTTAACCATTCTTCCACCGCGCCCCCCTCTTGAGACCATGGTTAGACCTATGGTTAGGCCTACGAAGGCCTTCAAAATACATCTATATTGTAAATAGAAAACGATTTTTTAAGGATTTTACTTTGTTTAATATTGTTCTTTTTACTTGGTTAATTATCACTCATGGAACGACAACTAGAATGCAAATAAAAAATTTTGTTCTGCCGCTTGAAAAAAGTTGACCGACTCCAACACCCCTACCCCTTTTTTATTATTTGGGGGGGGGGGTGTCAGGACCTTGCGCCCCACAGTTTGAGGAACGCTGTATAACATATTCTTAAATAATGGACATAAAATATTATGCCATGCATTCAATAAATACACATAGGGGTAACTCGAGGAGGAGCTTTTCCTGCGTGGTTAAGCAAATTGTTTCTTTAATAATTCCTGTTTTGAAAAACGTATCAAATTATTGGGTCATTTAAATTTTATACACTTCTTCAACAATTCTTTTTTTACATTTGTTTCTTAAATAATAATTATATATGCAGATTTTCACTTAGGGGTCCGTAGGCAAGTTTTGGCTATGTAAAGGGGTCCCCGGGTGAAAAAAGTTTGAGAACCTCTGAACTATACTACATTTTAAACATCTCATCCCATACATCAGTTCCAAAAAAAAACAATCTCGGACTTGTTTTGCGTAATGCCTAATTAACATTCATGACAGGTTACGACGTGAATTCACGCTGGATGGAAACCCTGTAGTTTTATAAGGAGATGCAAAAATCATATCCCAAAAGACAAATTGTTTTGCTACCGGCAATACTTTTCATAGAAAGTGTTGAAATGGTGCGCAAAAGATGCACGTGCTCAATATAATAAAGTATCGTTCTCCGCCATGACTCTTATGGTTGTTGTTTTGTTTATTGCTGACAGTGAGCCTAGATCTTAATTAACATTGCATCATTTTCCTTTCTTTCGAACGTAACACCAGCTGGTACATCTACTTCTTAGAATTAATCCTAACAGCTAACGTCTACATTGTATTGCGATCAGATATACTGATAAAGACATGTTACACTGATTCTATTATCTAAAGCGTATAGGACATTAGGGGTTTCCCCCATGACGAAAGAAAAAATATTAAAGAGTGTGGTCGGTGGGGGGGGGGAGATAGAGCAAGGTAAAGTAGGAGGAGGTAGTTATATATAGATATTGAGAGAAAGCGTGAGGAGGGGCTCACAGAGGACGGAACATTGGAAGAGGGGGAGAGTAGGAGATAGTGCAAAGCGATGGTGAGAGTGAGGTGCCAAGATGCCACGACAAGATGCCAAATTAAGATGCCAAAACACGTTTTTAATTTCTCTCATTCGGGTTCACTACCCAGAACTCAAAACAATAATAGAAAGATAAAAGGCATGGTCCTCGACACCAAAATCAGACTAATGCGCTCCCTGGTCATGGCCGAAGTTTTATATGCTTGCGAGTCTTGGATGCTGACTCCAGAGCTAGAGAGGAGGATCTTAGCAATAGAATTGAGATGACACAGAAAGATCCTAGGTATCACATTTAAAACCGCAAACGAAAAGATTAGAGACAGGTTGATTCCAACACAATGACTGCTAACTTTTGTAAAAAAAATTCTAAAACTCTATGGCCATACTAGAAGGTCTTCCTTCAGGGAACAGTACCAGAAAAAAAAAGAAGAGGCAGACAGAGAAAACCATTGAAAAAGGTTCTGTCCAAGGCAAAAGACAATGAGGAATGGAGAAAGACGGTCGACAAATATTGTCCAATAGACAGACAGATATTGTGTAGTGTCCCAACGGTCCAACAGACTAAAAGATAAGTGAAGGTGAACTATTCCTCTTCTTCGTTCTCATTTTTATGTTTGAGCGTTCAGATTTTCTTCATCGTTCTCATTGTTATGTTGGAGTGTTCAGATGACTAGACCAATACATGAGATGAACCACGCAGTGGTTTCCAAATCAGGGATCTCTCCATATAGTTTTCTTTCTATTTGGGGTGTTTTGGGGCCAGTGTCTTATACGGGCCTCTTGGTAAAGAGAGCAGTTTTGGAGGACGTGGTCGGCATTCTCTGGTGACACTCCACATGGGCAGATTTCACTGGTTCCAATTTAGAGCTTCCGGTACATATGTTGTCGCATTCTGTTGTGTCCGGTCCTTCTTGTATGATTACATTGACCATGATGACTAGATTTTGTACTTAACGTTTTAGTTTTGTTTTTATCAGAGATTCAGATAAGAATAGTATTACGTTTTATACTAAGTTCACGGCTTAGATTGATTTTATCAAAAAAAGGAAATAATTCTATATAAGTGTTTATCAAATTTGGACTCTCCATCCCCAAGGCCAAGAAATTTCCCACCTCCCACATTTCTTTTATTTAACCAGCTAGGGAGCTTGGGGGCAACACTGTAATCTCTCCCCCCCCCCCACAGCGGGGTCGGCGCCCTAGCACCAGGGACGGGCTGCCTATGTGGGCGTCCGGGCAAATGCGGTAGTGCTACAGCAAGGGCTACCATGCCACGTAGGAAATTGTCTTTTTAAAAGTTGTATTACATTCTCTTATATACGTGACCCTTTGAGAGTCATTAAAAATATCTTTTTACAGACTCGACGGTGTATTACTAATTTAATCTTAACACATTTTCCGGCTTAATGTGTATAGCCTACATGTATACATGAAACTTCACTTAGTATAACTTCAACTTCAACTAATATAACTTCAGATAATATTACTTCAACTAATAAAACTTTAATTAAATGGATCCGCTAATATCATAAAACTTGAATAAACCTTTACTAAGAGAAGACTTAAACGATAACTAAGTGAGGACCATCGCTCTACAAGAACTACTACTATGCGAGGACCCCGTCTAACTGACTTTCCCCTTGATTTATACCTTCTTTGATTGTACTTTCCAGAATCCTGGAACCTTCTCAGATAATTATTTTAGTAACTTTGACCTTCTAGAAGCCGACGTGTGCTATTTTTTCCCTTAACCTCTTTCTTTGATTGGATACCTAAAATTAACTTGTTTACGCTGGACACTTGCACTGGTTTGAACTCGCTTCTAGAAACTGGTCGAAATAGGTCACAGACTCGACTCGTGACACCTACACTAAAGCGTGGGTGACATTTCGAGGCATCAGAGAATGTTTGATTGTATGATTGGGTCGCGCCTGAGATAAACCGAGACCAGTCGTCATAGAAGGCCTAAACGCATACCTGCTACGTCACAACATGTGGACAGTTTAGACCAATAGCGTGTTGCCACGTCTCGGGCTTGTGAGACGTGGCAACGAGCTATTGGTCCCCACTGCCCACAGGTTGAGACATCGCAGGTCGGTGGTGAGGTCTCTTATGAGGAATAGACACGGATTAATACGCATCTTACAGTAGACCTGTTTTGTGTACGTAACAGTACCTGTTTCGGTAGAAATGTGATCATTTGTCATAACATTAAGAGTAATAACGACGTATTGAAAATTTTTCTTCAAAAGAAAACCTTGTTGCAGACACCCCTCATCAAAAAAGTATGAAAGATCTTTTTTTTTTTTACTCTATCATTTTGTCTGTCTGTCTGGTAAAAGTGTGTACGCGTTATTCCTCCGGCACCCAATCGCGGATCAAGTTGAAACTTCGCACAATTATTTATTGGTATAGACAAGACATGAATCAATAAAAGAAAAAAGCAAATAGACAATTTATCACTGGTAAATCATTATTTTGTTTAATACAAACAAGGGAAACTAATACTTCAGTATTCCTAGATATGACTAAATTTGCTGGGTTTAATACCAACAAGGGGAACTAATTCAGTATTCACAGATAGAGCTACATTTACTGGGTTTTGTCCCCTTAAATAATTGTTAACGCTATTTCTCCCTCACGTACTCTCCGATCCAGTTGACACTTCAAAACAATCATTTAATGTACTTAACAAAACATGAATCGATAAACAAAAATACTCAATAAGTCAGTTGGTAATGGATTATTTTCTTTGACATCAATTAAGAGGAATAACTTTATTGATAAATTTAGTTTTTAGGGCGGATTTCTTCCTCTTTAGTTAAGCTATTTTTTGCTTAAAGTGGTTATTGCTAATTTAATACTCAAATAAAATTTGAAAAAAACAACAACAAATTGCTAATGCTACAGAAATGCGTCATTAAAAACAAAAGCTCGCCTACGCATCCCTTTCCTGGGCTCCTAGTGCTTTAAATCAGTGTTTCCCTAAATGTGTTCTGTGAGATCTGATTAGGTGTTCCACGAACTACTGACATGATTAACTAGCATGCCTCTACACGTGAATTAATCTTTAAGTAAATGCAAGGGGGAAAAAAAGATTATTTCTTAGTTGCTCTTCTAGGTAAAGAAATAAATTCTCTTAGTCGACCGGCGCGTAGCATACGCCGTTTTGCAGAGCCGACCTTAGGCCACTGCAACCTATGCGTCCGCAGTGTGCCCCGCACTTTTATAGGATAATTCTAGGTGTATAAATTAAACCTATATATATATATATATATACTAGCCTGACATAACCCGCGGACTGCGGGTCTAAGTTTGTGTTAACTAATCTAGTGGATTGGATTTAGATGTATGTTAAACTTAGCTAATGATCCTTTCAAGTTTTTTTTCTTTCGATACAAAAATAAAATTAGGTTTGCGAAAATGGGATTACCAGAAGCCGATACATACATATCTATTAAAAATGAAAAGAGCAATAGCTTTGTTAAATGAATGGGATTATAAAGTGAACGATTAAACGAAATAATTTTTAGTACGCGATTCATGAATGAATATAGATCTAGGCCTATCTCAACTCGGCTTCGCAGCTTTGATGTACGAATGTAGCTTTAGAAAACCAAATTTGAATGTTTATTTGATCAAAATATGAAATGAATGGACTTTAATTAATATGTTCATGTGTTAAAGTATACAACTATCTGTGTGAAAAGAAGTTTTATCATCTTAGATTTGAATTAGAGTTTTAGATCTAGGGATGGGATTATAAAGTAAACAATTAAACGAATTAATTTTTAGTACGCGATTCATTACGGTATTGTCTAATGAGAGAAAGTTCGCCAGGAAATCCGTTGTCACAGATATCAGGAACGAATTTATGTAAAAAATGCTTTTGAAACACAAAATTGAAGGTTAATTTTATTATATAATAAAATCAATGGACCTTCTTTTGTATTTTCATGTGTCAAAGTAAAAAACTATGTGCGCAAAGTGTATTTCTTTAAATTAGATCTAGGTCTAAATCCTTTCGATCTTTTCTCATGTCAACATTGTTAACCATGGCCTAGATCCATAAAATAGTATAGCTGTAATAGAGTCGGGCAACTTTATTTTTTTTTTTGAGGGTCTTAAGTTAGTACCCAAGGAACATTCCTGCCTAGTTTTATCAAAATTGGTCAAGCGGTTTTGATGTCTATAAGTAACATACATACATACATACATGCATACATACATACATACATGCATACACCTCACATTCTACTTTATAATATATATATATATATTATAGACACATTTCTTATTCAATAAACACAAATTAATTCTTACAAGTATTCCTTATTCCCTAGTGCCACTAGAGAATGGAATGGGTTGCCTAAATCAGCCAGAAATACCAACGACTTAGCAAAGTTTAAGTCATTGATTAACATGCATGTCTAGATTGACACATGGAATACGTAGGTCGTAATTATCTTTTTTTTTTTTAATTAACATCTGTTATGTATAAGATAAGATATCTTATCTATAAATATTTTTCAAACGTTTTATGCTTGAAAAAAAAAGCTTAATTTATAACATGTTTAAACAAATAGAAAAAAAAATCTTCCATCGACATCAGTATATTTACATTTCGAAAGACATATCATTTTAATATAAGATTTAGATAAAAAGAAATCTTTTATTTTCTATCTCAAGGCCTAATAACTTTTTCCTTTAAGTAAATAATTTTTTTTCCTCATTTATCAGAAACAGTGCTTTAAATCATCATGTATTGTTTATCAGAAATAATATGCTTTAAATCAACAACAGCATATTTGAATATCGAAATATATATCATTTTAATATAGCCTAAAGATTAAAGTTTTTTAAAGTCTGTTATTTACAATCTCAACCCAGGATAAAGACGGACGAAAAGGCTAGTAACTTTTTATGTGTCTTTTTTCCCCAGGTATCAAAAGGTCTATACTTGATAAACAAAAAACGAGTCCACTTGATCACAGAATTGATCTATCGCCCACAGTTTTGGGAGTTGCCTCTTCTTTTGAACGAGAGTGTCGCCTTTGATTGGCGCAAGAACTATGCCATGCATGTCTGGACTGCACATGGCAAACTTCCCAAAACAATTCAGGAAATACAGACAGGGAACTCGACAGTGCTTCAGGTGTTCCGTTACGTTATTTATGGGGACCCAAGGCCTCGAGCTGACAGCATTGTTGTGCCGCACATGCTGCAGTGAATGAGTTAATGCATGCTTTGTGCTATTTGACGACTTTGATGTTAATGTAATATTGAATAAATGTGATATCATTCAAATGTGATAATGTATATATGCGATATTGTATAAATTATTAATGCTGTAAATTTAACAACGATCAATTATTTTTTCTTATCCCCAACTTATGTCAGGCACCCATCAGAGCTGGGTGGGCTTAGAGGCACCCCGAAGATCCTGAAAGTAAAAATCCCAGTCTTCACCAGGATTCGAATTCGGGACCCCGGTTCTGAAACCAAGCGCTTTACCATTGTGCCATCGCCCCTCCGAGTCTGGTCTAATCTAATTTATAACATGTATAACATGTATTTATAACATATTAAAGGATCATGTATATGATGGTTGGTGAAGTGCCGATCTCTCCTTCCAGGCTTATGGAAGAAACCCTTCTCTTTCGTCACGTGACTTTGGTCATTAGAAATGCTTGTCAAAGTAATGCATAACGCTAACACTTAGTAACGCTTATTAAATTTTGTTTTAAAATACAGTTTGAATTATATAGTCAAATGCATTATTTTTTTATTTCAAATGTTTGTATTCCATTAATAGCTTGTATGCCATAAATAAATTATAGCTTTTATATATCGCTACTTTCATGCTTATATCATGCTTAGAGCGCTTTGGTCCAATCTCATTTGTGGATCAGTGAGGAAGAGGGGGTATCCTGGAGAAGGTTTTCCGTGCTGCCTTTTGGCGATCAGTAAACCCAACTCTGCTCGTTTTGGGTGTTGAACCTCGAGCCTCCTTCATAGGTAGCCAAGCCAAGCCGTACTTAGCCTCTCGACCACGCTTCCCATAATGCACTTACTTTATTAATATACATACTTTTCATAATATTATTTTAGAAAATAACAAAACCGTTTGAATATCTATAATAGAAAGCAGAAAGTAAGGCGTATGTATGTATGTATGTATGTATGTATGTATGCATGTGCCGCGTAAAAATAAAAACCGTTTGACCAATGTTTATAAAACTTGGAATAAATGTTCCTTAGATCATGGCAGAGACCGTAGTGTATATTTGATGTCCCTCCCACAGTCGGATGGTCCTAACAATAGACAAAAAGTACCCAATTGTTAAAGAACGAAACTTTTTTAACAAATCGGGTAAACCCGTTTTCACAGTATTTTATATCTGATATGAATATGTCGGATGAACGGGTAAAACCGTTTTCACACCCTTCTTTTATTCCGTGGCTTGTGTGAAGGGAACATTATCTATGTTTGAAAAGTTCTAAATCCAATCCGGTATAATTATAATACCCAGACTTAGGCCCACAGGCCGCCTTTCAGATCCAACTAGTGTGTTATAAAAATATAACGAGTGTTCTTTTACTATCAATATTAATAGAAGATAATAGGGATAGGTTTAATTTATTAGTGACTATAGCATAAATGTATTCATATACTTATATTAGTATTGTAATGACAAAAGCACGAACGAAATGGTGCAATAGACATTTGTCTTCATATTTTTTTTTAATCAATTCCATCAATTTTATTTACAATAATTTTCTAGAAATCCCAGTTGCAAATAAACCTATAAAGAAGTTATATTCAATTATTATTAAATTTTGCACAATTATTCATTAACATTGGCATATTACACATCAATAAAACAGTAACATATTACACAATAAATTACTCGTAATTCATTATTTTGTTTAAGAGCAACAAGGGGAAGCTAATGCGTCATGATTCACAGATTTGGCTAAATTTGTTAAGTTTCATCCCTTTAAATAATTGATAGCGCTGTCTTTCCCTCACTCATTCTCAGATCAAGGTTGTTATTAAAAAAAAATTATTTATAGCACCTAACAAAACATGACTCAATAAACAAAAAACACTTAATTAGTCATTTAATTATTGGTAATTTAATTATTTCGCTTGATATCGAATAAGGGAAATAACTTGTACATTATTGATAGATATAGTTTTAAGGACATAGTCTTTTTTTTTTTTTTTTTTAAAGGATCTATATATATAATTCTCTTCTTCCCTGAACAGTTTGGACGAGCAAGAAGTAAAGGAAAGATCACTCTTTTATTTCTGCTGATATAGCTACTCCAGGAAAAAGACAAGAGTAGCATTCACACTACGAATGGCAGCCTGCGCGCTAGACTGTCGTTTAAATTTATGAAACCCGCCCCCCACCCCCACCCCCTTTTTTTAAAAAAAAATATTTTGCTTGTTACAATCCTTGAGTAGCTGAATGGGTAGCATAGAGCAAATAGTCCACTTCCATGCATTGATGCATTGATCGATATATATGATTAGCAAGAACTACTTGTTTTTTTCTTGTTGTATTTTTTTATTAATTTTTTTTTTCTGCTTTAGAAGGGGAAATGCGTATTTTCAGATGATAAACCTTACTCGCGTATTTTCGAGTTCATTTGCGTACAAAATACGCAAGATGCGTACTTGTAGGCAACTCTGAATGGCCTGATAAATACGAATCCATTCACTCTTTAAGTCATCACTTTGAGGAGATCTTTGACTGTTAGGCGATCTTAAAATAACGGCTGACTAAAACCAGTCAAACTGCACACGTGTAATAAATGTCTGCTCCTTACGTTTTTTCTGATTTATCTTTTCATTATCGTCAATTATTCATCTGTTCTTCAACCAGTTTCTTTGCTGTTGCAGTCTGTCCGACTAAACATTAAAGGCCGCTGAACAACACATCAGCAAACTGCTGGCAGACAAACTTGTTATTGAGTTGGTGGTGCCTCTAGAATTTGCAGTCGACAGACACACCAAGCAGAACCACATGTTTGGATTTTGGGAGCTATTTCAAAACACGGCTTTACATTCCGTATCTTGATTCGTTGGTTTCTTTATTGAAGTCTCACTTTTCTAGCAATAATAATGCTCAGCCTGTTTTGTCTGCTTCCTAAAACAGTGTAAGATCTGGAACGTGAAAAAGAAATGTCAGCACTAAATGCATGACGCGTAGGACGTAATCATCTTCTTTTTCGAAGTAACGTCTGTATTATATAAGATAAGATAAGATTTTGCTGTTAAAGGTTTTATTTTAAGCCTTCATTTCATCTAATATATACATATGATTATTTAGAATGCATTTTGATATTTTTTTGACATGTTTTTAATGTGTTTATAGTGTTTCCCCTTCCATTTTACATTCTAGATGCGAAATCTTATAGTATATTGTAAATCTGGGTGCTCTGGTTAATCTGGTATTTTAATAATGAGTGAATAAGTAGATAGCAGCCAATACTAGACTATTGGCAACACATCAACAACTAAAAATGCTATACTCTACATCACCGTACAAAACTCTACTGTCTCTATCTCTTCCTGGACTCGCACATAACACTTGAGGACTCAACCAAGGCCGACTCCATGGCCGACTCAACAGTCCCGGCCTCCTGTCCTGTCTTGAACTGCACTGCCTTACACACTGTGTCTCTCGTCCACTCAGGCATATGAACAGATGACCATAACGAGGGTCATATTATATATATATGGACGTGGGCAAGCCTGTATGGGTTTATTTATGTTTATAATTTCATACGGTGTAACGATGGCTAGATGGATACATGGCGTCTCCTATCCCTCTCAATGCAGAGAGATTTATAATAGTTCTAGATCTAGCCATTTATGATGTTTCACAACCAGTCAAGTTGTCAGTAGATGCTTCGCAAGAGGAACTTGGAGCTGTGTTAATTCAAAATGAGAGGCCAGTGACTTACGCATCAAGATCTCTAACAGACTGTGAAAAACGTTATGCACAGATAAAAAAGAAATGCTTGCAAATAGTGTTTGGAGTTGAAAATTCAATGGTTACATTCTGCCTCGGAAGGAAGTATTTTTCAAATTTGTTTAAAATGCAATTCAGCGTATGCAAAGAGTTGCTGATATCACAGTCTTCACACTCATCGTCCGTCCACTGGAATGTGTTATATACTTGGACTGCTTCGTAGCTATGTCACAAGTCGAGTCTGTGTCCTATTTCGACCAGTTTCTAGAAGCTCGAGGTCAAGCTAGTGCTGTCCAGCGTAAACAAGTTAATTTTAGGTATCCAATCAAAGAAAGAGGTTAAGGAAAAAAAAATAGCACACGTCAGCTTCTAGAAGGTCAAAGTTACTAAATTAATTATCGGAGAAGTTTCCATGATTCTGGAATGTACGATTAAGAAAGGTATATATAAATTAAGGGAAAGTCAGTTAGACGGGGTCCTCGCATAGTAGTAGTTCTTGTAGAAGGATGGTCGTCGCTTAGTTATCGCTTAATTTCTCTCTTAGTAAAGGTTTAGTTAAGTTTTGTGATATTAGCGGGTCCATTTAATTAAAGTTTTATTAGTTGAAGTTGAAGTTATACTAAGTGAAGTTTCATGTATCTTCAAGTTTTATTTATGAAGTATCAAGTCAAGTTGTTATTGAATTGAGAAGTTAATTTTATGTGAAAGTTGAAGAAGTATTATTAAAGAAGTTTGGAAGTAAATACAGAAAGTTCTTTCTTCATTTCATTTAATTATCAAATTTGATCATAAAATCCCCGGCAAGTGTGCTCGTCACAGTTACTTAGTGGTAGTAAAGTCATGGACTGAACTTCTTTACTTTTGTTATCAAGTTCTTAAGTCCTTTTGCTATGGTGTAAATTTAAAACGACTGTTGTGTCATTATCATTATTCATATATCAGGTCATTATAAATATATCATTAAGATTAAATTCATAATTTTATTTAAATTCTTATACACCTCGTTTATTAATTTATGTATAACAGAATGTGTCTGGTGTGTCTGTTGGGCTGCAACTTGGGCCTAAAATATTACAAGTTTTGACGTCATTACAATATAAAACACACATTTGTAATTCAAAGTTACTGTTATATCTAGACACATTAATACATAATAATAATTCAGTAATTTTATTCAAAAAAGACCTGACAGCTAGTAGACACTAACAAACACTTTCTTGTCTGTGTAAATTCTGATTTATTCATGTTAGATCGTCTACATATATAGGCCTAAAAGGAATTCAATTCTCCCCCCCCCCCCCAGCACATTCTTTCGACATGTCAGCAATGTGGGTTACTGGGTTATAATAACGAGACTGGCTTGACAAAACAATAACATTTACTATCACAGTGAATATATAATAATTACAATAGATTTTTATTAAATTAATAAATTTTACAATTTCTACTTTCTTAACTGTGAATAGACTTTGTTTTTAATGACTTAACTGTATAAAATTTAGCTCTTGAGATACGAGAAGAATGACCCTTAAGGGATTATGAGCACGACATGGCTTAAATTGTACCAATGTGCCAAAAACAACAACAACAACAACAACAAAATATCAAGTATCAAATACCTAATTCCAGTACCTCATATTATGTGTTTAGTCTTAGCCCTTCTTGAGATTCTCCCGCCATGACCGGCATTCTTAATTGAGAAGGCTTTTCGCCCAGTTGTGGCATGTTAACACCATCGATCGTCTTAATAAGCCGTTTTCCAGGGCACGGCGCCAGGAGCTATATGTGAGAGATTATGAGATGAAACCCTAAGGGGCAGATGCCGGACCATCAAAGGTTTTAGACACGACACAGTTTCAAGCCTAAAGGAAAAAAAAGCCTTTTCCGAAGGCCCAGAATCCCTTAACAGACTTGCTGCCGGCAGTAACCTTAGCAACTAGCTCCGCCTTTTTTCTAGAAGGATCTACGACATAAGGCCAATGAAATAAAAGATGATTTACTTAAAAAGATAGAATATATGTGTTACAGCTATCTATTTCTATTTCTTCTGATAACTGGATAGAAACTACCTTAGGTCTCGATACGTCTCTAGGTGTCCCTGGTTCTGCTGTAGTTCGCTAAATTAAACAATGAAACCACTTTATCAAACACAGAAACTTTTAATAATCTTTACTGCATATTACACAAACTGGACAACTAACACACTTCCGGTCATTCACGCATTAGTAAAAATAGATAATACATACATACACACACTCATCCGTGACAATATGCTTTAAAAATGCGTTTTTTTTTTTTTTTTTGCTATTTATGTTTATAAATAGAATACGGCCTTTTGGGAGAAGAATGAAAGTAAAATACATTTACTTATCCTATTGTATAGATTATAGACGTTACTTTCTTATAATTACGTATATGCATTTCAATTGACTTTAACTCATTACCTGGCTAATTCCATTCCATTCTCTAATGGCACTAGAAATCTTGCCTTTTTCGTGAATTTGTCAAAACTGTGTCTTTGTGAGCACAAAAAAGGTAAAAGAAACCTGTGTACACAATTTCAACCAAATCCGTACGGCAGTTTATGAGATTTCTTGATACATCTATATTATAAAGTAGAATGTGAGGTGTATGTATGTATGTTACTTATAGACATCAAAACCGCTTGACCAATCTTGATAAAACTAGGCATAAATGTTCCTTGGGTACTAACTTAGACCGTAGTGTATGTATTGCAGCCCTAAAACAAACTTAAGACCCTCAAAAAAAAAAAAGTTGTCCGACTCTATTACAGCTATAGAATTTTATGGATCTAGGCCATGGTTAACAATGTTGACATAAGAAAAGATCGAAAGGATTTAGGCCTAGATCTAATTTAAAGAAATACACTTTGCGCACATAGTTTTTTACTTTGACACATGAAAATACAAAAGAAGATCCATTGATTTTATTATATAATAAAATTAACCTTCAATTTTGTGTTTCAAAAGCATTTTTTACATAAATTCGTTTCTGATATCTGTGACTACAGATATCCTGGCGAACATTCTTTCATTAGACAATACCGTAATGAATCGCGTACTAAAAATTATTTCGTTTAATTGTTTACTTTATAATCCCATCCCTAGATCAAAATCTCTAATTCAACTCTAAGATGATAAAACTTCTTTTCACACAGATAGTTGTATACTTTAACACATGAACATACTAATTATAGCCCATTCATTTCATATTTTGATCAAATAAACATTCAAATTTGGTTTTCTAAAGCATTTTTAAGAGACTACATTCGTTTACGAAAGCTGCGAAGCCGAGTTGAGATAGGCCTAGATCTATATTCATTCATGAATCGCGTACTAAAAATTATTTCGTTTAATTGTTCACTTTATAATCCCATTCATTTAACAAAGCTATCGCTCTTTTCGTTTTTAATAGATATGAATGTATCGGCTTCGGGTAAACCCATTTTCGCAAACCTAATTTTATTTTTGTAGCGAAAGAGAAAAAAACTTGAAAGGATCATTAGCTAAGTTTAACATACATCTAAATCCAATCCACTAGATTAGTAAACACAAACTTAGACCCGCAGGCCGCGGATAATGTCAGGCTAGTATATATATAAATCAATGAGTCCATGATATTTCGCGATTGGATAATAAAGATTATTGTTATTATTTTTATCATTATTATATAATATAAAGAGACATTATACCATTTAACTAATGAAGCATTATTTATTTCATAATTGTATTTCTTGTGATGTCATTTTTTTAAAAACAGAAAACGAGCTTAGTGCAGGAATCATAGACACTAACGTCAATATGGGCAATGGATTCATCGTGAGTCAGAGGGGAAACAACTTCATCAAAGAATGGTACCAACTGTATAAATCTGAATATAAACAGAATAGCTGGGGCTATAACTCCATGGAGGTAAGATGGGCACGGTTTAACTTTACATATTTTAGAGTCCAATTTTAGATTTCAAGCGCACTAAGACCGTGTTCACATAAAGTAGTAAGAACACGCGTTTATCAAACACATAGCATTAAAAAGTTTTTGAAAACAACAATTTCTTCCTATATAAAGCTGATATGAACTATATATCCACACACTCGCACATATATATATATATGTAAAATTTTAATTTCAGGTACCAATGAAGCTATATCAAAACGACACAAGCCGACTATTGGAGATCGGAAATAGAATCTATCGCCCCAACTGGCACGAAAGGGTATTACTCACCAACGGCACATACGACTGGTCGAAAAACTATGCCATGCTCATTTGGCGTTCCGCTAAACCACACCCTGAGAGCACAGAAGAAATCAACTCTGCCAACACCACCATCTGTGAAGTTTTACGCTATATTTTGTACGGGAATCCAGCACCAATCTCTTGAACTGAATATAATTGATAAACTATGTACTTAAAAGCATATTTCTAATGTCTTTGCAGGATTAAATCATATTTACAATACCTCTATTCAAGTCCCACCTATGGAGTGGGCAAAATCTGGGGCAAATTCTTCAGGGTCAACACGGTTCTTGAAAACGACTCTAAAGATTTTCCTATATATTTGAAAGTTAATGCATATTGTTGGAAAAGAATGACTACCTCGTTAGCTTCTCTGGGAAAACTTTCATTTGATCGATATATTTTTTAAGATAAGATAAGATAAGATAAGAAAATTTTTATTCATCCAATCAAATAGAAATTCACTTTGACTACAATTGACAACCTCAGCGTAACTACTGTACAATAACAATTTAGAGGATAAATTCGAACCAGCGCTTTATGAGTTTGACTTATATGTACTTCTCGATGACGACAGCTGATCTTGTAACACTCTGACCGATAATGGGATAAAGGAGTTTTAAATCTTTCTGTTTTAGTTCTAATGGAAAGGAGACGACCACTTCGTTCAGAACTTATGTAACAGTGGTTTAATGGGTGCAGGTTATCTTTAAGAATCGTGAGTGTTTTGGAAATGCATCTTCTTTCTTGAAAAAGCTCTTCAAGAGATGGTAGCTGTATTTGAGTGATATACGATGCTTTTTTTAATTAGTCTATTATGTCTATGTCTTTGTGCCAGTGAAGTGAAGTATAAAAAATATATAAAAAAGAAATTAATTTTAATTTGGCCTAGAGAACTAGAAAATATGTCTCTTGAAAAGGCTACATCTCTGCTGTTATGTTCGCATGTTGGCCCTATTTATTGCAGTGTTCAAGAACATCTTGAGCACAATCATCTAAGCCTAGATCTAAAGGTCTATCATTAGAATAAAGACTTGTAGATCTATACATTTGCTTAACCAGGATCTTTTTCTCGGCCGGGGGGAGGGGGGAAAATGGGACGGGTAATTATGTTTTTTGTTTTTTTTTAAGTTTTTTTTGTGTGTGCTTGTTATTTAGTTGGTGACATTGATGTACAATTTCTCGGCCTGATATTGTTATATATATATACATTATATCTAGACTGAAAAACGGAAAGAAATTCTTATCCGCGATTGATCAACTCACAGACCTATATAAAGACTGTTTTGTATTAATCACATAATAAAGAACAGATCTATCCACTATTCATCTTGTGACTTATGTTGCACAGGCAACAAACATCTTGTTACAATTTTAGCCCACAATTTCATTTCTATTTGAATCTCATTATAAAAAATGTAAATAAAATACAAACCAATGTTAATCAGTTAATCTTTCAACAGTTTTGTGAAACAAATGATGTGCAACATGTTTAACTCATGTTTTAATCTGAAGTTCACTGGATTTCGAAAGGGGAATAGACTGGATGTAGCCACTAGAGGAGATTTTTTGCCTTTGCTTAATCTAAAGCTTGACATTGCTAATGTGACAGACTGCAGGAGCCACAATGTTCCCAATAGCTTAATTTCATTTTGCAGTGATTTGATGTCTAGTATGCAAGCAAAAGAATTTTGAAATTGGATTTGACAGTGCACGCATGTTATGGTTTGTTGAACTACGTCATCTAACAATACTTTTGTATTTCGTACGCCGGATACACCAAAAACTTATTTTTTGGACTAGCATTCATATGTGAAAAAGAAAATCTCAAATGGTTTAACGACAAGATTTTGACGTGAACTTCTGCGATTAGCTACCAGGATTGTCAAGTTAATGTGCACAGTTTTGTGTTGAGTGTTGATTGCATTGAATATATAACAAGTTTCCTTTACTTGAAGTAGGCAGCTGATAAGATGATCTACATATTTACTAGTAGATTCAATGAAGAAGATTCTTTTCAATTCAAATACAGAACTTTAATTACTAACTAGGAAACACAAATGTGCAGCATTTACAAAGTAAACTGTATCTCATATACAACATTTAAAAGACTACTACTGGATTCTAATTCAAAATAATACATCTATGCTCTTCAAGTTTCATTTAACGACTTCTCTCTAGCAAGTTCGCTCCACCTGAAGAATTAATATTAATAATGGTACGTTACTACAGGTACTAATTTTCAACCCGTTTTACGAACCCTTACACACAAAGCAAACGATAGACAATGATAATAATCTATCCGGTCATTTGATGTAAACTCTCTATTTATTCTGTATTCACGAAATAATATGCGTCATTAACCGATTTCAATATTTTGCTTTAATTCTTTAAAATATTATGTCAATTTTATGATAACATAATTTTTGAATTACATGTATCAAAATAAATAGGAGATATTTTCAGCTTAAAGATGCTCACAGCTGCAGTTCTGCTCTTGCTGCTGTTACCTTTGTCTGGTAATTAGAAAATATCATGAACAAGGGGGAAAAGTGCTGTAAATGATTGCATTGGACTCGATTTTTCTTACAATATATATATATATATATATATATATATATATATATATATATATGTATATGTATATGTGTGTGTGTGTGTAGACATATATATAGTTCGTCTATCGTGGTTCGAAGATGACCACTTTGTCATACAGGGGGCTGAGGGCTTTGCACTGGGGTTTTGTGCCTCCTCGTGTGGTGGCTGGTGAGACCTATGTGAGCTCGAAATGTTCGGCTGCAAACTGGGCAGGTTACTCCAGCTGGAGCTAGTGTCACTGGCCTTGTTTTTCTTCTTTGGCGTTTTTCTTCTGCTAGCGTTGTTCTCTTTTCCTCAGCAACCTGTGCGCCAGTTTTCACAGAGCGACGCCAAGATGCTCTGTCATGTGACTCTGTCTCCCAGGTGGCTGGGTCTATGCTAAACGCCTTCAGAGAAGCTTTGAGGGTGTCCTTAAAGCGCTTTCTTTGACCGCCTTGCGAGCGCTTTCCTTCGCTTAGTTGGTCATACAAGAGTTGTTTAGGGATGCGGCGGTCTTCCATTCTGCAGACGTGTCCTGCCCTTCGCAGCTGGGACTGCATCGGGATTGTGTGGATGCTTTGCAGGCTTACTTCTCTTACACTATAGTTGAGCATTAACTCTTTTTCTCCGTAATTATTTACCACATTCTGGTGGAATCAACGTTTGTATCGTCGGTTAGGAGAGAAAGAGTTAAAACCCGTTCTTTTCAATCTTCCAGCCACTTCAACTACTGCTGAGAAAACAAAGACAGTTTTCTTCGATCATTAATAAAAATCCAAGTTTTGAAAAATCCTAAAAAGAAAAAAAAACGGAACAAATTGTCACAGAAGTGCCTCTAGACAAGAGTATCTTTTTTGTGCACTGTGTTTGACTTCTTTGCGGAAGTAGACGGCAGTGTATACTCTATTTGAGTCTGAAAGAAACAATTGTGCAAAATTTCTTGATCGGAGATTGGGTGTCGAAAAAATAAAATGTACATACTTTTTACCAGACAGACAGACAGGAGGACAGACAGACAGTCAGAGTGAGTTGATTTATGCTTTGTAAAAATAACACAGCCACACTAAAACACTTGGTAGTAAAACACAAAGCAATGTTTTAATTTGTACACATTACAACGTGTTTAAATACTAGACAAAAGAACTAAACATGCATCAAATCTATTCAGATCCATGATCACCAACAAATAATAAATGACAATATCAATAAATAGGACACATTACCAACAATTATAGTGCTTAAAGCTACACACATATAATACAGGACAATACCAACATGTAGTACACTAGTATATGTTAATATTAAAAAGCAATATAGGAAAATCTAAAACAAAACATGGAAAATATTATAAAAACATAGCTTATGTAAAGGGGAAGAACTCCTTAAAACTATATCTACAAATAATGCACAAGTTATTTTCCTTATACGATATCAAACAAAATTATTACTTACCAAATATTAATTCACTAATTGAGTACTTTTGTTTATTGATTCATGTTTTGTTAGGTTCAGTAACTAATTGTTTAATTAAAGTATCAAATTCATCGGAGAATGAGGGAGAAAAGGCGTTACCAATTATTCAGGGAGACAAAATTTTTAAAAAGCCATTTCTTATATAATACAGACGTTACTTTCTGAAAGAAGATGATTACGCGTCATGCATTTAGTCATGCAAATTAACCAATGACTTAAATTCTGCCAAGTCACTGGTTTTCCTGGCTAGCTCAGGCAACCCATTCCATGCTCTAATAGCACTAGGGAAGAAGGAGTATTTGTACAAATTTGTCCTAGCATATGGAATGAGCAATGTGCCTTTATCTTTGTGTCTTTCAGAGTATTTTATTAAATTTTGTTTTTGTATTTGAAGATTATGGTTCAGTGTTTTATGTATAGTTGCTATTTTACTTCTGAGTTTTCTGTCCTGAAGGCTTTCTAAATTTAGTGATTTTACTAAGGGTGTTACTCTAGTCAAATGTGAATATTCATTTGTTATGAATCTCACTGCTCTATTTTCCAGTTTCTTAATGTTTTCTTGAGTTGAGGGTCCCAAACGGAGAATGCATATTCTATTATTGGCCGAACCATAGGTTCATAGGGTGTCATCATCAACCTTTACCTTCTCCAACTATCATCAGGCTCCCATTAGAGTTGGGTGAAAATGTGTATATCTAGTGGTTTCCCTTGTTACTATTAAATAAACAAAAGTTGTCAGTAATCAATTCTCTAATTTGTTACTTGTTTTATCGATTCATGTCTTGTTTAAGTCAATTAATTGTGCAAAAATTCCGAGAATGGGTGTGGATGAAATAACCTGTATACACACTTTTAACCAGCAAACATGCAGAGTGAGTTGATATGCCTTGTTATACAAGTATTATTCTGACAGAGTTTTCTTTTTTCTATAGAATAACGCTTGTCGTTTGCTTCCTGCTTTGGCTGCTGACACCAAAAGAGTCAAACATCATGAACAAGAGAATAACATTTTTGATCTTGATTGCATTTAATTCTTTAATTATGACACTACATTTGATTGTTACGTGCCAAGGCCGCTCATTTCTCTGGTCCAGTCCCTACAGCTATCTCCACGAAAGCAAAGTCAGCTTCATACGATCATTAAGAAAAGCCAAGTTTTGGAATCCTAGACAGAACACATCGTCACTGAAGTGCCTAAAGACAAGAGAAATTTGTCGTGCCCTGTGTTTGACTTCTTGGCGGAGGTAGACTGCAGTGTACACTCTATTGAATCTAAACTTATGTGTGATAGCTTCGCGCAGGAATCTAATATTCTCTGCCGGATCTAGTTACGTCAAATAGGATTAGAGAGTCTCGAGCGACTAGTCTGCGCGATATGGATCACTAGTAAGGTGCCTAAGATCTTCTGATTCAGGGGTTCTTAACCTTTTGGTCGCGTCCCCATTCTGGGGGTTAAATGAGCATTTGCTTAGGACTTTTGGACCAACGTGCCTAAAATAGTTTACTTCATCACTTTTGGAGATTACGAGTTTCATCTGCGTCATTAAGTGGCAATTGTTGCCGCACAGCGACATGTCGACCCTTCAGCCCTATATATCATAGGAGACCAGGAGCCTCTGGGTATTTACTGGTCTCTAGTTCTGAAAGATGTACCAGCAGGTGTTATTGACGTTAAATGTCTAAAATGGATGCTGATGCTTAAATAGCAGATAACAGTTTTGATTAAGCAGGGCGAAATGTGTAGAGTCATAGGTCGTAGCAACATTGAATACTGTCTTCTTCAAAAATAGTCAATAGCGTGTTTCTGTTACATTGATTTATGACAAGATCTGTTACATTGGTTTATGACTAAATCTCTTGTATAGGTTTATGTCAAGTACTTCAAATACAAAAAACAAAAACCAAATAAAATACTCAGAAAGACACAATGATAAAGACACATTCCTTGTTCCATACGCTAAGATGTATTTGCACAATGCTCTTTCTTCACTAGTGCTATTAGAGCATGGAATGGGTTGCCTGAGTCAATCAGGAAAACCAATGTCTTGAAAGAAATTAAATCATTGGTTAACATTCATGTCTGGATTGACCTAGGAACACGGGTAGGACGTAATCATCTTCTTTTTTGAAGTAACGTCTGTATTTTATAAGATAAGATCTGTTGCATTGGTTTATGACAAAATCTGTTACATTGGTTTATGACAAGATCTGTTGCATTGGTTTATGACAAGATCTGTTGCATTGGTTTATGACAAGATCTGTTACATTGGCATATGACAAGATCTGTTACATTGGTTTATGACAAGATCTGTTACATTGGTCTATGACAAGATCTGTTACATTGGTATATGACAAGATCTGTTACATTGGTATATGACAAGATCTGTTACATTGGTTTATGACTAAGTCTCTTGTATAGGTTTATGTCAAGTACTTCAAATACAAAAAACAAAAACCAAATAAAATACTCAGAAAGACACAATGATAAAGACACATTCCTTGTTCCATACGTTAACATACATTTACTCAACGCTCTTTCTTCACTAGTACTATTAGAGCATGGAATGGGTTGCCTGAGTCAATCAGGAAAACCAATGTCTTGAAAGAAATTAAATCATTGGTTAACATTCATGTCTGGATTGACCTAGGAACACGGGTAGGACGTAATCATCTTCTTTTTTGAAGTAACGTCTGTATTTTATAAGATAAGATCTGTTGCATTGGTTTATGACAAAATCTGTTACATTGGTCTATGACAAGATCTGTTACATTGGTATATGACAAGATCTGTTACATTGGCATATGACAAGATCTGTTACATTGGTATATGACAAGATCTGTTACATTGGCATATGACAAGATCTGTTACATTGGTTTATGACAAGATCTGTTACATTGGTCTATGACAAGATCTGTTACATTGGTATATGACAAGATCTATTACATTTGTTTATTACTAATATATTGCATTGGTTTATGACCAGTAATTGAATCATTATGTCCAGTACAGTGGCGTAGCAAATACTATGATGGCTACGTTAAGTATGAGAAAACAAACATAGTCTTAATATATCAATCACTACATTTTTTAAAAAACATTCCTTTGTAGATGCTTGCTTTTAGAAGTAATATTCTCAATACATTCATCGAGTTAATACGTAGGTTTTCATATAAACAAAGAAATGTTTAAATATCTATTTTCTTACTACGAAAAATTACATATCACAAAACATTATCTACGTCAGAACTGTGAAACGATGATAAAATAGATCTGTGTCCATGAAGATGGAGATCAGGGCCGGCCTTAGATAACTGTAAGCCCTTGGCGAAGTGAATTTGTTGGCACACCTTCTCCCCAAAAAAGAATAATTCGAAAAATAAAAATAAACACCATAAAAATAAAATAACACAATTTAAGTTGTTTGGTTGAAACAATCAGTGCTGGCAAGCAACAAAATTTAATAAAAACGCCTCTTTGCTTTATCCGCATTTCGTTAGCGTTTTGATGCACCAGACTTGAAATAAAATTTTTGACATATTTACAAATAGAAAGCAACAAGGTCCTTCTAACAAAGGCAGTCTAACAAGTAGATCCAAACCAGGGGTTCTCAACCTGTGGGTCGCGACCCCCTTGGGGGTCGATTGACGATTTGCCAGGGGTCGCCTAAGACCATTGAAAAAATGGATGTTTTGTGTCTACTCCTCCATTGCTGTGTGTGTATGCTGGGGGGGGGGGGTCGCGGCAGAATGCGGGATCGTAAAAAGGGGTCGCCGAGCACGAAAGGTTGAGAACCGCTGATCTAAACAGTCACGAATAACATTGTGTTATAGTAGAGACTTAGAGCTCGGATTGTAGACATATATCTCTGTTATGTGTTGAGATTCGATCCTGATTTTGCAATTTTTTCTCGAAAAAAAAAAGTTTTCTTGTGCGAGTCCCCTATAACTGGAGGCTCTATACAACTGCATGGTTTCCCTATGCCTAATGCCGGCCCTGAAGGGGTCCTGAACAGACCAATACCAGTGAAAAGGCTGAAAACGCTGCAGCCTCCACATGCTAAACTTGACCTAGTTGCTATAGACTATTTTTGAGTAATTGTTAAGTTAGGAGTGATTACCCTTAAGAAGTTTACATAAGTGCATGTAAAGTGTAATTAGTTGCCACTTCCTCCCAAGTTACCGTTTGATTGTCAAAAGAGCTTAGCCGAAGGCTCCTCGAGCTCTAGGCATGTAAGCCTGCTTGAACAAACCGTTCTGTCTGGAAGAGGTCCATGTCAATGACTAAGTAAAGCATTGCTATTTCCGATGTATCTGGCACACCGGGCTCATGGACTAGAATTCTATGGTCATATTACAAGGACTTCATGGCTCGCAAAGACCTTCCTTCAGGGAACATTACCAAGAAAAAGAAGAAGAGGCAGACAGAGAAAGCGATGGGAAGACAACATAAAAAAAAAACGGAAGGCAATGCCATTGAATGAGGTTTTATACAAGGCAAAAGACACTGAGAAAAAGATGGTCGACAAATCGTGCGTGGTGCCCAAATGGTCTGACAGACTAAGGAATAAGTGAAGATGAAGCAATAGTCCTACCAAAGCGATTAATACCTACACACATCAACAAATGAACCCACCCAGTTATGGTATCAGAAGTGGTGGTATTGAAAGTAGAAGTATCGGTCCATTAGCACAATTGGTAACAATTTTGTTTGGCCACAAAACACCAGCGCTACAAAGGCATTCAGAACGATAAATAATAACAACATACACATAATCAACTGAAAGCAAATCAAAAGTAATAATAATGTAAATGGTAATTTAAATTATGATTATAACAATAAAAATTAAACAACAATACCGCAGCTATCAGATCACGCGATTCACCAACAGTGCAATGGCTATCTAGCACCTAATTACACTCCAGGCCATCAACATAGCCACACACAGAATGAGAATAATGATGTCAATGATGTGATAAGGTAATATTTAAAATTACAGTATAAACTTCAATAGCAGGATTTAAGTATTTTAGGACGGCACTTTTTTGGAGATTTAGATCGCCGTATATTTTCCTGCAGTCTTGTAGAGTCTTTTCTTTCGGAAGAGAACCTAAAGCACCTTTCTTGTCTATTTGCCCCCCCCCCCCCCAAAAAAAAAAAAGATTATTTCTAAAGCTGTTGCATCACTTAAACTGGTAATTGATCCTTTCTCATAGATATTTTAACAACTTTTATTAGTAAACTATTTGATGAAATTCTGCTTTTATAAAATAGGTTTGTTTATAGAGAACCTCCTGGACAAATATCTGGCCACTAAATACATTTCGAACAGCACAAGTCCGATCTAGTTCGTCTGCAAACACTCTACTTCAACGGCGGTATTTATCTGGACACAGACATGGTCTTTTTATGTAATATCGACCAATTATTAGGTGACTATCGACTACTTAATTATTTTACGACTGTTAAGATTTAGATCTTTGGGGCGCCTCTGTGTCCACCCAGCTCTAATGGGTACCTGACATTAGTTGGGGAAAAGTAAAGGCGGTTGGTCGTTGTGCTGGCCACATAACACCCTTGTTAACCGTAAGCCATGGAAACAGATTACCTTAATATATATATATATATATATATATATATATATGTAAAAGGCCGTCTTATATAAATAATTTCATAATAAGGCTTGTCTTCGAGTCCAAAGATAAATGAGGAATGGAGTATTTCCCGTGGTTATGCAGCACCAGCTATGACCTACATATTTTGCCACAAACAGGGCAACCATAACCATTGTCCGCCGGTGGTCGAATAAGATTTTCTTTCGTTGTTTGCGTCTTTTGGAGAAATAATAAAAGTAAAATAGATATACATATACTTATCCTATCGTATAGATTAAAGGCGTTACTTCAGAAGAGAAGATACTTACGCCTACTCATTTCACGTGTATTGAAATCTGTTAAGCCATCGGTTTACCTAGCTAATTAAGGCAGCCTATTCCATTCTCTATTGACACCAGAAAGCTTGTGGCTTTCAGGCTTCGAATCTGTCAAAACTGTGTCTTGGTAAGCACCTAAGTGGTAAAAGAAACTTGTGTACGAAATTTTAAGCGAATCCGTACGGCAGTTTATGAGATTTCTTGATACATATATACATAAATCAGTGAGTCATTGGTATTTCGCGATTTTTAATAAAATAAAGGAATCATACCATTTTATAAATGAGGCATCTACGATTTCATAATTGTATTTCTTGTGATTGATTTTTGTCTAAACAGATAACGAGCTTACTGCCGGAGTAATCGACGCAAACTTTCGTATCGGCAATGGATTCATCCTGAGTCAGAGGGGAAACAGCTTCATCAAAGAATGGTATCAACTGTATAAAACTGAATATGAACAGAATAGCTGGGGCTATAACTCTATGAAGGTATAAAGCACGGTTTAACTTTGCATATTTTAAAGTCCAATTTTCGATTTCAAGCGCACTTCGACCGTGTTCACATTAAGTTGTAAGAAGACGCGTTTATCATAGACATAATGATAAAAAAGTCTCTCTGTGGCAAAAAGGAGTAATTGTAAAGCTTCTAAAAAAGGACAACTTGGCAGACTGCAACAACTGGAGGGGCATTAATTTCTTGACAAAGTTTTCAGCAATGTTCTGTTGATACGGCTTCCACAGTCTGTAGATGAGAGACTCAGAGAAGAGCAAACAGGCTTCCGAAGAGGCAGAGCATGTTCAGAGCAGATCTTCGTTCTACGAAATATAAAACAAAGTCTCGAGTACCAACAACGGCTTATATCAGTTTCGTAGACTTTAAGAAAGCGTTTGATAGTGTCCACCGAGAATCCCTATGGAGAATACTTAAAAAATACGGCATCTCAGAAAAATGTGTCCAGATTCTACGACAATTATACAGTCAATCTAGTTGCTGCATTAAACAGGAGAAGGAACAACCGAGTTTTTTTTTTAGCATCGAGACAGGTGTGAGACAGGGGAGTATCTTATCTCCCTTCCGTTTCCTCCTAGCCATCGACTACATAATGAGGAGAGCAATGAACTAGACTGCCTTTGGTATTCCATGGCGTGAACATAACAGAATGACGGACTTGGACTTTCCTGGTTTGCGGGTACTCTATATTAGGAGTTTCAACCGCAGTGCAGCACGGGTAGCTGCTCGTATCTATATATATATTTCAAATTCAACGAAGGTGCTCTTTAATCTTTGTTTCACCTACATTAGCATATGCGTCCTCTGTTTAGAACCCTCTGAAGAAAAGATAAAGCTACTAGAACATGCTCAAAATAGAACCATCAGCAAATAAAAAACATTTCTGTTTGAGTAGATATAGTTTATCACTGTTAGCAAACGTTTTTTAGTGAGAGATTCATGGTAATGCACACTGCATTGTACACCTCCTCAAAGACACGCAAAATATTATTACAAAGCTTTTTATCAACTCCGTCTGTCTGTCTGTCTGGGTGGACTCTTTGTACACGTTATTGATCCCACTTCCCATTCTCAGAACAGGTTGAAACTTTGCACCATTAATCACTGTTAATGACAACACGTGAATCAATGAAAGAAATAACCCATTACAATTAATTGATTTTGTTTTATGTAGTGACTCTAGGGACAACTAAGCTAAGGGAAGATAAGCCTTGTGTAGAGAACTAGGTCGTCCGCTAAAATTTTTAAACTACTAAAAGACTATAAGAACAAGTTGGTCTTCCTTCCTGGAGGCTTGTGTTCCAATTTTGAACACGAGCATCGTTAAACAAAAATTTTTTTTGAAAGGGCAGCATGGGAGCCTTCTCCCAGATATCCTTCCATCCCCACCCCACAGGTCCACAAATCTATACCATGGCGGAATGAAAATTCTCTAAGCACGAAAGTTGCGTTGAACTATTTTTTTTTTAAATTAATTGTTGCAATTTAACTCAATATAACTTTAAATATATATACAGGGCTTTTTTTGTCACGGTACACACCGGTACGGCGTAACGACGCCTTTTTCAATGTGGGTAAAGAATTATTTCTTTTCTTGTATTTTAAAGTTTATTATTAATTTATTAATAGTTAAAAGTTAGGCAATCCATCACTGAGTACCGGCACCTTTTTTTTCCAACTCTTTCTCTCCTCATAAACGATACCATCGTTGATTTGACCCAATTAAATTCAATTAATTTTTTTTTATTTTATAAACATTAACTTTGTGTTTTATAAAAAGAGCATGCATTCTCCTATGAATCTATACCAAAAGTAACGTTTACTGATCAAACAAAGATCTTATTGAAGTTTGATCATAACATGCAAATGTGAAAAAAGAAAATTCTTTCAGAACGTGGAAAATAGTTACGGAGGTAAAGAGTTTAAAAAGCCCTGTATACAAAGATATATATATGTTTAATTTCAGGTACCCTTTATGCTATATCAAAACGACACAAGCCGACTAGTGGAGATTGGAGATCAAATCTATCGCCCCCACTGGCGTGAAAATGCCTTACTCTCCAACGCCACGTACGACTGGTCGCAGAACTACGCCATGCACATTTGGGGCTCCGCTAAACCACAGCTTGAGAGCACAGAAGAAATCAAATCTGCCAACACCACCATAAGTGAAGTTTTACGCTATATTCTGTACGGGAATCCAGCGCCAATCACATAGTTTTACAATTTCGCAATTGAGAACTGTTAAGTTTCCTCAGTTGTTGTTGTTTTTTCCCTAAACCTTTTTATTGGAGATTTCCCATCTCTGGCGGAAAATGATAAATGACACACAATCTCGGATCAAGCCGAAATTTTACACAAATATATATATTTTACTTGACAACACAAGAATCAATAAAAAAAAGTAATTAATTAGTTAATTAACTATTGGTAATAAATTACTTTGTTTGGTATCTCAAACAAGGGAATGAAATAGAACTTGACTGAAGTGGTGGTATAAGCTGAATTAGTCCCCTTTATATTAGGCTACCGTCTCAGGCTTAGTGAACACAAGCATGAAATAGAAACAATAAATAACTAATAATCTTCCATGCTCAAAGACTCTTCGCTGACTTTAGAAGCATGTATTTAGCCCATAAGTTTGAATACAGTTCGTTCCCTTATTTAAAAAAAAAAATACATTTCAAAAGAAATCACCCAGATACGCTGTTCTTTCTTCTCCTGTACCACCTGGTCCAGAGACAGTGATAGGATCATAGCGTATAGAGAAAGCTAAAAGCATGAAATTTCGCTATACAAAATAATGGTAAAAACAAATACTTCTAATTGATCAGATTTATTATTGTTAGTCTAGAACTATTACAAATTTAACTACATGACTGATCCAAACTAATTGATTAATTAATTGACTAATTGATATAAGCTTTTTTTTTTTTCTTGACTTTCAAACTGTCCGGAATGAAGAGTCTAGGAAAGATCGGGCACATCATGAATCATTTCCATATGTAAAGGCCAATGACGTGGTCCTGTCACCTGATGCGCATATCTAAATATGACGTGGTGTGACAGTTTGCGTTTCTCAATGACCATCGGAGCTCATCTCTCCTGGCAGGCACTACCAAGCCGGACAGGTCTGTTAGGAAAGAGGCCAGACAAAAGATGCATCCTTCTCCCGGGACACAGGGGTTGTGCGATTCTTCTTCTTCTTCTAGCCAGCTTTATTGCTGCTGAGCTGTGAGCTCTTTTGTAGACTGTGCCAAGGAAAAAAAGTGTGCTGTTTTCTTCACTTGTTCAGCACTGCCGTACAGGGTGTTGGTTATCCTTGGAAACAAATACTGTTACAGAACCATAGCAAACACACAAACACTAAACCTAGTCAGAGGCGAGAGCTCCACAAAGGAGACTTATGAAGCTGTGCGGCGAAAGTCGAACGAATCCTGTAAGGCCGACCACTCTAAAAGATACCAACAACAGAGCTAGACATGCCTTAGAGTGGACCAAAAAGAACATGGCGACGCAGTATACTAGATGAAGCCAAAAGGACAGGAAAGAGCTGGGTGGGAAGCCATTAAAAAAACTAGCAAGAGACCGTGGAGAGTGGCGTGTTTTTACTGAGGCCCTATGTTCCATGCGGAACTCAAAGGAAAGATGATGATGACTGACGTGGTCAACAAAGCGGAGCACGAGATCACACCTCACCTCACCTATCCCTTAGTCTGTTGGCCCGTTGGGGCACCACACAATATTTGTCAAGCTAAAAACGACGACAGGAAGGGAGATAACCAGATGGCTGTTGAGGAATCCACCTAAAGGGCAATATGGTTGAATTTCCATCAAGATTCAGAGTCAACCAGGACCTCACATTCGTGGCTTCTCTCTGGATAATAATCGCAATTGGAAGTTATTGTTTATAAATTGGTTTACATTCATCATTTTATATAAATTTTATTACAAATTGTAATGTATACTTACTTTAAAGCACACTAAATCTCATTAATTCTGGCGTCTTTCTTTTCGACACTTTTAGCACATAAACATTTTGTATTAATATTTAGATATTATTTATATCACCACCGCAACAAATATGCATATAATTTTTATTTTTTTTTACTAAATTATATATATATAAATATATATATATATATATTAGTTATATATATCAATTTGGCTTTAATTGACCCTAAATAAAATGTTTGTACTTCTGTGGGTAACTGTATTTTGGATAATTGCCAGGAAAAAAAATTCAACTCCGTAATCTGCTGTTTACATTTTTGATTTTTAAGACCCCAATACACTCTTTAAGCAATAAAAATACAGAGACATAAAAACACGAGAGTAAGCAATATGGGGGAATGCTGGGAGACATGCTTACAAAGAAAACGAGTGGGGGATGACTTTTGGTGATTTGTTTTTTTATTATTAAATATTTTATGTCTTCGTCGTTTATTGTGGAGAACACTTTTTGATTATTACGTCACAATTATTCACTGCAGTCAGTTAACCAGATACAGCCTCAAAAAATCTGCCAACAGTTGAGCTCCATGATATAAATCAGTTCACTTTATATAATAAATAAACTTTCCTATTACATTGTCTATAATTATCCTTAACCTAACAGCGGTCAGTACCCATCCGGTTTCCCCTTTCGTCTTGCGTCGCTCTCCGCCACAATGGCGCCATCTCTGCTGTTAACATCTATGGCCTGCACGGCAGATATTATCGCAAACTCCGTGACGTTGTGGCCCAGAGTGATCAGACCTTGTAAAACATCCTGTGGAAGACATTCAAGAAAGCAGTATCTGTGTTGTGTTTGTTTACGTTCATGCCAGCGTTATAATAGATATAGATTCCTAGCACAAACTATTGAGACTGTTTACTGAAATGTAGATTGTACACCTTATCTTGTGTTATAAATTACAGACGTCACTTCAAAAAAAAAAAAGAAGATGATTACGTCCTACGCGTCATGCATTCAGTCATGCATGTTTACCAATGACCTAAATTCTGCCAAGTCACTGGTTTTCCTGGCTAGCCCAGGCAACCCATTCCATGCTCTAATAGCACTAGGGAAGAAGGAGCATTTGTGCAAATTTGTCCAAGCATATCCGACGATGAATGTGCCTTTATTTTTGTATCTTTCTTAGTATTTTGTTTTTATATTAGAAGATTATGGTTTAGTGATTTATATGAAATTGCTACTTTACTTTTGAGTCTTCTGTTCTGAAGGCTTTCTAAATTTAGTCATATGCGAATATTCGTTTGTTATGAATCTCACTGCTCTATTTTGTGTCTTTTCCAGTATCTTAATGTTTTCTTGAGTTGAGGTGTCCCAAACAGAGGACGCATATTCTATTATTGACCTAACCAAGGTTAAATAACATTTTAGTTTTATGTTCTTATTTGATTTATAGAAATTTATTTTAATAAACCCTAATGCTTTGTTTGATTTAATAGTTTAATCAATATGGGGATTCCATGTCAGTTTTACAGAAAAGTGTGAGTACTTTTTTTAATTATTATTATAGCTTTTATATAGCGCTACTTTCATGCTTATAGCATGCTCAGATCGCTTTTGGTCCAACCTCATTTGTGGACCAGTGTGTGTGTGGGGGGGGGGGTATCTAGGAGTTGGTTTTCCGTGCTGCCTTTAGGCGCTCAGTAAACACAACTCTGTCCTACCTCAAGCCCCTTTCATAGGTAGCCAAGCCTCTTGACCACGCTTCCCACTTTAGAGATAGTTAGCTGCATTACCTCATCAAAACCTCGTTCGTATGCTACAAGATGTGGAATAAGCTGATGATGTAGTCTGGGCTGGGACACTGCCTGATGCAGACTCTCTCCAAACCACAGCAGATGTGATGTCACCTGAAAGCAAAACGAAACTTCACATATTTAAACTTTTTCTGCTATAGATTAAAACAAAATCTGTTATTTTTAACAATGTATATGTTTATTATGCTATAGGCAGAGTTTTCTATTTGTATAACTAGTTATAACATAAATCTCATAATAAGTAGGCCTATATCTACGTATAAATAAACACATATTCTATGTATATTGTAATTGTAAATCTAGACTTGCGTTTCCATTCATAAACACAATTTTAAATCTATTTGTAGTTGGTATAATTCAGTGTTTCCCAAACTGAGTTCCCCTGAACCCTAATGTTCCGCGAGGCCTGAATAGGTGTTCCACGAGCTACTGGAATAATTAGCTTGTAGGCCACCACGTGAATTATTCTCTCTAAAAAAATGAGCAAAGTGTTCCGCTAAAGAATGTGCGAAGTGTTACGTTAAGGAAAAAGTTTGTGAATTACTGTTATAGTTGTAGGTTCTAATTTTGTTGGTACAAAAAAATCGAGTGCAGTGGCTTTGATAACTTCAGATTAAGTAGTGATGAAATAGAAACAATCATTCAGATTATTTTATTACATACACCGTATACCACATTTAAACTTGTTTAAACTTCTTCAAATATATGCAATGCAAATTGCCCCAGCGGAAGGTGCATTTAAATTCAAAAATCCATAAATGAAATAGAATCTAGAGAAATGTAAATGTCTGTTTCAAATGTCTTACTTTAATCCCTTAAATCTTGTGACCATTTCGACAGCTTAAAAAAATAATTGAAACATAAACATACAAGCGAAATAAATTATACTCTGCTCAGGACATATTTGGTCACTTAACACTGATGGAAAAACCTCAATCGAATGAGACGAGGTGCCAGTGTTGGTCACCCATGTAAATCACCCCTGTATATCCCTTATGTAAATCACCTATGTAAATCAACCATGTAAATCACAATGTTAATCACCAAGTAAATCACCTATGTAAATCACAATGTAAATCATATGTATATCCCCTATGTAAATCACAATGTAAATCACCTATGTAAACACCAATGTAAACCACCAATGTTAATCACATAAGTTAATCACTTACGCAAATCACCCACTTAACAACTTACGTATGTAAATCACCCATATACAGATATATGTTTAATACCATGTAAATTAACAGTGTAAAAAACTCTATAAATTATAAAATATAAACTATCTAGCTATATTAACTACCCAGACTTACCCAAACGATCGCAGACGGGATCAAGGAGCCCCCTGCCGCACCTATGACCTTGGAAACGGAGCCATCGCGGTCAGTTATCACGACTGGGCACATGGAGGACAGAGGGCGCTTCCCAGGTGCAATGTAGTTGGCTGGAGAGGGCGCTATGCGCCACTCATTGGTGGTATTGGGAAAACTGAAGTCATCTATCTCATTGTTGAAAATTATTCCAGTTCTCTTACCAGCTCTGTAAGAACCAAGCCTGAAATTGTTGAATTTTTCTTATTAAATATTCTACCATTCTACCGATTCTCTAGCAATCTGCACCCCTCCAGGTCTCCTTGGTCCTCAGTGCTCTTATCAGGTTTCTTCTTACATGATAAGGATTGTCACGTATTACAAATTGAATTCTACTTTTAAATGGCTTGCCTAGGGGAACGTGACAATAGAAAAAGGTAGTTGTGTCACTTATCTTAAGTCTGAATTTAATCAAAGACTTACAATGAATAACAAAAAAAAAAATGACACAAGAAATCGGAAGGTAAAATATCAACTTAATGTTTAATAAAATATAACTCGATACAGAATTGATGGGTTGACCAAAACCCTTTTACAAAAATGGCATGTAAAAATATTACAATACAAGAGTTTGAAAATATAATTACAAATACAAGCAAGGCCTTGAAAAAAGAAAAATCTTAACTTACACGATCAATTGGTATACCACGCACGGGTCACGCAATGTCTCCGCTATTCTGTCTCACGGCTGTCTCCGTATGTCTGTCTGTCAACGTTACACGGGCGGTCTTTATATAATATACCGCGCGTCGATATCAAGACAAATCTAGTAATTTCTAGAACAGAATAAGTCATCAACACCCAGATCTAGAACGCTCTTCAAAGAGACAGAAGAAAAAAAAAAACCACCCTCCTTTCAACCAGAGGTACACACATAGGTCAAGGACCGGTCACTGTCTGTGTGGCTTGACTCACCGTGAAAAAAAAAAAAAAAAACTTATTACACAAAGGGGCAGACAACCTACAGGTCAAGAAAAAAAAATAGTATCTAGGCATTGTTACCTAGATACGTAACACCTCCCTCCTAAAAATAAAAAGTTTACATTTCCACGAAATGGAAATCTTTTTAGACCAATTACAAAAATGATATTTACATTACAGAATGTATTTATCATGATATATATAAAAAAAAATATACATCAAAATACTTTTTACAATCTAGATAAGGCATCGGCGATAACATTTTCGCGGCCTTTTATGTGTTTCAGATCTAGGTTGTACTCTTGTAAAAATAAACTCCACCTGAGAAGTCGTTGATTCTTGCCAGACATTTTGTGGATAAATGTAAGGGGATTGTGGTCAGTAAATACAACCAGTGGCCATCTGGACCCACTGATATAAAAATCAAAGTGTTGTATAGAAAGAATCAACCCAAGACATTCTTTTTCCACAGTAGAATAATTTCTTTGATGTCTATTAAATTTCTTGGAAAAGAAACAAATAGGGTGCTCTACTTGGAAATTATCTTCTTGGTAAAGGACTGACCCAACACCTGTGTCACTGGCGTCAATAGCTAACCTAAAAGGTTTTCCGAAGTCAGGAGCCATCAAAATGGGGAAGCTAGATAATATCTGCTTAATTTGGTTAAAGGCTTTCTGACATTCATCCGTCCAAGTAAATCGGACGTTCTTCCTCAGGAGGTTTGTTAAAGGACTGGCAATGACAGAAAAATTTTCGCAAAATTTTCTATAATATCCAGACATTCCCAAAAATCTTCGGAGTTGTTTCCGATCAGCAGGAATAGGGAAAGCTTGGATAGCTTCTACTTTGGCCATTACAGGTTTCACCTGGCCTTGTCCTACAATATGGCCTAAGTATTGGATGGAAGCCTGGCAAAAATCACTCTTACTCAGGTTTACAGTAATTTTTGCATGTAAAAGTTTAGTAAAAAGACAATGCAGTTGTTTACAATGGCTAGAAAAATCTTGGCTAAAAATTACTACATCGTCTATGTATGCGTGGCAATTCTCCATGTCAGCAAGCAGGGCATTTATCATTCTCTGGAAAGTGGCAGGAGCATTCTTCATGCCAAATGGCATCACTTTGTATTGGTACAGACCATCAGGGGTGACAAAGGCGGAGATTTCCTTTGCCCTATCAGTCAGGGGAACCTGCCAATAACCTGAAAGTAGGTCTATTTTGGTGATGTACTTAGCGTCACCTATACGATCTATGAGATCGTCTATCCTAGGGATAGGAAACGAATCGGTCTTTGTTACAGCATTTACCTTACGGTAGTCTGTACAAAAACGATAAGTCTTGTCCTGTTTAGGTATCAAGACACATGGGGAGCTCCAGCTACTGGAACTTGGTTCAATGAGGTCATTTTCAAGCAGATACTTGATTTCTGACCTAAGTATGGCAAGTTTTTCAGGGTTAACCCTGTAAGGATGCTGCTTGACTGGAGTAGCCTCGCCAACATCTACATCATGCATTATAACATTAGTCTGTTTTGGTACATCAGAAAAAATGTCATTAAATTCATTAATGAGTTTCATGATAACTGGCCTTTCTGTCGAAGACAGATGAGACAGTTTTACATCCAAATTCTGTAATACAAAAGAATTAGGTATTTTGTATTGTCCAAATTTCTCCTTTACAATATCATCATCAATAGGAGAAACATGGCTATTTGAACAACTTTTGACTGTATTTAAAACACAATTACTCTTCTCTGAGTGATCTGGCCGAGATACATAAGGCTTCAGCATGTTTATGTGACATAGCTGAGTCTTTTTTCTACGGTCAGGAGTTTTGATTGTGTAATTGAGGTCACTAATTTTGGTCTCAATTTCATAGGGACCAAAGTATCTGGCTTGCAAGGGTTGACCTGGTATGGGCAAAAATACAAGCACCTTATCCCCGGGAGAAAATTCTCTAACACGGGCCTTTCTATCATACCAGCGTTTCATGCTGGATTGGGTGTTTTGTAAGTTATTTTTGGCCAGAACACAAGCATCATAAAGTCTAGTTTTAAACTTACTTACATAGTCTAAAAGTCCTTCAGTGGCTGTTGGTGACAACAAAGTCTCTTTTATACATTTCAAGGGACCGCGCACCGAATGGCCAAAGACTAAGTCAAAAGGGCTGAATCCCAACGATTCCTGGATGGATTCACGGGTTGCAAACAGCAGCATGTGGATTCCTTCGTCCCAGTCTTTTTCGTGCTCAAAGCAATAGGTTCGGATTATGTTCTTGAGAGTCTGATGGAATCGCTCAAGAGCGCCTTGCGACTCGGCATGATACGCACTCGACATGCAGTGTTTGATGCCCAACTGAGTCATGACTTGCTTGAAAAGATTGGCCGTGAAATTCGTTCCTTGGTCCGATTGGATGGACTTTGGTAGACCAAATAGAGTAAAGAACTTGATTAAGGCCTTTACAATGTTTGATGCTTTTATGTTCCTTAGAGGAATAGCTTCAGGAAAACGAGTTGAAGCACACATAATGGTCAACAGGTATTGATTGCCAGCTTTTGTCCTTGGGAGAGGACCAACACAGTCAATAAGTACTCTGCTGAAAGGTTCTTCAAAGGCTGGAATCGGCTTCAGAGGAGCAACAGGGATCTTTTGATTTGGCTTGCCAACCATCTGACAGGCATGACAGGATCGGCAGTACTGGATGACATCTTTCTTCAAACGTGGCCAGAAAAAGTGTGACATAATCTTGTGGTATGTCTTGTGGATGCCGAGATGACCTGACATTGGTGTGTCATGAGCCAGATTCATGATGTACGCTCGGTATCTTTCTGGTAACACGATTTGATGGCATATTCTCCATTCTTCTTCGTTGGATGCGTCTGGAGGTTTCCATTTCCTGAAGAGCATATCATCTTGGATGTAGTAGCACGTTGATGCTAGCTCTGCCTCTTGTGATGTCATTGCGGTTTCTCGGAGTTTGGCGAGCTCTGGATCCTTCTTTTGGTCCTCAATCAACTGTTTTCGAGTTGATGCCGGCTTTTCAGAATTTGGCATTGGTTCTTCTTCAAGAGAAGCAAAGAATGTGGTGCTCAAGTCCACATCATCTTGGTTACTGTTGGCCTTGATGACGTTCTCTTCTTGAGATGCTTTCAACCTCATTGCCCTTGTTACTGCACACGCTGGATATAACTCTAGGTCTTCCTCGGGTGTGGCAGATAAGTCGGGTTTTTGAGTGACGATGGGTTCGGCTATCACCTTTCCACCTGCTAAGTCATTGCCTAACAGCAACGAGATGCCTTCCAATGGTAATGTTTGTCGGACACCTACAACAACCGGTCCAGTAATGAGATTTGACATTATGTCGATTAGATGTAGAGGCACATCTATACATCCAAGCTCTACGCCTCGTAACAGGATGCTCTTACCAGTCGATGATGATTTGGACAAGGGCAAGATACCCTCTAAAAGTAACGATTGTGAGGCACCTGTGTCTCTCAAAATGGTGATAGGTCGTAGACTTGTAGAATCACCGGGTAGTGATACGAATCCTTCCGAAATGAAAGGCTTAAAATCCTCTAATAAAACATCAATTTTGGTTGATGCAGACTGGACTTGGGTCGAACTCTCGCTGGAGTCATTGACATCTCTAGGAGACGCAGTGGAGAAACTCTTTCTTGAGTCAGTAGAACATCTTTTGGATGTATTTGGAGAACTCTTGATGGATTCATTGGAACATCGGGGTGATGTCTTATGGGAACTCTTGATAGAGTCATGGGAACATCGGGATGATGTATTATGGGAACTCTGGATAGAGTCATTGGAACATCGGGGTGATGTATTATGGGAACTCTGGATAGAGTCATTGGAACATCGGGGTGATGTATTATGGAAACTCTGGATAGAGTCATTGGAACATCGGTGTGATGTACTAGGTAAACTCTTGTTTGAGTCATTGGAACATCGGCTTGATGTATTTGAAAAACTCTTGTTTGAGTCATTGGAACATCGGCTTGATGTATTTGAAAAACTCTTGTTTGAGTCATTGGAACATAGGCTTGATGTATTTGAAAAACTCTTGTTTGAGTCATTAGAACATCGTAAAGATGAATTTGAAGAACTCACTATTGAGTCATTTGAACATCGTGGAGACATTTTCGGAGAGTCTTGTACAGTCAATACATTTGAAACAGGTGGTGTCGAGGTATTCTTGATATGACTTGATGATGAGGGAGTAAACCTCGCCGACCACTGTACTGTGCAAGCGCTGACTTTTGAAGGAGCTTTTTCGTTTCTCTTCCTCAATTTCCAGCAATCGTCAATTTTATGGCCTTCTCGTTTGCAGTAGGAACAAGTAGCTTTACTTGTAGTAGGTTTTCTGTCATTTGTACTGCTGTTCTTGATGGAGTTGCTAGCAGTGGACTCAGGCTGTTTGACTTGTTTTGGCTTGACATCCGTCGTATACTTGTCAAATTGATGTGATATTATATAATCGTCTGCCAACACTGCAGCCTTGTGCACATCTTCCTCGCCACGATCAGCTATATGCGTACGGACGTCCAGCCGCACACAACTCTTGAACTCTTCCATCAGCATTAGGTTCTTGAATTTGGCAAAGTCGGTGCCGATTTCCTTGGAAGTGAGCCATTTCTCAAAGCGTCGCTCCTTTTCCCGCAGGAATTCTACATGGGTTTGGCCATCCGATTTGCGACAATCCCTGAACTGCTTTCGGTAAGCTTCCGGAACAAGTTCATATGCCTTAAGAATTAAGGCCTTAACAACATTATAATCTTTTTGTTGTTCAATGGTCAAAGAATAAAATACCTCTGCAGCTCTACCAGTCAAAACTGTTTGCAGCAAAGTGGGCCACAAAGTTTCAGGTACATTAAAATTTTTCACAGCAAGTTCAAATTGTGGAAAATAATTGTCAATTGTGGCTTCATTAAAGCGTGGAATTATTTTCAAAAATTTTATTGCTTCAGCAGTATGACTGGCAGGGGAAGAATCTGGTCTTACATTAGCAGCTAACTCTAATTTTTTTAACTCTATTTGTAATTTCATTTCCATTTCTTTCTGCTCTAATTCTTTTTGTTTAATTTCCTTCTGGGCTTCTATTTCCATTTGTTTTAATTTTATCTGAAGTTCTAAATCTGATTTACCCTCATCGGGTCTAAGGGTTTCTAAAAGGTCTTCAGAAAATACTTCCTCGTCTACATAATGGATTACAATGTTATCTCTGATTTCTTGTTTAAGGGCATTTGATTTTATTTTTAACCCTAAATGTTTAGAAATAAGGACCAGTTCCTTCCTAGTAAAAGCATCAAGCTCTTTCACAGAGGGATTTGCAAGAAAAACCTGAATATCCATGACTAACTAACAACTATTACAAGCAAAAAAAAAAAAAATGTATACAATGTAAATATACAGTACAAAATCAGTACAACAAAAAACCTTAAGAGAGTTTGGTCAATACTATTGATACTTTACTTCCGACTCTTTGACACAAAAAAATTTTGTTAAAGTCAACTTCGCCTTTACAAAATTACTCAAGTAAGACGAAAATAGGTTCAGAACAATATCCGGGACGAAAGCCCTCAAACTTCTTTTGTCACGTATTACAAATTGAATTCTACTTTTAAATGGCTTGCCTAGGGGAACGTGACAATAGAAAAAGGTAGTTGTGTCACTTATCTTAAGTCTGAATTTAATCAAAGACTTACAATGAATAACAAAAAAAAAATGACACAAGAAATCGGAAGTCAGAGCAATGGAAGTTACTCCTTGAAATTGAGAGTAACCTCGCAATGAAAGAGTTAATAATCTGTGTGGAATACACGCAACAGGGTCACTGACTTATATAACTACCTGGAAAGCAAGATTACATGGCAGTGACCTAATATTAAATTTATTTAAAAACAAAATTTGGGAAACTCATTTGGGGGCCCCTCAAGTGGGGACCCGGGGGATCCTCAAATTCCCCCCCCCCACCCTAGGTACGCCACTGCTCGGACTCCGCCCCTTTGGAACTTTAGCCATCTCGGACTCCGCCCCTTTGGAACTTTGGCCATCTCCTCCGCCCCTTTGGAACTTTGGCCATCTCCTCCGCCCCTTTGGAACTTTGGCCATCTCCTCCGCCCCTTTGGAACTTTGGCCATCTCGGACTCCGCCCCTTTGGAACTTTGGCCATCTCGGACTCCGCCCCTTTGGAACTTTGGCCATCTCCTCCGCCCCTTTGGAACTTTGGCCATCTCCTCCGCCCCTTTGGAACTTTGGCCATCTCCTCCGCCCCTTTGGAACTTTGGCCATCTCGGACTCCGCCCCTTTGGAACTTTGGCCATGTCGGACTCCGCCCCTTTGGAACTTTGGCCATCTCGGACTCCGCCCCTTTGGAACTTTGGCCATCTCGGATACTGATGTTCTTCTTGTATGTTATGTATTCTATGGTGGACAATTCACAACACACATACAGAACTGAAAGGATTTACCTGGTGTTGATGGTGCTGGTTGCAGATACCGCATTGCCGTCCTTGTCGAACACTGACAGATGAGACGTGCCATTGGCGCTCCCCGATTCAAAGGCAGGACCGTAGTAGGTGTAGTCGTACGTCCTAGAGTCATTGATACGCCCTCGTAGGCTATCGGCGTAGTCTCTTGATGTCAGGGTTTCCACGAGCTAATAGAGATTTCCAATGATTAAAATTCGCTTTATCGATTTATTCTGATTGCTTATATCAAATATATATCCTTGTTCTCATGTACAGCAAATGTAAACTATTTTCAATGTAATAAAACCTATTCTAAATTTCTGAATTAAATTATTTATTTCGTAATTATTCAATTATCCTCGACCATGATCTTCTATTCTTAAATCGTTTATAAAACAAGCAATAGAAAGTGGATAACATACCTATACCCGTGCATTTCGAGGGGAAATAACCGCTAATTACTACCATTTATTTGACAAATACAGGGTTTAGCTCCGTTTCTATTATAAAAAACAAAATTAATGAACAAGTACTAAATGATTAACTAACTGGTTAATTTTTGGATTGATTCGTGTATTGTTATCGACTATGAATAATTATCCAAAGTTAACTAAGCGTTTATTTATTTATATTGATTCATATCTTGTCAGGTTCAATGAATACTTGTGAAAAGTTATAACTTGATTCGAGAATGAGCAATTGCAGAAGATAACATATGTTCAAATATTTACCAAACAGACAGAGTAAGTTCATATAAGCTTTATAAACAACAAAATATAAACAATATTTTATAAAAAAAAGGATGGCCGCCTGGTCGTCGTTAAGAAGTTCCGGGCTGCCCCCTGCCATCCCCCCAATATCGACACTGTCATCATGGCTTCACACAACATAAAACAGCGCTATGGCAACCCTGTAATAATGCAGTGGGTACCGAGTCACATAGGTGTGACTGGCAACACTATTGCAGACTCCTTGGCCCACCAGGGAGGGCGAATTCCACCCACTGAACAGGCTGTAAGTTTTCATCATGCTCTGGCTATGATTCAAAAAACAGAAATGGAAAAGTGGTTTGAGTGCTGGGACAAGTCCCAAAAAGCCCGTGGAGTCTGGGAGCGCATGAGGCGCCCTGATCGCACTTCCCCGTGGTGGAGGCTGTCCAGGCCTGAGCAAGCTATTATAGCACAGTGCAGGACAGGCCACTGTCCTGTTGGCTCATATTTCTCACGGCTATGGCCAAATTTCGATTCACGGTGGCCCGCTGCGGGGAAGAAGAGGAGACTTGCCTCATATCATGACTGCTCCAGACTTACTGATCTCCGTCTCGACAGGCCTGGGAAACCAAAAATTCTCGACCTGTATGGTGACATGCATGCACTACGCAAGACAGCAGGGTTTCTGTCCAGGGCTTTTGCAAGAGAGGATTTGAGCCTCTCAAGCCCTCACTCAAATGGAGTTTGATAATGATGATGATCCCCCGTCGTCCTGCGGGAGGTTTGGACTAGGAAGTAGATAACCCTTCAACTCTGAAGGAACATACAAAACACCTAAAACAAACATTTAGAACAAGAACACATTGGAGACGAACAGAAAAGAACTTACCTGCCGAACATCCACGAAGACATCGTCTGCCAGGCCTGTTCGTTTGGCGTAGGCAAACTTAAAGGCCTCTATTATACGGTGGTATGTTTGAACCCTGCCCTCAAGCGTGGCCACGTGCTTAGGCGTGAATTTGTAGCCTTTAGAAGAGGAGAAATATATTTTCAACTCAGCAGCTTTCAGATGTCACATTGATGTCACTTAGATGTTACGACAGATGTCACATAGATATCACGGACAGAAGTCAATTAGGTGTTTGAAACAGACGTCATGTAGATGGTATAGAGATTCATTTAGATGTCACAAACAAAAGATTATAAAGCATGTTATGCAAGCCTAAACCTTGGCCAAAGTCAATTTAGTAATAAATTCAGAGACCAAACTTGGGCCCCCATCTGGGCTACTTACCGTCCAGTATGTTGAAGATCAAGGCCATCATGGGGCCACACGTCGGGGCTGGGGAGGTGAGGACTGTCAAGCCGTTACTCAGATTGATCAACACTGGCTTCTTCTCCAGGACTGTGTAATTTCGCAAATCTTCGTGAGTGATCACTGAACCTTGAACACGAGAAACATTATGTATGAAAAGAAGCCTTTTTTCAAAATACTTGTGTCGGTCTTAAACTAGTCTTAGACTTAGTATTAGTCTTAATGGCCAAGCTATGATTCGGGCAAAGTATGTTCACACAATGATTCATCTATTTCTTTCAAAACTTTCAAAACTAAATCACTCACCGAGTTCTTTCAAATCTTGAATTATCAAATCACTCAAAGTGCCATGGTAAAATGTAGGGGCTCCTTCACGGGCAATAACTTTTAATGTCTCTCCTATTTTGGGATACTTGATTATTTCCCCTTCTTTATAAAGATCCTCCGTCGATGGGTTCCAGAAAAGATCTCTGAGAAAATGCATATGTGTCACAACATATTATAAAATAAATATAAGCATGCTGTAAGGTAAGATAAATAATAAATAAAAAAATGATGGCTAGTAGCGCCATCTGCATACAAAAAGGCTTGTGATCTAAAAACAAGGGCAGTAACTCTTTATATTGTATATATTGTATGTTAATTCGGTTATTTAATTGATAAGTAAAATAAGACAGAATAAGAAAATATCTAACAACATACTTTAAATGTTTCAAAACATCTTGGCGGCTACCGACCATAGCCTTGTGTAGATTCGGTGGCACAGGAAACCCGTTTTCGGCCATTTGGATGGCTGGTCGAAACACTTCTGCCCACGGCAGTTTCCCATATTTTTGATGAGCATACCAGTAGCCTTGAATTTCCCCTGGCACAGCTATACTCAGTGGCCCTAAGGAAGATAACCTCTGACTTTACTGCACATCACAAACATGGAACATGCTAAATATCGCTTTGTTTTGTTTGTATATACTTTGTATGCGTACATGTGTTGGTCTTATGGAATGAGTATAAGTTTGCTAGCATTGGCTGAACAGATTCTGATGTAACTAGTATCGTAGATTAGGTTATAAATAGTGTGAACGAATAAGGTTCAATTCGAAACTTTGTAAAAAAAAATTTAATTGTCGATGACAAATTATGAATCCACTAAAAAAATAATTAGTTAATTAATCAGTCGTAATTAATTTTCTTTTATATAGAAAATGTCTAAGCTTAGGAGAGATAAGTCTTGTATAAAGAATCAGGTCGTACGCTAAAAATTTTAAACAAAACAATGGACTAAAGAACCTTCTATTTTTATAAGTACTTGAATAGCTCAGTGGCAAACACGTCGGTCTGCCACCGTGGAGGCTCGAACTCGAACTCAGACTCGAGCAAATTTCTTCTTTTTTAAAAATTGCTTTTGAAAAGCGATCACTGAAGCATTCTCTCAGATACCCGGTCACGCTAAATTCCACAAAAGTGATTTAAAAATAGCGCATTGAGCAAGCATGAACGTTGGGCTAAACAATGACAATTTTTTCACATATTTTTCCAATCGCACAAATGTATTATTGTTAATCTAGCTCTAGCAGCCCCGCGATAGAAGATTCCATGTCACCGTCTGCTTCGATAAGCAGGCTAGTTCTCATAAATGTGGAATTGTTACTCGATAGCCTTTCCCGGAATCTATATGCATATTACAATGAAAGCTCTTGACTTCCAATTTTTGGTTTGAAATACCGTAATGCCATACAGACTACGTTTTATCACCATGCTAAGACCTACAGCATTAGAGGTGCACGGTCCAGTTAGCGTATTGTGCGGTTTATAGTGCCTACGCTTACGGCTTCGGCAGAGACACAAAGGTATAAAAGAACTGAAACGTTTATAAATAACTAGCCGGATATCACCCGCGGCCAGCAGTATTATTAATCTGGTGGAATGAATTTAGATCTATGTCAAAATTTCAATTTTTTTTTCTTTCGCCAAGTAGTTTTGCGAAAATTGGTTTACCCATTAAGCCTGATACATTTATATCAAGTATGAAATGCCGATGTAGAGGTTTTACCCGATTTGTTAAAAAATTTCTTTAGTAGAGATAAATTTAGCTATTAAAACGAGTTTTACCCAATTACTTTAAAAGTTTCGTATTTTGATAGAGATTCAATTAGATACTTTCTGACTGTTTTTAGGGACCTGCGGTTGTTGTAGGGACATTTAACATACACTACGGTCTCCGCCATGATCTAAGAAACAATCATGCCAAGTTTTATTAAGATTGGTCAAACGGTTTTGATTACTATGAGGGACATACATACGTACATAAATACACACATACATACATATACATACATTCATATAAATACATACATACGTACGTCTTACTTTCTGCTTTATGGTATAAGATAACATATATGACATTTATATTGCATGCTTACTCTTTACTCTATTCAGGAAACCTCACATTTGTTTGTTAAACGCTGTGTGGTTGCTATAACGACCAATCCCAAGTTTTGAAATCCGAAACTAAATTTATCCTAACATTATTTTCTACCTCTTTTAAAAGTGCTTTTCTCGGTAAACATCTCGATGGAGGTCAAGGTTGGGGCAGTCTCTCGGGCATCGATCACAGTGGCGATTCCAGATGACCTGTTGATATATTTATTTATTATATTTTTTTGTTGTTAAATATTTTACACATCGCATGCAAAATAATTTAGTTACCCAACAGACAAATGTGAGGTAAAATGGTTCACAATTTCGTAAAAATGGGGTTAAACTTTCACGAGATAAAGCTATTAAAAATGAATATTTGAATGTTCCATAATTATGTATATTTTGATTCTTCTGTCTCTAAAGACAAGAGATGCGGCCAGATGAATCACTGGTTTTAGTTTCTTCTTGAGTTTGGCCAGAATCAGGTCATCGACTAGTCAAGCCGATTCTGGAGCGTTAAAGTTTGCCATAGTTCAATGTTCTATATAGTGTAGATTCCAGATCTTCAAGAGTCTGTCAGAACGCCTATAAATGATGTCCTAATTTTGTTGCAGAGTTTGATCGAGACCAACCATTAAAATAATGATTGGTATTGGTTTAAAAGCATCTAAAAACTGTTTCTACCAAACGTAAAATTTACCCGGTAATTCAAATTACTGTCCAAACATGAATTGACGAATACTGTGTGGTCCACTTTCCCCATTTCGAGATTTAAAATAGACCAAAATTTCTTAAAATTAAAAAAAAAATCTTACCGTAAATTTAGAAAAAACAAAATGGGGTGGGATTCCCTTAGACTATGTAATGTAAGAATAATGTAAGAATAGGAATTCTCTTTAAGAGAAGTAAGACTAACGTAATAACATATGTTGCCAGGTTTTCCCGATCTACAATAATTTATTTGTATCTGTGTGACTTCATGTGAAAGTTCTTTGTCTGGAGACAGAAAGTGCGAGAAAGATACGTTAAGCTATTATTAGTCTAAATTAAACTAAGTATTACTTGTTGTATATTGTCATAAAGAAACCTCCACCAATGCCCATGGACTGCGGACTGGCCAGCCCAGTACATAACAGTGTTGCTATGGCCGCATCCACAGCGTTGCCGCCCTGAAGCAGAATCTCTCTACAATACACAAAACAAGTGGAACAATAATGTCAGTTTCATAAACACGATAAATATATTCAAATTTCTAGAAACCTTTTACTGTTTATAAAATAGTTACTTGATTAGTTAATTGCCGTTTGCTTCAAGATATTGGCAAATCATATTGTTAGATACTTTATTAGCTGATTTAAAGGCTAGTTAATTGTCTGGTTAGTTAATTAATTTGGTGGTGAGATGGTATGTTATCTAGATGGTTAAGTGGTTAGCTAGTTGGTTGAATGGTTAGTTCGTTTATTGTCTGGCTCGTCACTAGTTTAATCGGCTAGTTAACTTCTTTGTTAACTGAATAGTTGTGTGGTTAATTAGTTAGTTATTTTACCGGCTTATTAGTTGGTTATTTAGTTAGCTGGTTGCTTAACTGGTTTGTTTTAATTGGTTAGTTATTTGGTTAGTTAATGAATTGGTTAGTTAAATGGCTAGTTCTGACAATTGGCTACTTATTCCTTTTTTTTCATTTTAGATAGTTAGTTAAGGCTATTTAAGTGGTTAGTTAATTTGCAGGTAATGTTGTTAGTTAATTGTTTAGTTAGTTAATTACTTATCATTTCACTCATTACTTACTTTTAGCTACCATGCCAATCACTAGTTACTTGCAGTAACTATGGCCCTTATTTCTTACTTTTAGCAACTATGGACCTCACTAATTACTTTTAGCATCAAACAATTAACTAACAACATTACCTGCAAATTAACTAAACACTTAAATAGCCTTAATAGCCCTCATTACTTACTTTTAGCAACTATGGCCCTTATTACTTACTTTTAGCAACTATGGCCCTCATTACTTACTTTTAGCAACTATGGCCCTTATTACTTACTTTTAGCAACTATGGCCCTTATTACTTACTTTTAGCAACTATGTCCTTCCTTACTTATTTTAGGAACTATGGCCCTCCTTACTTATTTTAGTAACTATGGCCCTCCTTACGTACTTTTAGGAACTATGGCCCTTATTACTTACTTTTAGCAACTATGGCCCTCCTTATTTACTTTTAGCAACTATGGCCCTTATTACGTACTTTTAGGAACTATGGCCCTCATTACTTGCTTTTAGGAACCATGGCTCTCATTACGTACTTTTAGCAACTATGGCCCTCATAACTTACTTTTAGCAACTATGGCCCTCATAACTTACTTTTAGCAACTATGGACCTCACTAATTACTTTTAGCAACTATGGCCCTCATAACTTACTTTTAGCAACAATGGCCCTCATTACTTACTTTTAGTACCTATGGACCTCATTACTTACTTTTAGCAACTATGGCCCTCATTACTTACTTTTAGTACCTATGGACCTCATTACTTACCTTTAGCAACTATGGCCCTTATTACTTACTTTCCTACTGTAGAACAAATCTGTGTGTCAGCGGCCACTGCTGCTTTCTTGTAGCCCATAGAGTTGGGTGTCGGGTCATTCTGTGTCAGGAGGAGTGTCAGGGTCACAGCTAGGGTCAAGGTCACACAGACAAATATCAGAACAGAAACGCATACTTGAATCTTTTTTCTGCTGAACATTTGAAAAATAAACTTGCTGTTTATAAAATATATAAAAGTAAAATAAATTAAAGTTCTTACTATTTAAAATAAAGCGTTGCTTAATTAACATAAGATGTATTGAAAACTATAGGCCTACATAGCGCTCTTGTACATATATTAATAAATCTTAGTATAAGTTCTGTTATTAGTTCTTATATTGTAAGTGCAGCTATAAGCATTGTTATAACAGCCAAAGGGCCAAAGGGCGCGGTGGCTGAGCGGTAAAGCGCTTGGCTTCCGTACTGGAGGTCCCAGGTTCGAATCCTGGGATCTTTATTTCGGGATTTTCGGGCGCCCTTGATTCCACCCAGTTCTAAAGGGTACCTGACATTAGTTGGGGAAAAGTAAAGGCGGTTGGTCGTTGTGCTGGCCACATGACACCCACGTTAACCGTAGGCCACAGAATCAGATGACCTTTACATCATAACTATAGACCGCAAGGTCTGAAAGGGGAACCTTTGAACTTTATTTTATAACAGCCAAAGCCTGTATCCATTTATCTGTCTGTCTGGTTCAAAACCTGTCCACATTATTTCTGCCACTTCCCACTTCTCGGATGAAGTTGAAACTTTCCACAATTAACTTCAATTATTAATTAATTGATGGAAGTTTATCACGAAATAAAAGAAAAAAAACACAAAAAGTTCACTCACTTGAAGTTCATATTAACATTACACATTTTCTCTACAGTCCAACCAACACAGACACACCTGGACTAGACCCTCTGGAACCGAGTCTCTGACTTTATTCATTTTATTTCTCGTGCAATTTTATCTTATCTAGGCAGCACACTTCAACAAGAAATAAAACCCAGCCTCCCGGGAAGGGGGTGGGGAAGATCTGATAGTGTTTGTAGCTGTCTCTAGTGACCATTAAATTTCTCCATCGCCTTGCATTGCGCTGGATATACGTGCAACTAACTGTATTGGTCCACTGAAAACGAATTGTTACAAAGCTTTTATCAACTCACTCTGTCTGGTACAAATTTTGTACACGTTATTTCTCCTAAACCCATTCTCGGATGAAGTTGAAACTTTACAGTACATGAATCAATATAAAAATCATTTAACCAATTAATCACTGGTAATTAATTAATTTTTTATATCAACAAGGGAAATTAATCCTACAGTATTCGCAGATATGGTTAAATATGAAGGGTTTCGTCCCCTTAGATACTTGTTCACGTTATTTCTCACACATACATTGTCGAATCAAGTTAAAACCTTAAAACAATAATTTTTTGTATCTAACAAAACATGAACCAATGAATAAAAAATGAACTAATTAATCAAATAATTATTGGTAAATAATTATTCCGTTTTATATTGATTGGGGACAATAACTTCCAGGTTTTTGAGATATATAGTTGTAAGTGCGGAGTTCTTCCCTTAGATTTGTATTTTTTAATTTTTTTTTTATATTTTACTAGTATTATTGTTAAAACTAATTATGAAAACAGTTCAATACTAAACACATAGCTTTATAATAAACTTTACAAATCAAGACACAAATCATCTAACATTCATCTTTAACCTTAGGAGGAGGCCAGTTTTTATGTAAATTCACGCTCTATTGACTATTGAATAGAGCTCGCGAAAAAAAAACTTCCTTCAGGGAACTGTATCAGGAAAAAAAGAAGAGGCAGACAAAGAAATCGATGGGAAGACAACATAAAAAAATTGTCGGGGCCTGTCATTAAAAGTGATTCCATCAAAGGCAAGAAACTGAGAGGAATGGAGAAAGACGGGTAACATATCTTTTGTGGTGCCCCAACGATCCAACAGACTAAGGGATAGGGAAATGTGAAGGTGTAGGGAAATGTGAAGGTGTAGGGAAATGTGAAGGTGTAGGGAAATGAGAAGGTGTAGGGAAATGTGAAGGTGTAGGGAAATGTGAAGGTGTAGGGAAATGTGAAGGTGTAGGGAAATGTGAAGGTGTAGGGAAATGTGAAGGTTTAGGGACGTATTTACTGTAAGAAATACAGTAGTTATATAATAGTCATATGAAACAATGCACTAATCCTTTGTCTTCATAATCAAGTACATTGTCATTAATATTATGCTAATCTGCTGAAGTTTTATATATGGGATGGTTGTTTTTTTTCCAAAGCTTATATCAGCTCTGTTTGTCTTGCACAATGTTTGTACACGCTATTTCCCCCACACCAAATCTCGGATTAGCTGAAATTTTGAACAATTATTTCTTTCACTTACTTGACAGATGTGGCTGTAGAACTTGAATTAGTCCCCTTGGCTTAAGGACTCTTTAACCCTTAGTGAACTTTTAATGCATTTAAAAAACGATCCTGTAAACATTCACCAAGATACCACTCCCCTTCTTCCCTTCCCCTTTCTCAACTGGTTCAGACAAGTGATAGGACTATAGAAAGACATTACGAAAGCTAAAAACTAAACAAAAACAAGTGGTGAGATGGTATGTTATCTAGATGGTTAAGTGGTTAGCTAGTTGGTTGAATGGTTAGTTCGTTTATTGTCTGGCTCGTCACTAGTTTAATCGGCTAGTTAACTTCTTTGTTAACTGAATAGTTGTGTGGTTAATTAGTTAGTTATTTTACCGGCTAATTAGTTGGTTATTAAGCCGTTTAGTTAGCTGGTTGCTTAACTGGTTTGTTTTAATTGGTTAGTTATTTGGTTAGTTAATGAATTGGTTAGTTAAATGGCTAGTTCTGATAATTGGCTACTTATTCCTTTTTTTTCATTTTAGATAGTTAGTTAAGGCTATTTAAGTGGTTAGTTAATTTGCAGGTAATGTTGTTAGTTAATTGTTTAGTTAGTTAATTACTTATCATTTCACTCATTACTTACTTTTAGTTACCATGCCAATCACTAGTTACTTGCAGTAACTATGGCCCTTATTTCTTACTTTTAGCAACTATGGACCTCACTAATTACTTTTAGCATCAAACAATTAACTAACAACATTACCTGCAAATTAACTAAACACTTAAATAGCCTTAATAGCCCTCATTACTTACTTTTAGCAACAATGGCCCTTATTACTTACTTTTAGCAACTATGTCCCTCCTTACTTATTTTAGGAACTATGGCCTTCCTTACTTATTTTAGGAACTATGGCCCTCATTACTTATTTTAGCAACTATGGCCCTCCTTACTTATTTTAGCAACTATGGCCCTCCTTACTTACTTTTAGGAACTATGGCCCTTATTACTTACTTTTAGGAACTATGGCCCTTATTATTTACTTTTAGCAACTATGGCCCTCCTTACTTATTTTAGGAACTATGGCCCTCATTATTTATTTTAGCAACTATGGCCCTCCTTACTTATTTTAGCAACTATGGCCCTACTTACTTACTTTAAGCACTATGGCCCTTATTACGTACTTTTAGGAACTATGGCCCTTATTACTTACTTTTAGCAACTATGGCCCTCATTACTTACTTTTAGCAACTATGGCCCTTATTACTTACTTTTAGCAACTATGGCCCTTATTACTTACTTTTAGCAACTATGTCCTTCCTTACTTATTTTAGGAACTATGGCCCTCCTTACTTATTTTAGTAACTATGGCCCTTCTTACGTACTTTTAGGAACTATGGCCCTTATTACTTACTTTTAGCAACTATGGCCCTCCTTATTTACTTTTAGCAACTATGGCCCTTATTACGTACTTTTAGGAACTATGGCCCTCATTACTTGCTTTTAGGAACCATGGCTCTCATTACGTACTTTTAGCAACTATGGCCCTCATAACATACTTTTAGCAACTATGGCCCTCATAACTTACTTTTAGCAACTATGGACCTCACTAATTACTTTTAGCAACTATGGCCCTCATAACTTACTTTTAGCAACAATGGCCCTCATTACTTACTTTTAGTACCTATGGACCTCATTACTTACTTTTAGCAACTATGGCCCTCATAACTTACTTTTAGCAACTATGGCCCTCATTACTTACTTTTAGTACCTATGGCCCACATTACTTACTTTTAGCAACTATGGCCCTTATAACTTACTTTTAGTACCTATGGCCCTCATTACTTACTTTTAGCAACTATGGCCCTCATTACTTACTTTTAGTACCTATGGCCCACATTACTTACTTTTAGCAACTATGGCCCTTATAACTTACTTTTAGTACCTATGGCCCTCATTACTTACTTTTAGCAACTATGGCCCTCATTACTTACTTTTAGTACCTATGGCCCACATTACTTACTTTTAGCAACTATGGCCCTTATAACTTACTTTTAGTACCTATGGCCCTCATTACTTACTTTTAGCAACTATGGCCCTCCTTACTTACTAAAATTTAAATTTTCTTATCACACAGAGTTATTGTGTCTAGGTCAGTCACGCATATAATTAACAGACAGGCCAAACGAATTAATAATTTTTAAAAGGTTTTTTAAAGTTTTTTTTCTTGTTTTACAGTCTCCACACAATGTGATGCTGTTCTGTGTTCCATAACTCTGGTGGGTGATCGGAATGGACCCAGTGCATTTAGGGACACCATCAAACATAAAGGGTTTCTAAAGTTAAAAAAATAAAAAAATTTATAGGTTTAGAGAGAAACCAGAATAAGTGTCCGTGAATCGGGTATGCTGTAGATACTGATTTTCGTAGCTTGCGAACACACTTTACAAAACTAAAACTAGATTTTTATTCTTCAAGTATAACTATACACATCATGGTGAGATATTCCAGGCACCAGACTACGTCTGCAAGAACAGTTTTTTCTTACATTCAGAATGAAAGTGACGACAGATAAAAGATAGTCTTAGATTTATCAGAGGCGTAGCTCATGGGCAGAGCAAACGGCTATCAGGACGCGTAAAAAGGGTAAAAATGATTTGGCAGAGCTGGGACTTGCTAGAGGGAAGAAAGTTTATAAAGTATTTAATATAGGTAAGTGTGTTGTAATGTTTATAAAGTAGTGGGCATAGGTGAGTGTGCTGTAATGTTTATAAAGTAGTGGACAAAGGTGAGTGTGTTGTAATGTTTATAAAGTAGTGGACATAGGTGAGCGTGTTGTAATGTTTATAAAGTAGTGGACATAGGTGAGTGTGTTGTAATGTTTATAAAGTAGTGGACATAGGTGAGTGTGTTGTAATGTTTATTAAGTAGTGGACATAGGTGAGCGTGTTGTAATGTTTATAAAGTAGTGGACAAAGGTGAGTGTGTTGTAATGTTTAAAAAGTAGTGGACATAGGTGAGTGTGTTGTAATGTTTATAAAGTAGTGGACATGGGTGAGTGTGTTGTAATGTTTATAAAGTAGTGGACATAGGTGAGCGTGTTGTAATGTTTATAACGTAGTGGACATAGGTAAGTGTGTTGTAATGTTTATAAAGTAGTGGACATAGGTGAGCGTGTTGTAATGTTTATAAAGTAGTGGACATAGGTGAGTGTGTTGTAATGTTTATAAAGTAGTGGACATACGTGAGCGTGTTGTAATGTTTATAAAGTAGTGGACATAGGTGAGCGTCTTGTAATGTTTATAAAGTAGTGGACATAGGTGAGTGTGTTGTAATGTTTATAAAGTAGTGGACATAGGTGAGCGTGTTGTAATGTTTATAAAGTAGTGGACATAGGTGAGTGTGTTGTAATGTTTTTAAAGTAGTGGACATACGTGAGCGTGTTGTAATGTTTATAAAGTAGTGGACATAGGTGAGCGTGTTGTAATGTTTATAAAGTAATAGATATAGGTAAGTGTGTTGTAGTGTTTTTAAATTAGTGGACATAGGTGAGTGTGTTGTAATGTTTTTAAAGTAGTGGACATACGTGAGCGTGTTGTTATGTTTATAAAGTAGTGGACATAGGCAAGTGTGTTGTAATGTTTATAAAGTAGTGGACAGAGAGAGAGAGAGAGAGAGAGAGAGAAAGAGAGAGAAGGAAAACAGAAGATCATGACCGAGAGCGTGGCATCTATGGAACAGATGATGCAAAGGTCATCTGTTTCATTGACCCTCGGTCAATAAGGGTTTCATGCGGCCAGCACAATGACCAACCGACCTCACTTTCCCCAACTAATGTCAGGTACTCAATAGAGCTGGGTGGACTTAGAGGCGCCCTAAAGATCCCGAAATTAAAAATCCCAGACTTCACCAGGATTCAAACCGGAGACTGCTAGTGCTTTACCTCTCAACCACAGTGCCTCCTGGATACGTGTTGAACGTAACTATCTTCTTCTTTGAGGGAACATTTGGAATTTATAAGAAGTAGAATCACTTCAATTAGTTCATCTATATCATAATTAGATCTAGATCTGTTTGTTTATTCATCAACATATAGATCTGGATTAATTATCTTATCTTATAAAATACAGACGCTACTTCAAAAAAGATGATTACGTCCTACGCGTGTTCCTAGGTCAATCTAGCCATGCATGTTGAATTGTTAACCAATGACTTAAATTCTGCCAAGTCATTGGTTTTTCTGGCAGGCTCAGGCAACCCATTCCATGCTCTAAAAACACTGCTGAAGAAGGAGCATTTGCACAGATTTACCCTAGCTAATGGAGCGAGGAAAGAGCCTTTATGTTTTGGTCTGAGTATTTTATTAGGTTTTGTTTTTGTATTTAAAGATTATGGTTCAGTGTTATATTTGTAATTGCTACTTCGCTTTTGAGTCTTCTATCCTAAAGGCTTTCTAAATTTAGTGTCTTTACTAAAGATGTTACTCTAGTCAGACTAGTCTAATCAAATGTTTCGTTAGTTATGAATCTCACTGCTCTATTTTATGTCTGTTCCAGTTTCTTAATGTGTTCTTGAGTTGAGGGGTCCCAAACAGTTCATCTAGATCTATATCATGACTAGATCTTAATCTCTTTGTTTCTCAAATCAACATTTTGTCATTGTTGCAATGTTGATATAGAGGACATATCTGTCTGTTTCTAAAATCAACATATAGACTCTAGATGTAGATCATATTGTCTGTATTAAGAGGAAGATTATTTTAAATGTTTTGCTAAGTCAAATCGGATTATTTTAAACAGCAAGACCTACCTACGAATTCTGCAGTATGTTACCTAGAAAAACAGTCCTGATATTCTGTCTTTATATTGAAGAAAACAAAGATTAAGACAAGGAAGACAGGGCCTAGAAATTTTCATTTTCATACTTCCGTTCAGTAGTGGCATGCTTTTTTTCTTCTAGAGCTGAGGGCCATGTTTTTTCCACTGTACATAACATTTTTTTAACTTTCTTCTTCACTATTAATAGATCTAATGGTATGCCATATTTGCATAGAAAGAGAATAGTTTAAAATTTAATCTCATTCTCTTTTTCATCAATATTTAAAATGTAAAAATATAATAATGATTTTCAAATGTGGTGACCCCGTTCAAGGGTTAGGTATGATGAGTAGTGTGTTACACAGGTATGATATATTTGGAAATTAATAATGTTAGCTTATTACAATTTTTGCTTGCTGTTTGCATATTTATGTTTTAAGATATCTAAAGTGTTTCCTGCTAAATGACTGAAAAATAATGATAACATTAAAACAAAAAAATATTGGCTCTTTTAATATTTTACGATATCTGAAGTATTTCTTTCAAAATGGCTGAAATATATTTTTTCTGCGCTATTTTGTCGGCGCTATTTTGTTCGCTCTTTTTGGTAGGGGTTAGGGAAGACCCGTTCGCGAAAGTATCAGAGCAAGTGGAATGAATTAGTTTTCTCTTCTGCTTTGCATAGGTAGTCCGCAACTCACTAGCGCGTGTTCAAAAACGCATGCATTTTAGACCTCCATTTTGGTCACTGACGTGAGCGTCTGGTTTTTTCAGACTGAGACTACTTTTTAAAGATAAGATAATTGTATTGGTCCAAGCAAATGGAAATTCAGTTTGACTACCATTGTCCACCTCAAAATACCTACTATTACAAATAACGACATAGATGCGAACACAGACAACATTTACATACGCAACATAAGCAAACATTTTCATTATCTTTATAATTCAGCTCTCCCTCTTTCTCTTTCTGTCGCTCTCTCTCTCTCTTTTTCTCTCGCTCTCTCTCTCTCTCTCTTTCTCTCGCTCTCTCTCTTTCTCTCGCTCTCACTTTCTCTTTCTTTCGCTCTCCCTCTCTCGCTCTCTCTCTTTCGTTTATTTGCTCGTTCCCCCCGTCAATAACTCCATTTTAAAAGGAGCTAACATTTTATTACCAATTGGAAATATACAAATCAAATACACATTAAAGCAGTTTTTTAAGCTCAGTTAAATTACGATGATAAGGCTCAGTGTGCCGTGGCCTAGGGTCACCGTAAAGTACGAATCGGAAAACTTGGCTTATGGTGGAATTGTCTGTTTGTATCGAGTCCACAGTGTTGGGAATTTTTCCATTCTTTGTCCAGATGTGTATGGCGTAGCTTCTAGTCCAGTCGAAGTAAAAACTAGAGTTCAGAAGTAACGACATCTCATTCCAGAATGGGCGGTACAAGTCTGGCACAATATAAGCCTGGCTCTCGTTCTGCCTGGACAGGTTGTAAGCTTTCTGGGGGACAAACAATTTCAAGTTAGTTCAAGTATCTTTCTGCAGGAGGAGAATTTGGGGCGGAATAGAAAGTTTTGGAATGAATTTATTATTTTATTCAGATTTAATAAATCGCTCTTACGACATTGTCATCAGCTTCTTAAATGAGGAATTTTCTTCATTAGCAAAGGCTCCAATGAGATATATCTCTATATCACTCGTTCGAAATGTATTTCGTTAAAATCGACATAAAATATAAAAATGAAATCAAGGAAATCTTTCTAAAATTCGTAAAACCATGAACTCGCTGTCTTGATAGGCTACTTACTTCCATGGTAAAGGTCCATTTGGCTTCGTAGTCTTGAAAACCTATGTACCAGTCTTTAAGAAATGCGTTTCTCCTTCTGCTGATAAGAAAAGCGTTGGCAATTTCTACAGGACTCATTAGTCCAGCTGTTAAGTCAAATCCTTTAAATAAAAAATGTATTTAGATCTATTATGAAGTATAGACTTTTACAAACTTTATATATATATATATATATATATATATATATATATATATATATATATATATATATATATATATATATATATATATAAAGCGGGGTCTTAATTTGAGTATCACTGTCGATATAGTTACTGAGAGTGTTTTGGAAACAATTAAACAAAATAATAATGCTACAAGACAGCGAATGCGGAATGCGTGAATTTAAAAAATAGTATGAATGGAGCTATCAAAATAACTAATCGACCTAAATCCATTTTTCTAAGTAATAACTTTTACTTGTAGGTCTACATATATTTAGAGCTAGATCTAGAGTCTAGATACTATTATAATAAATGTAGACCTACTATTATAAGAGTGAATTCAATGGCTCAAGAAGCATATTAATTATTGTATGTTAGTATATTTAATATCCTCCATATTGAGCCCCATGTATCCTGTCATAGTGTGTTTACATAGCGGTATGCACGACACATGAATGGGACTATTAAAATCCATGTCAACATAACGGAAGATATAGCAAACGAATGTATGAAAAATGATTTAGAAACACAAAATTTGAGGGTTATTTGGATTAAAATATGAAATGAATGGACTGTATTTTGTATGTTAATGTGCTAAAGTAGGCCTATACAGTAGATCTTTCCTCTTTGAATAAGATATAAAATTAGAGTTAGATCTAGACTGTCTAGACTTAGACTTAGATGTCGGCTTCGATAGATGAATGATATTATAAAGTACGTCAGTACTTCTAAATTCGCAGATATAAGGAACGAATTTATGTAAACATGCTTTTGAAAGACTAATTTGAAGCTTAATTTTATTAAATAATGAAATCAGTAGACTATATTTTGTATTTTCATGTGTCAAAATAAAAAAAAACTATCTGTGCAAAGTGTAGTTTTAAAATTAGATCTAGATCTAGATCCTTTCGATCTTCTCTCATCTAAACATATAGGTGGCCTGGATCCATCAAAAAAGAATACTTTCAAAGAGTTGAGCAACGTTTTTTTGAGGGGTTTAAGTTTGTTTTAGGACTCTACTCTACACATGTCACGTTTCTAGTCCCAAGGAACATTTATGCCAAGTTTTATCAAGATTGGTCAAACGGTTTTGATTTCTATTCGTAACATACATACTCCTTACATTCTACTTTATATATGTACTAGCCGTATGTTACCCGCGGCCAGCGGTCACTAATTGTAAACTATTGATGGAAATAATAATGTTATTATTTGTTATTATTTATGTTATATTATTATGTTACCCGCGGCCCGCGAGTCTTAAATTGCATATCACTATCGATATAGTCAATAATTGTAAACAATTAATCGAAATAATAATGTTATAAGTATAGTGAATGCGTGAATGTAAAAATAGTATGAATGGAGCTTTCAAAATAGCTAATCGACCTAAATCCATTTTTTTTCAGATAAAAACATTTGCTTGTAGGCCTTTGATAAAAATATCAAAAAAATAGACTTTATTTTTTATGTTCATGTGTTAAACTATAAAGTAGATCGATCATCTTTGAATTAGATCTTAAGTTAGAGATAGCCTAGATCTAGACTAATATAAAGTTAAATATTGAGGGTCTTTAGTTTGTTTTAGGGCTACATGTCACGCACGGTTCCAGTTAGCTCCCAAGGAACATTTGTGCAAAGTTTCAACAAGATTGGTCAAACGATTTTGATTTGAATTCGGAACATACATACTCCTTACATTCTACTTTATAGTATAGATTGTTAGCCGTTTCTCATGCGTCTAATGCAGATGATCCAATCTGAGGTAACATTCAAATAACGAAAACCAATAACACAGGCGAAAGGTAAACAATATAGGATAGTTCACGCTGATAGTGAATATCAGTTGATGATCTCGTTTATAACAGATGGAACCGTCGAATATCCTCAAGCTAAATCTCTGCCTCCATAAAAAAAAAACTGCCTCTCTGTAAAGCCTTCCGAAGAATTCTTTTTTTCATTTCGCTATTTTTCATCAAAACCTAGTTTAGTTTTTAATAGTCACGTCACTGTCTCTATGTCAAAACTTTCACTATCTACGAAACAAAAAACTAATTCCTCATCGTGCCATAGAAATATATATATATATCAGGTCTGTTACACACGATTGAAAAATACAATACACATTAATCAATCAACAATTAGTTATACTACGTTGTTTTATTTTTTGTCTGTATCTTTCCCTTAAGGAAAAATAGACGCCGTTTCAGAAGAGTTATTTTAACTCTTTCTCGCCTAACTGACGATACCAGCGTTGATTCCACCAGAATGTGGTAAATAATTACGGAGAGAAAGAGTTAATCTTGAATGTCAAAGTCATGTTTTGGACGTGAACGTAACAAGTATTGCTTTAAGGATTGTTTAAAACCAATAATACATAAATAATATAAGCGCTTTGAAATTTCTAGAGGCGCTGTGGTTAAATGGTATAGCGCTTGGTTTTCAACCCGAGGGGTAACGAGTTCGAATCCTGGTGAAGACTGGGATTTATTTCAGACGGTAGTCTATCTTTGAGTTCAACCAGCTCTGATCGGTACATTAGTTGGGGAGAATTAAAAGTCGACTGGTCATTGTGATGGCTTATGGACAACCTCATAATTGGACCAGAGAAACAGATGGCCATTACATTTTCTGTCCTGCAGATCGCAAGATCTGAAAAGAGAACTGATTCAGACACTCTAGAGAGCTCTTCAATACAAAAAGGAGAATAACGTTTCACATTTGAATTTATAATGCCGGAAAGTGTCTCTACAGGCAGGAAGTTTTTACACCTTAAACATGAAATAATAATAAAAGTAATAATGTTAGGACATACAGAACCACTAAAGCAAGGTAAATCCAACATATCAAGAATAAGCACAACTTTCTTAACAGAGGTTCTAGACTTCTCAAAACCACTATATCAAGAATAAGCTCAACATTCCTAACAGAGGTTCTAGACTTCTCAAAACCACCATATCAAGATTAAGCTCAACATTTCTTACAGAGGTTCTAGACTTCTTGAAACCACCATATCAATAGTAAGCTCAACTTACCTAACAGAGGTTCAAGACTTCTCAAAACCACCATATCAAGATCAAGGTAAATCCCACCATTCATATACAGCAGCTGCATTCTAACAAGGTCTGACAAGTGTTCCACAAGCTTTGTTGGTCGTCCCGCTATACTTGAAGGTTTCTCCCTGAAGACAAATCTGGAAAGAATTTTTATGAATGTAAAAAAAAAAGGTCAACCTACTCTTAGTAAAGTGAAGTGGCCCACCGTTAACGAGCAGGATGTCATGTGGCCAGCACAACGACCAACCGCCTTTACTTTCCCCAACTAGTCAGGTACCCATTAGAGTTGGATAGACTTAGGGTCGCCCTAAAGATCCAGAAACTCAAAATCCCAGTCTTCTCCGAGATTCAAAGGAGCCAAACGCTTAATCACTCTGCCAATGCGCCCCTACACTTGGCAGGGATAAAAAAAAAGTTGAATATCTTCCATCTCCAATGCTCAAAACGGATTTTAGAATAACCAATGAAGAAGTGCTACAAAGAACACAATGCCAAAGTAAGTAAGCCAGTTTTATAAGCTTAGGAAGTTCCTTCAAATCATGAAGATTAATACGTTTTAACCCTAACCTCCCACGGGACGTCAGGGGAAGGAAGCGGGAAGGGTTAAACTCGGGAGGATCCTGATGATAGTCCAAAGAGATACCACTCGACCAGGCAGCCACCCTTCAAAAGTAATACATGCGCTTTAATCAATATTCTTGCTAATATTTACATGTTCCATTTGCTTTTTATAATTAGACAAAATGTTAATTTCTCTACCAAATCATTTAATAAATTAATTGCAGCAATACATAAGCAGATTTTTTTCTTTTGTTCTCTACTGACCGTAATAATAAAATATAAAAGAGATGCATCATAATCATCAAATACAAAATCTAATAAAGAGAAACAGATAAAGTAAACATATCTTGTTCCATATGCTAGGACAAATGCTTCATCTTCCCGAGTGCTATTAAGAGTACAGAACGAGTTGCCTGAGCCAGCCAGGAAAACCAATGACTTGGCAGAATTTAAGTCATCGATTAACGTGTATGACTACATTGACCTAGAACCACGTGTAGGACGTAATCATTTTTTTTTCAGTAACGTCTGTATTTTATAAGATAAGATCATTTAAGCTTCAGCATTATGATATGGCAATGCTTTCACTACGTATTTATGCATGAACGAATTACCCAGCGTACCTGAGTCCTGGGACGTCTCTTCTGACACGGTCCCACCATACACCCTGAGGGTGCCTATCTCCAACAATATACAACGCCACAGGCTGAACATGACGATAGGCAGCTACCACCGCGATGTAGTTCCACATTTGAAAAGTGTACGATCCGAGGGTAACAAAGTATACGATCTTGGGTACTAAGCCTTTGGAGTCCAGAGCGCACGCTCCGCGCTCCAGCTGCCTGCTAATGCCTAGCTGACGTAGGTATACCAGACACAAGATGTCAATTTTATCAGTACCGTTTTCACACAAAGCTTCCGCGCCGAACTTCCAGAAAGTTTCATCGATTACGGCCAGAAATTCCGCCAAAGGGCATGCACTAGAATTTTTTCTAAATGGAGGTAATTGAACATTGGGGGATAAATTATCTCCCTTCTTTGATCCCCAGAAAGAAACATTCATCTTTATGAAGAAGGGTACCGTCTCTGTCTCCTCTACAACTGTTTGTGTAATGTTGACACATAAGTAAGCCATGAAATAATAACATACTAGTGTAACGCAAGCCACTGCACATAGAAAACAGTAAACCAGACTTCGTTTCTCTATCATTATGGGTTTTTTTTAAAATTATTTAATAATTTTAGGCTAGACAGTCGAGAAAAAAATATTTCGGCGACTATTTTGTGAAAACCTTATAGAAAAAAAATCAATTTCCTGAAAGCAGTTAGTTACCTATAGGTATTTAATATTTTTTCCTCTCAGTGTCTAAATCTTAAGCTCCTATCAAACTAAAGATCTAAATGACAAACTGTGGTGATTATTATTTCCTGTAGGCGAAAGTCGATAGCTTTGATGTGAGCAAACTTCTTTTGAATAACCAAAAAGTAGGCCCTAACTATAACGACCGTAATGTTCTAATTTGAAATAAACATTTCTAGCATATATATGACCTCTGAAAGATGCAGCTCTCACAAGGTCGCGGCGTAAGCTTAAATAATACACTTATAAGCTTAATAATGCACTACAGAACACTGAACTCAATAAGCGACGCCAACAATGGACGCTGGGTACGTCAGGCTCTTTAATAACACTCTCACATGTTCACAGGTTACACACAACACTATGATCTATGAACTTTCTTACCTAGGGGACTAATTCTACATACTAATAACAAACACATACACATAAACACAATGTTAACATTAATTACAATTTCTTTTTTTTTTTCGTTCTTATATTCATTCTTTCAGTCATTCATTCATTATCTCTCTCTCTCTCTTTCATTTTCCACTGCTAAGCAAACTGAGTATATTTTTATTTTAATTCATAAGGAAACAAATAGTACCTCTGACATAATTTAAACAAAATTATGCAAGGCTAGTCTCTTTGTCTGCTTTATACAATTCAATCTGTCGAGAGACTAAGTGCGCTTGAACTTGGCTTGTCTTGGCTACCTAGAAGGGGTCTCGAGGTTCGATACCCGACTCGGGCAGAGTTGCGTTTACTGAGAGCCTAGAGGCAGCACGGAAAACCAACTCCTAGATACATCCCCCCCCCCCACTGGTCCACAAATGAGATTGGACCAAAGCGCTCTGAGCATGTTATAAGCATGAAAGTAGCGCTATATAAAAGCTATAATAATAATAATCTTTTCAACAGTAAACCAAGGAGAATGTGTAGAGTGAAGCAACAATTATTCATAAAACACTGAACCATAATCTTCAAATACAAAAACAAAATTTAATAACATACTCTGAAAGACACAAAGATCAATACACACTGGTCGTCCCATATGCTAGGACAAATTTGTACAAATACTCCTTCTTCCCTAGTGCTATTAGAGCATGGAATGGGTTGCCTGAGCTAGCCAGGGAAACCTGTGACTTGTTTTATGTATAATTGCTACTTTACTTTTAAGTCTTCTATCCTGAAGGCTTTCTAAATTTAATGATTTTACTAAAGGTGTTACTCTAGTCAAATGTGAATATTCCTTTGTTATGAATCTCACTGCTCTATTTTGTGTCTTTTCCAGTTTCTTAATGTTTTCTTAAGTTGAAAACAGAGGATACATATCCTATTATTGGCCTAACCAAGGTTAAATAACATTTTGGTTTTAGGTTCTTATTTGATTTATAGAAATTTCTTTTAATATCTATTTGATACTGACATGACTGATGATAGGACAGATAGTATTAGTGACAGTAGTTACAGTAGTGATGAAAGTATTGTAGTCAGAATGTATGGTGTCGAAAGTGTGAATGTTAAAGACTTTATTGAAAAATGTTGTTGGTAAAATGTTTACATGTTTGGGATGTTCCTACTGAGTTGAAGATAATTTACTTCCTAGTCCAAACCTCCCGCAGGACGACGGGGGATAACAGTGGTCAGGGTTTGAACCCGGGACCATAGATGTCCGAATGACAGTCCAGCGCGACAAGGCAGCCATCCAATGTTTTGTGTGAGTTTGAGGTTGGAAAGAAAAAAACATTTAGTTGGTAAGTTTAGGAAAGAAGAAAATGAGGATGCTGATATAGAAGTTTCTTTTTTTGCGAAAAAGTGGGAAAATGGTTGACAAGTTTTTGGGCCGACAGTAGAAGACATTGGGACAGTTAGAATGGGACAAATTGAAACACTTTTGCCACCACCAATAAATTGCAAAGGTACAAAAATAGAACAGAAAGATATATCTCATTTGATGTATCTTTGAAAAATATGTTTTTATTAATTTCTTTAAGCTTCTTGTGTCTTCTGCTGGTGGTTCATTTCTCCCCAAAGTTGGTCCATTTCTCCCCACAGGTGGTTCATTTCTCCACATATTGGGGTGGTATCTTTTTTTATAGACAATATTTTGAAATAAATGACTACTTTATTCAGAAATATAAAAAACATCTCTGAGGTTGTTATTTATGTGGGAAGCGTGGTCGAGAGGCTAAGTCTTGGATACTTAGAAGGGGGCTCGAGGTTCGACACCCGACTCGGGCAGAGTTGCGTTTACTGAGAGCCTAGAGGCAGCACGGAAAACCAACTCCTAGATACCCCCTCCCCCCACAAATGAGATTGGACCAAAGCTCTCTGAGCATGCTATAAGCATGAAAGTAGCGCTATATCAAAAGTATAATAATAATGTTTTTATGTAGCTTTTAGTATAAAAAAAAAGAAAAAAAAGTAAAAATGGTGTTCCCCCCACTCTTCCGTACAATTTCTTACCTTTTTTTTTCTATGCCGAACAAACTAATCAATTACCAATAGTTAATTAACAAATATTTTTTTTAAATGATTTTTTTTTCTGAGGTACAAGAAATAATTTTACGAAATTTCAACTTGATTCGAGTTTGGGCGTGGGAGAACTAACGTGTACAAACCTTTTATTAGACAAAGTGAGTTGATACAAGCTTTGTTAAAAATGGCAGGTATGGTGATCAAACCCACGACATTTGTATTGTATTATATTTGTACACACACAAACTTTCACAGAGTTAAATTGTAGGAAATGTCGCCTAGAAAATTCCATCACTGCTTGAACGGGGTCACCACATTTCAAAATCCTATTTTTAGCAAGTTATGCATTTTAAACATTGGTGAAAAAGGGGATTGAGACAAAATTTAAAGTACTCTCGTTCTCGGCAAATATGGCATACTTTAAGATCTATTAATATTGAAACAACAAACATGCTGCCCTGGACATTAAATTACTAATAATCTGGTACTGTTATACACATCATATATAAGTCCAAGCTATTTTGTCTTGCGCTATTTTGTCGGGTCACCGGCCATATGTCATTGTTGGCCTCCTCAAGCCATAGAACAGGTGTGGCCAACCTATGGCACATGCACCAAAGGTGGCGCATTTTACCCCGAGAACAGAAATTAAAAAGCTTGTCTGTTCGCAAAAATGCTATTAATCGAGTTCTAAAACGACAAAAATTCAATAGGAAACTAATAGTGGAACTATTGCGGCGCTCAAATTGACCGACATGACTGATGATATGATTGACGACATATAGCCAAATCTGGTTGGACCAATTTATTTTTTTTACATTTTTTATGTTACCTAGATTAGCTTTTCAATTTACTAGGCATTGATTATAATTTATACATTTTTGTAACCATTACCCTTGAGTCACTCTTAAGAAAATACTAGATGGTCAGACATATTTGAGGTAGCAAAGTCATGTCTGGGAAATCATTTTAATTTGAGTAAACTAAAACCGTCAATGTCTGGTAGAGTTACTGAAGCTGTAATGTTGCTTAAAACAATTTTAGATTGTCCTCTTCTGAGATATTATCCCTGTCAAATACTGATGCGAGCAAGCCTTTCATTCATGAAAATGTTAAAAACAAACTGAAGCCACTAAATTAACTCTTAATAAAAGTCACAAGTCTTGCTATAGCTAGTTACATAGTTTTTGCCTGTATGGGACGTTATTTTTTGTTTAAAACTGCTAACAGTGTTCATAAATTATTGAAAGTCAATAGTCAGTAAGAAATTTGAATTTTAGGCCATTACAATTATAAATGTCCACTAAAATGTTAAAAAAGAATGTGTAGCTTGTTTATTTGATGGTAATCCACTTCCTCCACTACACACTGATAGGTACCAAATATGTGCCAATGGTTTTATTTTAAATGGACTGAAACTTGTACAATTTGCAGTGGCGCATCTAAATTAGAAGTGAAAAAAAAAATGGCGCACGGAAGAAAAAGGTTGGCTACGCCTCTGCCATAGAACAACTATGGTTCATTGAATAAATCCCTTTTTCGTGTCGACTGTTGAGACCTATGCTGGAGAGACACTCCCGCCCACATTAAACACAGGAAACGGTGGCCTTTGCTTTGGTGGTAGAGGAACCAGACATTTTTTTTTGTTTGGTGCGATTTTCTTCCAGTTCATTAAGAGTGAATTATCAATCAACCAATAATTTGTTTATAAAAGGATAAGGACTAGTTAGAGGCCAGTTATCGGGTTGAATTACAACTAGGCTGCTTAATGACAACAAGTTAAATCTGTATTTAGAGAAGAATGTTTTATTGACCTGCTATTATGTGTGATAAAAATTAGGCTGTATAATAACAAGTTCTGTGTGTAAAGGGAGAAGACTCAATTATAGACAAGCTGTTGTAACAAGAAAATGATCTGATAAATAGAGCTACATTTCTGTGTAGATATTATTAGATGAAATGTATTCCTAACTACACAGAATAGCCTAGTTAGGTTTTATGTTTTATTTCATGAGTTCTCACCGTAGGTAAGTGCTAAAATACTTTCTTTTCTTACAGATTACAAACTACTCTTCAAAAAAGAAGCCAATTTTGCCCTACTCATATAATTGAAGTACTAACCAAGGATCAATGAAGTCACAGACTAAGTCATCTAAAAATATCCTGCTAAACACTGTCAAAAAAATAAAAAATTAACCCGCAAATTTAAACTCTATGGTCATATGTCAAGGTCCTAATGGACTCCCAAACACCTTCAAAGAACAGTTTCAGGGAGAAGATAAGAAGCAGACAGAGAAAGTGATGGGAAGACTACCGGTACATTAAAGAATGGGCAGGGCTGTCATTAGATGAAATTCTATCCAAGGCAAATAACAGAGTAATGGAGAAAGATTGTTGACAGATCTTGTGTGGTGCCCCAACAATTCAACTGACTAAGGGATAGTTGAAGGATGTCCATGAGTCAGATGGGCTAGGTCCAAGAATATTTGACATTTTTTGAAGAAACTTCTTATGAAGGCACCCACATCAACAATGCTCACAAAAAAAATAGAGTTAACAAAGCTTCAAGTTCTGGGTATAATCAATAAATGTTAATATTCAACAACCATAAACCTAAAAGAAAAAAAAACAACAAAAAAAAGGATAGTAAAATCATGGCACAGTGTTTGGGGGCCAACATTGGAATTCAATAATTATGATGCAAATAAAGTAGATGAATGAATTCACACACAAAATAAGTTGAGTATGATGCACACAGATCAGTCTACACTGAAATCCGGTCACATCAGGAAACATGTGAACTATGCAATGCTATGAAGACTTTTTAAAAAAAAATTAATTAAAAGCTAAAATATTGAGAGAAAAAAAAAATAAAATGATGGTAACAATTTAATGTTCAAAATATGTGAATATAAAAACCAAACGTGTAGGGAATAAAGTGAGTCCTCAATAAAACAAATATTCTGCTGCTGGAGAAATAACTGCTAAGTCAACAAGTTGTCAACTGTAGTTTTTTTTTTTTTTTTGGTCTTGTACTGAAATTAACAGCAACAGATTTAGATTTGATAAGGCCCTAAGCTATTTGACAAATGCGTAGGCAATTTTTCCTTTGCTTATTTTTAAAATGATCAAAAGATATCACTGAAACAATTTTTTGGGGCCCCCAAGCAAGTGTGGGCTCTAGCTTCAGCTTATGTGGCATAGAGGTCAATCCAGCATTGGAAATAAACGAAATACTTGATTTTGTTTTGCATGTCTCTTTGACGCAAAAGCTTGCTGAGGCAGAGTGGGATCACATCCCATTTATTTATTGAGGGACACACTCGAAAAATACAATTCAGCTCAAGTAATTTCTCAAGTTAAAATGTTCATTCCTTCATTGGTATTAGAACTAAGGACTTACTGTTTGGCAACCAAGCAGTTAATACCACTCAAACCGACACAAAATTTGAAAGTACTAGCACCTATGCCATATAAGTTTTCAGAAGTTGAGTTTCAGTTTGAGTTTTTGGCAACTTGGCACAATTTAGGCCATGTGATGCTTGTTTTCAGAAGTTCCATCAAGCCTATAACAACCTAGAACAAACCTGCTTGAAGGCATTAACCATTGTGACCACAATCCTATAGAGCAGTTCAAAAGGGGCGCTGGTGCCCATCGGGGGCAATTTCGTGAAATTGGGGGGGGTGGAAGCCAAAGGGGTAGTAGGGGTGCGCTGGGCAGAATGGGCGGGCCCCTCTGGGCATTAAAGTGGCACGTAGAGATGCACTGAAACAAAACAAAATTTCTTCAAAATTAATAGACAAATTATAGTTACAGTACAATTTAACATGAAAATAGTAGGCCTGTCACATATAAAACATTCATGAACAAATATGATTGAATAAATTTAAAAGGTACTATTCAAAGGATTTGATGAGATTAATTTTTGTGAGTAATCACTGCAAGTTATTTGACATGTTTTTTTTTCTTTAATACTTATAAAATTAAGGATCTGTTATCGACATCATGAAAATTAATACATAAATGACATTTTAGTTGAATTTGTATTCTCATGCATTTTTCTTGGGGGGGGGGGGGGGGGGGGGGGGGGGGGGGGGGGGGGGGGGGGGGCCGCAGGCGGATTTTTTTAAAAGACAAAAAAGCGAAAAGGGGGGCAGTGGTCTATAAAAAGGTTGAAGGCCACTACTATAGAGCTTACTAAATAATCAGGCAGCCACTTTTGCTTTTACAGTCTACACATGCTCACATATTCAAACACATATAGCTTCAAACAACAATCATTCTAATCATTTATGAAAGTATTGATTACAACAAGTAATATGTCATTTTTTTGTTTCATCAATTCCTACTTTGTCTTCAAACAAAACACTCCTATATTATTTTTCATTGAAAAATTATGAGAGAAAAAAAAAAGGGCCAGTATGGGTATTCTCGCTTTTAGCATGACACTAACAACTTAGCTAACCAGCCATACCGCAAAACATATAAAGAAATAAATGTATATATACAACATAAAATGTGTTAAAAATAAAAAGACCACTAATTTTGACTTCTACCCACATAATGTACAAAATTAATTTATAATTAAGAAAGTTCTCTTTCTGAAATTTTGTTAAGTTTATGTTGGAAATTACAGATGGTTAATTCAAATGAAAAGCTGTAAAAAATAAATAATTCAAATTTGTCATTTTTTTTATATACCAGGTTTTAGTAAAATCCATAATTAAAGAATTAAAAAAATAAACATAAAAAAAATTGACTTTTTATGTTACAGAAATCTGGCTACAAGTTCTTTAACAAATGTGACAAACTTGTCCACAAAGCCAGGAGCATCAATGGTATCTTACATATTAGAAAAAAAACACAAAAAAAGTCACTAACCAATTTTGTTTACATAAAACAATGGTATCAACATAGAGTTTTATAGTAGAAATCACTAGAGGTATAGTGTTTAACAAAAATCAACAATAAAGTGCACGATACGATGCATGAAAATTGAGTATCACAGAAATATTTTTTTCAAACAGGAAGAAAAACTTTCAATTGAAATCCCATTTAGATCAACAAACAAATACATATGATTTCTGTCATTTTTATTTCTATTAAACATTGGATTGACATCAATAACCGTCAGGGATGCCTCCTTTTCTGTCATCTGATTTTGCAAAGATGCGATTGCCTCTAACATCAACACCCTGAATAATAGATTTGCCTCTAGCGAACTCTGTTACATTGTGTCCTAGCTTGATCAGACCTTGTATTACAGCCTGGATACAGAACAAAGACAGTCTTAATTTGAAAAGAAACAAAAAAGGATTATTTTTTTATAAATTTCTAGTGATATAAACTTCAAAGTTGTATAAGCTTCTAAATTTCCTAATGTTGGTTTGAGAAAAATTAATTTCTAGGCATAAATTTATAAATCTTGCACATTGCTTTAAAAAGTATAAGTGATCACAAAACTCCATGGAGATGGTAATGGGGTCGCCAATGATGGTGTAGTATACGACAATAAATGCTTGGTGATGTCCAAACCTCATCAAATTTTCTTTTACTTCCAAAACCATTATGAAGTATATCTTACATGACAACAGAGTGGATTCCTAGAAAATCTCAAATATCAATAAGATTCTAAGATAAGAAGCTTTGGTTCAGAGATCAAGCCTTTCATCACTCAGCCACAGTGTCCCTATCCACCATGCATGTTTAAATTATTTAAAATATAGGAACTCCAATTATTCCGAAAATAAATGTCTGTTCAGATCAAACTATAATTAGAATCTCCATTGTCTACAGATATAGTTATTCTACAGTTCATTAGAAGCCTTGGCTAATTTCACTATACATTTTCAGGCCTATGTCTTCATTTCAAGTCTGTCTCCACAGAGCATGGACCCACCACCATATATATAAACAATTTGACTAAGGTTAACTCTTTCTCTCCTAACTGACGATACCAACGTTGACTCCACCAGAATGTGATAAGTAATTACGGAGAGAAAGAATTAAGACAGTAAATTCAGAATAAATCAACCTACATCTTCAAACCCTTTCTCAAATTGTGCAGCTGAAGGTAGGAGTTGATGGTGGAGCCGGGGCAAGTTGACAGCCGCTTCAAGAGATTCTCCCAGCCAGAGAATGTGTGCTGCCACCTGCAATAAAAAAAAACAGGCAAACATTTCAAGTAATCCAATCACAACTGTTTAAAAAAAAAGATAAATGCTTTGAAAAAGGTTCTTGGAATGAATAACAACAACAAAACATAGTTGAGTAAGACATAATGATTTTTAGCATTCAATAGTTTAATTACATTAAAGGGAAACAGTCTGATACCACCTAAATCCATTGTAAACAAAGTACATCCTCACTCTAAACAGTCTCAGTCACCTAGCTAACCCTTGCTATGTTTTTAAATTACCATCACACAACTCCAGCAGCATTCCCAGTTATGCTACTTCTACACCCGAGCATCATTACATTGAAATAAGTAACAAACATGAATTTTTTTTAGATAGGTTTACAAAATAAAACTTCATAAGCATTATCTGTGTACCTGTGTACAAAAGTGATATAAAAAGAGTCGAGGTGACGGTGGTTGGAGAGTGTGGGAGCTAGGAGTACTAAATAGATCTCAAAGTGGATTTAATAAAAAAAATTTAATTAATTTGAAAGAAAAAACAGACCACATGTATACATATACATGTATAAAACTAGTACAAGCAATGTGTGAAATCATTTCTTACCCAGGCAGTCGCGGAAGTAATCATTGATCCACCAGCAGCGCCAAGGACTTTGGAAACTTTGCCACTGCGATGGTCAACAAAAATAGCTGGGCACATTGAGGACAGAGGTCGCCTGCCGGGGGCAATGAAGTTAGCTGGGGAAGGGTAGATGCCCCACTCGTTAGTGATGTTGGGGGTGCTGAAATCATCCATCTCATCATTGAAGATGATTCCTGTCTTCATACCTCGACGCCGTGATCCAAACCTGTCATCACAAATTTGATTCAAAAAGTCTGAGAGGGGAACTTTTTTAACGTACATCTGATGATGCATTGTAAGTAAAGGCAAATTCAGGTCAAGAAGAATAATATAGAATTCAAGAATTAAGTGCTAGTAGGTCAAAAGTATTTGATAGTATTTGTCTCATTGATATGACAAATTTCCATCCAAACAGAAGTCAACACCAAACAGAAATATTTGAATTGAAGAGCAACAAGAGTGTGGAAATTATTTGAGACAAGGCAGTAATGAGGCACTGAGTTTATTGAACAAATTGTTAAATAGCCAATCTGTAATATTGAAAATGTCTAATGTATTTTTAAAATAACAAACAAGTGTGACTTAATTAGAATTTATTAAATTAAAAGATGCTTGACAATGGACCTCCTCATACAATTCTGAATTACTGTGTTCTTTCTATATTTTTTTTGGTTATTGCTAGAAAGCTATGTTTTGCAGAGCACATATCTCGTATGTGGGATGAACATATGCTAACTGCAATTTTTTTTGTGAGCTGAAAGGTGGACAGTGTAACAGAGGTGCTTCTCTGTGGATGAATTTAAGACCAGCTCTGGCCTCAAATTGCTTTAACAGGTGGAAATGTCTTACAAAGGCTGTAGGATACACATTTGAAACCTCAAGGACCTCTACTGCTAAGGACAGGCGTATATGGCAAAAAGAGAACTTACTTTCAACACATATAGACTACACTTCCAAGAAAATTGAGTCCTCTGTCTTTAGTCCACTTGAGTCAATTTATAACATAATCCTTGCCTCACAAGCCAACTTAATAGCATAGACTTTGTCACACAAGTCAACTTAATAGCACAGACTTTGTCACACAAGTCAACTTAAAAGCATAGACTTTGCATCACAAGTCAACTTAATAGCATAGACTTTGCCTCACAAGTCAACTTAATAGCATAGACTTTGCCTCACAAGTCAACTTAATAGCATAGACTTTGACTCACAAGTCATAAATTTTGCCTTTCAAGTTAACTAAAGAGCATAAACCTTGCCTCACATCAACTTAAAAACATAAGCATTGCCTCTCAAGTTAACTAAATAGGACAAACTGATAACATAAACCTTGCCTACGCATCAACTTCAAAACATAGACCTTGCCTCTGAGTCAATTAATACCAAAAACCTTACCTATCAAGTCAACACTTTAAACCTTAGCTTGCAAAAGAAAATGACAGATAAGCCTAAGGGGACTGTTTCAGTACAAACCTGGCATTGACGGTACTTGTGACAGACACAGCACTGCCTTCTTGGTCCAGCAATGACACATGAGACGTGCTGGTCTTGACAGTGTTGTAATAAGTGGGCCCATAATACATGTAGTCATACATTCTTGAGGCATTGATCAGGGAACGTATACTATCAGCATAGTCTCTAGAAGTCAAATTGCGGACAAGCTGATGAGCGAAAAGAAAAAAAAATGTTCAAACTAAATGCTAAAGAAGATTTCAATAATATTGCAATTCTATTCCAATTTCTTTTCAATGTGACTGATAATGGGACGTAACCTACAGGAGACAAGGACCTACTGTTGTAAAATGAGCTTGTAGGAATGGAAATAATTACAGAAGTTTGAGCTTAATCTAGAAATTTTAAAAACAAAAGTTTGACAGAAAGTTTTCTTAGTCATAAAGTGAATGTAATCAATTTTACGTCATTAATAAATTCAGCTTTCTATACTATGTATTATGGAGTGTGTGTTATATAATCTTTAATAAAATAAAATATAGTAAGAACTATATGTATTCTACTTTTGAAAAAATGAAGAAAGATGGATATTTTTTATTCTAGTTGTAGGTGTGGAGTTTGGAAATACTAAGAGAAAGTTAAAAGTATAGTAAAAAAAAATACACATTTAAAATTGTATTTTGGATCATACTATATTGATATGGAAATTCTATCCATCTGAGCTTATTTTGTTTTTGAAATTGATTTAAAAATTGGTCATGCGACATGTGTCATTAGGACTTCTCAATGCCTGCTGCCATCCCCTAGTCATCCTGAGGGAGGTTTGGACTATGAAAAAGATCTAGTCATGCAAGTTAATCAATGAATTAAACTCTGATAAGTCGGTTTTCTTGCTAGATTCAGGCTACCCATTCAATCATCCCATAGATTACCTTTAAATCTGAAGGAACATCCAAGACATGCAAAACCTTTTACAAACAAACATTAAGACATGTTTATATTTTACATGCATTAAAGGCTAGCTACATGGAGTCAGATCATAACCTTTCTTTAACACTGCAATCAATGAAAGTGAGACTTTTTGTTTTCAACGATTTCTAAGTAGATAAAATTATTTCGATTAACCATGGATCATTGCCATGGTACATTTATCCATCTCCACTGAATCTCTAAAACCAAAATGTAATCCCTGAAAAACAATGAGCAAGAAGCAGGAAAAACTTACAGCTTGAATGTCAGGCTTGTCTGTGTCATCCCCTAGACCAGTTCTTTTGGCGTAGGCAAATTTAAAGGTCTCAATAATCTTATGATAAGTAGCTATCCTGGCCTCAGGAGTAGAAATATCTCCAGGGTTAAAGTAGAAACCTGTTAAATTATAATTTAGCTATTGTTCAATAACAAACTCTTCAATAATGATTAACATTCTTTTAACAAACATTTAACAGTTAGTTTGGAAAAAAAAACAATACATTCATAAAAAAAAAATGAATACTTGTTACTTTCTCTTATCAATTCTTACATTATGGAAAAATCACAGAAAAACATCTTGTGTGTGTGAATCTAATAAAAAAAAACAACAACACAATTTTAGAAGTACAAAAGATATTTTAGTTTTCAACAACCATAAATCTACTATTGTTTGAAGCAGCTACTTCTTGTGTAGTGAACAGAAACAAGAACTTTTACAAGTCTATAAAGTCGTTGCCATGACAGCTTTTTAAATCAGTCAACTTTTCAAACGAAACATGATTGGTTAGATTCGTCTTCAAAGCTTTTTTTTTTTTTCGTGCCTCAAGCTGATGCTGGACAATTAAACACTGAAGAAATCTATTCCTCTTAGTCAGCCCTCTAATCATCTCATTTCTTATAGCTATTGTTGGTGACAGAGGGTCAACATGCACTAACACTAAAAACCTTCACTAAGTTTAATTAATTCACTATTTGCAATTATTTCAATATTTAAGACAGACCAAGTCAGAATGCACCAACACTAAATGGTAAAAAAAAATGTAATAAAGACAAGAATTCAAAAAGCTTTTCTCACACAGACTCACCATCTAAAATATTGAGAATAAATGACAATACAGGGCCTCCGCTGGGGGTAGGAGGAGAAATCACTTTAATACCATCACTGAGTAATGCCTCAACTGGTTTTTTCTCTATGACTATATAATTCAATAGATCCTCACGAGTTATTATAGAACCTGAAACACAAACAATATGGGCTCAAGTGTAAAATATGGCAAACATTAATGGATTCAATTGAAACATTGCATGGATTCAATTGTAACATTAAATGGAGTCAATAGTAGCATTACATGGAGTCAATAGTAGCATTACATGGAGTCAATAGTAGCATTACATGGAGTCAATAGTAGCATTACATGGAGTCAATAGTAGCATTACATGGAGTCAATAGTAGCATTACATGGAGTCAATAGTAGCATTACATGGAGTCAATAGTAGCATTACATGGAGTCAATAGTAGCATTACATGGAGTCAATAGTAGCATTACATGGAGTCAATAGTAGCATTACATGGAGTCAATAGTAGCATTACATGGAGTCAATAGTAGCATTACATGGAGTCAATAGTAGCATTACATGGAGTCAATAGTAGCATTACATGGAGTCAATAGTAGCATTACATGGAGTCAATAGTAGCATTACATGGAGTCAATAGTAACATTGCTTGGATTTAATTGTAACATTACATGGATTTCATTGTAACATTGCTTAGATTTAATTGTAACATTACTTGGATTTCATTGTAACATTGCTTAGATTTAATTGTAACATTACTTGGATTCCATTGTAACATTGCTTGGATTTAATTGTAACATTACATGAATTCAATTGTAACATTACTTGGATTTAATTGTAACATTACATGGATTCCATTGTAACACTATTATTTGAAGCTATATTTCATTATATATTTAGAATAATTGCCAAAATAGTATTTTTAAACTAAAATTGTATAGAACTTTGCACATTTTATATTCAACAAAATACAAATATGAATACTCTAGTTTTTATAATGAGTAAAACTTAAACAATATTTTTCTGATAATAAAATCTAACTAGTATGGTTTAGTCTTGCCATTTGACATTTAGTATTTTCCTCAGACATGTCATGTGGAAGTGGTTCAGTTTCTTTGCATGTTTACTGTACACTGTCCATGTTTCTGAGGCATAGAGCAATGTAGGGAGGATGACGGCTCTATAGACCACTAGCTTTGTGTTTGTGGTGATGCCACGTCTGTTCCAGACAGTTTTAGACAGGCTGCCATAGGATGCACTGGCCTTGGCGATACGCAGGTCGATTTCACTATCGATTTTTCCATTTCTGAAGAGTGTGCTGCCAAGATATGTGAATTTGTCCACTGCGTTTATATCCTGTCCATTTATAGTGATGCTTGGATCCGAGTAGGCTTTCCCAGGAGCAGGTAGATATAAGACTTCAGTCTTGTTCGTATTGATGGTAAGGCCAAAGTCTTGAGCATGCTCTTGAGAAGTCACTGACGATGCTCTGCAGATCGTTTTCACAGCAGGCATTTAGGGCACAGTCGTCGTCAGCAAATAGCAAGTCTCTGATTACTGCTGCATTTGTTTTTGATTTTGTTTAAAGCCGCCGTGGGTTGAATAGGCCACCATCAAATCTGTATGATATATTTATCCCGTTGTTTTCTCTATTTCTTCGAAGAGCGTGCCTGCAAAGCATTCACACAATCCTGATGCAGTCCCAGCTGCGATGGGCAGGTCACGTCTACAGAATGGAAGACCACCGCATCCCTAAACGACTCTTGTATGGCCAACTAAGCGAAGGAAAGCGCTCGCAAGGTGGTCAAAGAAAGCGCTTCAGGGACACCCTCAAAGCTTCTCTGAAGGCGTCAGGACTGAGTTCAGGTCAGCCTGGGTCTCCTGTTTACTGTAGAGGAGAAGGGGGGCAATTCAGGTTGTTGACTTCAAGACTTATTGTTTTGGGTTGTTTTTACTTGGTGAGATGTTTTTGTTGAATAGAATGTAACTCATAATAAGGCAGTGTGGTTTTGTTCCTAGTCCAGGACAGTTGGACTTTTTGGATATAGATATAGTCTAAGTGTAGACTCTAATTGTTTTTCTGTGTTGTCACTATTCAGTCTATGGAATATTAAGCTGGTATATTTTTAATCGATACTGGATATTTCAAATGTCTGAACTGATTCTGTATTATAGTGCAGATAATGTAATAAACATGTTATATGTCCGAGAATCGGCAATCTGAATCTTATTTTGTCGATGTATGTGTCATTATGGTATTGCCCAGGACTTGGGTACATTTAGTATTACACATACGTATATTAGAGAGAAAATGAGTCTTGACAGGCGTTCAGCATAGACCCAGGCACCTGGGAGACGAGGCACATGACAGAGCATCATGGCGTAGCGCTGTGAAAACTGGCGCACAGGTTGCTGAGGAAAAAAGAATAACGCTGGCAGAAGAAAAACGCCAGAAAAGAAAAGCAAGGCAAACGACACTAGCTCCAGCTGGAATAACCTGCCCAGTGTGCGGCCGAACATTCCGGGCTCACATAGGTCTCACCAGCCACATGAGGAGGCATAAAACCCCAGTGCAAAGCCCTCAGCCCCCTGGATGACAAAGTGGTCATCATCGAACCAAAATGGACGAACTATATATGTATATATATATAGGATGTTATTCACTTCTATAATGCATTAAACTCTGACTAAGTTCTTATATGATGAAGCTCCAGATAGCATTATTAATAAATTACTTGTTTCTCTGATACACCATAATAAAAAAAAAAAGTCAACTCTCATACCAACAGCTTTAAGATCCTCCAAGATGCTATTAGTCAAAGAGCCATTGTAGAAGGCATTCACTCCCTCCTCGGCGATCACCTTTAGAGTTGCTGCCAACTGAGGCATTTTAATAATCTCTCCTTCTGTATACAGCTTGTTAGTTTGCTGATTAACGAATGCAACACTGTAGAGACATCAGATTTAAAGATATTTTTGCAAGATTTTTATTCACTAATGGCAACGCTATTGTATTGCTCAATGCCATAAATAAACAATCCTAATTCCCTGACTTCAGAAATATACTAATGATCCCTCAGGTTGAATTCACAAATAAACTAAATGCACTGCATATTATTTCCTTAAAACATTAACAAAAATTCTGCTATGAATCTTTAGACATTTGTAATACTCCTGGAGCAATGGGGCTCGTACAATTTTTTAAATGGCTGCATACACAATAAACAGGTCTTATTCAAGACAAACTTTTCTATTGTATTTTTAAAGATAATATTATTTTCTTATTGGAAATGCAAAATGCTTTTACTGTACTAGAAATGAAAATCTTTATTTCTGAAGAACATCTGAAGCTTGAAAGAATAAAATTCTGAGATTTTTAAAATAAAAAATCTATATTATTAAGAAATTCATCCTCTTGAGTTTCATAATGGAAACATTGGTTAACATGCATGACTAGATGCATGACACATAGGATGTAATCTTCTTTTTTTAAGTAACTTCTGTATTGTGTAAGATAAGATAAGATAAGATAAACGTTGACTCACTTTAGTGATGGTTCACTTCGAATAAAATTCTCTCCATCAATTAGTGCTTTGTGAAGTCCAATTGGAACTGGAAAACCATCAGCAGCATATTTAATCGATGGCTCAAATAATGCTGCCCAAGGCAGACGTCCATATTTTTGATGGGCGTACCAATAGCCTTTAATTTCTCCTGGCACTGCTATACTCAGACCTCCTATATACAGAAAAAGAAATTGAAAAAAATTGATGATTCAACATATTTAGATTGTGGTGATACCTTGATTACTAAAGACGTTCAGCTCAACTACATAGTTTGAAAGGAGGTGTGGTGGCTAAGCGGTAAAGTGATTGGCTTCCAAACCAGGGTCCCGGCTTCAACATAGAAGCTACGAACACCACTACATGGTCAGAAGATTTAGAATTATGGACCATAGTGCTTTTAGCATTCTTATGCAATAATTAATATAATAATTTAAGTAATAAAAAACTTGCAAAGGTCCACCTAGTTCCAAAACTCTATTTTACAAAATTAAGAACTAAGGTGTCACCACAACTTAAATTTTATTATTTCATCATTTTTTTTGGAATAGTTAGCCCCGCCCCATATTTTGTAAATACAAGAAAGAATTGAAAGTTTACCCTTTAAAAGAATATATCTAATAGTTTTATTTTTTACAAAAATGTATTATCCCCTGAGTTGTAAAGATATGAAAATGAATACTCGTTTTTGTTCATTTTTTTTTTACAAAGATGCACTACACAAAAAATTTAATTAAAAATTACAGGATTTTTACAAAACTATCCAGAAATTGTCATATCATAATAATACATACAAATTTGATAGCTAGACCCTAATGGCTTAAAAACCTAATAGAACTTTCCCAGCACTGCCCAAATCAAAGCACTCATATCAAAAAAGTTAAGTTATCATTAAACTTCTTCAAAGATCCTTCCTTTTCAAAAGCAAGCAATTTTTCAAAACAAAGTGTACATAATCTTATTTTTATTGAATTTCTAATATTTCAATACAATTATTAATATAGACAATTATCAAAACCTATTCGCTTTATGGTAAAATCAGCTTTATCATTGATCAAAAACAAATTTGTGGATGTCACTGACCTATAGCAGAATTTGATCTGTTATAAAAAAACATAGATTCGTTTGCATTGCCTGGTGCCATCTCCCTGGCATCTATGATCGTTGACTGTCCAGTGGTGCTATTGTGAAAATTCAATAATGTCATATGTAAGAACTTAAAACAATAAAATATGCAAATAACACTTTTAGCAAATGGATCTGAAAGTATACCAGCATAAAGAAGGAAAATATAAAAAAAATGCTTTTAAAAAAAAAGCTTATACTGAGTGAAAGGAGAGCATAATGCTATCACTGCCAAATCTCTTAATATTGAAATTTTTAACTCTCATTCCGTAGAATAACAAAATTAATTAATTACCACTAACTGAGTAACTAATTGGCTAATTTTTTCAATTAATTCATGTGTGGTCATTGACAATAAATAGTTGAGCAAAATTTCAACTTAATCAGAGAATGCGAAGTGGATGAAAAAATAGTGTAAAAGAATCCACCCAGACAGACAAACAGAGTGAGTTAATGTAAGCGTTGTAAAAAAAAAAAAATACATGAAAAACAAAAGAAAAGTATTACTGTCAATGGTTTGGGAAATCGGATGTTTTTTTTTTTTTTTACAATCTGTGCCATGTGAAAAAAAGCTTTTTTTCTGTTGTTCCGCAATGCAATACAAATTGTTTGATATGTTGGTGATAGGGTCCGTGAATAAAATTGGGTATTCAGAGAAGGAATAATTGACAGTTTCATAAGCGGAGGCACAGTGTCTGCAGAAGGTTGGGTGCATGGTGTTTTTTTTGTTGAAGTAAAAATTTAAAGATCTGTGTCCTATTCTTAGTTGAAATATTGTAGATATGACTTTACAGGGGAGGAAATTGATACCGTTCAGTTTGTTTGGCAAGAGATGGAATGTTTCAAGGGTGAGATTTTAATCACTTTAAATGAATCATAAAAATACAGACAAACTTTGTATGATCTAGGACTATAATAACACATTGTGGTCCAAGCTCATGCAGTCTTAATAAGAGGATTTCAATTGGCCTGTGTGATTAGGCAGTGAAAGGGGAGATAAAGACAGTTGAAAGACAGGTTGGAAAGAGGACAAAGAATCAAATGCTCATTCCACATCGCAGCAATTTTAAGCCGGTGTAGTTTTACTGCCTCCCTACTAAACTCTGAACATAAGATACAAATATTTCTTAGAATTATTACGATATAGCTGATCTCTAATGCATCTGCCTCATTGTCATCTAGAGTGTTAATCAACAATTTAGTTGGTCAGACTTTTTTTGCTGTTTACCCATTTTTCTTACCCATTATAAATGGTCATGAAGAATCCTCCACCGATACCCATTGACTGCGGACTGCCAAGTCCCGTACAGACCAAAGTTGCAATGGCTGCATCCACAGCATTGCCTCCTTTAAGCAAGATGTTTCTGGAATTATAAATAAGCAAGGGAATGTAAAAAAAACCAACAGAAAGAGTAAAAAGTCTTCGGTTGAACTGTCATCAATCAAATCCTCATTTGTTTTATTGCAAAAGGTACTTTTTGTATTCTAATGCTCAGAAATATTATCTAAAAGTAAAAACAAGCAAACATTAAAAATACTTTTTTTTGTGGGAAGCATTGTCGAGAGGCCAAGTATGCTTGTACTTAACTTGGCTTGGCTACCTAGAAGGGGGCTCGAGGTTCGACACCTAACTCAGGCACATTTGTGTTAACTGAGCGCCTAAAGGCAGCACGGAAAACCAACTCCTAGATCCATGCATATTAACCAATGACTTAAATTCTGCCAAGTCACTGGTTTTCCTGGCTAGCTCAGGCAACCCATTCCATGCTCTAATAGCACTAGGGAAGAAGGAGTATCTGTACAAATGATTATAATCTTTCAAAACAGGATTAATCTAGCTGAATGTTTCCCTCTCTTCCTTCACACACAGACTTGCATCACGCACAAACTTTATTTCTTAAGCGACTTACTTTCCCACTGTAGAACAGAGCTGGGTGTCAGCAGCCACAGCAGCATATTCATAGCCTGAAGTCTCAGGTGAACCATACTGGCGTGTGCCAAATACAACAGCAAGGGTGACTCCAGCAGATATCAGCAAGGTCAGAGACCCAGCGAGTGCTATCTTTAACCTGGAGAGGTAAAAAAAAAAAAAATAATTGATAATTCTGGAGATTTTTTTTTAAAAGCTATAATTTAAGAAGGAAACATGACATGATGTGTCACTACAGTGACAGCCAGAAGAAGTTAGTGATTGGCTGGTGGCTCTGCAGGTGAATGATGCAAGATAAGAGGCACTGTGGTAAGATGTCTTTGAGTACGCCTGATGACTTCAGAAGGCCAGGCTGAAAAGTTGTGTTTTTGTAGTGAGTTTATTTGTTCAAGTCATCCTGGCAAATTGGGATTTTTAATTTCAGGATCTTCGGGGCCTCTGAGTCCACCCAGCTCTAATGGGTACCTGACATTAGTTAGGGAAAAGTAAAGGCGATTGGTCATTGTGCTGGCCACATGACACCCTAGTTCACCGTAGGCCACAGAAACAGATGACCTTTACATCATCTGCCTTATAGACCACAAGGTCTGAAAGGGGAACTTTTTTTTTATTTGTTCAAGTTGAATTAGTCTATATTGTAATTAAAGTTTTATTCTCATCTCCCATGTTCATCAATCAAAAAGCCCTGCGGTGATAGGCAAGTGGCGAAGTGGCAGGTGTTACCTAGCCTACCCCTGCCACGTATGCGGCTGGCTTTTTAAACTGAGGATTGGACTTGACAGTCATCTTCGAGTTAACAGGAAATGAGAAATGTGCTCATCTTCGACCACGAAGGAGGAGCTATATATATTTTTAGTTTTGTTCACAAAAAAATTATTCAACTTTTTTCAAGTTTTATAAGTTAAAATATAATACGCCTACAGCAGTTTAGTTCTCTACCAGCCGTTCGGTGCTACAAGTCAACGACCGTCTACAACACATAGTGATCTTAGTCGTAGAAGCAATTGATGGATTAGTAGAACTTTTTCTATGATGGTTAACCAGAGTAACATCTGGCCAGTACAATGAATCACCAAGAAATGACAAGTATTGATTACAAATAGGTACCATCCTGGATGTCGAAAGCCCTTAATGTGAAAATCACAGCTTAAATTCACGTCTAAAATTTGAAAATCCTTTTTTATTGGACAAGCAGTATGTCACTCAGCCATTTTATCTTATTTATAGATTAAATATTATTGATATGAAATTAACAACAAAAAATAATTTAAAAAAATAGAGTGATGAAACATTCCTTATTATTCTAAAAACTAGATAGTGTACCCCCCCTCCCCATTAGTTTTTCTAGAAACACACACACACACACACTGAGGAAAAAAAATGGAGATGTTTGATTAAACAACCACCACCCACATAGGTCCTGCCTCTTACCCACACAAGACTAAACAACTGTACCACAGAAGTACTTGTCAGGTGCGATAGTGGAAAGTCCAATCGACTAACTGTTGGAAGTGCTTTCTGTACTAACATCCTTCAAATGCCAGGTTAGACTTATAATATTTATGGGGCACCCTGTTTACGCTGGGCCACAGAAATAGATGAGCTTCACATCATCTGTCCCCATAGAGTGCAAGGTCTAAAAGATGTACATACCAGGTGACAGCCTAGTTGAATGTAAAACAACTACTTTCAAATGCGACTTTTTATGCAGACTAAAAATAGGATAGATCATCATGTGTATCTAGTAATTTATTTCAAACATATGGTTTATAAAACAAAAGTTCCACAAGTCAATCAGTGGCGTAGCTAGGGTGGGGAGTGGGGATAGGGGGTCTAAATTTGAAAATCATCCTAGCCCCATACTAATTGGGGCCCCCCAAAACAGTGTCAGAAATAAATTTTTACATTAAATATTACTCCATTATCTCATGCCAGATGTCGAATGTCAAAATGCAGGGGCCCCTAAAGAGGTCAAGCCCCCCTTCCCCGGGCCCTAAAAATCACAGCTACACCACTGAAGTCAATTAGATATGGGAAAGGTAACAGAAGTACAGCATTAAGACAGAGGAACAGCAATACATTTGTCATCTAGCATCTAGAGCAGATGATATCTAGATCTAGTAGATCTAGATATCTTGATTTAGGGGTTTTCCCAGACACCTACCTACCTAAAGGAGGACAAAAAGGATAAAGGCTAACAAAGGAGGACAAAAAGGATAAAGGCTAACAAAGGAGGACAAAAAGGATAAAGGCTAACAAAGGAGGACAAAAAAAAAGGACAAAATTATCTTTAAAAAAAAAATGGACTTATATTTAGCTGATTGAACAGAGAGTAGGCTTAAAACATAGGCCTAGGCCGCACTAGGTAGAAAGAGATGGTGACCAAGAAAGCAAAACAGATTTGGAATAACCGCGTGACAAACGAAAAATATCTGGCTCCTCTAACACCAAAGCGAAAGCCACCTTAACCTGAAATATATGTGGACGGGAATGTCTCTCCAAAACAGGGCTCCCGCAGCCACACGAAGAAGTGCTCTACGAGATGAACCCTAGCCGTTATGACCGAAGGAGGCCAACAACGTAGAATCCTTCACATCCGTTGGCCAGACACCATCAGCAAAAGTGACCCCCTTCAAAGAGTCAGACTAACTCATACAAGAAAAAAAAAACGAAGATGGGTCTGGATCGGACACACTTTGCGCAAATCACAAGCTAGCATCACAAGGCAGGCATTGAAGTGGATCCCACAAGGCAAGGCAAAGAAGCTCCGGGCGACGGGAACTCGAGGCAGACACATTAAAGTTTGATTACACCTGGAACAAGATGCAAAGGATGGCCCAGGACAGGTGTTACAAATGAAATGAGGTTGCTTGTAAGAGTACCCCATGTTACATATTAATGGGGATTGATTCTAAAAGAGCACCCCACTCAATATAACAAAATTTTGATCAATTAATGTATAGCTAAAAATATTCAATTAGAATTATAGCTAGATTCAGGTATTTAGATTAAAAGTTCAGTGTTAAAAGTGTGCTGGCACGTTCGTCCAGAGGTGTACTGGTCCCTTCTTGTACTGCCTAGGTTATTAAGTATAACCTCCAGGTATACAATTAACTAATGTATGCAACAAAAGACTTTACAAAGTCGCAGGTAAACATATTTACAAAGTTTATTTACATGAGAAAAATAAATGTGTAAATAATGGCCATCAACTCACAGGCCGACACATAAAAAGTAAACAAAAGATACTCAAAAATAGTATGGCACACAGCCCTAGTCATATGTTACATTATAGTCACATTCTGGAGAATACATATTTACATGAGTTAAATAAAGGTCACAGGTCTCAGGTCAACACATGACCACTTTTGACCATTCTGGGGTTACAGGCTTCAGGCTGACACTAGCCACTTTTAGCCAAAAAAAAAAACAAAAGGGTCATGAACTAGGCTTCAGGGAAACCTATGAGCCTACAAACTTCATAGAGTCCCACCTATAGACATCCGTTTGGTAAAGCCCATCTGATGATTCAATACAGGTTGAATCCCTCAGAGACAAGGCTATAAAAATATGTAAAGTCCATCTGATGATTCAATACAGGTTGAATCCCTCAGAGACAAGGCTATAAAAATATGTAAAGTCCATCTGATGATTCAATACAGGTTGAATCCCTCAGAGACAAGGTTACAAAAATATGTCACGTTTGGGAGTACCCCAGGATGCAGAACATCAGGAGAAACTGCCTGGAAATCATTTGAGGCTATATCTACAAATAAATACATTATATAAAATACAATCATACTAAAGCTATACTCAGCCCAAAGATCTCCAGAGCAGGGCACACTTCTTCGAGTACCCCATGACACACGACCACTAACAGAAAAAAATACTATTCACAACACAGGTCAAGTGGTCAAGCTGGTAACTCAGGAGCAAGTGGCAACTCAACACAGTTTGCAAGGCCTTTTATAAACTACATAAGGGGAATCACTCCCAACTATACAAGTAATCACAAAATAGTTAGTTCCCCATTATGTCACAACAGTGACAAGGAGAACTATTGTTAGCGGACCATACTCTAATGGGGTGAAGAGCTGCCTTGACTACTGCAACGTTGTGCTAGCAGGTATACCCGATGATAAAATAGCCAAGCTGCAACGTATACAGAACAACGCCGCTCGAATAGTCCTTAAAAAAACTAGACAAGATTCTGCTACTACGATCTTGCGCACGCTCCATTGGCTTCCCGTGCAAGCGAGAATCCACACTTTGTCATCAGTGTATATATAACAACGAGATGCCCTTGTACCTTAGCGAACTGATTACTCCATATGTCCCCCAGAGAGCCCTGAGCTCAATGGACTCAACGCTTTTAGTAGTGCTACGTTTCTCCCTCAAAAGCTACGGTCTGCGGGCTTTTTCAGTTCACGGACCAAAGGTTTGGAACTCACTCCCCATTGATCTCAGACAACATGCTACACCACTTTTAAGAAGAACATTAAGACCTATCTGTTTAAAACTTTTTTAGATTAGTTTGTCATGTTAGCTCTAGTGTTTGTGTTTGTAATGTTATTATAGCGCCTTGAGCCTACATTTTGTTTGTTAACAGCGCTTTATAAATAAAATTATTATTATTATTAAGTAAAATCTAGAAAGATTATGTTCCTGCTACAATGGAATGACTAGATCAAAATCTAGACTTCTCTAGACCTAAAACCCTGAATTCTCGTGGGCAACAACAAGATTCAGAGAACAGTAGACACGGAAATCGGAAACGATCTAAAAATGTCAACCAATTGGAAAAGTTATGTAACCGAAACAATCCACAAACCTATAAACAACTCTAGGCTACATCTACTCACATTGGTCAAACTCTAGGCTACATCTACTCACATTGGTCAAAGTCTACACGTTTCTCTCTCTGTCACGTGAACAAAAAAATCTGCTCTCCCACAAGCAGACGACACGAATGAGCTCCTATTGTAACAATAGACCTTCTGTCCATTTATAATCTACTGTTAACACTAGAATGGCGGGAGGAGCAATGGTGCTAAGCCTAGCAAGTTGTCAAGTTTCAACACATAAGGGAGGCTAGGGGTAGATGAGTCTAGCCTCTTTATTCCCATTAACACATGAGCGCTTACGTATGGTAATATCATTTTCATCTTTAATAGGATAGGGGCATCTATTTTTATAAGCGTCTAATAGTACAATCGGAATAATTGAATTTATTTATCAAAGATACTTATGAAACTTATATGTCATACTTATTTTATATTCCTAATTACAGGCGCTGTGTTAATTATGTAATATAAATACATTTTTAAGTAAAATATGTATACATTAACTATACGTTTTATTTATTCATTGATTATATAAATTGAATTATAGCCTATATTTGCAATTAATAAATATGAAACTGTGTCTCTTTTTTTTTCATCAAATAAGAGAAACATGGCAATATCAATATGGACAATATATTTTTTTATTTATTATAAATATGTGGCCGAGTGGTGACGCGCCACTTTTTCAAACTTCGAATCTTGGTGATGACTGGAATTTTCGAACATCGGGTTTTTGAGAAAAGCTCTGAGCCCTTCCAACTCTAATGGGGTTGCGGGCATGAGACGCAGAAGTAACAGCGCTTGGTCTTTGTGCTGTCCACATGACAACCTCGTGAACTGTGGGCCATAGTGCTATATATACATATAAATAGCAGACGTGACATCAAAAGAGAAGATAATTACGTCCTACACATTTCATGTTTCAAATAATAAGACGTTGGTTTTCCTGGCTGATTCAGTCAACCTATTCCGGATGGCTGCCTGGTCGTGCGGTTTGCACGATGGACTGTCGTTCGGATTTATCGACGGTCGAAGGTTCAAACCCTGCCCGCTCCCATCCACCGTCGTCATGCGGAAGGTTTGAACTAGGAAGTAAACTGTCTTCAACTCTGAAGGAACATCCGAAACATGTCAAACATTTTACAAACATTCTCCAATGGCACTAGGGAAGAATGAAAACTTGTACGAATTTCTCCTAGCATATGGAAAAACAACTATACCACTATCTTACTGTCTTTCTGGGTATTTTAATTTATTTTATTTTCCTATTTGTAAATTATGGTTCAGTGTTTTATGTATTATAGAACTTTACTTTTTACTCTTCGGTCCTAGAGTGTCTCTAGATTTAGTGATTTTACTAATGCTGTTACTCTTATTTAATGTGATGAATATTTATTTATGAATTTCAATGCTCTAGTTTGTATATGTTCTAGTTTCTTTATGTTTTCTTGAGTTGAGGGGGGTCCCTAATAGAGGATTATGCATATTCTAATATCGGCCTAACTAAAGGTAAATAGCATTTTTGTTTTAGTTTGATTTGTTAAAAAAATTCTTTGAATAAACCTTAATGTTTTGCTTGATTTTTTTTTAGATAATTTCATCAACTTGGAGATTCCATAACTTTTCATTTATTATTACACCTAGATATTTTGAGTTTTAAACTATATATATATATATATATATATATATATATATATATATATATATATATATATATATATGAGAGAGAGAGAGAGAGAGAGAAAGGGGGAAGGAGAGAGAAATAGAGATAGACAGACAGATAGATAGATAGATAGCCTGTCTTCTGTCCTGCAGTATCTTTAAATGATTTTATTTATAGTGCTGCTCTATTTAAATGTCAATACACATTTGTCATAAATCTCACAGCGCTACTTTGCGTCATTCTAGTTTATTTTGTGTTTTCTTGGAGTTGACGACTTCTTACGAGAGGAAGCATGTCATAATATTCGTCTCAGGTTAAATGCCATTTTAGTCTCATGTTCTGGTTTGGTTTCTAAACACTTTGATGTCATAAACCTTACACTGTCAACATGGGACTCCTTGATTTCGAGCTGTCTTGTTGGATACGTTATTCACTCACTTCTTCAAACTTGGAAAGCGTTATAGCCCTACCACTTCCCATGCAACAAACAACTTGATGTAATCATATATGAAGTTATACAAACTTTTGGCCAAGAGACTTAAAAAAAACAACAACAATATAACATGTTATTCAAAATTCTTACCATATAGAAACAAGAAAAACAAAAAAAAACTTTAAAAAAAAATAAAGCTTATATTAAGTGTCATTGTATGGATCATTCAGGTGCTAGTGACTTAGACATAATAAACCTGTGTGACTAGAAATATTTGAACCAATTGTTTTTCTTTAGCTTTTAGCTTTCTCCGTGCGCTATGACCCTATCACCTGTCTGGACCAGTTGTGAAAGGTAGAGGGAAGAAAGGGAAGGGGGTATCTTGGTGAATGTTTACATGATCGCTTTTTTTTTTAAAGTGCATTAAAAAATGTTCACACAGGGCTCAAGAGTCATCAAGGGGACTAATTCAACTTATATCACAACATCTGTCAAGTACGATGGCTTTCCCTTGTTCGAAATACCAAACAAAATAATTAATTACCAATATTTAATTATCTGATTAGTCAACTTTTTTTGGGGGGGGGAGGGGGGGATTATTTTTTTGTCAGTTAAAAGAAATAAGTGGGTGCGAACGTGTACACACTTTTTATCTCGCAGACACACAGAGAGCGTTGATATAAAGTAACAAATCACATAAACCTAATAATATAAGATGTTATACAAACTTCTTGCCAAGTACCCAGAGCTATGACTACTCACTTTTTCCAAAGCAACAATATAAGAAACCACATGAGGACATGTGACAGATAAAATGCCATCCATTTTGAAGCAAATAAACCGACACTCAACATGAACTCAACAAGTGATAACAAGGTGCGCACAGTTTTGATCTAATTGACTATACTCATTGAGAAGGTGGCTGTTCGAACATTCATTCTAGCATACGAACATGTGTGTGTAACTGTTACACAGAACAGCGACACACCATTTAATGTCATTATTGTTTTCTCCACTTCTGGACCGGTCTAGTCAGTCTTGACAGTAGACGATATATCACAGCAGAGTGCCAGATGGTTCAAGGTTATATCGATTGAAATCACTGACACTGTCTATTAGGACCCTTTAATGTCACTGACAGACACACCATTCATGGCTTTATGAGGATAGTAACTATATGTTAGTGCCTTGGTTCCAGCTCTTCGTTACTGAACTACAAGAAACCAGCAACGTATAAATTCTTTATAAAAAAAAAATTAAGCGTATCTATGGCAGAGAACTCCGCACTTACAACTATATCTCTCAATAATGCTGAAGTTATGTCTCTTATTCGACATCACCTAAATAATTAATTACCAATAATTAATTGACTAATTGGTTATATTTAAATTGATGTATATTTTGTTAGGTACAATAGATGATTGATTAACGTTTAAACTTCATCAGATATTGGGTGTGGGAGAAATGACGTTTACAAACTTTTCACCAGACAGCTTGAGTTGATATAAGCTTTTTAAAAATGAATAATAATAAAACTCTATATGTTACGTTTACATTGAAATGAAAACCTAACTAAAACAGTGTTAATATAATATTTCTAATCCAACTTTTATTTAATGTTGTTTCGCTAATATAACTAAACCATAGAAAAAACAAGGTTACATAGACAGTTTGTGTGGAAACACAAACTCAAAATCGGCCTCCGAAGTGGTCCACCCAGGCAGGTAAAAAGGCAGGTATCAATATTTTCAGAAAGAACATCAGAATTTAATTCTATCAAAGACAAACGACAGAGAAGAATGGAGAAAAGAGGTTAACAGATCTTGTTTGGTGCCCCAGCGGTCCAGCAGACCAAAGGATAGGTGAAAATGAATGTGAAGTGTAGTGCGAACCTGGCCAAACTGATGTCTTATACTGAATATCTAATTGAACTAATTGTTTTGTAAAGGGTCAATCTCTTATTCAAATCCTCAAAAAAAGAAAAAAAAAACCATTTCCGTAAAAAAACAAATCCCTTAGTAGTTAAGTGCTCTACGTTGTATTATGGCACTGCAGTTCACGTAATAATATGAAAACCTACTTATTAGTTGTTGTTTTAAATTATGTCCAACTTATATGCATACTAAATAGATTTTTTTCTGTTAAAAAAAAGTTAACATTATCTTAAGGTAAATATAGTAATTAGAAGAACAGAACTTACATAACGTAGCAATACAAATGTAAAAAAAAAAAATTAACAAAAAGTCTAAAACCTTTTGCATAAATGTGTTAAAAATATATTGCATCGTGGTCTTCCCTAATAAAGAGCTTCCCGTGTTTGTTACTATTAATAATGAATAGTTGTAAAAGTGGTGTATTTTTATGAAAAAACTGCTTGCATAAGTGATTTTAAAAATTAGAATTTTCGCTTTTAGAAAAGAAAAAAGTAGCCGTTGCATCAGAACTTTGAATGGACTAAAAATATTATGATGTCGGATTTTCACTCTTTTTTTAGTTTACGAGATCTAAACGGGACGAACGGACGGACAGACATTTCACACAAAACTAATAGCGTCTTTTCCCCTTTTCGGGGGCCGCTAAAAATGGTTGGGGGGATAAATAATTAATCCGGTATGACCAAGACTAAGACTAAGTAGAGTCCCCTTGTGTAAATACCGAACAAAGATCAAACGCCTCGAACAAGCAATTACCATTTAATTACTCCACTTAGTCCGAATGGAAGGAAGCGAACAGATATCAGTTTGAATTCTCAAAGCATCCATCGTACAACCACGAGCCAAAGACCTAAATTGTTTTTACAGATCGTCATCTCATTACCATTACGGGGGCGCGGTTGCTGAGGGGTAAACGCTTGGCTTTCGAACTGGGGGTCCCAGGTCCGAATCCTGGTGAAGACTGCGATTATTAATTTCGGGATCTTTCGGCGCCTCTGAGTCCACCCAGCTCTAATGGGTACCTGACATTAGTTGGGGAAATGTTAAGGCGGTTGGTCGTTGTGCTGGCCACATGACACCCGTGGGACACTGAAACAAATGACCTTTACATAATCTGCCCTATAGATCTGAAAGGGAAACTTTACTTTACTTTACATCTCATTACAGATCAGTTCTGTGGTGCAGAGGCGCTGCTGACTCTTCGACAACTACATTGCCCTCCAGTGGCGAAGCATCCATTCGCGAAGGGGTTCAATTAACACAGCCTGTGACACGTAACAATCATGGCAAGTGGGCGTTTCGTTGCGTTTGGGCCCATGGCTCGTGACTAATTGGGGCCTACATGAGCCCTTGGGGATGATACTCTGTGATACTACATCCGATTTGCACTTGCATTGGAATGTCTTTTGGTAAACATACAAACTACTCAATTTTTTTTTGTCACACACAAAATTCGTCTTATAAAGGGGGGGGGGGGGGAGCCACCAACAAATTATATTCTTGAACCCGGGCCCACGGGTAACTTACTACGCCAATGTTGGCACCTATCTCGTATGTGAAGACCATACGCACACTCTTGTATTTTGATTTTCTGGCGTAGCAGAGGAACCCCAGGAAACGCATTAAAGACCAACTGAGGTGCAAGCTTGCCGTAACTGGCAGCGAGTCGCCCTCAATAGAGGCAGCTCACAAAGGCAGTGGAATATATATACATTTGAGACTAAATGGAAAGATATTACATAGATCGCGATAGGAAAAGTTAAACCAACCACTGAAGTTAACGGTTTTGTCCGCATTCGGGTGTTGCAAACTATGTAGGTCACAGCTAGGCCTCCTAGCTCTCCTAAATTTTCGGGCTCGAACACAAGCCCTATAAAGTTCAGTAATAATTAATAAATGCGGCGGTAAACAGTGACAATACATGACTAATTAGGTGAGATATTTATGTATTTAGTCAATATATGTCAATCTGTCTTTCTGCACATATGTATGTATACACAACTAAAGCTTCACCAACGCGCTCGCAGAAGCCCAAACAATGAGAAAATATCAATCTTTACAACTTTCAACATGGCGTTCTCTTCCATCAAGTGACTGTGTCAACAGTTGGAATTAAAAACCACAACCAATCTATGTGCTTTGAGAGTCTCAACGAAATATAAAAAAAACATCAACAACAAAGAAACAACTTAACCCTTAAGACGCGTGTGGCAGTTTAGCCTCTGTTCATCAGAATCGTAATTCCATATTGTCCGCGCTCATTGTAAGACAGCTCAGCACTTGAAGGGTTAAGAGGACATAATAAAGCAGGCTGGAGGGGGTGGGGAGGGGGTGCAGCAAACAATAAGTCATAGTGGTTGGACCAGCTCCCAGAAACATTTAATGATAGGCTTAGAAGCAATGCAAACATAACATTTAAAAAAAGACATAACAATACAGGGAACGTAAATGTGCCTATTTAGTAAATGTGTTTATTTATTTTCATAACTCCGTATGTCTGAGACTATTCCAACAATTTATTATCATAAATCCGTATGTCTGAGACTATTCCAACAATTTATCATCATAATTCCGTATGTCTGAGACTATTCCAACAATTTATTATCATAAATCCGTATGTCTGAGACTATTCCAACAATTTATTATCATAAATCCGTATGTCTGAGACTATTCCAACAATTTATTATCATAAATCCGTATGTCTGAGACAATTCCAATTTACAATTTACTATCATAAATCCGTATGTCTAAGACTATTCCAACAATTTATTTTCTAAATTTGTAGGCGCGGTGGACGAGTGGTAAAATGCTTGGCTTATGAACCGAGGGGTCCCGGATTCGAATCGTGGTGAAGACTGGATCTTTAATTTCGGGATCTTTAGGGCAACTCTTGAGTCCATCCAGCTCTAATGGGCACCTGACATTGGTTGGGGAAAAGTAAAGCCGGTTTAAGAAAACAACGAATACCACCATAATTTTTTTTACTACTAATACAGAATGCCCGTAATGAGCCGCTATTTTAAAAGGCCAACATTCAAAGAGCTCGTGTCGATCTGTTTTCAATGTGACAGATCATGGATACACTCAACACAAAACACCCGCACACCCTAGTTGTGTGTCCAATAACTCGTGCGCTAGACTATCACTGACTAAGATGTGGGAAGTGTGGTCGAGAGGCTAAGTGCGCTTGAACTTAGCTTGGCTTGGCTACCTAAAAGGGGGCTCGAGGTTCGACACCCGACTCGGGCAGAGTTGTGTCTACTGAGCGCCTAAAGGCAGCACGGAAAACCAACTCCTAGATACCCCCTTCCCCACTGGTCCACAAATGAGATTGGACCAAAGCATGCTTTAAGTAGCGCTATATAAAAGCTATAAATATATATATAAGCAGTATTAAAAGTTAGTCATAGTACTTAGCGCTGTGTTCTATGTTGGCCATCAACAACACCAAAACAAGGCATCAACAGTATTTTCTGAAGGCCAGACATTCATACATTGTCCAAGTTACATCAAAAAGTTGCATGCATTTTCTAATGAACTATGCAAGAGTGTTTCAAAAAATTGGATCGGAAAAGAAAAATGGAGAATCGCAATATACAGAAAGATTGGAATAGTATGGTGTATGAGTTACATAACTATACAATCTCCATCGAGTTTTAACTAGCTAGATCTAGGTTTTTTCTTGAGGTAATTGTTTTTTTTTGTTTGTTTTGTAAAATGTTTTACAAGTTTCGGATGTTCCTTCAGAGTTGAAGATAGTTTACTTCCTAGTCCAAACCTCCCGCAGGACGACGGATGGGAGCGGGCAGGGTTTGAACCCGGGACCATCGATAAATCCGAACGACAGTCCAGCGTGCAAACCGCACGACCAGGCAGCCATCCAATATGTTCTAAAGCAGAATAACCTAAACAATGTTTGAATTTAACCATTCGGTTTTTACAAAGCTTATATCAACTCTGTCTGTCTGGCCAAGAGTTTGTATATATTATTTCACCGCCACCCAATCAAGCAGAAATTGTGTAAAATTATTTCTTTTATCTTACAAGACACGAATCAGTTTTAAAAATTAACCAATTAGTTAATTAACTATTTGGTTATTAATTATTTTGTGTGCTTGACTGAAGGGGTGGTATAAGGCAGTATAGTCCCCTTTATAGATTGTCGTCTGAGGCTAAGTGCAACACAAACATGAAATAGACACAATAGATAACTAGACAATCTTTCATTTTCATACGCTCTTCGTTTAGTTTGTTTCTAAAAATGTTTTACAAGTTTCGGATGTCTTCCTAATCCAAACCTACCGCAGAACGACGGGGGTGGGGTGGGGGGTAGTGGAATGGACAGGGTATGAACTAGAGATGGGAAACGAACCGAACCCGAACCTCACTTATGACCGAACCGAACCCGAACTTTAAAACAGATCGGTACGAACCGAACCGAACGAACTGTCCTTACCTTGACCGAACTGAATCAAGGATTTTGCAATATTTTATTTTACTAAGAAAAAAATCAAAACTTAGTTTCAGTAAGATGATGAAACTATTTACCAAGAAAGGACAGGAAAATGAGTCGGCAGGAAGGGCATGGTACAGAGTTGGTCACATTTTAAATAGTGAAATAAAGCCTTATTCTCGACAAGCAGGGAATGCTTTAGAGGAGGTTACTATCAGTGATGTCATATGTGTCATAAAAATAAAAATGCATTTAAAGCCACCACTCGTTTCGCATGACAATTATAAATCTCAATTAAAAACTAAGAGAAAGAGCAGCGAAGTTCGAAATGATTACTATTAGCGCCGACATATCTGATAGCGCTTAACTCTTGCTACTTATTCGCGGTACGAAAACCAATTTTTGAATCACAGAAAAGATATCTGCTGTGAGGAACATGCATTGGGACCACCACTAGCAAAGACCTGTTCAAAGAAGTTTCAGACGTCATGAAGGAGAAAGCTTCTTTCCTTTGGGAAAAATGAGTGGGAGTGACCACAGTTACCACCAGAAGTATGTCTGGATGACGTAGCGATCTGGTGGCAAGAAGTTGAATCAGGCTGACACAAGCTCTTTCTAAACGAAATTGTAACTCTTCATTTAGCAGGCGGAAAGGGCCTAAACCAATGTGGCGTAATCGCCCCAAAGAAGTTAGTTTTATTTTAACTTCCTACATCCCATGAATTAGTGCAAATAAGGCGGGTGTGGCTGAGTGGTAAAGTGCTTTGCTTGCGATCCGAGGGGTCCCAGGTTTGAATCCTGGAGAAGACTGAGATTTTTGTTTCGGGATCTTAAGGTCACCTGAGTCCACCATACTCTAATGGTTAATTGACGTTAGTTTGGGGAAAAGTAAAGCCGGTTGGTCGTTGTGCTGGCTACATGACATCATCGTTAACCGTGGACCACAGAAATAGATGACCTTAACATCATCTGCCTTTTAGATCTTAAGGTCTGAAAGTTTGTTTTTTTTTAATATTATATCCACTGGTTTTTTATAAAAGTGTTGAGTTGTTTTTTAATATTTTTTTTTTAATCTTTTCTGTTATGTGGCCCGCAACGCAAGTGTTGGAAATTAAATTGGCTTACCGGCCGAATAAGGTTTCACATCGCTGCTTTATGTAATTAATAACTGAATGAAACATTATGACATGGACCTAATTTTGGTATTACCTAATTTCATAACATCAAGCCGAGCCCGAACTCGAGCTTTAGACCTGACCGAACCGAACCGAACCCAAACTATACTAGTCATCGAACCGAACCCCGAACTTAAATCTGACCGAACCGAACTTTAAAAGTTGGGTTCGATTCCCATCTCTAGTATGAATTCGGGATCATCGACAAGTCCGAAGGATGATCCATCACGCAATCCGCACCACCAAGCAGTCACCCTTTCATGGAATTAAATTTGTAATAGATCTAGAGTGTTCTAGACTAACAATAATAAATCTGTGCGATTAGAAAAATGTCAAAAGTGTTCATTGAGACTGCGAGTAATTTAGTTTCGTAATTTAGTTTCGCGGAGAGAAAACATTGGTCATTTGTAACATTCCATGAAGCCTATGTGTCGAATAAATAATTGCATGTAATATTGTGTCGTGAATAATGTTTTTATTTAAAACTCTATTCAGTCATTTTAAGTCAATTGTGAGTTGGACAATTATTTCACTGAATGTATCTAGAAACTGTAGTTACAGAATAATACGTTTGTAAAATGTTTTACATGTTTCGAATGTTCCTTCAGAGTTGAAGATAGTTTACTTCCTAGTCCAAACCTCCCGCAGGACGACGGGGGATGGAAGCGGGCAGGATTTGAACCCTCGACCATCGATAAATCCGAACGACAGTCCAGCGCGCAAACCGCACGACCAGGCAGCCATCCAATAGTATATGTTCATTAAATATTTAAAAAAAAGACTCCAGCCAATAAATGAGAGCAGAAGTAATATTTTAATATTTACGGTAATGGAAATAACAGGCAATAGTATTATCAGCCCTATTATACAACCGGGAAAAAAAAACAGACTTGGAAGTGACAAAAATCTTGAGATAGTCCAGTTTTGAGCAATCCATACCCAGAGATACCGAAACAAAGGAAAGATAAGAAAAGAATACTCAGGAGTCTTGACCGACTTGACGCGTCGGGTGACACCCAAAGAATTGTGATAGGGGTTAAGAATAAATAGGAGACTAGCACAGCCCCACCCATTTACATTCTGTAATGACTTGTACAGGCACGTAATTTAAAATAATATTATATTGTATATATGCATTTAAGGAAGGGGACTCAAAGAGGACAGGCGTTTATTTAAAGGACATCCCAAACACAGAATAAGAAGGTCTGCCCTAAGCACAGTTTCTGTATTCTCTCCGTTGTCTCTTATGTCAATACTCAAAAAGACACATTCCTCGTTCCATAAGCTGGGATTGTGTAGCCACGAGAAATATCGCATTCCGTTGTCTCTCTTATGTCAATACTCAGAAAGACACATTCCTCGTTCCATAAGCTGGGATTGTGTAGCCACGAGAAATATCGCATTCCGTTGTCTCTCTTATGTCAATACTCAGAAAGACACATTCCTCGTTCCATAAGCTGGGATTGTGTAGCCACGAGAAATATTGCATTCCGTTGTCTCTCTTATGTCAATACTCAAAGACACATTCCTCGTTCCATAAGCTGGGATTGTGTAGCCACGAGAAATATCGCATTCCGTTGTCTCTCTTATGTCAATACTCAAAGACACATTCCTCGTTCCATAAGCTGGGATTGTGTAGCCACGAGAAATATTGCATTCCGTTGTCTCTCTTATGTCAATACTCAGAAAGACACATTACTCGTTCCATAATCTGGGATTGCGTAGCCACGAGAAATATTGCATTCCTCATTTATCTTCGGACTCGAAGACAAGCTTTATTATTATTATGCTAGAACAAATGTGTACAAATGCTCCTTCTTCCCTAGTTCTATTAGAGCATGGAATGGATTGTCTGAGCCAGCCAGGAAAACCAATGACAAGGCAGAATTTATGTCATTGATTAAGATGCATGACGCGTAGGACGTAATCATCTTCTTTGTAGTAACGTCTGTAATTAATAAAATAAGATTCCTTTCCAGTCTAACTCCTCGGACAAACTCTCATGTACACAAAAAACCACATGGCTAAGGTAAATAAAGAATAGACAGCTTGAAGAAATGAAATTTCAGACTCAACTCAGGGTCAATATACCTTTTAGTCTAACTTATTTTAATGCAGATTGCCGAAGACCTATTTCAAGAAGCGGATATTAGGATCCATAAGTTTGAGGGTATTTAGTGTGTGGATGTGTAGATATACTTTGCATGTGCTTTGTTGTAAATGTACATGTGTGTGTGTGGATAACAGGTTAGCATGTGTGTGTTTGTGTGAGGGGGGGGGAGGGTTTACATTAGATTGTCTGGTATCTAAGGCAAATAATATCTAGGACAAACCACGCAATGTTAGTGTACAGAAAATATGACATGTAGTCCAGAAATGATAACATTTTAAGCAGTGGCGTAGCTAGGGTGGGTGAGGGAGGTCCGAATTTGAAAATCCCCCCCGGTCTCCCACTTGAGGGGTCCCCTAAATGAGTGTCCAAAATTTGCTTTTACATTAAAGATTATCGCAATTAACTCATGTCTAAATGTTAAAATTCAGGGTCCCCTGAAGAGGTCAAGCCTCCTGGGGCGCCAAATCCCTAGCTACGCCACTGGCTTTAAGATTTAACGCTGGCAAATATCAATGTCGAAAAAAAAGATACAATTCGATTAAAAAGATCAAAGAGAACCTTATCAAACGGAGATTTATTGGAAGACAATTCTGGGTATCAAAACTGGCATCGCAGAAGATCGACAGTGTTCTTATAAAGAAGCTGGACTAATGATCTGAATCAACATGGGAAAATATGTAAAAAAAAAAAAAAAAAAAAAAAAATAAGTAAAACGCAGAAAACAGGAATCTATTTTTAAAACAAGGACAACCCAGAATGCTATTTAAAAGGTAAACTCTATGCCCAGGTCCCTAGCATGATACACTCCTGCTGCATTCCGAATCATTGAGTAGGCTATTTATTTTGGGCTCTAGACGACCAGTTACTGGGTGACAACATTAATACGCACATGAAAAGCGAAAGTCGGTTACTTAACTTTATGGTGAATTGACATATCAAAAAACCCAGAAAAACAACAATAACGATTTTTAAACAAAGTTTTCTAAGGAAAAGAACCGCTAACTACTGCCAATTATCTCAAGATGGCAGGGTTTATCCACCTTTCTGCTTTATAAAACAAATTATTAATTACTATTAATAATCAATGCTACATTCCTTATTAGTCTTAGGACTCGAAGATAACCCTTATAATTTTTTTTTTTTAATTCATTCGTGTATTGTCATCGACTGTGAATAATTATGCAAAATTTCAACTTGATCGTAGAATGAGAAGTGGGAGAAAAAAGGAGACAAATGGTATCAAGGGGAATAAATCCGTATATACACCAACATCTCTCATTGTGTAGCATTTATTCACCCTATTTCGATATCAAACAAAAAACTAATGAACTGATGTTATTTTTTGTCAGGTACAATAGATAACTGAGCAAAGTTTCAACTTAATCCGAGAATGGGAAGTGGCAGAAAATAACCTGTTCAAACTTTTACCGGACAAACAACGTGAGTTGATATAAGTTTTGTAACAACAATATCAGCATGTATCCTTATTTATTATTATTATTCATTACCGTAATACCTTTATTAGTGCGCGTGACATATAAACGTTTACACAACTTTTGGTGGTCCATCTCATTCGAACTTTGTGCATGAAGCTGCTTCTTACAGTATGAACAGCTTTCTCAAAGATGGGCCACGAAAGGATTCCCAATCGTTATTCTTTACACCGTCGACACAAAGGCTCCTCGTCGAAGCAGGGTGCCCTAGACATTGTAATTCTGAGACCCACGCTTCGAGCCCTTGTTGTCAAAAAGAAAACATTAAGAACTTCCTTTTAATGAATTCCTTCCAAGAGGATACTTAAAAGCAGGTTAACTCAGAAATCTTCGCTAAGTCATAAAACAATAGTAACACTATACAGCACTGAAAACTACTTCCTTTATAATTAGCAGTTTGTCTAATTCCAATAGAAATTAATCACTGTATTATAAGCACAGAAAACAACAGATTTTACTGATACATACAATAAATATAAAGCACTAAGTTTACATGATTAAGAAACATATAGCATAGTTTGGTGTCAAAAGTGGAGAATTAACCGAACGTGTTACACAAATCTTTCACTTGATTCATTACCTTACTGGTTCCTAGATTCAGATCTAAATGTTTTATTGGGGGTCTAGATTAGTGATAACGTCCATAATATAGTCGCCAACTATCAAGACGTTACCAGATCAGAGCACAGCGAGTCCAAATTGTTTCGGGTCTAAACAGTAACAAAGACCAAGACACTTACGCCCGCGTGTGATTGTGATGCATATCAGCCGCCGTAGCTACGTCTCCCCGTGACAGCCGCAGTAGGTAAGAAGGAAGCACAGGTATGACCTACACACAAACTTCAACTTACAAACAGGGAAAGAAAACGCCGAGAACCTCCCCCCCTCCCCCCCCCCACTCCTCCCTCTTACAACTCCTTAAGTCCTCGACGGTTCCAAGTACTGAAAAAAAAAAATAAAGTCCACTTTTACATGTCATTCGCCTATTTGGTGGTGTGGTGAAGGATTCTAATTTGTGTCAGTTGTTATCCCCCCCCCCCTTTTTTTTCCCCAACTATTCGCACACAAAAAATAATAATTAATAAAGTCCACTTTTACATTTATTTTGCCTTTTGGGTGGGGCGGTGAAGGGTTCTAATTTATGTCAGTTGCTAACACCCCCCTCCCCACATTTTTGACCTCACATCTTTAAAGTTTGGCTATATTAATAAGACGCAAATATGAACACTGTATGTCGCTCAACTTCCGAAAGAGATCAAATTGTGGAGAACACCCACTTTTTTTTTTTCCAGCCGAGGAGAGACAGTGGAAAGTTGTGTGGGCCTGAGGTGCAGGGAATGAGAACCACTCTGCACCTAATGTGCCGTAGCCTATACTAGATCTACTGTTCACCGACATTTGAAGGACAAAACTCGGCGGCGTAGCTCAGTTGTTTAAAAAGGTGGGAGCGGGACGTGTCTAAAACAACGATAGATGGAAGAAACGACATGTAAGAGTCTTTGTAAATATACAAGTCTATGTAAGCATACAAGTCTATGTAAGCATACAAGTCTATGGAAGTATAGTATACAAATCTATGTTAATATAAAACACAAGCCTATGTAAGCATGTAAGTATATATAAGCATACAAGTCTATTTAAGCATACACGTCTATGTAAGCATACAAGTCAATGTAAGCATACAAGTCTATGTAAGCAAACAAGTCAATGTAAGTGTAAGCATACAAGTCTCTGTAAGTGTAAGCATACAAGTCTATGTAAGTGTAAGCATACAAGTCTATGTAAGTAATTGGTATACAAGCCTATGTACATATAGTATACAAGTTTCTGTAAGTATAGCATGCGATTCTATGTAAGCATAAATTACACGTCTATGTATGCATACAATCCTAAATACATATATAAGTCAATGTAAATATACTTTAGAAGTCCATTTAAGTTTACAAACATATGTAAGCATTGTATAGGCTACAAGTCCATGAACGTATACGCGTCTATGTAAGTATTCTTCTAGGGCTATGTAAGTATAAAAGTTTATAAGTAAGCAAGTCTGTTTGAGCACACGTGGTTATGTAAGTATACAGTTTTTGTAAGCGTACAAAGATATATTATAATATAAATCTATTTCATTATTCGTCTCTGTAAGTACACACATTATGTAATTACAGAAATGTTCATGTAAGTATACGAATGGATGGTCAGAAAAAAGGGAAAAAATCAGGATTGTACTTGAAAGCTTCATGTAGCTAATACGATGCTCTAAAGAAAGAGATGGTCCTATGAATGCAAGTAGTAAAGATAAATAAAGTAAGATAAACAATCCGAATTCGCTCCATTCCTACAGTCTCTTAGCGTGAAAGAAACGCCCCTGATTATAGTCCTGTTTTAGGAGCATAACGAATGTGATTTTTCACACTTAACATTTGGGTACGTTTCCCTTACAAAATGTTTCAGGAGTTCTCACCGTCTTGGAGGGTGAGACGCACGCCCACAGAGCTCTTTGTGCATATACATGTACATACATAAGAATTTTTTTTTTTAAATAATGGGGCTGAAGGGTCGGGGTGCTTATTGCGTTAGTCAGGACCTATTTTTTTAAAAAAGTTGGTAAACAGCACAGGTGAAAGATTTGCAGCAGTTGCGTCGTTTGTGTGATCGCCGACTTGAAATGTCTCGTGGAAAAAAAAAGGAAAAAAAAGGGGGGGGGGGGATTTGAAACGCCTTATTTATAAGCGCGTCACTGAAGCATAGCCAGAAATGACATTCTAATAAGTGTACATTCGAGGGGCTGGTGACTTTTATTCGAGCGCGGGCCGCATCAAAACGTATGGAACTAATGGTGGGTTTAGAGAATATATTGTTATAACTCTGCCATTCGCACCGCCATCTAAGCTAGAAGGTGCGCACTGTGATAAACTAGACTGGAAAGGATGTCAACATTAGAAGAGGAGAACGATTTCCGCCCAAGTAGAGAGCCAATATGGAGAGATTGTGCCTAAGATAGATGTTGTTTTGTGTACCTGTGATGTCGTGTGAATAAACGTCTATGTCTCGTTGAGTTGTCTCACTTAAGTTATTACAATATATACGTTTGTACATGACAAGTGTGCACTGAATTTAGCGGCATTGGAGGTTGTGACGTGACCGCACAGACTTATGACGTTGCAGAATAAGAGTACACACAAAAGAGTAGGCCTTGCACTTCGGGCAAGAAGCATGGGAAATTGACTGCTGGGAAGCTAAAGACGGATATAGAGACATATGACGATCATCCCATTTTGTAAATAAATGGAAGTCTTCAAACCGGATATGACCCGCGGCCCTTAGTTTGTGCATCACAGATCTAGTGCATTGGATTTAGATCTATGACAAACATGGCCAGATGCTCCCTTAACACTTTATAATTTTACACCAAAATGAAAGTAGACTATGAAAATTGGGATTACCCGTTTAGCCAGCACATTCATGAGACCATTCGTTTTAGAAGGCCTAAACACTGACCATCAACGTCACAACCCGTGGGCAGTTTAGACCAATAGTTGGTTGCCATGTCGTACAGATTATATTATGAAAAAAAAAGTATAACGGTCAAATCGGAGCGCAGTGGCTGAGCGGTAAAGCGCTTGGTTTCCGATTTGTGATATTGTTTGTTTTAATTTGAGCGGCGACCTATAAAGGGGACTAATTCAGCTTATACCACCACTTCAGTCAAGTACAATTACTTTCCCTTGTTCAAGATACCAATTGATTATTATACAATATTTAGTTATAGTAATTAGTAACCAATTGTTAATTAACTAGTTGTTTAATATATTTTTTTTAGATTCTTGTATTGTCAGGTAAAAGAAATAATTGTGCAAAATTTCAGCTTAATCCGAGGTTGGGTGTGGGAGAAATAACGTGTATAAACTTTTTACCAGACAAAGTGAGTTCATAAAAGCTTTGTAAAAAGTTTAGCTGTAGATATGAATCATGAGGGTATAACATCACGGACACAACTGGACAGTGTGAATGCTACGTCAATTGTTAGCCTCACCCATCCCAGACTCAACACCTTAGCCTTCTACACAATAATTAATCAAGAGTCAAAACTATTTCAAAGATCGTATTGAAAGGTCAATATCTCATACATACGGCTAAGTACCGGCACACACACAATATATAAACATTTCAAAGTCAGCAACTTTTAAATGTCGGTGTTGATTGTTGCGGCACGATTGACTTAGAGACAATGACGCGACCAGTAAAAACTTGACCAGGTTTAGAGGAAGAATAGCGCAACGTAAACATACAACTTTTGACGGCGTTAGAGAGAGAGAGAGCAGCAGTTTTCAGGGACGTAGAGGTTGAGATTGACAACCTTCGAAGGTTCCCTACGTTATTATTAGACATCTTCTTCGACATTCGCTATCAGCGTCGACTTACTTATAGTGTTGGCCTTTCGACTGTGTTATTGGTTTTCGTTATTTGAAAGTTACCTCAGTTTGACTTATCTGCGTAAGACAGAGTGTGGAAGCGCCTAACATAAATTAGTCTTCTTAAGTATAAGCAAGCAAAATATTACAAAAATACTTTTAAAAATTATCAAAGGAAAAGCACCGCTAAATCACTGTCATCTCACAATTCTGATAGGTTTATCTCTCCTTTTTCTAATTAACACAAAATTAATTAATTACCTCTAATTCATTAACTAATTGGTTAATTTTTTTTTTAAATGCATTGTCGTCGACTAAGAATAATTGTGCAAAATTTGGGAGAAAAAAAACGTGTCAAAGAATCCACCCAGACAGACAGAAAGAGTGAGGTGATATAAGCTTTGTAGAAATCATCACTTCAAACAATGCACAATGAATTTCAATGAAAACTAATTAAAGCCAATTAACTTAAGTGACGTGGAGGGACAATGTAGGTTTGGGCCTCAGAAATCTTGGGAAAAAACTCGAAGTTGAAACCCCAGGGAAGACTGTGAAACTTAACTTGGGAGTTTCCAGGACGCCCAACTCTAATGAGCACCTAACATTAATTGCGTAAAGTAAAGGAGGTTGGGTCGATGTGCGGTCCACATGACACCCTCGGCAGCCAAGGAAAATTATATAATCTTTACATATCTGACCAATAGAACACAAAGCCTGAAAAAAGGAAGTTCATTGTTATTTCTTTAACATTAACAACAAACTAAATACAATGCTCACGTCGAATTGTACAAATGTATGATACTTTTATATACTGGGTTTTAGGCACATCGGCATGTCCTGTAAAAATGTCTTATAAATTATAATGAAATGTTCGAAAAACTATTTGTACTGTCAGCATGTAGTGGGAAAGCGTCTTTTAGATATCTCCCCTGACCGCCCATCCTAGCTTTAGATTAGATATGACCTAATTATCTAATTCATTAATGCATCACAATACAACAGAAACTGAACAGCTCTGACATGCAAATTTTAAATTTGGTTAAATTTGTCCATAATCCTTACCCTTTGTTTCGTGGTCTTTGGATCGCACTTCGGGCTTCTTCATCATCTCCTAGGGCTTCGTACCTATGGCGGTAATTTGACTTCTGCGTAAGCATGATGAATTATCTCCCCTCGATAACAATATCCACAATCGGCAAGATGGGGTGTTTTTTTTTTTTTGGTGACTACAATTTTATTAATATAGTCTGCAATCTCAATGTACTCTAATTTGCATACATATTTTGTAGTGTAACCAAATTGTTTGTTGCTTTCTCTAAAGATTTGAGAACTCCTGTAAGTAATCAGCGGTGTTACTGAAGGAATGGCTTTCAAACGATAAAGCCTTTTTAGTGACCGACAACGTAAGCAATGGAGCGTAAAGTACTGTTAGAGACTTAACGTTCGCATCACCTAGCGACCTTCGCCTTCATATATCCATGAGATCTAGAATGTCACGGTAAAGGCAACACAAGTTCGTACCATTAGTCCATTCAGTGGTGATATAACAAGTAGCCTACATGGCGTAACACACCAGTCTGAAGTAAAAAAATAAAAAAATAAAAAATTTATTTAATGCGTCATTTTATTTTAATTCATAGACAAAATCAACAGTGGAACATGCTGACTAAACAAAGACCAGAAATAAGGGGAAAGTCTCTTAACTAGCTGGCAAGATAAAGCCGGGATGCTCAGAAAAAAAACAGAAAAATATTTCGTATAAATACATTTTTCTTCCAAAATTTTACCAGATTTATAGAATGTACTCATTATGGAGTATACACAAAAACCATAAACTAGCTTCTCATTGTTGATAATTTAAAACTATTAGGAAAGTATTACGTTAAGCGGAATTATTGGTTTTCAAAATATTTAAATATTAGCAAGATTACAGAGAAGTACAACAAATGCAGTGGCGTAGCAAGGTACACGTAGGCCCGAGTTTAAGAATATCTTGGTGGGCCCCACTCCCACCCCCCCCCCCCCCCAATAAGGCAAGCTTGGTGTGCGACATTAAAAAAATCGAGAAGTCTGGTACATGACATACCTATATACACGTCAGGTATCGGTATATTTACCAAAATACTTCCACTGCAAATATTGTCCCTTTTTAGATTCTATTGTTTAAGAAAGTGAGAGAAAGAGAGAGAGGGAAAAGAAAGAGGAAGAGACAAAGAGAGGACGAGTGGGGGAGAGACAAAGAGAGGACGAGTGGGGGAGAGACAAAGAGAGGACGAGTGGGGGAGAGACAAAGAGAGGACGAGTGGGGGAGAGACAAAGAGAGGACGAGTGGGGGAGAGACAAAGAGAGGACGAGTGGAGGAGAGACAAAGAGAGGACGAGTGGAGGAGAGACAAAGAGAGGACGAGTGGGGGAGAGACAAAGAGAGGACGAGTGGGGGAGAGACAAAGAGAGGACGAGTGGGGGAGAGACAAAGAGAGGACGAGTGGGGGAGAGACAAAGAGAGGACGAGTGGGGGAGAGACAAAGAGAGGACGAGTGGGGGAGAGACAAAGAGAGGACGAGTGGAGGAGAGACAAAGAGAGGACGAGTGGGGGAGAGACAAAGAGAGGACGAGTGGGGGAGAGACAAAGAGAGGACGAGTGGGGGAGAGACAAAGAGAGGACGAGTGGGGGAGAGACAAAGAGAGGACGAGTGGGGGAGAGACAAAGAGAGGACGAGTGGGGGAGAGACAAAGAGAGGACGAGTGGGGGAGAGACAAAGAGAGGACGAGTGGGGGAGAGACAAAGAGAGGACGAGTGGGGGAGAGACAAAGAGAGGACGAGTGGGGGAGAGACAAAGAGAGGACGAGTGGAGGAGAGACAAAGAGAGGACGAGTGGGGGAGAGACAAAGAGAGGACGAGTGGGGGAGAGACAAAGAGAGGACGAGTGGGGGAGAGACAAAGAGAGGACGAGTGGGGGAGAGACAAAGAGAGGACGAGTGGAGGAGAGACAAAGAGAGGACGAGTGGGGGAGAGACAAAGAGAGGACGAGTGGGGGAGAGACAAAGAGAGGACGAGTGGGGGAGAGACAAAGAGAGGACGAGTGGAGGAGAGACAAAGAGAGGACGAGTGGAGGAGAGACAAAGAGAGGACGAGTGGGGGAGAGACAAAGAGAGGACGAGTGGGGGAGAGACAAAGAGAGGACGAGTGGGGGAGAGACAAAGAGAGGACGAGTGGGGGAGAGACAAAGAGAGGACGAGTGGAGGAGAGACAAAGAGAGGACGAGTGGAGGAGAGACAAAGAGAGGACGAGTGGGGGAGAGACAAAGAGAGGACGAGTGGGGGAGAGACAAAGAGAGGACGAGTGGAGGAGAGACAAAGAGAGGACGAGTGGAGGAGAGACAAAGAGAGGACGAGTGGAGGAGAGACAAAGAGAGGACGAGTGGGGGAGAGACAAAGAGAGGACGAGTGGGGGAGAGACAAAGAGAGGACGAGTGGGGGAGAGACAAAGAGAGGACGAGTGGGGGAGAGACAAAGAGAGGACGAGTGGGGGAGAGACAAAGAGAGGACGAGTGGGGGAGAGACAAAGAGAGGACGAGTGGGGGAGAGACAAAGAGAGGACGAGTGGGGGAGAGACAAAGAGAGGACGAGTGGGGGAGAGACAAAGAGAGGACGAGTGGGGGAGAGACAAAGAGAGGACGAGTGGGGGAGAGACAAAGAGAGGACGAGTGGGGGAGAGACAAACAGAGGACGAGTGGGGGAGAGACAAAGAGAGGACGAGTGGGGGAGAGACAAAGAGAGGACGAGTGGAGGAGAGACAAAGAGAGAGGGTGAGGTGGTAGAGAGAAATTACGAGGGGGAGAGAAAAGGTGCGAGAAAGAGAAAGAAACGCCAGAGAAAGCTTTTGTTCTTTTGTTTTGTGAGGGCGTCACCAATGGATGCTTCCTTTTTGGTAGCTCGTGCGTTCTAACAAATACGAATGAGGACGTCTTGGCTCTAACGACGTCAACGACACATACACTGTAACACGGGTGAAAGGTCAACATTGCGATATAAGGACATCATTATATTATAAGTCTATTAATTACACCGGTCATGGTTAGGGGAAAAGTAGGTCATTAAGAACCTTGTCCAAAAAAAATCACATTAAAACAATTAACTACTTACTCAGTTAAAAAAAAAAAAACAGACGCAGCCCCGGTATCAGGGTAAATAGATGTCACTTCAGATTTTAAGAAATTAAAACGTAGATGACATAAATGGTTGTTTAGTTGTCACCCAGCAATTAGATGATACAAGTCAATGACCGGTAACAACAAGGATGTGGGTTTTTTTTTTATCTCACGATTATGTGAAGATGACAGCATCTATTACATTTTTTTTTTAAAGATATGTTTCAAAACGCGCCATTTCGATCTCCCAGGGCATTAGCCTACTTCTTCTGAAAAAATTATGATAGTACACACACAAATAGATCACAAATCTAGACTTCTGCAGAGCCTTGAGAGGAAATATAACATAAAATTTAAGTTCGAAATGTGAGAAAAGTTTATAGAAGGGTATGATACGAGTCGTGAATGTAGCAGACGTGACAGTAGCAAACGTGAATGTAGCAGAATGAGTATAGCAGACTAGCAGACGTCAATGTAACAGAATGAGTGTAGCATACTAGAGACGTGAATGTATAAGAATGAGTGTAACATACTAGCAAAAGTGAGTCTAGCAGACGTGAATGTAGCATGCGTAAAGGTATCAGACGTGAATGTAGCATGCGTAAAGGTATTAGACGTGACTGTAGCATGCGTAAAGGTAGCAGACGTGAATGTAGAATGCGTAAAGGTAGCAGACGTGAATGTAGCATGCGTAAAGGTAGCAGGCGTGAGTATAGAGCCATGAGCATAGCAGACGCGAGTGTACCAGACGTGATTTCATAGCAGACGCGAATGTTGCAGACTTGAGATAACAAGACGCTGATGTCATGCTAATATCACAATGATGAGATAATCTAAAGAGCTAGTCTTCGTGTGGAGTGAAGGAAAAGATAAAACAAATAGTAAATTTCATTATGCTCTTATTATTTATTCAAAGTTCTTCTCTAGTCTCTCCTAACTCTACAGCAGCGGTTCTAAACCTTTTAGGCTCGGCGACCCCTTTTTACAACCCCCCCCCCCACTCTGCCGCGACCCCCCCCCCCCCAGCGCACACACACAGCCTTAGAAGAACAGACAATAGCAATTCATTTTTCATTGGTCTTAGGCGACCCCTGGGAAATCGTCAATCGACCCCCAAAGGGGTCGCGACCCACAGGCTGAGAACCCCTGCTATACAGGTACTTTGTCTTGTCCTTTCTTTGCTCATTCATGCTTAAGTTTCTAGATGAAATCATGTATTCAGTAAATATATTTCACACCTTACAATAGCAAAGGTTTCGGTTTGAAGCAAAAATCCTCTATGAAAAGGAATAGGGGTGACAATGATCCGACCATAGTTGATACTAGAGATGGGAATCGAACCCAACTTTTAAAGTTCGGGTTCGGTTCGTTTCGGTCAGATTTACAGTTCGAGTTCGGTTCGATGACGAGTATAGTTCGGGTTCGGTTCGATCGGGTCTAAAGTTCGGGTTCGGCTCGGTTCGATGTTATGAAATTATGTAATAGCAAAATTAAGTTATAAGGTTTAATGCAATTTATTAGTTAAAACTTTTTTATTTGAATTTTTACATAAAACAAATACTTTGCAATATATAATAGGCCTATGGGCAATACTTTTTCCAAAATAATGTTGCCTACATACATTTAAAGCGTAGTAAAAATTTCTTAATGGAGATAGAAATGAAGATGTGGCAGGTTTTCGCTCAAGTCGGCAAGTGGTTTAATTCAGGGCGTGACTCGGCGCTAAGCGAATTTTTTAAAAAGGCTAATATCGATGTGCCTTCTCTCAGTACGCACTATTCATCATAATAAAAAAAAGTCGAGGGCAATATTAAATCTAATAATATAGAAGCAGACCTGGCCAATAGAATTATGCAAGGGGCATTCTAGGTAGGCCTACATATTGCGCACGTAATTCTATAATGGACGAGATCTTTTTAAACAAATATTCTTCGTGTAAAGACGTCACTGTCGAGTTTGTTTGTTTTTTTTCACACATAAGTCGTCACTATTATACATTGCAATATACAGAAGAAATTCAACTATTCTGAGACAAAAAAAAGTGCAGAAGAATCTCAATAGCGGAGATGTTTTAAAATGTTTCCTTCAAAACGTTTGCATATTGTTGCATACGCGCCTCGCAAAAAGCAGTCTACAGGTGACAAGGTCTTATTAGAAGATAAAATGACATCTCCACTTAATATATTTTGATTTTTAAACATGTAATTATACTAATATTCAGATAAGTTACACTAAAAATAAAACTTTTTTTTTCGATGCCCCCTCTCTTTGCTAGTTGGTCGTTGGTTTGTCGCTTACAAACAGCTAGTACAATTGAACCAATATAGGCGTTTTATATTTTTACCGGTAAGGATAGTATAGATGGACTTCTTATGGTCCGTCAGTTACGCTGGGCAGGGCACGTATCCCATATGGGAGACGAACGTATGCCAAAGGCAGTCTTTTTTTTTTTTGGTGAGCTAAAAGGTGGTCGACGTTACAGAGGCGCTCCACGGAAACGCTTCAAAGACCAGCTTAGGCGTCAACTTTGCTTAGCTGACATAGAAGAGAGCACCTGGTTGCATGCGGCCTTAGAACGAGTCAGTTGGGGTTCACTCCCGAAGGCCACTGGATACACATTTGAGACCAAAAGAAAATCCGCTGCCGAGGACAAATGCAGACGCGAAAAGAAAAACTAAATCGACCACCTGCGAACAGTGGTTATGCCCTGGATGTGGCAAAATATGTAGATCACAGCTGGGCTTGCGCAGCCATGGGAAAAACTGCATTCCTCACAAATCTTCGGACTCGAAGACAAGCATTATAATAATATATAAACTTAATAAACTTTAAAATAAAGTTCTTATTATGTGAACAACTCAATATAGCCTAACTGTTATTACAATATTCACATATTAAACTTGAGATAGAGATGTAATATTAATGAAATATACTGATATTTAAACAAAATCTAGGTCACCACAAAACAACGTCTTTACTCTTTCATGTCTCAAGATTGTCTGCCGTTTCACATTTATATTAATTAATATTAATAATCACATTAATAATTATCAAAACTATTTTAGCATTGAACTGCAGTGACAGTAGTGTTCGTACAATTTAACGAAAAAAACATTCTCTTTTTGTGGTGTGGCCCGCTGAATGGTTGCTACTTTCCACTGTGGCCCACATGCTGATATAGTTTGATACCCCTGGTCTAGATCTATATCTAATAAGAGGGCGCCTATTCGACTCAAAACCAATATTGCAAACAGCCCGCAAAAATTCAAGGTTAGGGGAGAGTCGGCACGTACGGAAAACCCAGTCGAATCAAAGCGCGCCGCTTTTTTTTTTTTTTTCAAAATACAACCAATGCCCTCCCAAGTTTTCAAAGTAGAATGGAATCATTAGAATTTAAATAAAATATTTAAGTAATTTTTTTAAAACCCAAAATATAAAAAAGGGATGTAAAAATTGCAAAATTACTTCGGTTAAGAAAAGGAGGGTTCATTCGGTTCGGTTCGTACCAAGCAGTTTCAAAGTTCCGGTTCGGTTCGGTCATAAGTGAGGTTCGAGTTCGGTTCGTTTCCCATCTCTAGTTGATACCCAGGCTTTCAGATCATTGCTTTTTTTATGAACCATAGTTATTACGTCTGAAGGGGTCGAAAGGTATTTCTGCAAAGCTTTTTTTACAATTTCTGCCAAGCTTTTCTACGTAATTCTGGAAAGCTTTTCTGCTGTAATTCTGCAAAGCCTTTCCATTATTTTCTGCAAGGGCTTTCTACTGTTTTCTACAAGGGCTTTCTACTATTTTCTACAAGGGCTTTCTACAAGGCTTCTAAATGAAATTTAGCACACTTCCTTAAGCCTTCGAACTCGGAAACAAGCCTCATTAGTATTACTGTATTATTATACTATGGTACCAGTTCATCTGAATTGATTTGGGAATTATATTTACCCGAGCTCATTTAGGAAACATTTTTTGACGAATCTGAGCCATCGGGAAACGACTGCCAATCGGAAGAACTGGTTTTATGTTATGTTACTTCTAAATGTCATTGCACATGGCGATTAGAATAGAAAGTCTCCTAGCGATTAGAATAGAAAGTCTGCTGGCGATTAGAACAGAAAGTCTCCTAGCGATTAGAATAGAAAGTCTCATAGCGATTAGAATAGAAAGCCTTTTAATTTTCATAGTGGAAACTATTCTACTTTTCCAAACAACGCGCTACAACCAAAACTGTTTATCTAAGCATGTCAGTCTAGCCGCAGCATAGAAGACACAGAACTGCGATAACATAGAGCAACTTGAGCCACGTGACCAAATAACAATGGCGTCTATGAAGTTCAAGTGTCAGCTCATATAAGGGCGAGCATGCAGACGAACTAAAATGTCAATTGAGACAGACATCGACATAGATTTGCATAATTAGATAAGTCAGTGGCACGAAGAATGCAGAGTATTAAGAGCCTCTTGCAGCAGAATGATAGAGAAGAGTGCGGATGGTCTTCAACGCGAAGTTAAAGAGCCTTATCTATTGTTGAAAAAGCGATGGTCATAGCAGCAGACCTAAACCACAAGAAACTATTGCTCCTTAATTGTTTGTGTCTTGTATTGAAAGTTATTACTGAATCTACTAATAGTAAGATGGTATTTGCAGCTGGAAAGTTAACAAGCAAAATATATTAAAAAAAAAAGAAAAGTAGATTTACGTGTTAGTAAGAGAGTCTATATAGCGTGATGTATTTGTATAGTACCCTCTCCAGATCTCATCGTGCTTGCCTTGAGGCTCTGGCTAAGTCAACATTCGCGGCATATAGCGGGGGCAGAAAGTTCTTTCAAATTTTCTAGCGTAATTTCACCAAAACAAGTTTTAGACATAGAGGGGAGATAGAGGAAGTGAAAGAGTGGAGAAAGAGAGGGGGGGGGGTGAGAGAGAAAGAATGAGAGAGCAAGAAAGAGGGAGAAAAATCAGACGCGAGTCAGACGTACAAAAAGACACACTTTTTGAGATCTGACAATGACATTCTAGTAACGATCCATCTCCGACAGCACTTATCTTATAAAATACAGACGTTGATTCAAAAAAAAAAACAAAAAAAAAATAAAACGTCCTACGGGTCATGCAATAAGATGGCAAGTTGGTGGACTGCAGTTCACAACGGAGGGAGCAGTGCCATCAGCGTGAAGACGCTTTCTTCATTACTAAGTCGTCGTCGGGTGTTAGGTGACATCGAATAGTGTACAGTGCCTAGGCGACTAATCGATGTAAAGCAAGTAAGGCCCAACTTACTACCCGCGGGTCATATTCGACCCGTGACGCGGTGATATCCGAACACTCGATACTTCTGCTGACAGCGCTAGAAATCGTTAATTTATACAAAGCTTATATCAACATACACATCTGACTGGTAAAAAGTTTGTACATGCTATTTCTCCCACACCCATTGTCGGATCAAATTGAAAGTTTAAACAATTATTCAATGCCTTAGACAAGACATGAATCAATAAATAGAATTAACCATTAAAAGAATTGATCCAGTTGATCCAACTGTATTCACAGCTGTGGCTAATTATGTAGGGTTTGACCCCCTTATATAATTGTTCACATGACGCTCGGGTTAGATGAGAAGAAGAAGGCCAAGCACACCGGAGAAATTTCCTCAAATTCCTTCTATGCTCCACACCAGCCATAAAACGGCTCTTGAGGAACTGTGTGTGGATAGTGTTTGATGGGGCTCTCTTCCATCCCCGCCAGTGCAACGGACTCGGTCCTTAGGCACTTCCGAGGGTGTTCTGATTTGCTTCCCTATGAGCCTAATGGTCTCCCTCAAACGTCAAACGACCGTTTCCACCCGGGCGCCTCCTCGCTGAGGTAAAGAAGCATTGGTCGGGTCGGTCATAGTGTCTGCATGCTCATGTCGACGGTATTAACCGCTTAATTCAGCGTAACGCCACGCTAAAAACACTTGTACTAAACAAAAAATCTGGCCACGAAAAAAAATTTGAAAGGAAAAAAAAATATGAGAAAGGTACTAATTTAATGAAGACGTATTCAGTACTCCGTTATACCAAACCAAAATAGTTCGTACACACAGTGAAAGGTAGACAAGTAGAGCGATGTATAGTAAGGGAGGCTATATGAACTTGTCTTCATAAACGACGTCAGACCTTATATTATCGCCCTATATATATTTATATAAACACTCAATTTCAATAATCAAAGGATAAAGATCACAGAACACATACTCGTGCTCAACACATGAATCAAAAAAATAATTAAACTTTCAATATTATGCGTTCCTTAAAGGAAAAACTCCTAAAACAATTGAGTTATTGAATGGTGTAGTTTAGATAGGATAGATTGAACTTCAGTTTCCATAACTGGGTAATAGGCAGGTACGACATCTGGCATTCATGTCACTGAAAGAACTTATATCCAAGGCAAAAGAATGGAGAAAGACGGTCGACTGATTATATGTGGTGCTCCAACGGTTAAAAGGATTAAGGGATAGAAAGCATTAGGAACAAAACAGCAGACTTAGAAATTTTATTAGAATGTGAGAAACCAGACATAATTGCAGGAACAGAAACTTGGCTACATCCTGAAATTTATAATGCAGAAATTTTCAATATTAATTATGAAATTTTTAGAAAAGATAGGGCTGATAATCATGGAGGAGTTCTTCTAGCAATAAAAAACACTCTTATAGCAGAAGAAATTACCTTACCTAACTCAAAAAATATAGAATCAACATTTTGTAAAATTAATACCACCTCAACATCCCTAATAATAGGCAGCATTTACAGACCACCAAATTCTAGTTTAGAATACATGCAGGAACTATGTAATCAGATTACTACACTTAAAGAGACAAATAAAAATGCAGTTTTTTGGATTATGGGTGATTTCAACCTACCTGATATAAATTGGAAAACACTAACCATAGATAAACACCAAAACCTTAAGGACATAAATGAGCTTTTCATAGAAACTTTACACAACCTAAGTTTAGATCAAATCATTAAAAAGCCAACTAGATTAAACAACACATTAGATCTCTTCTTAACCAACAGACCTGGATTAGTAGTTGATTATGATATTATCCCTGGTCTATCAGACCATGAGATCATAAAAATACACAGTCAGATAAAAGCAGTAGCCAACTCAAAACCCAAAAGAAAAATCTTACTCTGGAATAAATGTAACCTAACACAACTACACCAAGCTGCATTAAACTTTCAACAAACATTCTTATTAGAAAAAGACATTAACCAACCAGTCGATGACCTATGGAATTTCATTAAAAACCATCTTAAAAGCAATATAGAAAATCATATACCAACTATCAAACAAAATAAATAAATGCTGGCTTAATAATAGACTAAAGAAGCTTTGTAAACAGAAGGAAAACCTATATAGAAAATTTAAAGAAACTAAGGCAGAAAGAGTTTACAAAAAGTATATAAAAATTAAACACTTAACCCAAAAAGTAAGCAGACAGCTGCAGAGTGAATACCTAAACAATGTAATATCTAAAGATAACAACAAAAACCTATGGTCATACATTAAGTCTAAGAAAATAGAAACAACAGGCATTGCACCATTAAAAGATGAACATAACATAATACATAATGATAATAAAACTAAAGCAAACATCCTAAACAAATACTTTGCATCAGCATTCTCAGCCCCAGGAGACAAAGACATATTACTTAATTTGAACCAAGTAGACAACATAGAAGATATAGTAGTACAAGAAAATGGAATTCAAAAACTATTATCCAACACCAAACCAAATAAAGCGTCTGGACCTGATGGTATTCCAGCTAGATCACTCAATGAACTAAGCAATGAGCTAGCTCCAGTGTTCAAAATACTCTTTCAGGCTTCACTTAACCAGGGCAGAGTACCAAAGGACTGGAAAGAAGCTAATGTCACCCCCCTTTTAAAAAAAGGAGAAAAATCTGACCCAGGAAACTACAGACCAGTATCACTCACCAGCATCACATGTAAAATCCTAGAACACATAATATGTAGCAACATCATAAACCACTTAGACAAACATAATGTCCTCACACCATACCAACATGGCTTTAGGAAATATAGATCATGTGAAACATAACTAATAGGACTAATTGATGATTTTTCTAAAGGTTTAGATAATAGTGAACAAATAGATACTATCTTACTAGATTTTTCTAAGGCTTTTGACAAAGTTTCCCACCATAGTTTGCTTAAAAAATTAAAATATTTTGGCATTAATGGTCCACTGCATCAGTGGATTAAAGATTTTCTAATAGGGAGAGAACAAACTGTAATAATAAATGGCTCTAAATCAACACCGATAACAGTAAACTCAGGTGTACCTCAAGGAACAGTCTTGGGTCCATTACTATTTTTAATTTACATAAATGATTTACCAAATTGCATTACTTCAGGAACAAAAGTCAGATTATTTGCAGACGATTGCATAATATATAGAACAATTAAAACAACACAAGACAAAGATATTTTACAAAGAGAATTAGATGAATTACAGAAATGGGAATCAAATTGGAGCATGTCTTTCTACCCAGAAAAATGTCAATAGTTAAGAGTAACAAAAAAACTAAAACAAATTAATTCCACTTATCTTATTCATGGCAAACCAGTAACACAGACTAAAAACGCAAAATACCTAGGTGTTATAATAAATGAAAAACTGTCATGGAATCCACATATTGATAAAACTATAAAAAAATCAAACAAAGCATTAGGATTTATTAAAAGAAATTTCTATAAATCAAATAAGAACATAAAACTAAAATGTTATTTAACCTTGGTTAGGCCAATAATAGAATATGCATCCTCCATTTGGGACCCCTCAACTCAAGAAAACATTAAGAAACTGGAACAGACACAAAATAGAGCAGTGAGATTCATGACAAAAGAATATTCACATTTGACTAGAGTAACACCTATAGTAAAATCACTAAATTTAGAAAGCCTTCAGGACAGAAGACTCAAAAGTAAAGTAGCAATTATACATAAAACACTGAACCATAATCTTCAAATACAAAAACAAAATTTAATAAAATACTCTGAAAGACACAAATATAAAGGCACATTCCTTGTCCCATATGCTAGGACAAATTTGTACAAATACTCCTTCTTCCCTAGTGCTATTAGAGCATAGAATGGGTTGCCTGAGCTAGCCAGGAAAACCAGTGACTTGGCAGAATTTAAGTCATTGGTTAATATGCATGACTAAATGCATGACGTGTAGGACGTAATCATCTTCTTTTTTGAAGTAACGTCTGTATTATATAAGAAGATTAAGAAGATAGGTTAAGAATGCCAAATGAATGAAGCTTTCAAGGAAAAGTAAGTTATCCATTTTCTTGACTAGAACTGCTTCAGGCAAAGTGTGAAATATGGATTTTAAATTTGTTTAAAAAATATATTTCTAATTTTTATTAATCTTAACAATTTTTGTTGTATTCTTAAAACGTTGGAGTTCTCGCTAATTACATGTGCTTAAAATGTGTTTGCCGTGTACGACTTTATAGTGCTATTTCTTTCATGCCTGGATTTAGCACTTTGCCGGTAGCACAACAAGTAGATCTATAATCTATTCTATACGGTAGAAACGTTAAGTTCTCCTATGAAGGTGTCTAGATCTGTATGGGGAAATGTAAAGCGTAAATGTGATAAGCCAGCGAGACTGCATGCTGGGATAACACTCAAGAAAACGTGGACACCTATACCACTTGAACTACACACTTGAACTACACACTTGAGGTTATGTAGGCAAAATACACAACAATGACAGTGCTCAATTTTTCTATCCTTGCTGGCAGTGCAAGCTACCTTAGTATCATTTCAAAAGCATGGCTGCCTGGTCGTGCGGTTTGTGCGCTGGACTGTCGTTCGGATTTATCGATGGTCGAGGGTTCAAATCCTGCCCGCTCCCATCCCCAGTCGTCCTGCGGGAGGTTTGGACTAGGAGGTAAACTATCTTCAACTCTGAAGGAACATCCGAAACATGTAAAACATTTTACAAACAAGCACCCGTCGTCTTAAAATTTACAAATTTCAACTATTTGCAGGTCATGGCCTAATATATTACGGGACGAATTAATGCCTCCCCACCCCTTTATAAATATAAAGAAAAAGAAATTGTAGTATTCAAAACGATTACAAGATGTGTTTTAATATTTCTAAATCGATATGTTTAAGGAAAGTAAATGTACCATAACCGTATCCTTCCTGTAGGCCTACATTACCGGTGTTTGTACTACTCAGGGCCGGAAACGAGACAGAGCAAGACTGAAGTTGTCACTGAAGCAGCCCTGGGAAATGCGTAACGCGACAGATTAGATTGGTATTTGCGTACTGGCCGTCATTTTTTAGAGATCTTGCGTAACAAAAAAGCAATACGCGTAACGGTAGGCTGGTCTGTAAATCTATAAAGCTTTGAAGGGAAACATATTAGTGCACTTTTTTTAAAACGTTGATATGAATAAGAATAAACATATGATTAGCACTGACTAGATAATTTAATCAGAAACTTGTCATTACAACTCTGTCTGTCGGTTAAAAATGTTGAGGACGTTATTTCTCCCACACCCTACACCCCAATCTCAGATCAAGCTGAAATTTTGCCATGTATTTCTTGTACCTGACAAAACAAGGATCAATTTAAAAAAAAATAAAAAATTAATCCATTAAGTATTGGTAATTAATTTTGTTTGGTATCAAATAAGGGAAAGAGATTGTACTTGACAGATGTGGTGGTACAAGTTAAAATAGTGCCCTAGAGGAAGCTTGAGCTACGAGCGAACAATTTTTTTGTTAAGCATTTAAAAAGCGATCATGGTAACATTTAGTCAGATACCTCCCTCCCCCTCCCCCGCACCTTTTTTCCTCAAATGGTCCAGACAAGGGAACGAATCATACAGCACATTGATAAAGGTAAAAGCATAAACTTGAGCTAATTGACAGGAACGATTGATACAAATATTTCTAATCGCACAGATGTATTATTGCTAGTCTAGATCTATTACAAATTTAATTACATAATTGATCCGGAAATAATTGATACAATTACACTTAAAATAAGCTTCGTTTTTTTTTTAAATAGTATTTGTATGTTTTTCTTGTTTCTACTATAGAGTTAGAAACTTAACAAGTCTCAGAACAGCACTTACAAAGCTCAACAACAACAGCAAAACAACTGTTATTCAATGGATACCAGCTCATAAACAACTAGAAGGAAATGAGAAGGCTGGCACACTCGCCAAGAGTGGGAGAACTAACTCACATATAAACTCTGCACTCTATCCAGAAGAATTGAAGAAATTAATTGTAAATAAAATAAATGAGAAATGGACGAGCTCTCATCCAAATCACAAGATAGATGACGCTTACTATAAGCTATCCCGACAAGATCAACGTCTAACAGAATGCGACATGTACCGGAAGCTCAAAATTGGAGCCAGTGAAATCTGCCCATGTGGAGCATCACCAGGGAATGCCGACCACGTCCTCCAAAACTGCTCTCTTTATTAAGAGGCCCGTATAAGACACTGGACCCAAAACACCCCAATAGAAAGAAAACTATATGGAGAGCTCCCTGGTTTGGAAACCACTGCGCGGTTCATCTCATGTATTGGTCTAGTCATCTGAACGCTCCAACATAACAATGAGAACAAAGAAGAAGAAACTTAGCAACACACTCACTTGATATGGGCATCAATAAACAAAACAATATCTTAGCATACCTTACAATCTCTATTGCTATTTGTTCCTTATATAGATCCACACATTTTGATTTTCTTTCAACACATGTTCTAACTATAGATATATCACTAGTGCATAGCTGTCATGACTTGACAAAAAGTATATTTACTTTGCCCCTTACTGTCATCAACAAAGGTTTCTCAAAATAAAATGGCGTCTTACTTTGTCTCACAAAAGTTTCACAAGGCTATCATGATTATGTGCCAGAGAAGAAAAAAAAGGCCTAAAATGAAATAAAGCTTATCTAAGGGAAATACCGCCACAATCTAAATACTGTAATAATTATTTCCCTTTTCAATATAAAACATAGTTTACCAGGATTAGAATGGGTTGCTAAAATTCTCAAAAACCTATTTGCCAGGCACAATCTTTTATACCAACAATCTTTCAACTTAGGCCTGATTAACTTACAAGCAAAAAAAAAAAAAAAAAAAAAAAAATAAAGCTTATCTAAGGGAAATACAGCCACAATCTAAATACTGTAATAATTATTTCCCTTTTCAATAAAAAAAAAAAAAGTAATTAAATACCACCACTTAATTTATTATGATTAATTTTTTGACTGATTCGTGTTACACTCACAACATTACCATATTTAAACGAACTTTTTGAACAAAAGTGTCTAAGGAAAATCGAAAAAATCTTGGAAGACAACAGCCACCCGCTCCATCAGAACTACATCAGGTCTTCACGAACTGCCAATCAAAACAAGAACAGAGCGATACAAAAACTTGTTCGTACCTCACTCGGTCAGACTATATCACCGCCACTCATTGATCAGGGAACATGAAAAGCAGCAAGATGCCTGTGTGTAGTCGCTGAATGAACTCTTTCTGTTGTGTCTGCTGTATTTATGTGTATTTTTCTGCTGTGTTGTCTTAATATGAGAAAAGAGTCCTTGTAATCACAACAAATTTCCGCAAGGATCAATAAAGCTGTCTGAGTCTTAGTCAGCAATAAATGATTGTGCAAATTTTCAGCTAGATCCTAGAATGGGAAGTGGGAGCAATAATGTGTTCAAAATTTCTATCCAGCAGACAGACGAAGGTCTAGGGAGTTGATATAAGCTTTGCAAAAAATGAGAACCCAGAAACTTCATGAAGGTGGGGTATATGGCATGATTAACTCAATAGCCAACAAGCCTTCAAATCCTGATTAGATTAGGAATAGGATTAGAACAAGAAGTTGAGGTTCAATTTTTGCTGGTCTGTTTTTGCTGAATGATTTAGGGAAGCAAAGAAACCTAGATAGTCCTAGATACCCCAATGTTATGGAGAGAGTATGTGCATGTTTATGGTGCAATCATGTTTTAGTTGTGCAGAGTGAAGAGTTTTTGATGACACCTTGAGGTGCTGCATTGGACTTGCTGTGGAAGGGCTATTTAATGGCCAAGGAGACTTACTAATTGCTCACCTTTCACACTAAACACTTCACATAACCAGTGGACATCTCTTCAATGTATCTGGATAGTGGGTAAAAACTAAAGTCAGAAACCTATGAATTAGGGAACTCTTCTAAGCTGATGATGAAATTATTGTTACTGAATGTGCTACTCAGCCACAGACACTAGTTGACAGACTGTATGCCAGAAGATTGGCTCAAATGTTATAGATGACCAAAATACTAGTTCAAAACACTAGCATTTTATTGGCTCCATCATCTCCAACGTTGTGCTGCTGGATAAAGACACCAACAACAGGATAGCCAAGGCAATGGGCACTATATCATGCTGCAGAAAAGAGTGTGGGAGAATACAATGGATGATAAAATACATTCTTCTTCTTCTAGATAGCTTTTTGCTGCTGAGCTGTCAGCTCTTTTGCAGACTGTGCCAAGGAAAAATAGTGTGCTGTTCTCTTCAGTTGTTCATCACTGCCGTACAGGGTGGTTGGTTATGTTGGGCTGGAGTGGTAGTAGGTTCTGTCTAAGGTAGGTTAGGAAGGGGCATTCAAAAAGGATATGGTTTACGGTTTCATAAGAGTGGGTGCAGTGTCTACAAAGGGAAAGTTGTGTGGGATTTTAGTGAGATGGTAATTTATCAGAGGTGTGTGTCCTGTCCTTAGTTGGAAGATTGTAGATTGCTCTTTGTGGGGGAGGAAGTTAATACTGTCCAGTTTGTTAGGCATGTTCATTTCTTTGTACATGGCTCTACCTGTGTTTCCTGTTGCCCATTGGTTGAGCCACTCCTCTTTGAGGTTGTTAATAAATACATAAATTTAACCTGTTAATACTTTTAGGGTACATAGAACTAATAAGCCATTTTTTTACAATGAAAATCTCAGCAGTTAAAATTTATCCCAAAAAATGTTGTTTTTTTTATATTTAAAGCTGACATTCATATAATATGTCTAAAGTACAAAATTATATTTTCTTCCACTTTAAGGACTTCTTAACACTATATTGACGCATAAATTTCTTTCGTTCCAGTTTTTTAAATTTATGCTTGTTTCTACATAGACCTAGATCTTAAATCTAATTTCTCCTCTAAATCTAGATAATAGTAAGAGTAAATGTGAGAAAATATGACTATCTAATGTGTTTTACAAAGAACACAAAACATCTGTATGAAAGCATGTGTGTGTGTGTTGGGAGTTGGTTTAATACAGGCAGATGAGAAGGCTTCAACTGATGAGCCTAAGAAGTTTTTGTGCATGCTTTATAAAAGGAGCTTTTAACCATAGCACAGGTATGTGCTTGTGTGTGTATATATATATATATATATATATATATATATATATATATATTGTTATAAACCTAATGGTGACACAGATGGGGGTAGTGCTGCGTGTGTTTTTAGATGACACAAATCGCAGCAGGCTAGAGCTAGTGAGTGGTCAACCGTTACGAGTGACAGTACACGCTAATTCAGGAAGGATCTGTGTTCTAAATTGTACGCACGCAAGTCACGTTGAGTGTAGTCATGTGATCAACCAGAATGGTCAAACGACATTGCATCCGGTTCTCTAGAAGGCCTATAGAGACCCTATATAAGAGCGAATACAATGTGTCAGAGTCAAGTCTTTTCACGTTTCCTCTCAATGTCACAAGTATGAGGCGAAGTCAGAACCAGCATGGTGTGAAGTCAGTTCAGAACAGAGGCAAGGTTTTGTGTACAGTCAGTGTTATGATGTTGCCGATTGTACAGTATTGGCTGTGATGTATTTGATATAAAACTGCTACGTTACTTTGAAGCCCTGAGTTGTTACGTTCTTTGAATTGGTTGTGTTGTGTGGTGCAGTTTGTAGAGAGCCTGGATAGTGGGAAATGTTACAATGTGTATATTTTAAAAAGTACTCAAAAAAGTCAGTCAGTTTAGAATAGTGACTAGTCAGTCACTATAGTGACACTAGTCTAATAAGTATAAGTCTATTATATCTAGATTATTCTATTTCTAGAGTCACTAAATTTAGAAAGCCTTCAGGACAGAAGACTCAAAAGTAAAGTAGCAATTATACATAAAACACTGAACCATAATCTTCAAATACAAAAACAAAATTTAATAAAAAACTCAGAAAGACAAAGATAAAGGCACACTCCTCATCCCATATGCTAAGCTGCTAAGATAAATTTGTACAAATACTCCTTCTTCCCTAGTCACGCCTAGTGCTATATATATATTACTAGAGCATGGAAGTCATTGGTTTATTAATATGCATGACTGAATGTATGCGCGTAATCATATTCTTTTTTTTTTTTGAAGTAACGTCTGTATTATAAATAATATAATTTTATATATTATATAAATTATGTTTTTTTTATTACTACTATTAGTGATTAGTCTTAGACAGAAAAATCATGATAAGTCATAAGAGTAAGACTTAACTTTAAGAGCTAAACTAAAACTAAAACTGCTAAGGCTAAGGCTAAGCTAAAGTAAAGAAGATAAGATAAACTGATAGATATAACATATTTCTAGGGATCTAATAATCAATTATAAATTTGGTTAGATTTCTACTACATCTATATTTTAAATAAAACTGTTAACTATTTGTAAATCTAGATCTAGATAGATTAGATTTTAGATTCAAACCCTTTGCTGTGGTCTGGCTTGGTCCTTGTTTACAAATTTATTTTCCTTTTGAGTCATTGCGTTTTGATTCTGAAATTTTAAGTAACTGGAAGCGGAAGTTGTAATGATTGTTTTCTTTTTTTTTTTTTTCTATTACACAGAAGTGAGAATTCATAGATCTATTAAAAAGTATTAGATCTAGATTCTATATTTATAGATCTAATCTACATCACTCATTTAAAATTTAGAACTAGGTCTTGGGGGTCTAGATCTAGAGATATCTACACTACTATATAATCTTAAGTCTGGGAGTCTGGTAGACTCTTATAAATTTGAAATGGAGAGGTAAACTTGAATCTTACTAATCTTCCTAGTCTAGCTAGTAGTTACTTTTTGATCTACATTTACTTTTAGTTTTAGTTTAGTTATTATTTGTATTTATCTAGATCTACATCTAGAGTAGATCTACTTACTTAGTTACTAGATCTACTAGTAATGTATTACTATATCATACTATATGTAATGTGTTTATTTTGTCCCATTATGAATGATTATGAGAGATATACAATTAGATTTTAGATAGCATAGAGCCATCGTTTGTCTAATACATGCCTAACGGCTGTCTGTGTCAGCTCTATTGACAAGTATTGACTGAGTATTGAAGTTGTTAGTGAACAGATGCTGCGAGGTGGGGGAGGGGCTAGCTAGGGCTTGTGACCTTTGACCACTGGGGTGGTAATTTGCATACTGGCGAAATGACTCTGGATCAGAAGAATGTTTTTTTGGACATTCCGATGGTCTAGAGGTTAAGTTCGCTTAGTGTGTTATTGCTAGGCGGTGGTGTCGAATTCAGAGTCACAGGTTCGAGCCTCGGTCGGCACATTCCCTTATTTTCGTAGTATTTTCACTACTTTCTCTCTTAAAAACTTGGCCCCTGGTGCTGCTATTCATTTATGTCTAACTCTAATATAGGTATGTATCACATTTGTTTTAGCACCTAGCTTCAACTCTATGTTTACTTTCACTCACTAGTAGTAGTAGAGTAGTAATCTACTAGAGTAGTAGTAGTGCTAGAATACTCACTCAGTGCAATTATTATGAATAGACATCACATATATAATACTTCATATAGACTTGATAGACTAGAGTTTACAGTCACTAGATCTATATTCTGGTCTAGATCAAGTTTAAGTATCATCAAGCGTCTAGTCTAGATCTAGATTCAAAGATTTAAGATCTAGTCGTAGATTAGAATAGATGATTAGATTTACTAGATTGAATTAGTTACTAAGTTTAGACCACGGCCAGAGGTTCTCAACCTGTGGGTCATGACCCCTTGAAAGGTGTCACAGTCTCAGTTGACATTGCATGATCTAATGTTCACGTCATGTTAAGAGTTTAAAAAACATATGGAATTCCTGATGTAGAAAACAGGAAGGAGAATGAATAAAGTTGACTTTGAGTTCAGTCAGTGAAGTCAAGTGACTTTAGACCGGATGGTCAAGTAGTATTTTTGTCTGGGACGGACAGTAGAAAAGTCAAGCAGTATTTACAGTTAGGAAGTATCTTTTAGGCAGTTGATGCCAGTGTTCTTTTTGAGACATATATTATTATTCTGGATTATTCTGTACAGTGTTACCTGCTGAGCTGCGGACGTGATTTGTAATATACTCTAGACAGTTTAACATATTGGATATTTTTGATACCGCTGTTATGCAGATAGGATTGTTTATTTCTTGACTCGTAGCACTAACAAGAAGTGCAGTATTATTATTATTATTGTCAAATAAACTTTGTATTTGTCTGCTGAAACGGACTTAAGTCAATTTATGGTACATATGTTTGTCACATGTCTAGAGTACTCCAGGAAGCACGAACCCAGCATTCCACGACATTCCCATTTTTCAACATTACACCATTTAACTTCATTTACAGGAGATCGATTGACAATTTGTCAGGGGTCACTTATAGATCTATTTATAACCATCAAAAATATGGATTTTTTTTTGGTCCATTTTAACATGTAAAACTTGTCACATACTAAGTAAAACTAAGTTTTTTCCATTAGAATTTAATAAATATATTGTTATTTGAGGATAGATATTATTGTTGAAGACAACTGTCAACTGAATCAGAATAGATTTTAATTGTCCAGCAGATTCTGAGCCAGATATATTAATATAAATTTAAATTAATGCAGATTAATGGATAACGTAATGCTACTTCTGGACTATTCGTCGTTAAACTTAAGAGTCATTCTTCACACTTAAGGTGTTGGGTGACATTTTACGGCTTAAAATTACATAATATAACATCATTCATTGCAAATTAGAAGGAATTTTGATAAATCCGTAATATATGTGCTAGACAATGTACATATTAAAAAAGGTTGAATAATAAGGCATCCATAAATTTTAATTTTAATATGTAAACTTGTTTAGAAATCCATTATGAATTGGACAACATAAACCTTGGTTGAACTTCAAATGGTAGCAGGGGAGGAAAGCATGGGCTTCCCGTAGTGCTCTGGTAAGAAACTCCTGGTGAACGTAGTTCCTCATAGCTCCCCAATGCAGCTTCGACCCTTCAGTTGTCTCTCCGCAGCTCTTGGACACTCTTGTAAGACATTCACAGCTGTTTCCTCTGCGTGGTCCATTAGTTTAAGTATGTCATTTGTAAGGCTTTTGATTTCTTAAAACTAGCCTCAAAGACTTGCTGCGTAGTTTGATGCATTTAAAAAGATATTTTTTCTTATCTACAAATATCAATCTAAATAAAGCAATAAAATGATAAAGTGCTTTGCTTGTTATATTATGCACCTTGCTTCAAAAAAGATGATAAACAGAAACAGGGGCCCCATATTCTAATCCTGGTGAAGATCGGGATTTTAAATTTTGGGATCTTAAGCGTAGAATCCACCCAGCTCTAATGGGTACCTGACGTTAGTTGGGGAAAAGTAAAGGCGGTTGGTCACTGTGCTATCCACATGATACCCCCATTTACCTATGGACCATAGAAACAGATGAATTTACATCATCTGTCCTATAGATCGCAAGGTTTGAAAGGAGAACTTTGCTTAACATTTAAATAAAGCAATCAAATACTTCTAAAGTATCATTAGCAATTTTTTCCATTTATTTCCCCAGAAAGGCCTCATCATGAGCAAGTCACCAAAAGTTACTCTTCCCTCAGCAGCAGCTGAAAGTCTTTGTTGCTGTGAGTATCACAACATGCATGGGGAGCGTAGCCATGTGCTGTCCTCTTGTTGTGACTGTGAAGCATTGGATGAAATGTTTGATAAGTAAGTAGCTTACAAAGATTTTTTGGCTTTATTTTTACCAAGCTGTCTGGGTAGAATCTTGTGCATGTTATTTCTCCCACTTCTCATCCTTGGATCAAGTTGAAACTTTGCGCAATTATTCATTTTCAATGACAAGACATGGATCAATTTAAAAAGTAACCAATTAGTTAATCAAATAGTCATAATAAATTAATTTTGTTTTATAAAGAGTATTATAGAGACAGTTGGGCCTACCTTGTGTAGAGAATTAGGTCGTTCGCTAAAAATTAGTAACTTGGATACCTCAGTGGCTAGCAGATTTTGTTCAGATTTATCGGTGGTCCCGGGTTCAAACCCTGCCCGCTCCCATCCCCCCGTCGTCCTGCGGAAGGTTTGGACTAGGAAGTAATTATCTTCAACTCTGAAGGAACATCCGAAACATGTTAAACATTTTACAGCAAACATTTTTTATCCATGAGGAAATTTGTTTTACAATTATGCATTACAAATAACAATCTAGAATTCACATTAAAGCACAAATTGCATGTTGCCACTGTGCAACACTATCTTGAAAAAAAATAAACAACTAAGTTCAAATTATTGTTAACTTAGAAGAACTAAGCCATTATTTTTTTTTCGCTTATTGTTGATTAATTTATTAAATTTTGTTTATTGTAGAATGTTTAAGTGTGAAAGAGTGCCAGACACCACAATCGATCGTCTTGTCAACACTATATCAGATCGCTGCCGCATACCTTCTTGTTTTGGATCTGGAGCTGTGAAATTGCGTCCTGATGTTATTACGCCAATTCTGGTTGTCCCTACCTGCCTTTTACTTGCGACCCTTCACCCTGTTATGACTTTTGCTGTATTTCTTTTTATGCCGCTCTTTGTTTTACTTTTTCATTCATTGTGGAGGCAGAGAGGCAAAAGTCGCAGGACTCTTTTTTTCTATTCATGGGGGATAACATCTGTTATCAGTTCATATCTAGTTTTTCAGGTAAATAATTTTTTTTTTTTTATTAAGCTATTGAAATTTTGACAATTAACTATTTAAACTATTTGGGTGTCACACATGTTCAATTGCTGATAATAATGGGAGAGGGGAAAAAAGAAAGCAAAAGATTAATTATTGTGACCAACTTGTAAAAAAAATTCTCCCTTTCAGGCCTTGTGATCAGATGATGTAAAGGTTATCTGTTTCTGTGAACTACAAGGGTATCATGGGGCCGGCACAATGACCAGCCGCCTTTACTTTTCTCCTACTTATATCTGGTACCCATTAGAGCTAGGTGGACTCAGATGTCTTTAAAGATCCGGAACTTAAAAATACCAGTCTTCACCTGGATTCGAACCTGGGATCCCTCGGTTTAGAAGCCAAGCACTTTACCACTCAGCCACCAATTTGTGCTTGTTTTTATTTCATGATATTCAAACTGTGAATATCCCCATGCTGAGGTGGTTTTGTGTAAACGTCGAAAACTCAAACTTTGTGTGTGGGAACTTGTTGGTGTGCATGGCAAAAGAATATGGCGTGACGCTTCTGTGGACTGAGGGGGGTCATGGATTGCCTGTGGTGTTACTAAGAGATCTTCGAGGAGGAGATGATGTTCTCCTTCCAGACTAACCTGCAATATTTCATAAAGACTGAGAGGCCTGTGAGAGATCCTGTACCCTCTACCTCAGCAGCCTCTCCAGACTTACCTGCCCAATTCCCCATCTTTCATGATTTTTTTCTTCATGAAAAAGGCAGTATCTGTAAGGGGTACCTGAACATATTATCACATTTTTTTTCCTTCATTTTATTTCTTGTTTCATATGAATTTATCATAAAAACCACATATTGTATTATCCTTATTATGTATATTTATACGAATATGGTAATAATTTTCAAACTTTTGCGTTATTCTTCTTTCAGTTTTTTGTGGTCGCATTTAGAGAAGTTTTGCTTTGGGAGATACTTACAGTGTTTACTTCAATGATGATAATGTTCTATTTCCTGTATCAAACCAAACGTGACCCGGAAGTACTAATTGTGTCCCACAGGTCACGTGCAAGTTCAGCAGTCAACAAAATTCTTTATGACCAGGTAGTTTATTGTATGACTTAAGCGTTCATTTTCATGTAAAATTTTGTGTTAGATTACACATAAGTCTTAGCAGTGGTTCTGAAGAGTACATTTATTTTAAATAATTCATCTGTTTCTGTTGGAAACAGAACTATTTCATATTAACAGCAAAATCTGTAGAGGCCTATATTGATTTCTATAAAACAGTCAGTAAGGGATCACTGATCTTTTAATCTGAAATGAGATATAACCACTGTGAAACAATTAACTAATTTTAGATTGCATATAAAACTGTAGTTGCCTTGATGGAGAAATGGTGTTATCTCAAGCAAGTCACTCTTTGCACAATGTAGAGTAATAATGTTTTAATATCCCACACAGGCACCCAAGAGCCAAGAAAATGAGCAGAAAGTTTATAGTGAGGAAATGGTCACAGTGAGTCTTGATAGAAATCAGATGGTTGATGACTCAGTCCATTGGGTGGATTCAAGAACAAGTGGAGGCCAGTGCTTTTTTTTTTTTTTCATTTATCTCTTGATATTAGAATAATGTAATTTAATGTTAATGTCTTCAGTTGTTGAACTCAAAATATACAGGTTTTATATCTAGTAAGATTTTTTGTAGAGTGTCCAAAAAGCATTAAGTCAAAGGCCTTTGGACCAATTGTAAAGATTTACCCAGGAATATCATTTAAACTCATCCATTTTGCAGAGTGTCCAAAAAGCATTAAGTCAAAAAGGCCCTTGAGCCCTTTGACCAATTTTAAAGATTTACCCAGGAATATCATTTAAACTCATCCATTTTGTAGAGTCATAGCTCCTTGAGTCACCGCCTAATTCCCATATTCTAGTCCTTCAGGTTCCTTTAGTGTACTGCCACTAACCTGTGAAGACAGCCACCACATTTGAGGAATGTTGTGACAAATGGGACAAGGTTTAGCAAGACTTTCTTCCTTCCTTGCCACATGCAGTGTACATAATACTTTGGAAGCCTACTGAAAATCATGACTCCTTTTTTATTTCTGTTAGCCATTTTCTCTTAGGGTCATTTTACAGGGTGCCACAATGATGCCAGGAATAGATTACCCTTCAGTAAGGCACTAAATTTGTATTCGTACTTAAGGCCTAGATCAAAGAATAGATAGGGTACTTAATCTTTTTTTTTTACCTTTACCCCATAGTCTGTTGGGCCATTGGGGTACCATTCATGATTTGTTGACCCTCTTTCTCCATTCCTCTCTGTCTTTTGTCTTAGATAGATTCCCTTTCAATGGGAATTCTTTTATTTGTCTTCCATCGCTTTCTCTGTCTGCCTCTTCTTTTTTCCTGGTACTGTTCCCTGAAGGAACCTTTGCGAGCCCTGAAGACCTTGTAATATGGCCATAGATTTTTTAGCTTGCGACTTTTTACGATAGCAAGCAGGTCTTAGCTGTGATATATAAAAAGGCAGTTGATTGATGTGCTAGCCAAATAACACCGTTTTCGACTGTTGGCAACAGAATTTTCACCTTGACCTTTAGGTCTGGACAAATTTTTTTTCCCAATAGTGCCCTCTTTTTTTTAATGCAAGGGAGAAAACTGCATAAAATAGGGAAAGATGTTAAATAGAAAAGGAATCATTTTTTTAAATCTTTTATAAATTTTATTTTTCATGAAATAGGCAAGGTAGATGTGCCAGCAAGAGCAGGTTATTGCAAGCTGTGTGAAGCTTACATCGCAGTGAGGGACCATCATTGCATTTGGTAAGCTCAGAACTTCTTGTTTATATCACCATAGTATATGCTTGCAAGCCTTCGAATATCTTATATTTTATTATTTGTTCTACAAGTTTCAAATTTCTCTTCAGAATTGAAGACTATTACAACCTTTTAAACTCCACCAAAAAGCTTCCTTTTTTATTTAAATAGTAGAGAAAAATAATTTTTTTTTTTTGGTTATCTTTTTATTATTATAATGTAAATCTCTTATTTACTAAAGTACAGTACCTCATTTGAATTTGTAATATTATTATCCCCTCCTCAATAATAAACTGGAAAATAATAAATTTTCAGGATTGACAGCTGTGTTGGTGGGCCTAACCATCGATCTTTTCTCCTGGCGATGATTATGTTTGTTTTTACTGGGGTCTATGCTGCTCACTTGACCTTAACCACTATCTGCACACCAAAGATGTACTATGACTGGTTTCTTCTGCCGAATGACTGTCGCTGGTTGTACAATGACTTTTTGTAAGTTTATTCAAAGAATTGTTAATTATATTGCTTGTTTACTTGATTGCAGACATTTATTGTTTGCTTACTTGATTGCAGGCTTATATAACTTGATTGCAGTCATCAATTACTTGATTGCAGGCATCAATTACTTGATTGCAGGCATCAATTACTTGATTGCAGGCATTAATTACTTGATTGCAGACATCAATAGCTTGCTTACTTGATTATACACATGAAGTAATAGAGTACTTAATTTGTATCACCATTGTTATGGATTAGGAGTTTAATTGGAATGCTGTATTAAGACATCAATTTGCATCGGCTTAGATGCCCTAACTGTTTAGAACTATAATTCAACAACTGAATATCGATAGCCATATTTATCATGCTATACATTTAATATGATTATGGGCCAGTTGAAGACAAAATATAATGTTGCCATTTATTTTTTGATTTGATGAAAATAAAGTAAAATTAGTTCATCTTTATAACTCAAACACATTTGGCATGTCTTTCAGCTAAATTTGAAGGTATTAGTTAAATGCCAAGCATATGTGGCTCCTTCTGTCTCGGAAGACAATGGTTGCGACCAGATGAGTCACTGGCCTTGGTTACACCTTGGGATGGGACAGAATCTGGAGTGACTGGTCAAGCCAATTCTGGAGCTGCAGACTGTGCCACAGTTCGTGCATTAATATGCATCTGTCCTAGGGCAGCTTTCTTTCTCTTGGCTGACGCATCTTCATTTCTTTTGCATTCGGCGAAGTTTGTACCCGCACGTACAGTCTGTCTCCATGTTGTCCAGTCATGAGCTATCTCCTCCCATATACTTTGGTTGATGCCCATGGCTCTCATGTCTCGCTTGCAGACATCTCTGTGGGTTAGTCTTGGGTGGCCCTTGGGTGTGACTCCCTCTGCAAGCTCAGCGTATATGATGTCTTTATGGATTCTTCCATCTGGTATGCGAGTGACATGACCGAGCAAGCGTAGTCTTCTCTGTTGAAGGAGAGCATAGATGTTGTGCATATTGGCCTGTTTCAAAAAACTTCTTGGTTGGTGACATGATCTCTCTAGGAGATGCACATTATGCGTCGCAGGCAGCGTAGGTGGAAGCTATTTAATCTGTGTTCTTGATGCATGTAAGTTACCTAGCTCTCACTGCCATAAAGAAGTGTGCTCAGAACACAGGCATTGTAGACCAGGATTTTTGTTGCCATAGTCAATTTGGTATTTTCCCACATGCACTTAGAGAGTTTTGCCATTGCCGCAGAAGCCTTTCCTATTCTTTTTGTAGGCTCAGTGTCTAAATCTAGGTTGCTAGCTATTGTTGTTCCCAAGCATGAGAATTCCTGCACCACCGTAAATGTGTGATTTCCAATATGTATCATTGGTATTTCTGATACATCTTGTGCCAGGATTTTGGTCTTGGGGAGGCTTATTGAATGGCTAAACTATTGACAAGCAGCTGCCTGAGCATTCACAAGCCTCTGCAATCCTTCTTGTGAATGAGATATGAGTGCCACATCATTGGCGAACAGCAGTTCCCTAATCAAGATACGCCGTCTTTTTATTTTGGCTTTAAGGCGTGCCAGGTTAAATAGTTTTCCATCTGAAATTTTTTAAATTTTAGACAATTTTTGTAAACACATTATTTTTCATAGTTTGAAATTAGTTTCATAAAAATAAAAAATAACAACTTTATTGTCTTTGAGAAGATTTCCCTTACAATTGTGCATACACATTATAGCAATAGCTAACAAAATATAGTGTCATACAAGTTTTACTTAATGGATCTTAACTGAACTTTATTTATGGATTTTGTTGGACTTCAATGAATAGCTGTGATAATATTTCTTGATGTTTTTTGTATAAGATAAGCTGATTGCTTTGTTTCACTTACACTTGTACAATTTTTACTAGGATAATATTTCATAGTTTTAACTCATTTTATTTGTTTTAGCTAAACTCTTAGTTATAACACATTTATGCATATGAATACTGGCTAAAGTCTTAGATCTGATCCTGCACATGAACACTGTGAAATTAACAAATGCTGCCTAAACTGTGGGCATCTATAATGAACATTCAAACATGTTGACCCAGTAATTTATTCAAAAGGGCATTGCATGTCAGGACATTTTTCTGCCAACAATTTCAACATCCATTTTGCAGTAGACTGCAAGAAATGCCAGACAATTTCAACATCCATTTTGCAGTAGACTGCAAGAAATGCCAGACAATTTCAACATCCATTTGGCAGTAGACTGCAAGAAATGCCAGACAATTTCAACATCCATTTTGCAGTAGACAGCAAGAAATGCCAAACAATTTCAACATCCATTTTGCAGTAGACTGCAAGAAATGCCAGACAAAAAAAAATTAGTGTTTCCAGAGTCTAAACTCAGTTCACTGGTAAAGCTTTAGGAGAAAAAATGTTCTAACATTCATTAATTATTAATGGAAAAACAATTGCTCTTTAAGTTATATAAAGGAGGTATTGTCTTTTTAATTTTCTTGTTTTTGTTTGTAAAATATTTTTTTGTGGTAAAAAGGAGTAGAAATTCACTTAGTATCAACCTTTAAACAAGGTTGGTAGTACAGTCTATCTGTTGCCAGCCCAGGACTTATAAAATTTTACATTAGTTCTTACTGAATGAGTTTAATGAATGCTGTAGATACGCAACTTTGATCATTTAAAAGGTTATTAACGTTTTGTAAGCTTTTTAACTAGTGATGCAGGCATAAATTAAGTTTTTCAACATTGTCTTTCTACAGAACAGCTATTTGTTTTGTGACTGCGGTTTACTGCATCCTAGTGTCATCCTTTATGCTCGTTGGGCTGTTGTACCAGTTTGTTCTGATTAGTCAGAACGTGACCTCTCACGAACTTGCCCACGGTCAGCGTCGCGGGCAAACAAGGTGCTGCTTCTTCCTGAAAGACAACACCCACAGTCGTGGCTTTCTGAGAAATTGGTTAGAATTTTGGTTCATAGGGTCAAGGGTTAGCAACCTTAGTTCAGTGTCGTAGCTTGTGAATTTAGTTTTTTTTTTTTTTTTTTTTTTTTTTTTATTGTTGTCTTTAAGGATCAATTGATCATATATAAGCAAAACCAAATTTGAAATTTTTTTTTTTCTTGTGAAATTGTTCTTCATTATCTTGAAACAAATAAGAATCTAATAATTGTGCTATTTATTAATACAGTTCGTGACTTTGTTTAAAACCTAAAGTTTTTATATATATATATATATATATGTTACTAATTTAATATAAGCTTGATACATTAGCAAAGAAATGCATTTATCATTTCGATAAGAAGAGAAAATTAATCTCTTTAAACCTCTTCCTGCGAAAGCCATTGAAGTAGGTTGTGAAATGTCACAGCTGTTGTTTCTCATTAGCTGACAGCACAACTTGATGCTATTGTTATTTGGTACCCTTGTTGACAGACTGACATTCAAAAGATAGATCTACTTTCAACCACTTACTGTGGTCAGTTATATGACAAGCTTAAATAACTAAGTTGACCTTTGACCTATAATTGGTAAATTTAAAAGAGCAACATGTTTTCTCTAAGATTACTTTTTCTATTTTATTCATTTTTGTGTGTGTGTATACTTTTCTAAGGACAGCAAACAAAATATGCAAAAAATGGTGTCTTTTTTTTATTAAGTATATACATCTTTTATCATTTTTACTGCCAAATATTTGTGTCCTCATGAATTTGTAAATCTTGCTTTTGCTGAGTATGGTTTTTATAAAGGTACATATTCTTGATATAATTGTGTCGCATCATTCCAGTGATATTAGAATCACCAAAACATTAAGTTTTGTATTCCTCTTTGACATAATGCATGTGCTATTAGTAGCATAGCTATGGTTGGGGGATGTGGGAGGAGAATTTGAAAATCACCCTAGGCCCCACTTGAGGGGGGACCCAAAATGAGTGTTAGAAAATTTTTTTTTCACATTAAATATTACCCCATTATCTCATGTCATGATGTAGAATGTCAAAATGCAGGGGCTCTTAAAGAAGCCAGGGCCCTCACAGGCCCACAAATTCCTCGCTACGTCACTGTGTGTCATACATTCTAGCTTTTTTTTTTCCTTTTTACCATTAATGCATCAGTTAAAGATAGTATTACTAGACAATTAGTTAGAGGACAAAAAATAGACACTTTGAAAATTAGGTTTACTATTAAATCTATCAAACTTGTCATTGACAGTAGGCTGCTAAATTGCTAAATTAAGTTGCATATTTTGTCAGATGAAGTGAATTTTTGCAGTAGTATGTCATTCGCGCAAGCATATGTGTGGAGCACTATTTTCTTCACATTTAACTTTGTGGGAATGCCTCTCACTGAGTGATGGAGAGACTGTTTCTCTCTTATGTCAGTTGGACTGTGCTTTTAATTTCTATAAATCAAATAAGAAAATAAAGATAAAATGTTATTTAAACCTTGGTTAGGCCAATAATAGAATACGCATCCTCTGTTTGGGACCCCCTCAACTCAAGAAAACATTAAGAAACTGGAGCAGACATAAAATAGAGCAGTGAGGTTCATAACAAACGAATATTCACATTTGATCAGAGTAACACCTTTAGTATAATCACTAAATTTAGAAAGCCTTCAGGATAGAAGACTTAAAAGTAAAGTAACAATTATACATAAAACAATGAACCATAATTTTCAAATACAAAAACAAAACCTAATAAAATACTCAGAAAGACATTTCATATGCTAGGACATCTTTGTTCAAATGCTCCTTGTTCCCTAGTTCTATTAGAGCATGGATTGGGTTGCCTGGGCCAGTTTAGATGCATGACGCGTAGGATGTAATTATCTTCTTTGAAGAAACATCTGTATTTTATAAGATAAGAACTGCGAAAAAGCTTTTTTTTATTAGAAAAATTCAGAGATCTTGGGGATGCTCTGAGAACTGTCTGTTTAAACAGCTGTTATTATACACAAGCAATGTTTCTGCTCTGCCAATAACTTCATGTTGCAGAACTGGTCAAACAATCGTCATTATTCACATCAATAGTCCATGTCCTCTGTTAGTTAAACGTCTGGTAAACCTGGCAAATAAAAATGTTTTAAAAAAAAAGTGCAATTGGAACTCAATATCTGGCAACAGTAGCTGAAATGACAGGCTGTACAGTAAGGACTAAATTTAAATTATTGAAAGTAAATTATTACAATTTTTGTTGTTGTTTGTTTTTGACTTACGCTTGCAGCAAGGCTGTTGCAACAAGTTGTGATGACTTTGATCTGTTAGGTAGAAAGGGACATTCTATGTTAATTATTTTCATGTGACGTTTTGTCATTCCTTATAGCTCCTTAGTTGCTGCAATTATTTTTCATTTGTCGATTGCATTGTAAATGAAGAACAGTTTACTGGCTGCTCCAAAGTATCTAAACTTCAATGTCATTGTTTCTCAACTTGTGGATGGCTGATAGGATTACTAGCCAGCTAAACTTAAAAATTTGTAACATGCTTTTTATTGGCTTGCTTTCTTGGGAAAGAGGAGGTGAGATCCTGGGTATTGGTTAGGGTCAGAATGTTGTCACCCACACAGCATTTCCACCCCCCCCCCCCCCTCCACACAACTGTTATGTCCCAAGGAATGGCAGTAGCTGATACAGTTTGTGGTCTGCAATAGCTGATACAGTTTGTGGTCTGCAATAGCTGATATAACTGTTTGTGGTCTGCAATAGCTGATGCAGTTTGTGGTCTGCAATAGCTGATACAGTTTGTAGTCCCCAGCTTCTTATATTTGTTACCATTACGACCATGCACAATCACAATCATCCAGAACCAACACTCTATAATGCACAAGTGATGCAAATACTTTCGCACACAATTTAAGGAATGATACTGAAACTTATTATGTGCATTTCTCTGTCGGCGGTTTTAATCAATGTGTTGCATCTCAAAAGATTCCAGTTTTTTTTTTCAAAACATCAGCTCAGTATTTGACCCTGCCTTATCTGTGATTCTACTTGTTAAGTGATACATTTATATACCCAGAGCTTTGCATGGCTTCAACAATTGACTCAAATCTTTTGTCTAGGTGCTTGGGTGTAGGGGTGACTTTCTCAATTAGCTTTTCTACTTTTATTCTCTAAATAACAAATTTTATGGAATAGTTTACATAAAAAAAATTAAAGGTGCTACCCAGTATTTGTTTGTATTCTTAAATACAAAGGCTTTTAATTCATATCTCATATCATATCTCTAATCATTTGAAGTCATAATTTATCTCTAAAAATTTTTATATTGCTTTTGTACTCAAAAAACCTATTGTATTACTTCAACAAATTTGCTATGTAGCTTTTGCAATTTGAACAGTCTTTGATTGGTACATGTTTATTATGACAGTCAGCTTATAATATTTGATCAATTTGTTGTTCATCATATGTTGTTGCAGTTGCATTCTGTTCCCATCTGTGTGGGATGCCTCCTCAAGAGTTAATTTATGTTCAGTCTAAGTCAATCATGTAGTTATCTTTAGCACTGCTGTAGATTGTCCATTGTTTTGTTTTTTTCAAATAAAATAGCTGTAATACAAGATCATACTCTTTATTTCACAGCTGTAGTCAGAGTTTCTTGTTTTTTAGTTGTAGGAAGGCTGTGGTTCATCACTAAAAAAACTTTTTCGTATGACTGTTGAGCCCTATTCTGGAGGCCGTTGTTTCATCTTGTAGAGCACTGTTTTATGTGTCTGTAGAGCCCTATTTTGGAGGCCGTTGTTTCATCTTGAAGAGCACTGTTTCATGTGTCTGTAGAGCCCTATTCTGGAGAGACATTCCTATTGACATACAACTCAGGTAAAGCTTTTTTCTTCCATATCTGAGACCAATGCTTTTTCATTGTCAATAGCTTTCTTTATCACCTTCTCTCTCCTCATAGTGTGGTCTTCCCAATAGTCAACATCCATGTCCACTGCTTTGAGGTCCGGTTTGATCACATCCATAAGTTGAATGTTTGTGTGACCAGTTCTGCTTGTGGCCATTGGTAAGTTGTCCGTGGAGGTTAAGATAATGCTCTTTCTCCATCTTGTTGACAACTCCAAGCCAACTTGTGCCACCTGTTAAATATTAATTAGTCATTTCTCTTTTAATGATTTGCTGTTTTGTGTGTCCAAATTAATATTACTTAAAATAGATTTCACCGTGCTCGTTATGGTGACCTAATTTGTAAACTCATATCTTAACTTTATAAACCATGGCTGGAAAGAAAGGTGAAAATTGTTTTTTTGTAATGACTCAAATCTGTCTGCAGAATGTATTCAGAGTATGCCAATGTACGTATATGTGTTTTATAATGTACGTATATGTGTTTTACGCTCATCATTTCATTGACGGGCACGACATGGCCTAAATTGTGCCGATGTGCCTAAACTCAAACTCATTTCATTGATGGTCTTTAGTCAAAGCATATACCTTTGATTTGTATTCTCCAGTAGGTTCTTGAATGTGTCGTCTAGCTTGTAAATACCAATGATTTTTTGCAGACTTTGATTCCTGACCCCTGTGATTTAACTTATTTACCTAGTCTCCAATTAATTAGCCCATCTCTGCTTGGTGTTGGTTTGTAGAATATGTTTGATTTTATTTTTTCATTATTTTATTATTCATCTTTTGGTAATATTAAATAATTATATTTTGTTGTTAGTAAAAAAAAATAAAGTATTCATTTAATAATTCTAGCTTTAGAGGAATAAATTCTTCTAGTTTAGGATGTTTTCATTTGGCATTGTGAAAACAGTGGTCTGGGGTTTAAGTCTCGTCATATTTGTACTGGGAGTAGTGTGCAGGAAAGCGCTCCCAGGGAGGTCAATACAAGCGCAATAAAGACACTTTCAAGAGCTCCTTCAAGGATTGCTATGTCGACATTCATGATTGGAAGCACTAGCTCTTGATCGCTCCTCATGGCGTGAAGCTGTGAGTCTCGGAGTCTTGAGATTTAAAGCAAGAAGAGTGGCCAGTGTTAAAGAGCGCCGAACCAACAAAAAGCTGAGAGAAGAAGCAGGCCTATCTGCAACTAACCAAACCTACCCATGCTACTTATACTTGCCAGCTTTTTAAGGTGAGGATTTGACTAAACAGTCATCTTCGAGTTTGTAGGAAATGAGAAATGTGCTCATCTTCAATCAGGAAGGAGGATATATATATTTGTGTCCTGTTTAGGCTTAAAGGATAAGTTATCTTCAATAAGGTTATTTAAGCATAGACTAACAGTAGACTTGAGTTAGTGCAAGGTGGTAATAAAATAGGTGGATAGTTTAACTGGCTTCACAATCTCTTTACATTATGTGGTATATTCCGCAACTAGGTAGGCCTTTAAAATCACATTAGTAATGTGCTGGTCACTAATAGTCTAAATTTGATGTGACTGCTCCGGTGTTTGCGGGATATGTTCTCCGGCAAAATTCCAAGAGTTGCGATGACATGGCAGCCAATACGAGGAAAGCGCAAACAGGGACGTCCTCAAATAACTTGGCGTCACACTTTCATGGAGGACCTCAGAGCAGTGTACACCAGGTGGGACAATGCTTCAGACATTGCCAGTGACAGATCTTTGTGGAGACAGCTTGCCGCCCAATGCGCTAAACTGCATGGGAGGATCTAAGTCTAAGTCTAAAGCTGCAGTGTTGAAACTAACTAGAGAGGGAAGGTGGTTTGATGTAGAACACAGTCAGTGAAATATGACATTTCTTTGTGTTGCATTCTTGTTTTCTAGACAGATCTGCCTGATACATTGGACATTTCCTTTTTTTTTTTTTTTTGTACATAATTGAGTTATAGAGAGGTACCAAGGGGCAAATGGTAAAGGGCTAGTCTTCCAGACTGGAGGGGGTCTTGAGTTTGAATCCCAAAAAAGACTGAGAATTTGAGTTTCGGGATTTTTAGGACACCCCCAAGTCAACTTAATTGGGTACCTGACAAATATTAAGGAAGTTGAGGTGGTTGGTCTTTGTGCTGGCCATCAGCATCAGACATAGAAATAGTTTACATCTTAAGCAGATAAAATATTCTGAAAGGGATATGTTTAGATAGCTATGAAACAAACAGTAAAGAACATTTTCTAATAGCTTTTCTTTTACCCTTAAAAATCAATTTAAAATAAGATGCTTGATGTATCAAGTTGATTTTTTTTCTTTGTTGACTTTGTTTTGTATGAAATGTTTCTTTAGTATTAATGTAATACTCAATAATGTCTAGGCTTAATTATAAGATCATCATATTGTGATGTTAACTAAATGTTGAGCTGGTGAGTATGTAATCTTGTCAATATGAGATATCTCAACATCACAACTAATTTTTTTTTTTTGCAAGTTTTGGATAGTCCTTCAAAAATGTATGTTATTACGTCCTAGCCCATAATTTCTGCAGGACAGTAGGGGATGACAGTGTACAGGGGTTTAAATTTGGGGCCATTAGACAGCACAAAACCCATACCACTCCACCATGAATGCCGTAACTCAGGCTGCCATTAAATGGATCTTAACAGACTGGAGTCGGTAACCTGAATGAGATTCACCATAAAAATGTCTTTTTTATGCAGTCACATGAATTTAATAATTTGAAAATGTTCCAATTCCTACATTTCTATTGTGTTCCCCATAATAATTACTAAATGATAAATAATGTGCTTATCTGATCAAATATATTATGAAACTATTCCATACTGTGATTCATTTAAAATTGACATTGTGATGTATGAATGTTTGTATCTTGTCAGTTTTTGTATAATATCTGGGCTGAAATAAAAGTCAGTTTAATAAACAAAATATGATGTGAAGTGAATATTTTATCTCATTAATTGATATAATTGTAGTGTTTTAGTACAATCTTAAGAAAACTACTAAAGAAAACTTCAGTCTTACTCAAGCTAAAAGAGCCACTCTGTTACATGCGACTTCGAAGCTTAAATTTTCTCTTCTTGGACATCATTTATTTGAAGTGCTAACAATGATGTCGTATTGTCTATCTTGTACAGTTTTCTATTGTACATTTTTGCCCTATTGTAATTTCCTATCTCTAGCAACTCTACACCACAATAAATAAAACTATTTCCACTAGTTATGTATCTTCACAAAAACATTCTCTACAAAAGCACAAAGAACTGTGTAAACATAAAATTTTACCTCCCCTAATCACATTCAAAGACCGCATCACAAACCAAGAGATTAGAGACAGGGTTACTGCAGCAATTGGACCCCACGATGACCTGCTAACTATCGTAAAAAATGTGCCAGCTTAAACTCTATGGCCATATTACAAGATCTTGGGTGCTCGCTTAGACCTTCCTTCAGGGAACAGTACCAGGAAAAAGAGGCAGACAAAACGATGGGAGGACAACGTAAAAGAGTAGACAGGCCTGCCATTGATAGAGTTTTTAATTAAGGCAAAGGACATAGAGGAATGGAGAAACACCGTGGACAAATCTTGTGTGGTGCCCCAACGGTCCAGCAGACTAAGGGATAAGCAAAGGTAAAAAGGTGAACACCATGAGCTATTTTTAGCTCTTCACTGTCAAATTTTGTTAAGTTTCAGAGAAAAAAAATGGTTTTGATTTTGTACTTTTTCACATTTTATTGCATCATAGAAGCTTTGTTTAATAACTCTCGGTCAGCAGTAACTGGAGATGGCAGAATGGCTGCCTTGTCGTGTGGTGTGCGCCTCCGACTGTCTTCACCATGATCCCGAGTTCTAATCCAACAAGAGGTGATAGGCTTCATTTTAAATTTAGAAAATAAGAAACAAAAAAAGGCATTTGGCAAATGTTTTAATTCATCTTGTAAATCATTTAACTTCACACACATATTTTAAAAAAAAAAATATTCTTGTAAAACCAAAAGAACAAAAATAAATCACTTAAATAACATAAGTTAATCATAAAACTGATTAGACTGTATACAACTAAATATATATGGCATTTTATCAACTACAAACATTGATGAATATATGCAACTGTATAAAAACAAAATGAATGGGGAAGAGCCTACATCTGTAAGCCACTAGATGTTTATCACAGTAGGCCAGAGTCTATGAGCAAAACTTAGAACACACAAATGAGGCTCGAGTTTGAATGATTCTGTGAACTAGAACAGTGGTGCCCAATCTTTGTCTGGCTTGAGACCATAAAATTTCAGGCATGTGTATCATGAGCCCTCTTACCACCACAAATACCCTCTTCAGTGAAATCGAGCCTCTAGGTTTACATAAATGACTGAGTGTCAATTCTAAATGACTGGATGGCAGCAGGTTACAGGCCAAATATGGTCCACAGTCCATAGTTTGGAAACAGAATGGGTACAGTTACCATTCTCTAACTCCATTAGTACTAACCTCTCTGAAATGTTTTTGAGATTACTGAGTGTAAATTCTTAATGACTGGATGGCAGCAGATTACAGGCCAAATAAGGTCCACAGTCCATAGTTTGGAAACAGAATGGCTATACTTAGAGGTACAGTTACCAGTTTCTAACTCCATTAGTACTAACTTCTCTGAAATGTTTTTAAGAAGATGCAAACAAGTTTGTTTCCTTTGCACTATCCTAGTTAACCATTGGCCATATGAACAACTTGACATCATCTGACACCATAGATCACAAAGTCTGAAAGGGGTGCATTTACTTTACTACTGATGCCAAGCAGATGGGCAAGACATGGGGACATTGGAGAGACTCACCCAGAAGACACCTTGGAGGAAGATGGTTGCTGGCTTAAACCCCAGACTGAACGATGCGAATTGCAAACTGAACACAAGATCAATCCAGTTGTCTTATACCTTTTAGGAAACTAACTTTATAGGGGTATACAGTTTTATGAATATATTCTTATTTATATAGCAATATAAATTTATACTTTTATAATTCTTGGCACTTTTAGGTTTTGCCTTTTACAAAACTTCTTAGCACTTTCTTTAGAACTTTCAAAAGCCCAACATTTCAGCTAATAACCAGAGCCCCCTCTGTATGACAGGGAAAAAAGCAGATGTGCTGGGACTTAAACTTAGACCGCTTCATCTTAAATCCCAAACACAAAGAATGACTAGCCGGCAGTAAAAAAAAAAATATAATTTATCTTTGGTCTATTGCAGATTCTGACCTTCTAGTAACATTATTGAAAACTACCATAATGATTTCATAAATTGAAATCATTGTCTGAAACAAGTCAAACATTCGAAAAAAAATAAGATGAAACTTAAACACAATGATAATTGCAAATGTTTGTACAAAGAACACTTAAGAAATGTTTAAACCAAGACAAATATAAACTCACTAATTCCCAGTCTGTACATAATTATGATCCATGAATTAGAATCAGCTAAAATATTTTATTTTAAATTTCTCATGAATGTTAATCAATGTGCATTGCCTACTTTAATTTAGTATTTTCACTAAGAAAAGGTAACGAGTGCATTACAAAATAGGTTTAGAACTAAAATTTTCTATTTTATCAACTCTAATTTATTTTTTTTTACTACAACCTCTAAACTAATAAACATTCTTAGGCAAATTTCTAACAATTATCTAGAAACGACAGAAATGTTTTTTTTAACTATATAAGTGTTTAATTATTGAAAAACAAAATGATTTGTTTTTTTAGCAGGTTTAAAAAAAACTGTCAACATTACTTTTGGGACCCTTTCATCTAAAAACTTACCTAAAAACTTTAAAAAGAGATTAAGTAATAAGTTAATGTAAACTTTCAATTATCCTCAGACATAATGAGAATTGGCTTTTCAATTTAAATTTAAAAACAAGAGAATATTTTTAAAATACTTTTTAAAAAACCATTATGGCTGCCTGGTCGTGCGGTTTGCGCGCTGGACTGTCGTTTGGATTTATCCACAGTCGAGGGTTCAAACCCTGCCCGCTCCCATCCCCCGTCGTCCTGCGAGAGGTTTGGACTAGGAAGTAAACTATCTTCAACTCTGAAGGAACATCCGAATTATGTAAAACATTTTACAAACAAAACATTTTACAAACATTAAGTGTAGTTGTATCAATTAGTTCATGTAATATGATTTGTGATAGATCTAGACTAACAATAATTCGAACTCATGGCTCAAGCCTTCTCAGGCTTCTGAAGCTGGAAAATTGTATAGTTAGCTATTGTTTCTATAGTCCTATCCTATGTGTTCACTACGACTCAGACAGCGACCTATAAAGGGAACAGATTGAAGCTGATGATTTTTCATAAGAGTGATTACTTTGCTCGTAATAGTTACTGAATGATATAGATCAAAAAGAACATTTTTTACTCTGCCCAATCCTCCATGCTCCCAAGATATGCATAAACTTCCAATTTCTATTATCATCAATTTTCAAGATCCATGGCCACCTATCCTAACTCCATGAAAAGTTTTGATAAGAGCAAATGTAAAAAAATAACATGCAGTTTGGAATTCTAGTGAATAATAGCAATATTGAGCTTATATTATGTTTTTTTTTGGTCCTGTAATGTATGGTAATGCATATAAACACTACACTACGTATTAAGTAGGCTACTTCTAATGGCCTGTGTTAACAGCCCTATAGAAATTAAATCAAATTATTAAACAAATAGATCTACACATCTTTGTCTTTAAATTTTTTGATGTAGTTGCTTTTAATATTAATTTTACAAATCAACCTCAAGTAAATGTACAATGAATCCTTGAAGGATTCTCTGTAATTGCAAATGTTTACTAATTATTATAATAAATTGAAGAACCCCACTTTTACTTTTCCACAACTAATGTCAGTTACCCATTAAAGTTGATTGGACACCGATGTGCCCTAAAGATTCCAAAATCATCTCTTCACGTGTCAAAAATAATAATAAAAAATACATCATACACATTTAAACAAGTTTACTGACTATAAATGTTAAGATCACATGTAAGTTGATTTTGTATTCAAAGAAAAGCTAGTTTAAAAAAATAGAAATCTGTATATTGTAAAAAAAAATGTGAAATAGAAACATCACAAAAATGAATAAAAAAATATCCTATCACCGGAAACTTAATTGTGAAATGCAGATTAATCTGTTTTAAAAGGTTATACCACTACTTGTGATTAACTTGGATCCAATTCACTGGCCAATGCATATGATTACACTAGTTTGTGGTCTTTAACAAACTAAAAGTTTTGCGCATGTAAGTTTCTATAGTAGCATGACAGACTTGATGTTACTTTATAGAAGGAGCACTCTTCTATTCAGATGTGTCTATTACATAATTTTTTAATTTGGACTATAAATCTTCTTCTGAGAAGTGAAAAATTTAGAATTGGGTCTCAAGTATAAATGTTTCAGTACTTAACCAGGAGCTGACCCCCCCCCCCCCCCTTTTTCCCAGAGCTCTGAATGTATATCAAAAATTATAGTTTTAAGAACAGCTTAAAAAAATAATTTTGATTGGTTGTAGTCAGTAATGATGTTCTTGGCAGGTGTTTAAATGAATGTGTGATAAAAAATACAATAAAAATATCTTATTTTTATTTCAATTATAAAGGGACACTGCTATTAAGTACAACTCATGTATCAAAATATAAAAATTTGCTATTTTTTAAGAATCATAAAAATTTTGTATAGGGAGCATCCGCAAACAAACAACAACAAAATATGTGCAGAGGAAAAAAGACATCATAATAAAATTGAATAATGTAGCTTTTGGTTCTAGACTTAATCACTTAAATGCAGTATCCTACCTACATTTTGATACCCTATAGTATGAGTACCAGGGGAGTAAAAATTATTTTTATCAGGTAGGCCAGATTAAGCTTAGCTAAATTAATAAAACAAATGTATAAAACTCATGGCCCTATTTTTTTAATACACATACCATGTTCGTATTTGCAACTATATTGTTATTGTTACAGTAGTTATGCTGAGGTGGTCAATGGAATGGCTGCCTGGTCGTGCGGTTTGCCCACCGGACTGTCGTGCGGATTTATCGATGGTCATGGATTCAAACCCTGCCCGCTCCCATCCCCCGTCGTCCTGCGGGAGGTTTGGACTTGGAAGTAAACTATCTTCAACTCTGAAGGAACAGCCGAAACATGTAAAACATTTTACAAACATTTAGTCAAACTAAATTTCCATTTGATTGGACCAATAAAAATGATGTTATCTTATCTTATGTTGCCTGGATCCCAGCGCATATTTAAGACTAACGAAAAATGTCTATAAATAAATTATAGAAGTTAGGGGAAATGATATGTCCCATTAGAAATTGTGTGTCTATGTATAATTACTAGTTTTACTTGTATAGATAAGTTGGAAATATTGAGAGAATGAATGAAAGTGGGCTTGAGAATGGAAAGAAGGAAGTGGACAGTGTGGTGTAGCTTAGACTTTAAAAGGACCTAAGCTGTTTGAAGTATGGGGCCCTTTATACGTACAAGTATTAAATGTCAGTGCTAAATATTTCTTGGGGGGCTATACACTGTAGCTTATGTTGCCTTTTGTTTAATCCAGCCCTAGTGATTAGTTTTAGAAGAGCTGTAAAAGAATAAGAATATATAAAGCAGAAAGTAAGGCGTATGTATGTCCCGCGTAGAAAACAAAACCGTTAGACCAATCTTGATAAAACTTGGCAGAAATGTTCCTTAGATCATGGCGGAGACCATAGTGTATGTTTAATGTCCCTATCACTACCTTAGGGCCCTAAAAATAGACCTAAGTTAAATAATTGTATCTCTATTAAAAAACGAAATTTTTAAACAAATCAGGTAAACTCATTTCACACTATACTTTTGATTTCGTGGCAAAATTTTAAAAAATGTGAGGGAACATTCTCCAAGCTTAACATAGATCTAAATTCAAACCAGTGAATCAGTAATACCAAAACTAAGACCTGCTGGCCGCGGATCATACCAGGATAGTTTCAATATATAATGTTGCAAATGATGGAATAATTAAAAATAAATAAAAAAAGAGAACAAAAGTGTATACTCTCTGAAAATCATTTGTGTTTGGTTAAAAGAACAACACTGTTGTATCAAATCAATCTAAAACATAACTGCAAATGTTGTTTTTTTTAACTTTGGTAAATACAAAAGGGGGAACATTTCGGAAGAATTAATCAAGACATTCAACAATGATCTCATCCCCCTCTGTCAGGTTGTAGGAAAAGAGCTTCCTGTCCATAAACCTGAGCTTATCTGGTCCCATGTTGATTTGCTTATCATCGTAGTACAGGTGAAACTTGGATGCAGGGCGGCCCGCGATGTTACTAACCACTTTTTTCAGGTCCCTGACAGACTGGGTAACATCCAGGTCCAGCTCTTCTGACTTGAGAACTTGTTGGTTCATATCTTCAACACGAATCTGTAAAAGAAAATCATAAAGGTAAAGTGACTGTATTTCATTATCTGTTGTAATAGTGTGTTTGTTTTGAGTGACTAGCTGTGTATTGTGTGTGACTGTGTATGGACAGACTAGTTGACCTTAAGTGTTGTACTTCCTTCACTTTTCCCTTAGTTGGGGCACCACACAAGATTTGTCAACCATCTTTCTCCATTCCTCTCTGACCTTTGCCTTGGACAGAACGTCTTTCAATGGCAGGTTCGTCCATTTTTTTGTGTTGTCTTCCCATCGCTTTCTCTGTCCGCTTATTCTTCTTTTTCCTGGTACTGTTCCATGAAGGAAGGTCTTTGCAAGCCTCAAAGACCTTTTAATATTGTAATGTTGCACATGGTTGTGAAAAAAAAAATGTTTAACTGTGTAGAAGGGGATAAATAAACAGCAGAGTGCTGAAGGAGGCAGCATTGAAACCAGCATAAAATATAATTATTTATAATAATAATTTAATTTATAGTGCGTTAACAAACAAAATCTAAGCTCAAGGCGCTGTGATAAGATTATACAGATAAACATAAGAGCTAAAATGACAAAAATATGATAATAAAATCTTAGGATCCTTTTGTTTTTATGACTTTGAGCTTCTAGCTTTCGAAAGATTGGTGAAAATGTAAAAAAAAAAAAAGAAATAGCTTGAGGGAAGTAGTTCATATTAATAACACCTTCTCACCTTTACACGAATATGTGTTCTGGGTTTAAGTACAACTTTAGCAAGTGGGTTGACTTTACCATGTAACTTCACCAGCTCATGATATCTGCGAGAAAGAAATTTCACAAAATTACATGTAAGTGACTATACATCAATGTCAAATCAAACAGGATGATCCAATGAATTATTTCCTTTACTTTTAAACAAGCTTTTGGCTAGCAATGTCTGAGTTAACTAGTTAGTAGGTTGGATGTTTTGTTCCCGTTTTGGACAGTTTTAACAAGGGAGAATAATAATTTGGATTAATATCAATAATTTCTTCTTATTGTAATAAGAATTATATTAAATGAGTCGGAGAAACCTGACATAAGGTTTTATTAAGCTAGAATGACACACTGATTGACATAGATATTCAGGCTACACACTACAACCATGTTGTGAAAACATTACACAAAAAAAAAAGGTATCCACAGTCCCCACAGGATGATAGCTTTTATTTAGTTTACTGAGACAAAAGCAAAAGAAAATATAATTGTAGAATTCTGAGGGAAAGTTATGCACATGATACATAATCAAACTTAAAGTAAAAACTGATGTGGTTTAATTCTAGAGAGTATTAGTTAAGTTCAGTGGATGAGGTAAAAGGCAGATACTGTAGATTTGTATATATTTACTCTGGGGTGGAATCGGTTATTGTAATAGTAAGTTTAAGATTTAAACTAGGTCAGTGCAGGTTTTTATGCGTATTCAAAGCTGCCATCAGTCTACCGCAGAGATGCAATCCGAACACCAGCAGTCTATACTGGGAATCTTCAATAATGTTTTAGCACTAGGCGTGGGTTTTACTTTAAAACATTTTTGTTTAGGGTATGAAGAGTGAGCCTGTTTAATTTTTTAAAAAATAATAATACCAAGTACTACAACTCACCTTGCTGGTTTCTCTCCCTTGTCTAAGAAAGATCTGATATAAGCCCGCTCAGCATCTTCTCTTTCTGTTTCCCCAATACGACTTCCATTCAAATGAGTAATGTTTGGCAATAAAGCTATAGTACGCTGCCTCCTAATTATCTCTGGCATAGCCTGGACAATTAATAGTTAACGTTAAAACATATTGAAAGTTTAAAACTAGCTGGAGTTGAAAGTAAAAGTAATATCGCCAACTCTTACCTCTAGAAAAGGGATACCACTGAGACGAATATCTGTTAGAGAAGGAAAGAGGCGTAACTTTTCTACCTCCTCCCAAGATTCAATGAGAGTTCTATTCAAACCAAGAATCTGTAAATGGGGAAAACATTCGCCAGCGTGGTCAGCCCCATCTAATGTTTTGATGTCTGTTTCCGAGAGAAGGAGAAAGGTCAGGTTCGGGAAGAAGGTGCCAAGTTTGCTGATCTCAGTCCAGTCTGTGACTTTGTTTCCTATGAAGAACAACTTTTGGAGAGATGGACAGGCCATGGTAGCAGAAGCAGCTGATGATTGAGAAGTAGATATTGAATCAGAAGAAATCATCAGAATGTCCGATGATGGAGTCGACGGTGGAGTCAATACCATGGATGAATGGAGTGACGACGAAGGCAGTTCCACCGAATGGAAGCCATTGAGGCTCAAGTGAAGCTCTTCCAAACTGAAACACAGAAAATGAAAAGCAAGTTATATGGCACTAGAGAAGAAGGAGACCTTGTACAAATTAATCCTAGCATATGGAATAAGAAAAGTGCCTTTAAAATGGATTAGCCGAGCTGCTCTTATGACATTAAGAAAGGAGCACTTGTACAAATTAGTCCTAGCATATGAAATGTTTCTTTAAAAACATATCAGCGATAGACAAGCTGCAAATTGTACATTTGTTCTATATGAAAAATCTTCAGTTAGCACAGAAAATTATTATCAAAGGCACATACCTTGGAAATATATCCAGCAGTTTGAGCAGAACGTCCCATGTTATGAGGGTGTTGTTGAGTACTAGGTGGGTTAGCTGGGGAAGTGTCCGACCAGTCAGGTCTGGAAGGTTAGAGGTCAATTGGTTCTTGGTGATATTCAAAAAAGTCAAGTGAGGAATGCACTCAATAATAGTGAAAATCTGGACAAGAAAAAATGTGCACAATTTTAATAATCACTTAATGACTTCAATGGTATATGTGAATGTATCAAATGCAGTAGAAACAAATGTTTTGGGTTTAGCAAAAGTGAAACATTTAAGGTGAAGAGCATCTGGAACAAAATTTTATTTAAATGACATACTAAAACAAATTTTTACAAGACTGTTAATTAATTGATGTGTATGCATTTCTGAACAAAGAAAAATAAAAAAAAATTCAAACAACTGAAAAATGTGTAAAAAAAATTCTTTTACAATTTTAATAACTTTCTGTGCTTCTTTCCTAACTTTCCCAGAACATTGCACATTATGATTATTTAGCAGAACACTTTATAGAGATTAATTCACGTGGTGGCCTACTAGTTAATTATTTCAGTAGTTAGTGGACACACATATTCAGGCCTCGTGGAACACTAGGGTTCCATGGAACACAGTTTGGGAAACACTGCCATAGATGGATACCAAAAAACAAATATTTATAAAAGTTTTTTTTAGATCATTTCTATGATGTTCTTTTTTTACTTGAACCCCATGATGACCTGCTAACTATTGTAAAAAAAAAAAAAAAAAAAAACAGAAACTAAAACTCCATCCCCACATAAAAGCCAAAGAGCTAACTACAATTTAAAAGAAATATATATATATTTAAAAACATGGAAATCATTAAATTAAAAAAAAAAAAATCTACGAGCTGCTCTTATGACATTAAGAAAGAAGGAGCACTTGTACAAATTATCCCAGCATATGAAATAAAACTGAAAAAAAAACTAAGCTGTGAAAAAGAAAACAAAATGCTCAAAATGTTACCAAAGCAAGAAATTCAAAATGTTTACCTCCTCCCAACTGCTGATGTTGTTTTCCATCAAGTCCAGTTCCCGAACTTTCTGGCACATTTTCTGAATCAGCGCAGGGTCTCCGGCTACAGAGATCTCACAGCCACTCATGCTCACTTGTTTTGGAAGCACTATATTTCCAGATGCTGTTGATTAAAATTTGAGTCTTAGATTTACAAAATGGAGACTATGGTAATGGTCGTATGTGTGCGCTGATGGCTGACAAAACAATGTAGAATTTAAATTAATTAATTTAAAATAAATTACAATTAGTACTTCCTCAAAGCAACTTCAGCACAGTGTTTTCAAAACGCGATGCTGATTATGTCTTATGATGTAGCATGTAGCAGTGTATGAGTTTAATAATGGCAGAAAAATAAAATAAAAAATAATGTATCATAGCTCAATGCACTAGTGTACCACAAAAACTTTTTAAAGTAGTTTCCAAGATACAATTAAACATATAAATCAGAAAAACATTTAGAGAAATTTATAAATTAGTTTGTGCAAAAATTAGGTTAAACAAATATATACTAAAGAAGCCTTAAAATAATTTAGACCACAAATCGTCAATTTTGAATTTACATGATACTTCTAAGGAAACTTTCATTCATAGTAATTATAATATGTAATCTAATTGCTTGACCTAGTCGAACTTTTGATCTATGGGGCGAAGATGATGTAAAGCTCTCTCATCTGTTTCTATGGCAGAAGTTAACAAGGGTGTCATGTGGCAAGCACAACAACCAACCACCTTTATTATCCTATTGTATGCTGAGTACCTGTTAGAATTGGGTGGACTAAAAGGGCATTGGCAGGATTCAAACATGAGACCACTCTGTATGTAAGCCAAGCCCCTCACCACACAGCCACTATGCCCAAATGGAGAAATAATTAAGTATTTTCAATATTAGCCTACCTGTTAGCTTGACTGGACCTGTCTTTAGGACCAGGACTTATAATGGCTAGCCTACCTGTTAGCTTGACTGGACCAGGACTTATAATGGCTAGCCTACCTGTTAGCTTGACTGGAAGAGTCTTTAGGACCAGGACTTATAATGGCTAGCCTACCTGTTAGCTTGACTGGACCAGTCTTTAGGACCAGGACTTATAATGGCTAGCCTACCTGTTAGCTTGACTGGACCAGGACTTATAATGGCTAGCCTACCTGTTAGCTTGACTGGAAGAGTCTTTAGGACCAGGACTTATAATGGCTAGCCTACCTGTTTACTTGACTGGACCAGTCTTTAGGACCAGGACTTATAATGGCTAGCCTACCTGTTAGCTTGACTGGACCAGTCTTTAGGACCAGGACTTATAATGGCTAGCCTACCTGTTAGCTTGACTGGACCAGTCTTTAGGACCAGGACTTATAATGGCTAGCCTACCTGTTAGCTTGACTGGATCAGTCTTTAGGACCAGGACTTTTAATGGCTAGCCTACCTGTTAGCTTGACTGGACCAGTCTTTAGGACCAGGACTTATAATGGCTAGCCTACCTGTTAGCTTGACTGGACCAGTCTTTAGGACCAGGACTTATAATGGCTAGCCTACCTGTTAGCTTGACAGGGCCTGTCTTTAGGACCAGGACTTATAACGGCTAGCCTACCTGTTAGTTTGACTGGACCAGTCTTTGGGACCAGGACTATACTGTCTGTGTCGTCTGGTACTGCGATTGCATCCTCATTATACTTTTCATGCACTGCCCTCACAAAGCTCTGCAGCACCTCGGATTGTAGGTTTGGCAAGAGAGATGGACAGTCACCACTGGACACAGCCATCCTGGGAATGCTGATCCCTGCATGAGCTTCAGACTCTGACTTTATGGTTTCAGCTGGGGTGCTGATCCCTGTCAATTAATAAATTATTTCTATAGTATCATGGTATAAGACAGTTATCACTAAAGTAATAATAATATATTTATATCGCTTACAGAGAGGGCTTTAGCCCAGAAGAAAGAGTAAGAGTAAACATTAAGCAATCCTATAATCTCTGCGCCATTATAGGAAACATTTATCTTAAATCGCCTTATATCCTGCAAATTACCAAATAAATAAGAATTGGACTGGCTCAGTATACTCGACAATTTGTCTGCGGGACCAAGTAAAACAAAGGACATTTGGGCCACGAGGCCTCCATCAGCTACAAAACAATCAAAACAAAAAGACAAACAATTAACACAAAATAGACTTAATAGGATAAGGTGTCAAGTGGGGAGCACAACAACCAACCACCTTTACTTTCTCATTGTATGTGTTGGGTGGACTTTGGGGCATTGTACAAATCAAAAGTCTTTGGCAGGATTCAGACATAGGCTTTAGCCAATTTTGTGTTAATTGTTTGTCTTTTTTTTTTTTGTTTTGTAGCTGATGAAGGCCTCATGGCCCAAACGTTTTATTGGTCCTGCAGGGTCACATATATGCATGTTTATTGTATTTTCTATACTTATTATTTGTCTTTCAAGGACCAGAAACAATATGTACCTATTTAAGGTGAGGAGAAAATTGTGATTGTGCACATTTACTTACCCGAGCAGGGACGCTGATCCACTACTTGGCCATGTGTGCCATTATCTTTCATACAGTTGGCCACTTCATGAAGATGTGTCTCACTATCTTGTAAAGATTCTATCTTATCTCTCTCTTCCATGTTCTAATGTACTCTAGTAACAGCACTTTGAGAAAATAAAAATATTATTTTCAATAATGAATTCAGTTAATATATTAAATTTGTTACAGTAGCCTATTCTACTGCTTTATTAAAACTAAAGTATTCTAGAGATCAATTAAAAAAAAAAAAAAACCTTCAATTTAGTACTGGGATGGGCGAACATTATCTACATTAAGTCACATTCGAAATTGTATCACTACATAATAAGGGGCGTTATATGTACACCAATGGCTATGATAAGTTTCTGACCTTAGAATTAGTGTTCATTTCTCTACACAATCTTCTTTTAGATCTCTGCACTTCTTATCTTATAACTTATAAGTTTTACTTTAAAAGAGAAGATTGTTAATGGCCATGTCCCTGTGTCAATCTAGTCATGTATGTTAATCAGTGACTTAAACTTAGCCAATTCATTGGTTTTCCTGACTGATTTAGGCAATGTCATGCTCTAATAGCCCTAGGAATGAAGGAGCATTCGTACAAAATTGTCCTAGAATCTGGAAAAAGAAATATGCCTTTATCTTTGTGTCTTTCTGAGTATTTTTTAGGTTCTGTTTTTGTGTTTGTAGATTATGCTTCAGTGTTTTATGTATTATTGCTACTTTACTTTTTAGTCTTCTATCCTGAAGGCTCTCAACATTTTGTAAATTTCCCAAAGGTGATGCTCTAATCAAATGTCAATGTTTGTTTTTTTTATAAACCTTACAGCTCTATTTTGCATTTGTTCTAGTTTCTTTGTTTTCTTGGGTTGAGGGGGGTCCCAAACAGAGGATGCATGTTCTAATTTTTGGCCTAAACAAGGCCAGCTTTTGTCATCAAAACTCCCATCATTCCAACAACCTTCAATTACTAGATGCCAGGTCACTTGAAGTCTGTTTGTTGCAGTTTTCCCTCATGTGATTTAGTGCATACACAGACTTACCTTTTGGCTACTGTTTCTGCTTTCCAAGTTTCAAAGTTAGAGTGACATACTTTTATTGTATAGCTATCTCAGGACAAATTTTCCAGTCCCTTTACACTACTTTCATTATCTGGTTCTGAAAGAGAAAAGGTTTTAATTAGATTTGCTCTACGAAACATATTTACAAATATAGTTAAAGACCTAATTCTAATTGAAAGATTCTAGATGGCAGGAGGCAAACTGACTGACTTTCAAATGAGTGGGATGTTTAAAAATTTAAAAAAAATAAAACACTACACAGTAAAATAATGAGATTTAAAAAAAGATTATGAACAGGCTATAGATTTTCTTTGTTTTGTTTTGACAAGTTTCAATGTTCTTTTAGAATTAAAATTTATTACATCCTAGCCATAATCTCTTGCCGGTTGCCAGGGGATGGCAACCGGCAGGATTTGAACCCAGGATAACTGTGATCACAGTCCAGAGCACAAACCACATGACAAGGAAGCCCTCCAGTCAATGGGCATAAATTGATAAAAGCTCCATCATATGCATGTCAACTTTATCAATATAATTATAACAATATTCTGTTATTAGCATTATTTATAGCATTTAAACTTTACAATGTTATAATACACCTTTTTAGCAGCTTTGAAACTTTTAAAATTATCATTTAAATATATTTTTAAAGAGATATGGCTCCTGTCTCAAAAGACAATGGATATGCCACGATGAATTTAAGGTGTTGATTTCTTTGAATCAGGGTCGAATCTGGAGTGACTGAACAAGCCAATCTTAAAATAGCAAACTGTGCCACACTTGGTGCTTGACTCAAGATGAGAATGATTTGTTCTTTGACATCCTTACTCTACTGACCTCTAAACTGCTTAAGGATAGGTACTTTGACATCCTTACTCTACTGATCTATAAACTGCTAGACTAGCTGCTATATAGATTTCTATTTTTATATAGTTTTGAAACAGCATGGCTAGACTTCCTTCCAAGCCCATGATGTTAGTTGATTGATTCTTGTTTTTACATTTGCTTCATTTTTTTTAAAACCCTTGCCTTGGATAAAGGAGGATTCCTAAGACTAAGTAAGTCATAGGTAAGAATGATTTTGCATATGTATTATGATATATTATCATTTTTAAGCAAGTTCAGTATTTTTTTTATTGTATTTAGACCTAGATTCATGCTTAAAGTTTGTAATTTTTGTTATTGTGTAACTAGTGTAAGTATTCAGTAAAATCAGTATGATGATTATTAGATTTATAAGATTAATGATAATCATGATAATGATGTTTTGGTTCTTGTACATGATAAATCATTATCATTTAGTAGACTAGTTGTATTACCCTAGTCCTAGTATAATGCACGTGCCAAGTCGATCTAGAATCGGGTTGATCAAGGCTTGGTCTATATCTGTATTATATCTAGATCGAGATCTTTATCATTTTGTAAAAAAAAAATGCTTTTATGATGACTGATCTAATGTTTACATCGGAAGTGACATGTTGTTAATAAGGCAGATAATTTTTCAAACACAAAATGTTTAGTTTCGCATTTTTGTTAATTGATCTACATTTATATCTACATCCTGGCCATGTTTTTCTAGCCACCTATACGAATCGAGCTGGGGTTTTGAACATTTCCTATGTGATACAGTTAGAAACCCTTTTTATAACACGATGACACTTATGTAATAAAAATATTTTTTTTTGTTTTTTTTCAGTTGTGTTGGCTTTGTTTCAATTCGATATATGCCTAGACTTGCCCCACACCTAGCGATCTTCTATAGCTCGTTTTATTTAAATTGCTTATTAGTTCAGAAGGTTTATCCTAGGTTATTAATTACCGTGTTATAAGCGCGTCGGGCTGTCGTTCGGTCGTCTGGATAGTCTCGGATTCATACCCTGCCCGCTGCCTTCCCACGTCGTCCTTACAGACATTTCTTCAATAGAGAAGACAATTACGTACCTACGCATTTCATGTGTCAATGTAGTCACGCATATTAATTAGTGACTTAAGCTCTGTTAGCATATCCGAAACATGTAAAATAAAAAAAATAAAAGATAATTACTGTACTTGTTAATCTAGCCATGCCTGTTAATTATAAAGACTTTAACTCTGCTAAGCCATTGGTTTTCCTGGCTGCTTCTGCAACCGTTTTTTTTTTTTTTAAATTTTCAATGTAATCTAATGCTGAGAAAGTTTATCCTTTTTCTAATGCCCCTCACCACTTGATGCCCCGTGCGGCCCGCAACAGTCGCACATGGCTAGCTACGCCTCTGGGATAACGATTTAGAAAAGCTGTAAAACGTTAATTTACATTGGAAAATAGTCGCCGAGTCTTGTTTGTTTTGTAAAATGTTTTACATGTTTCGGATGTTCCTTCAGAGTTGAAGATAGTTTACTTCCTAGTCCAGACCTCTCGCTGGACGACGGGGGATGGGAGCGGGCAGGATTTGAACCCTCGACCATCGATAAATCCGAAAGACAGTCCAGCGAGCAAACCGCACAACCACGCAGTCATCCTACCACCAGGCAGCCATCCTTCGACCAGGCAGTCTTCTACTCTAAGCGTCTCGTTTGTCTCTCCTTCTAGCGTCTCTAAACATTGTGTATTTATTTTCCAATTCCATCTACTCTTTAGGTCCCAATGTTACTATACGAATTACTATTAGACCTAAATATGTATCCTATCAGTGTTTAAGCGCTTGGCTTTTGAACCTGGGATCTTGGGTTCGAATCTTGATGACTGGGATTTTGAATTTCCGGAATTTAGTGCCCCCTGAGTCCACCAAGCTCTAACGTGTACCTAGCTTTAGAGCAGGGGTTCTCAGCCTGTGAGTCGCGACCCCCTTGGGGGTCAATACACGACTTGCCAGGGGTCGCCTAAGACCATCGAAAATATAGATTATTAATGGTCTTCTACTGCCGTATGTGTGTGTGTATGGGGGGGGGGGGTCGCGGCAGATAGACGGATTGTAAAAAGGGGTCGCCGAGCATAAGCGGTTGAGAACCGCTGCTTTAGAGAGAATTAAAGCTGGGGAAAGTAAAGGCGGTTGGTCGTTGTGCTGCTTCTTAAAACCGTTGGCCAAAGAAACATGACGCAAGGTTTGATGGGGGAACTTTACTCACAAGTCATTTACTGACTGCTTGGAAACCTAGTTTAACTGTCGGCATCTTAGAGCTGGCAACACACAAAACAGAACATTAAGTCCACTTGTTTGACGGTAATTTAATATCCTTACGTTCAGTAAAACAAATGCTGTCAAGATTGTTTCATATTTTAGCAAAGCCTCTTTGTATTTTGACTCAAGTTTATATATCTTTATCGTCTTCGTAGCCTATTTGTGTTGTTGTTGTTTTTTTTTTATGGCGTTAAGCCTGTTCATTCATAATTGTTGTCATCATAAGGTTGGTGAATCGCTAGTGCTTGTGAGAAAATATTACGAATTTTACTACATTTTTTGTTCTTTTTTGCACAGGATTCCAACAAAAGTTGCTTTTTAGCTGTGACGTATTTCCTGCTCCTTTTTTCGATTCTTTTCCATTTTGAATTCCAATCCACCTTTTTTTACGCATTGCTTTACCGAGTCAATACTGACAATAATTGTGATTTGTGAAGGACTTCGTAGCGGGGGTCAACTCGAGAGCATGCGAAAACTCTACAAAAACCGATCAGAATTCGTGTGTGACTGGACATGTCCTCTATAGGACTTGGAACGTTGTTGCTGATCCCTGTATCATCCGAATAGATTCACACTAACGTCGGGTCTCTATAAGAAATAAAGGCCTTAAGTTTCTTGTTTCTCCTTGAGTACGTATAAGGAATCGACGTCTACTAGAAGCACTAAAGACGGATGTGGGGTATTTACGACAATCTTTTAGATTAGTATTAGACTTTAACCCTTAAAGTGCTGAGCTGCTTTACAATGGGTGCATACAAAATGGAATTACAATACTGATGTTTAGATGCTAAAACTACCACACGCGTTTTAAGGGTTAAAGTGTATAAGATGTTGTTGTTTTTTTCACGTCTTTCAAAGTGTTGCTTTTAAAGAGAATATTATAAAATCTTAAAATAATTCACTGACATTCATGCGGGCCTTTCGGTGGCTCTACCTGCTCAATTGGCGATTGGCCCACCGGGCGTTTGCCCGAATGCCCATATAGCTAGTCCGCCCCTGGGTACAGGGTAAAAACCAGTTGCAGACGTAACTCCTGGAAGTATGGTTCTAATTATTTTATTTGATACCAAAAAAGGGAAAATAATCATTTAGTATTAAGAGATATGTTCCCTTAGATACTTGTATACAAGCAGTTTAAACTTTACACAATTATTTACTGCTCCTAACAAAACATGAATCAATTTTAAAATTATCCTATTAGTCAATTAATAATTGGTAATTAATTATTTTGTTCAATATCAATAAGGGAAATGAATGGTCCATTATTGAGATATATAACTGTAAATGTGGAGTTCTTCCCCTTAAATAATCCTAAATATGAGTATTTTTATATTTTGCTTATTATGTTTTATAAGTCTAGATGTATATCACCAAACTAGAATTTTATATACTCTGAGTAGATTTATACAAGGGCGTAACCATGATTTTATTTTTGGGGTGGGGGGGGGGGGGACTAATATGGCCTGGTTATTAAACGTTCCCTATTTAAATCTAAGAAATATCCTCTGTTTCTGAAAAGATGGAATTGTCTTTTTAAAAAAAAGCAAAACTTTTTGTTATTTGTTTTTAAAGAAAACAACATTATTTTTTATTTGTTTTATTAACAGTGTGAAGTATCACTCTAAGGCACTCTAATTCCGAAGTTCCCAAAGGGAGGTTACTCTGTATGTGTACGTAGAGTATCTCAGCAAGAAGGGAGAAATTATGCCAACCATGCAGGACCCTGGTAAGTGATTGTGGTAAGGGAGGTCCAATTTCATTATCAAGTGTCGGGTTGACAGGATAGTCCCTAACACCAGGTTACACACATAATTTCTTGTAGCGCTACTGTAAACATCCGGGAAACTACACGCACACAAGCCTTCCGAATTGGACCAATCCGGTTCTCAAATATGGGTGTGCAGACATTGATGCAATATGATACCTATTGTGGTATATAGTCTTTTATTAAAATTACGACAACTTTCAAAACAAAATAACTTAAAATTAATCGCTATTAGTAATAATTTTATTTGTTATTCAAATAGTTTTTTATATTTAAGTTCACTAAAAGCAATTTTTTCAAGAAGCTAAAAATATTTTTTAGAAAAATAAAATAATAATAATAATAATAGTAATAATAGCAATAATTAAAAAAATATATTAATTAAAAACAAAATATATTTTTAAAACATTGTTATTTCCCCTTGTGGAACTTATTTTTAAATGTACATTTTTTACTGTCAGATGTTCAATGTTTTTATAATTGGTAGATGGGTTATTTTACTTTTTATTTTATTAGCTAAAAAAAGGTTTGTAAAAAAAAAATTCGCGTATATGTTTTGAACACATCTATCATAATGAGTATGTCCATGGGACTTTTCTGTCTGAGAACCATTTAATGAAAAATGGGATGTGTATTGTTGACCCTCTTACTGTGTCAGGCTATTGGGTATATAAGAGATTTATAGACTTTGTTTTGACATAGTCTCTATGTTTATCTCAACAGAATGCCCATCATAACAATACAGACTAATGTCTCTGCTTGTCAAGCTGGTGCTTCCTTCCACAAAGACATCACAGAGATAGCCTCAGAGTTTTTGCAGAAGTCGCAAAAGGTAGGCTGTTCTTTTAACATGTGTCCATTTTTAGCGGGGCCCTTTCAAGGCGAAAAGTAGCTAATAGTTTTGTGTTGTCTGACTGTCTATCTGTCTGTCAAGTTTGGATTTCAAAAGCTAGAAAAGATTTTCTAAATATATAATGTAATATTTTTCAAACTCCGATAGTTTTGACAATTTTTGATATATGTGTTTTGATTTACAGATTATGAATATATAATTCTTTTTTTTCTTTTTTTTTTGCAATAATAATTTAGTAATTGATGTTTTTTTGGCGTAATTTTTCTGCGCATCCAAAACAGTCAGATATTCACCGGGTTTCTATGTGACGTCACACTAGCCTACTAATTTAATCTATTGACTTATTGTATAACGGGAGACCATACAGCAAAGTTAAATTCTCGTAATAGAAATATATTTTCGTCTATGAGGTTAGATCTAGGATCTTGTTTGCAAATTTAAAAAAATGCGTGTTAAAGGAGATTTGCATGCTTGACTAACCACGGCAGTGTGTATCTTCTTGCCTGACCACTCAACACACAACAAACACTATCGCTTGGTTGTCTAGTCATGACCGACTACACGACGTAGTCTCGACTAGCCTTACATTGACCAGTCAGACCTGCGATCTATTTACTTCTTGGTACTGGGAGGGGCTTAGATGAAAATGTTACTCTTTTTCTCTCGAGTTGGTTATCCTAATGCTTTTAGATCTACCTATACATGTCATGTATTTATAACTGTAACAAAGCTCTGGAATAGGCCGCCACTAAGCCTTCCAGTTTCTGAGATCTAAACGGGACGGACGCCAGACAGACCACACGAAACTAATAGCAGCTATTCACCTTTCAGGGGCCGCTTTAAAAAACGTGGAGTTGGTGGCGATGTTTCTATAACATTTGTGAAAAGTTTTGTTTTTTTTAATCTCTCGAAAAAAAAATTAAAGAACATGTAAATTAGGTCAACTAACTATTGTGTTGTTTTTTCTTATACGAGCTACCAATAATTTACCGAACAAATTTACTGCAAATCCGAAAATGATAAGAACAAATATCTTATATGCAATCAATTTACAATTTTTTTAAAAACAATCTATGCAGTTTATAGTGTTAGCACCATCCATTGTTACTGTATCTTTCTGTGGTCAACAAAAGGAAGGACTGCTTCCAGAGGCTATAAATAAGACACTGGTCATTCACCAAACCTTTTGTCCGTAGGTAATTCAGCAAACATGGTCATTGAATCACATCCGTAAGGCCAATGCTCAAACTGAACCATATCTTTATAACAAACTGAACCATATCTTTTATCAAACTCAACCATAACTTTATATCAAACTCAACCATATCTTTATAACAAACTGAACCATATCTTTGTAACAAACTGAACCATATCTTTATAACAAACTGAACCATATCTATATAACAATCAGGTCATTGATTACGTAGGACCATTAATATATCAATGGTCTCCATCAGTCACGAAGCGACTATGGATTATCGCAGGGAAATGAGATGAATGCCTGGGCATCAGCTGTGGTCGGAACGATGTCGCCCACACATCAGTTCCACCCTCTCCACGCAGCTGATGTATCTAAAGGAAAGGCAGTGCCGATACAGTTTGGGTTCAGAGGCGTCGTGTAGCACTGGGTTCTGCAAACTGCTTTAGGGTCGCCAGCTCCTGATTTTTTCTCTGGATTGACTCCCGAAGCCTTTCCCATGATTGGGTATAGCTGCAAGTCAACAAAGGTTTGAATTCAGAGTTTTCCATCTCCTAGGTGGGTAGCCAGACATGGCTAACGAACCCCTCCTGCCCGAAGCTTACTGGTTAAGGTGCCAGTCGATCACCTTTGCCCCTTCTCCTGTTAGTGAGAACAGTTCAGCAGGACTCAATATCTGAGCAACACGTCCTCCATCGGCCTTAAAACTCTATTTAATATGCGGATGTAAATACTATGTGATTAACACATTTAGAATCTATTCTACGTTTTTTATTTGTCATTTAATAGCTTAAATATTTTATGAATATGTTTGAATACAAATTTAAAAAAAAATGAAGTGCCCCTCTTAGACTTTGCGATCTATGGGTCATCTGTTTTGTGGTCCACTGTTAACGAGGGTGTCATGTGTTCAGCACAACAACCAAATGCCCTTACTGTTCCCCAAGTGCATCAAAATTTAGTGTAGACAACTCATGAAACTCTTATAATGGGACAACAAGTTTAAGTGCAGCATACATTGAAATTCTCAATACTACTCCCATGGTTCATCTGGTATTGACAACTTGAACTCTTACATTGTGAATGGACTTTGTACTTTTTAAAGTATTATTTCAAAACATGTGGCAGTCCGGGTTAAACCTTTCTAGTGGCCAGTGTTGGCCCGCGGGCCCTAGTTTCCCCATCACTAGGCTAGGTTGTAATAATCTTCAATTTTGAAGGATCCCCCGAAACACGTAGCGCAAAAAAAAAAAAAAAAAGAAACATGACGTGACAGTCCCTGCTTTCGCTGCACCAACAGTAACATGTCATCTTTAAAATGACAACACTCTACTATTGATTACAAATTGATGCAGTCATGTAGTTACATTAACTTTGTGTTTTTTGTAATTTTTTTAAAAAAAGGTAAAAAAAAAAAATTTAAAAAAATAAGCTTAAATGAAATTAAACATCGAAATCCGGAATCAGCTTTTTATTTTTCTAACATTATTTCGCTGTGGTGAAAAAATAAGTTTGCAGACGTCCACTTCTTGCCGCCATTGAGTACATGATTTCGTTAGGAAATCAATACGCCTCTCCTAGTTTCCTGTGCATGTTAAGTTCGCAAAAAAAAAATTTTTAAAAATGCATTACTTTGTTCTACATTAGAGACTGCATTCTAGGCCGAATTTAAGTAAGTGGAGGCTCCGGGCAGAATTTTTTCACACTTACACGTTTTCGAAAGCTTTTAATATAAATACTTTATTATTAATAATACTTATATCTATGTACAATATACCATTTTATATACTTATATCTATGTACTATTATACTACTTACCATTTTATATACTTATATTGTAGATGAAAAAAAATAGAGTAAATGTAGATTTTATCTCAATTTCTTTCTTTAAAATATATTTTAATAAAAAAAGTATATTTTTGAGTTTGTGGAAGGTTGAAGGTTGGGGCATAGCCATAGCTGCATTTGTAGGCCTATATTTTGGGCATGCTGCAAGCGGACAATTCTTAACCATCGACTTTGGAACCTGGTTCGAATCTCGGTGACGATTGGGATTTTGAATTTCTGATTTTTAGGGCCCCCATGAGTTCATCCAACTCTAACGGTATCTGACTTTAGTTGAGGAAAATAAAGGCGGTTAATCGTTATGCTGTCCACATGCGCGTGAACTGTTGGCCACAGAAACAGATGACCTTAACATCATCTGCCCAATATATCGCAAGGTCTAAAAGGGGAACTTTACTTTATCTTCCTATAGAATTGAAGATTATTAGACCCTAGGCTCACCCCACACAGTATGGCGGGTGTGGCTGCGGGCTGGGTACATTCTCGAGATTATCGAGACGACTATCCAGAGCAGTGGCGTATCTAGAGTATATGATGCCTGGTGCGGTACCTCATCTTGATGCCCCCCCCCCCCCAAAAGAAAAAGCTAACCAAATAATAACATTGCAAAACCTTACTTTTTTGTTCAAAATAATATGTATTCATTAATCAAATATTGTTAATTCAAAAAATCACTTTTACATAAACATACTACAAGTGAATTTTACGCGCTTTCTTGCTGGCAAAAGTATCAATAATTTTATCGAAATCAATTTTTTTTCCACCAGCTCGAGTTCAATGGACAAAATTGCCAAATTAGTGAGTCGTAAATTTGTAATCGTTGATCGCATGTAATTCTTGATCAGTTTAAGTTTGGAAAAACTTCTCTCGCATGTAACGACGCTTACCGCTATAGTCAAAAATAGGCGAATCATGATGACGATATTTGGGACTGAATCATCTAGCTGATATTTTTTTTATAAAATTCATAAGCTCAACAGGTACTTGTTTTGGAAGTTCGGAGGCTTCTGATGAGACTGTGACAAACCGTTGAAGCCTCTTTCGCTTCAGCAGAAATTCGTTTTTTATCAATGCCGCTAGGAGTACTATCGAGATGGATTTCGACCTGAGGATTTAATAGCTGGGAATGCGACAAAAATTCATATTTATCTGCTACATCATGAAGTTGCTCGAATTGGGTGATTATTTCTTGAAATATCCTGTCCAAGGTAGAATAAATTTCCCTTCGTAGTTCTTCTTTGTGTGTAAGTACAGAGTCGTCACTTTTCTCACCAGGCATCTTTTTCTTATGGCCAACACGTTTTTGAGGTTCTGTACTGATTCTCAGATCTGAGCACACGCTTTCGGCAAATGTAATGCTGGCTTCAGCGATGTCCTCTCGATTACTACTTTAAAATGTCTCTAATGTTTTTAGTTTGAGTGAGCAGTCTCGAATAGACAATCCTTGTTTTTGAAGGTAGGCTTGCGCATCATTAATTTCAGTTAATACAGGAGCCCAAAATCCAAGATAGGTGAGAAAACTAAAAGACTGAATAGCAACTAATAATTTACCTGCTTCAGATCTAGTCGATGAATATTTATCTCTGCTATTTAATGTCTCCAGAGTTTCTATAATTTTAGACAATTTATCCCTAACCATCTTGACGGCTTCTCCTCTGGCGCTCCAGCGGGTCTCAACTAAACGTTTAAGGCTAGTTCCGGTTATTTTGATGAGGATATCCCAGCGGTGTGTTGAAGTTGAGAAAAAGGCGTGTAAACGGTCCAGTGTACCAAAAAATGTTACCGAATTGAATTCAGCTTCAGCAGTTCGAATTCCTGCTAAATTAAGAGAATGGTTTGAGCAGGCAATGAATAGTGCTTTGGGATTGACTTCTAGAATACGTAATTGGACACCGTAGTTTTAACCTTTCATGACCGCAGCATTATCATAGCCTTGACCCCTGCAGTCCATTATGTCGAAGCCATCCGAACGCAGTTTCTCTAGAATCATCTCACGATTCCAGCAGCTTACTTGTCCTTTGTGTCGATGAAGTCAATAAAAGACTCACAAACCTGCACCCCGTCATTATCCATGACAACGTACCTTAAAATTTGGGAAGTCTGATCCAGCTTTGAGATGTCAGGTGTACTATCAAAAATAATAGAGAAATATTTGGCTTGTTATACTTGCTGCATGATTTGTTTTTTAACGTGATCCCCCAATATTGTAATAAATTCATTTTGTATTTGTGGAGACATGTATGTATTCGGTCTGGAACAAAGCTTAGTTCGAAGCACATGCTCCCTCAAGAGTGGACCGTACTTTGATAGTAATTTTACTAACTCCATGAAAAGGCCTTGATTTTGCCCTTCCAACACTTCTTCAGCTCGCTCGCGATGCCCACGTAGTGCCAGATTTTGCTTTAGAGAAAACGAATGATGTCCAAGATTCTCTTCAGGTTTTCGTCTCTTGTAGAATCAAATCTTGGGCCCTTGTTGTCAATACTGTTCCCTACTCTCAGGTGAACTTCCCTCCAAGCAAGCGATGACTGAATGTGAGATCTGCTGGTCTCATGTTTTTCTATTTTCGGGGATAACCTCCACCAATCATTGAATCCATCTTTGGATTTAAATGAAGATTTGGTACTTGATCTTGTTCAGAAGAGTATGCAGGGGAAGCAAAATAAGGATTCTTTTGCTGGCGAATAACACATCCACTTTCTAAGAACTTTCTCGCCGTATGACATTTGCCGGAAAAACCAAGCATTTCAAATCTTTCTAGCCTTTCCTTTGGCTGATTCTTGATATGTAACAGCTTTTCACCTTCTAGACTCTTTGATCCATGCCGTCAGACGTTTCAATCAGAGATGCCGATTTCTCCGTCTGAGCTTAAAATGGTTTTGAGGCGTCATCTAGACTAGTCAATCTTGAGCACTGTTCATTATTTTGTTTACGTTACAGTAATACAATTAACTAGTTAGTTTTAAAAAACTAGTAGAAAACAAAGGTTAGCTTATTTAAAAATATTGACATTACAATAGAAATATTTCCAAAATTAAACTATAAAGAATCATAAAGAAATGAATAAACTAAGACATTTGTTTAGAGCTAGAGTTTAGTAATATATTTGTAAACTCTTTATCTAGATTAAACCAGTGGACTAAACAATGAAGTAAAAAAAAGGTTGGCCTATCTTCTTCTTCTTCTTTATATTACAGAGCATTGATCCGTGTAGTACAACATGTACCGCGTGTCCGAAATAAATCTAGTAAATTAGATTCAAACTGTTCTGTAGCTTACATTGCATGGAAGAAATAGTCAAGGAGATGAAACAAAATAACGACATGACTAGTTTATAAATGGTTAGTTCATGTTTAAAATACAGTAGTTCATGTTTGCTCGTGTCCATACAATTAGTCGTTTTTACTGAAACGCTCAGGGAAATAGGAAATTAATACATACTGGGGGAATTTTGGTGCCCCTCTCCACTTGGTGCCCTGTGTGGCCCGCACCACCCGCACATTGGTAGCTACGCCACTGATCCAGACGCATACCACACGACTGTCAGATTTTTTTTTTCGGGTTCATCTAGGGTATGATGTACTTCCCCGGCTCCCCACCTGAACAGTGTTTATTAACTTCCTGCCTGGTTTGTAACTTGGCCGTGGCTCGTCTGCCCAGACAGTTTATTAGTTAATACGAAGATAATTATGCAACACAAATACAGACTATACGTTAACTTATATCAGTTAAATAACAAGAGTGTAAATGCAACAATTTAATGAATAAATAATGTAACATGACATGACAGATGAATACGGGTTTGGTAAATAGTATTTTACAAGGTCAAGTACAAAACACACAGCTTATTCAAAATAACATAGCACACACACCTTAGTCTCAGTGTCACAAATTCAGCCCACAACCTAATGCCATGGATGCAAGAGCCAAACCATACAATCAGGCTTGACACAAAGAAAATACTTGAGATACGCACAACAATGACCAGGCAGCCATCCAATGCGCTAGGTATCACAGTGTAAAGCAGTGATTCCCAAAGTGGTCTATATAGACCCCCAGGGGTCTACGAAGACTTCCAAGGGGTCTACGAAAGTTAAAAAGAGAATTGGGGGTCTATGAGATGTGCACGGGGGTCTACGATAAACATGTCGTGACTTTAATTTTGACAATTGGAATTTTTTCATACACACATTTATGATTTGTATCTTGAATGAAAAATTGTTTTATTTAATTTAATAACTATTTTTAAATAGTGTAGTTTTGTCTAGTTATAATTTTTTTAAAAATGTAGACTGTACAGCGTTAAGTATTTGAAATTGAACTTCATTACTTCCTCGTCCAACAAGCGAGTGTTAATGTGCCATTTTTTATGATGCTATGAAAGCAATTAAGCTGGAGAATCATTTGAGATGATGCCACCCTCATAAAAAGATAAAAATTTGCTAAACTTCCAAAGACTCAAAAATAAAGTTCAGAATACACCCACAAAATCCCTCTTTGACCTTACATTGAGAAGTAAAATACTAAAAAACCTCACACATAGGCAAATTATTGATTTTACCAGCCGTTGAAGAAATTGTAAAAACTCTTACACAAACTTATATCATTAAAAGAATTTCATGTTTGTGTTTTGTGGCTGGTGTATTGTTTTGGGCCTCTTGATGAAGAAGACTTGAATTTTGAAGACACTGTCGGCATTCTCTAGTGACACTCCACAAAGGCTAATTTCAATGGTCCCAATATTGAGCTTCCGAAACATATGTTTTCTCATTATGATGTGTACGGTTCTGATGTGAAAAAATTAACGGTGGTCCTATCTGGATAGTTTATAATAGGTGTCATCTTTCTTGTATATCGAATGAGAGTTTGACCATTTCTTGTTGTTTTTTTCAATTCACTATTAGTTTCTTCATTTCTTCCGGATAGAGAGTGCGATGTTCAATAGTGTGTATTGTTTTCTCACATTTGGCAAGTGTGTCAGCCTTCTATTTCCTTCAGAATTTAAACATTGGAGAACAGTGTTCTTGCTGTTGTTGAGCTTTACAATGTCATACAATATGTTTTGTACAAAATCTTTTGCATGTTCCTTCAGATAATTTGGATAATTACACCCAAATATCCCGACGGGAGATGCGAGCAGGCAAGGTGACCACCGAACGTCAGTTCATCCATCATGAGCTGTTTTATTTAGGAGGCATCAGAGTTTGTCAAGCCTTGAAGGACTATTTTTTAAATTAGTCACGAAGAAATGTAACTGTTTGGCGAACTTGGCTGATTCGCTAGCATGGTAGCTTTTAGCTCCAGTGCTCCTATTTCTTCTTTGTGGTTGTTATAGTGCACATTAGTTACAATGAACTTAATTTTTAAATTATTTTTCTCCATTGGGCCATTCAATGAGTATTCCAGCTCCTCCGTTTGTGGTGGCTTTCTGAGAACCATCCATGCAAAATCTGACCCATTGGTTGTTAGGGCAATGGATTTGTAGAAGAGTTCACTAAATTCTTGAGCTCAGTTAGAATATAGTCCAATTTTTTCTTTCTTTTAATTTAAGTCTTTGCAAACGACATATTTCTGCAAACAATATATTTCTGTACAGAGTTGGCTGAGTCAACCTTGTCTGGTAATAATGATGTATTTTTTTATTCAAATTATTATGGCTCAAGAAATCCACGAAAAACTGCTCTTTGTGAAAACTTTTACTGTGATACTTAAGGCACATAAATATTTAATGCTTTGAAGAACTACTTCATAAAACAATTCCCTATATGAAAAATAATCTCCGTAGCAATGGATGGTGAACTTGCAAACCTTAAAAAAACAAAAAGTTTCCAATGTGTTTAGTGATAGTAACGATACATATTAACTGTTATATGATGGGTTTAAATTTGAATTTTGTGATTACAATTAAAAAAAACAAAACTAATTCAACTTAAAATGTAGTTTTAAATTACTTTTTCACTCCGCGTCTCACTGGTTGGAAATTATTTTAAACAAAATGTGTAATTTGAAATTTATGAATTTTCAAGAATTCAATATAACTTAAGCAGGGGGTCTACGGAAAACCAGAAAACACGGCAAGGGGTCTATGAGACAAAAAAGTTTGGGAACCACTGGTGTAAAGTCTTGAAAAATATTCATACAAGTTAAAGACTAGGACAAATCACAGCCTTCGACTATGAATAAATGTGTGATCCGAGAATGGGAAGTGGGAAAAATAATATGTAAAAATAAAACTTCACATATACAGCCAAATCTGGGAATAAGTAGCATTTATTTCCCTTTTTCCATTCCAAACCAAATCATTAATTACCAATAATTAATTAACTAATTGGTCAATTATTTGATTGGATCATGTTTCGTTAGGTACAACAAATGATTGTGTAAAGTTTCAACTTGATCCAAGAGTAGGTGTGGGAGAAAAAAACGTGTACAAAATCGTACCAGACAGACAGAGTGAGTTAACTCTTTCTCTCCGTAATTATTTTTTCACGTTTTGAAGGAATTCTTCATTTGCCCCTTACTATTTCACTACCCCTGTTATGATTAAGCTTCAATACCTTTATTGTTTATCAGAAAATGTTGTATTTGGTATAGAATTAAAGGAAAATGTAAGCTTTTCTTTTTTTATAATTCAAAGTCAAGTTTAAAAAAATAAAAATTAATTTAATTTAATGAGGTCAAAATCAACGCTGGTATTGTCGATTAGGAGAAAAAGAGTTAATATAAGCTTTGTAAAAAAGGTTGGACACTACTGCTCTACAAGGTCTACTAAAGTTTACTCATTCCATTCTACCCTATATTCCTATAAAACTGACCAGGCTTTGTGTCTCTCTTAGATAATATGGGTCATGCTGGAGACAGACAACCAGTTAACTATGGGAGCAACTAAAGAGCCAACTGCTATTGTTTCAGTGGAGTGTATCGGGAGACTAAAACCAAAGTTAAATTTGCAGTTTGGCACGAAATTGGAAGAGTACTTGCTGCAAAATCTGGACATTCCTAAAAACAGGTAATGAGGATTTAATTTGAAACGTTATAATGTTTGCCCGATAGGCTCTCCTTTTGAAGTCGTCCGGGAATTCTCGGAGCTCTAGATCTAGTAGATAGCGTAGAGTGGATGGAGAAGTTATGAAAGCTTATATCGAAGGTGGCACGACGACCAGAATGTTTTTTTGTCCTAAACTCACAACAGTGATGAATGTTTATGTTATCCCACGAGACTTATGAAATAAATGTACTCTTTTCTTAAATGAGAATCTCTTCAAATTGCCTGCTATTGCTAGCTGTTGCCTAAAATTAAGTTCATTTTCTATTTCCAAAGAGACCATTAGATGTTACTGTAAATGGCGTGAAATAGTGTAATGTTGAAGAATGCGAATGTCGTGGAATGCTGGGTTCTTGCTTCCTGAAGTACTCTTGACACGTGACAAACATATATACTACAAACTGACTTAAGTCCGTTTCAGCAGACAAATACAAAGTTTATTTGACAATAGTAACAATAATACTGCACTTCTTGTCTGTGCTACAAGTCAAGAAAATCCTGTCCGCATAACAGCGGTATCAAAAACATCCAATACGTTAAAGTCTCCAGAGTATATTACAAATCACGTCCGCATCTCAGCGGGTAACACTGTACAGAATAATCCAGAATAATAATACATATCTCAAAAATAACACTGACATCAACTGCATAAAAGATACTTCTTAACTGTAAAAACTGCTCGACTTTTCTAAGTAGCTACTGTCCGTCCCGGACCAAAATATACTTGACCGCCCGGTCTAAAGGATACCACTTGACTGACGACTGACCTCAAACTCAACTTTATTCATTCTACTTCCTTGTTTTCTACATCAGGAATTCCACGTGTCTTTTAACATCTTAACATGACGGGAACATTAAATCAGGCAATGCCAACTGAGACTGTGACAGTTGCTGCCCCAAAAGAGTATTAGCTCTTGTTGCCCAATAAAAGCATCATTTCCTATTGCCCTAAGTATCATTGGTTCCAATTGCCCAAGATAAGAATCAGCTTCTCTTGTCTTATCTTATAAAATACAGACGTTACTTCAAAAAGATGGTTATGTCCTGCTTGTGTCCCTAAATCAATCTAGTTATGCATGTAAAATTGTTAAACAATGACTTAAATTCTAGCAAGTCTTGGGTTTTTCTGGCTGACTCAGGCAACCCATTTACAGACTCTAATGGCACTAGGGAATAAGTACTTTAAATCGTGTATTAAATATAGAAATGATTATATATGAGATAATAAACTTTTCACTATTTTCTTATTTAAAGATTTAGAAATACAGATACAATTTTACACTATTGTTTACCGCCGATGTAAAACAAAACGTGTCCATTGTCATCTTTTTATCATTGTTACAGGGTCGTCATAAAGTTTGTCAGAGTGCCAGCCCTGTTCTGTCAGTTTGATGGGCAGCTTCATGACATTGGAATTGAGTTCGATGAAGATGTTAAATCTTAATAACACAGTTTTGACGTCAGAAACTATAAGATAGTCCAATAATGTGTGATTAAAACCTCAAGGGAGATAATTACATTGTTTGTTTATACCTTTAAATAAAGAAACATAATTATGTCATGACATTTTACTCTTGCTTTCCTATTTACATGACTGACATGTTTTAAATGTTTTAATATAAGTCTTTTATCTAAGGTGATGGTCATTACATAAAGATAAAAAAGTTATAGTTTTTTTTAAAGACTTCACCTGTAATACTTAATAATTCTTTTGTATAAGTATAACATCATTATCATATCAACCAGGTCACTACTAATGGAATCGGTAGTTCTCTAGTAAAATAGGCTGTTACTCCTGAAGCATGTAGGAACTATCAGTACTCTGGACATTATGTAGAACAGTTTGCATTTGTATTATCCAGCTCAATAACACTACCAGACCCCTGTAGATCCTCATGTTACAGGATCCTCTGGATTTCAAAATGACAACAATTATTGTAAGAAGATTGAAGATGTATTTTTGTTACATACTAATGTTTTGTTACATACTAATGTTTTGTCGGGTTCCCTCTTATTGCTTGGCTTGGCTCGTTAGGAGTTACTTACAATTATTACTAAACACACTTCAACTCCAACTATAGATATCCATGGAAATACAAAAAATACTTTAATATCAAATAGAGCACAAATAATACACAATAAATATTAATATTAATTAACAACCACCAGTCCAGGAAGCAAATGTCCAACCTTCCTGGACCGGGGACAACACCTCATTGACTAACACACTCTCTCGCACATTCAACGAAGACGAAACCATTCAGTTCATAACACTTGCAAGACTATTCACATTCATAACCTGGGAGTACTTAAACAAGGGGATATGACTATCATACCAAAATATCAAAGTAACATATTCACTCTCGCCATACCTCCCCCTCTCACGATATGACTGTTATTAAATAACAGTCATTCAAATATATACGTATATATATACATTCATACATACACATACTTATATACATATATACACACACATATATATATATATAAATGTTTTCAAATAAAGAGCACAACAGGATATTATTATTGCTCATTTTAGTTATATATCAAAGTGTATCAACATTTTAGACAAAATAGAATATGCTTAGCTAGAGCGATCACTTACAAATAGGACACGACACTATTTACAACAATGAGAAAGAGAGAACAACAAAAAAAATACTTTTAAAAATAAAAAATTGTAGCATGAAGAGTAAAGTTACAATTTGAGAAAGACCTACGCGTACCCCACTTTGGGAACCCTTGATCATGAGCATTATTTTATGCATAAGTACAAATGGCTCCAATCTTATTTGTTAACAAAGCTTTTATCAACTCACCCAGTCTATCTGTCTGGTTAAAGTCTGTGCACGTTATTACTCCCACAATCGATTTCAGATCAAGTTGAGATTTTTGCAAAACTGTTTCTTTTACCTGACAATACAAGAATCAATCAACAACAACAAAAAATAATCATTAGTTTATCTTCTTCTGGTTTTTCCCAAACTCTTGGTCGGAGTCTGGCGAAGGTTGATGTGACCTTCCCTATGCGTTTTTTTTTTTAATCTCCTCTTCTAGTGACAGGTGACCTTGAATTGTGGACCCAAGGTAGCGGAATATCGTCAATGAGGATGGATGGTGATGGTGCAGCAGGTGGTCACATAGCACATTAGTTTTCTTTGTGCTAATGGTTAGGCCATACTCTTTACAAGTCTTGGAGAAGCAGGACATTAGTGACTGAAGCTCCTCTTGTGAGTGTGCCACTACGGCTGCGTCGTGCGCGAAGAGCATATCTCTTATGAGGGTGGTTCTGGTTTTAGTTTTGGCCATCAGTCTAGCAATATTTAGAAGTTATCCATCAAATCTGGAATGAAGATATGTGCCTTTCGTGGATTTGTCAAACGCGTGGTGGATTAGCATTGAAAAGAGTGCTCCAAAGACTGTTGGGGCCAGGACAAATCCTTGTTTGACTCCGCTGTTTATACTCAAACTTTCGGAGCAGGCGCCGTTGAACTGCACTGTACCTATCATATTTTGGTGGAAAGAGACAATAATATTTAGCAGCTTGGGTGAACAGCCTATTGTTTGGTTTTGTGCGGGAAAAGTGCTTAGTTATTCTAGGTACATTGTGAGTAAAACCATTTTAATTTTTTTTATTTTTTTCATTGACTACAAGTGCATTACTACAAAGTAGTGTTAAATGAATCCATCAAGCATCTAGAAATATGTTCTAATGTGTATATGTGTTTATTTAAATCTAAGTGATTTATTACAACTTTATGTCTATATCGCCAATCGATTTGTTCTATCAACCATGTGTACAGTACAAATACACCGACTCTTGCCTCTCGTATACATTCACGCGCGCGCGTATAGCATTATGGGATTTTTTAGTGTCTACTCCTTGAGTGTTTCCACTTCCACTTGTCTCCAAACAACTAGTCCTGTTCATTCATCTTAAGATTGGTATGAAATTGGAGACAAAAGAGTAGCTTTCATTATTTATAAAGAAATCTTATTCAGCAGACGACAGGACTCTCTTAGGTGTGTATTTTTTTTTGCCTAGTTGTCCATGGCAACGAATCATGGTTCCACTTAACTCTGGAATAATTTCGTAATCATGAATATGACAATAGCTGATAGCAGGTAAGGAAAGACGAATGAAATCTATAGTAAAAAAGTAAAATTAATGTCTTAAATACATTGACTAATACTTATACAAACACAAATAGAAAAGAATAATAATAATAAATAGTGTCAATAAATTTTTTTTTCTATTACTTTGTAAGACACAAATTAATACAGGATTGTTGCACATTTTAAATAAAAGCCATTTTCAACTTTATATTTTATATAAGAAAAATCAATTACAAAGATCGACTGGGCAGCCAATAAAAAGGTGGATGTACCGTTAGTTATTTATTACTTTTTAATGTGCATGTTTTTTTTATTCAAGAATAAACATTGTCTAGAGTTCAAACCAATATTTACAGATATCTATCTCCATTCTTCAGTTCTACATTATGTCTCTTGTTCTGCGTTCCATAGAAACAGTATATACAAAAGGAATGTCACCTTACAGCGCTGCCACTGGACTCTACATGCGCGCCTTGATGCTGGCGTCTCAATGAATGATTTAATAACCACTCTGCAGGTTGGACTACTCTATAGGTTGAAGCTTGTTAGTATCAATAACTTTGTACACAGTGAGTACACACTATATATACAACGTTTTTTTCCCTTGTGCATACATCTGGGATGAAGTGCTATTTTTTTTTGTTCTAATGAGAGTTTCATTGTTTCGTGAAATGGGACTTCTTAGATAGACCACATGAAATATTAAAGACTTAAGCTTGATGAAGAAAAGGAAGCACGCCTTTGTGAGGTCAAGAGAACGCGAGACACGGACGTCAGAATAGGGAACTCACCAGCACTGCTTTTCGGTTTGATAACAGAATTTCGTTTCAGATCGGTCATGGATACAATACACCTTTTGACGTACTTCGTGCTACTGGGTGGAGGACTTTTTACTTGTGAGTTGGTCATTTGGTCAATGTGTTGTTTTTATTTTTTATGTTTACGAAACGAAGATAAATCTTAATTAGTTCTCGTAACAATAGTGATCTTACACTTAAAAGTTCCTTGCGATCTCTAAGGCAGACGATGTATGTTATTTGTTTCTGAGGCCCATGGTTTACGAGGGTGTCATGTGGCCAGCACAACAACCAACAGTTTTCCAGTTTATCAGGTACCCAATAGAGCTGGGTGGAGCCAAAAGATCCCAAAATTAAAAATCCCAGTCTAGTCTTCACGGTTAAGAAGCCAAGCGCTTGACCTCTCAGCCACCGCGCCTCTTACAATGTAAAGTCGTACCTATGGACACTCTAGCGGCCTAGAGAAGGGACAGAATCTGCGGTGTGGGCGACTACGTTCCGACCGTGGCTAATGTCCAGTCTTTTGTTTCATTTCTTTGAGATGATATATATATATATTCCAAGACATAAGGTAGCCAACAATGACAACACTATTTGATAGTAAAGCAATTTTTTTGTTTAACTATTTTTCGTGCAAACAATACTATGGCAAATCATTACCATAACAAAAGTTTTAAAAATCACTAGAGTTATTATTTTATTAACTAATATTTCATGACGTTAACCGTTCAACACATTCTCCAGGTTGTTTTGGAAATCCATGCTTTATGTGGCCTTCCGCGAGATATTTTAATGGCTTTTGTTACAAGCTGAGTAATGTGACCAGTAACTGGACAGATGCACAGGTAAGATGATTTAACATTCTTGAAAAAAAAAAAGGAAAAAAGAAGAGTGATATTCACACAATTTTAATTCCAGCATTATGTTCAAATAATTAAATATGGTAAAGCAAACTGCACTTTTCATATCATCATAATTATTCCTTTGGGTTCCTCGTGGAACATAGGGCCTCGACAAAAACACGCCACTCTCCACGGTCTCTTGCTAGTTTCTGATGGTTATTCCAGCTCTTCCCGGTCCTCTCGGCTTTTTCTAGTACACTGCGTTGCCATGTTCTTTTTGGTCTTCCTCTGCGTCTTATTCCCTGGGGGTTCCACTCTAAGGCCTGCCTAGCTCTGTTGCTGGTATCTTTTCTAAGGGTGTGACCAATCCATTTCCACTTCCTCTCTAAGATCTGCACTTCTATATTTTTCTGTCCACTCATTTCCCACAGTTTGGTGTTTTCTACTTTGTCGCACCAGTGTATTTTTAGGATATTTCTCAGGCATCTGTTGATGAAGGTCTGTAGTTTTTTGTTGTTGTGGCTTCAGTTGTTCTCCATGTTTCAGACCATACAGTAGGACAGCCTTGACATTAGAGTTAAAGATTCTTTTTTTTAGTCTTGTTAGAGATGTGGGGAGATTTCCAGGTTCGTTTTTGCTGTGTAAATGTCTAACGCGCTAGATTTATACAGCGTTTAATGTCTTCATCTGTTCCACCTGATGTACTGACTACAGTCTCAAAGCATATAATTTCCAATTAATATAGATATATCACAACATATAAGTTGTAATGGGGTGGTCATGGGCAGAACTGATAATACTGATACTTAGTAATAAGAGAAATACAAAATAATTGTTAGTTCCCCTGAGTTCCTCCGATGGAGCACAAAGCTTTTAATATGCGGCAAATAAAATTGATTATTGAGTCGATTCTTATAGAAGTGATGTTTTTAAAATTTTAAATATGTCAATGAAACATGATGTTACGTATTGTGTGCCAGGTTTCTGCAAGATGGCCTAAACTCTTGTGGTTTTAATTTATAAGCTCATAAAGATTTGGCTTCAATGTATTTTTGTTTTGTTTTCTTTTCTTTGTCAGAGAATCTGCAATAGAGAATTAGTCTCGGCTAGATTAGCGGAACCGAGTCTTGATTCTAGTCTGGCATTTCTTATCAAGATTTTGACTTTAACCGGAGAAGGTAAGTTTTGTTAGGAACAAAGAGCCGAACTATTTTTGTTTTTTTGGGGGAGGGGATCTGGGTGGTGGATCGAGAAATTAACGTGATCGCTTCTAAACCTGGTCTATTCCAAAACTCATCATACATCTCCGCACTCACTTTCCCGACATTGACGAAAGTACCTGTCTTCCGGTGCGATTATCTAATGGCGCCCCCTCATCACATCTTCCCACTGTCGCTGGTTTATCCATTTATTGAAATATCGATTCTTGCCAATAACAGACGTTCCTCTTCCAAAGAAGATCGGAAACCAGAAATGGATATTTCCATTTATATAATTTGAAGTATCAGATGTAGCGATGCGTGACATAAGAAAGGTGCCCTCCTTCCCCGAAGCGCTATAAAAATTATCTCAGGCGCCAATTGGTCATTACTGTCATAACGGAAAGCAAATGTATGCAGATGGTCTCTGAATTGGAAGGTTGTGGGACATACATTTGATTGTTGAGACCCAGAGAAACGCCCTTGCCGAAGAAAGGGCAACGGCTTTGTCTGCATCAATGGGGCCAAAATATGCACAGGTTCCCGACTGGATTTGCATAATCACGTGAAATGATGCATTCCTTAATCTTTGGAGTCGAAGACAATGTCTTATGCAGATGTAGGACAGACATTTTAATGTAAGACAGTCATAGGTTAAACCCAGACGGATCGTTATAGTAGGCCTCAACACTGACCAGTGACGTCACAACATGCGGTCGACAACCAATAGCTCGTTGCTACTTCGTATATACATAATGGCAGTATGTTCAGCCCTATCGGAAACTGCCTAGCTAGGTCGCCATAACCAAATTGCAAAGCTAATACACCAGCACTTGGTTTTAACACACAATTTGATCGGTAAGGATACTCCTCCTTATTACAAAACTCACCACAAGAGGTTCTCGAGTCTACGGATCATCTACTGTACTGGGTTATGCCTATTTTGACTGACAAAACGATAGATTTTAATCGCCCTGATTTGCTGCTCATCGATTAAAAAAAAAAAGCCACTACTATTATTAACATCGCCGTACCACTGTCTTATAATTTTTAAAAAATGAGTTATAAAAACAACAAAAAATATGGGAACCTTGGCTTGGAGATTAAGCATTTATGGAAATTATCTAAAACAACAATATACCCCATTGTTATATCAACCGAGGGGATAATAACAACTGACCTCACAGATACCTTCAAGGCCCTTGGCATTCGTAGGAACATTCTCGTTGCCTGTCAGAGGGCGGTACTTCTGCAGACCTGCCACATCACCAGAAAATTCTTCGGTGGAAACTGATAAAGGGACTACGATGTGTTTTCTTCCCTTTGACGAAACTCGACCCAGATTTCGTCAGAGAATGAATACTCGTTCTTTTCTAACATAATAATAATAATAATAATAATATCGCTGTATTATTTTATCTAATATTTCAGATTGGTGGATAGGCGGAATAATTAATTCATCAATTGGTAGATGGGCGTCAACCAATGAAAGCATCACTTCCGGTAACGTGACTTTCACTGGAACAGGACAATGCATTCAGATGTCTGACACTAGGCTAGACTGGTTACTTCCCTTGATGACCGACGGCATTTGCAGCGCCAGCAAAAAGTTTGTCTGCGAATTCCGTTAGTTTTTTTTTTCTTTTTAAACTTTCAGTGAAGTCTCAATCTTCGTAGAGTTAATGAACGTGTAGCTACATTCTTGGCTTTTAATTCTGAGAGTTCCAATAATCCAATTTTCTTATTTGATAGCATCAGTGTCACGTAAAAATAAGTGTCAAGATTGATTTCATTGTATAATCAATAAAAAACGTGTCTACATAAATAACAGAAATATTCCAATAGAACTCAAAATAGCCAAAATGAGTTAAAAATAAGCAAGGGTCTTTTCAGTAGCTTCTGCTTCTTTCCTGTCAATTGTCTATTGCATTACTAAATGCATGACGCGTAGGACGTAATCATCTTCTTTTTTTGAAGTAACGTCTGTATTATATAAGAAGAAGATATAAAGACAAGGGAAGGCTATAAGCGGGGAGTCCGTAAGTTTTAAGCTACTTTAAGTCTACTTTTGTGAATCTATTACTGAAATTAAATATATTGTATGCTAATTGTGTGTGTTCAATCTTTTTATGATTGTTACTGAATGATTAAATTATTTTTAATTTTTAAAGTGTAATTATGTTATTTCTTCACAAAATTTGGCACCGGGGCCATCAGATGTAACTATGGGAAATTGCAAAGACCTAATTAAATTGTAACATCAGTTTCTGTGAAATATTCAAACCACACAGTAGCTAATATAGGATAAGGTTAGGGTTACCTGACGTCTGGAAAAAGCGAAACGTGGTATGTTCTTGTCCGGCATCATTGACTTAATTGTGAGAATGTCCGGCTTTTACCCTTTTAGGCCTATTTACTGCAATGGCAGTTTATCCAGCAATCTTTCATATCCTGTGTTTAAAATACACAGACTAACTTAAGAATAAAAAAAAATGTTCAACCTCCTTCATGAAAATGTGTTTCTATATTTAAGGCTCGTTTCACAGAGCTCTTTTAGATCTGTGCGTAAAAAGCTAACATTGATAAACGCACAGTGAACAAAAGAGAAAAATAGACTTTCCATTGACCTACTGACCAGGGCCGGTCCTAACAATTGCGGGGCCTTATGCAAAACGGATAGAACGGATATCAAATTTTGAGATTTTGTATCAGAAAATACATTTGTTTTTTTGCAATAAACTTTTATTAAATGAAAGCTGACATTGCCGGTTTTTTTTTAAATTGCGGGTAGTATAGGCACGCTAAAATTGACAATTTTGCATATTTTTCTGGAGAGTTTTATGAGTTCTCAGATTTTAATATATATAATTTCAGTAGATTTCCGGGACTTTTTTCATATATTTTGCAATTACATATTTACAGGAGACCATGGAAAAAATCAGGAGGCCTTTGAAACTTTGTTATTATATATACAAGTTATAATGGTTTAATTTAATAATTTACACCTAGAATTAGCGCGGGTTCTATGAAAGAGCGAGACCATTGAGACTAGGCTGCAGTGGCCTAAGGCCGGCCGTGCTACTGACTGACAGGGATGTTCTTGGCAAAGCATTGGCCTGCACTCCAAAGGAAACTCGTACATGGAGTTGAGTGAAAAGTCACTTATTCGAGACCATTCCTTATAGAAGGCCTGAATACTGACTACAACGTCACAACCTGGGGGCAGTTTAGACCAATAGCTCGTTGCCACGTCGTACAGACCTGTGACGTGGAAACGAGCTATTGATCTAAACAGCCTGTAGGTTGTGACGTTGTCTATCAGTGTTCAGGCCTAATAACGTAGGGAACCGTCGAATGTCGTCAAGCTAAGTCTCTACGCCAATAAAACAACTGCCTCTCTTTAAAGCCTTAAGAAGTAGTCTGTTTACATTTCGTTATTCTTCATTGGGCAGATTATTTAACTCTTTTTCTCCTAACTAACGATACCAACGTTGATTCCACCAAAATGTGGTAAATAATTACGGAGAGAAAGAGTTAAAGGTCATCCGTTTCTGGGCCTACGGTTAACGAGGGTGTCAAGAGTCCAGCACAACGACCAACCGCTTTTACTTTTCCCCCCCACTGATGTCCGGTACCCATTAGAGCTGGGTGGACTCGGAGGCGCCCGAAAAACCCTAAAATAAAAATTCCAGTTTTCACCAGGATTCGAACCAGCCACCGCGCCTCCAGAAACTAATACAGAATAAGGGTTATTTTTCTAATCAGCGGGTCTGATAAACAGGTTCAAGGCTTGAGACAACCACGAATGTATTGGAAGCTATATCTTGTTCGTTGTTTCTCGCAGGTCCAGGCAATCCTTGTGTGGACAAGTTCAACGGAGCAGACTACTTCGGTGGCTTCTGCTACAAGCAATACACAAATGTCTTCTACTGGGATGGATCGATTGTAAATACCGCTTTTCGACTCTTTTCAATACAAAGTTAATATCAACTGTCTGTCTGTCTGTCTGTCTGTCTGGTACAGTTGTTTTTTTTTACACGTTTTTTTCTCCCACACCCATTCTTGGACCAAGCTGAGACTTGACACAATTATTTGTTGTATCTAATAAAACATGAATCGGACCAAAAATTTTAACCAGTTAGTTAATTAACTATTGGCAATTAATTTTTTGTTTGTATTCGAAAAAGATAATAAATGTTATTTATTAAGAGTTGTGGCTGTATTTGTGGAGTTATTTCCAATTTCGAGTGAAGTTGAAATTTTGCTTAATTATTCATAATGAATACTAAAAAAAAAATTAAAAAAAAATAAGTTGCATAAAGGAGGTATTGTCTTTTTAAAACGTATTTTTAATGCTTTTCTGGTTTAAAAATACAATACCTCCTTTATGCAGCTTATAGAGCGATTGATTTTGCTCCTAAAAAGTCATGAATTTGAGATTTAACCCCCCCCCCCCCCCCCCCCAGAAGGAATCCTTTTTAAGAGAAAGTATAGATTTACTTATGCTTGCCCTGGATGTCGCAAAATATGTAGGTCACAGATGGGGCTGCGTAGCCACGGGAAATACTGCATTCCTCATTAATCTTCGGACTCGAAGACACTCCTTATTATTATTATAGATCTAGTACACTTTATAATATTCCAATGATAAGCATTACGATCTAGACTTAGAAGACGATGCGCAAATTGTTCCTGAACACTAATTTATTAAACTCGTCAGTCAGATACGCTTTCGGAAATTCCCGAAAGCGATAATCATTTCAAGAAACCCGATAGTCCTTTCAAAACCGATGTTGGATGTTGCCCTAGATCTAGATTTCTAGCCAAATTAAAATTTATTTCATTTTTTTTTTACTATAGTTCTACCCCCTGGCGTTGTACTGCATGGTAGTGAACTGCATGACATTGATCTGCATGACATTAAACTGCTTGGCATTTAAGTTTTTCGTCTAAGCATCTAGCCACCACCCCCTCCCCTTTTTTTTCAAACCTTTTTGTTTTTGACCACAATGAAATCGTAACAGTTACGCTACACCTTTTATGTTCTGTACTCACCCGCGTTTAAAATTTGCTGTTAAGGTATTTTAATTTATTGTATTAAGATCAGTGGCGTATCTAGGGTGGGGAAAGGGGGGTCCAGATTTAAAAAATTCCACCCCCCCCCCGGCTCAATCGGAATTTAGACTTATATTTTATTAAGTACATTATATCATGTCATGATGTCGAATGTCAAAATGCAAGGGCCCTAAAAAGGTCAAGACCTCTGGGCCCCCAAATCCCTAGCTACGCCACTGAATATGTTTTACGATTGATTAAAAGCTCTACTCTTTAGGTGGAACAAATGTATAAAAAGCAGAGTGTCGGAGAAGTTTTATGAACACGCGTGAGCTTTGCTTTGAATGCTAAATTTTAAATGCTAAATGTTAAATGCAATTCAAATGAAAGTGCAATGACGGGACAAAATGTACAAGGATGAATTTCCGATCTCATTTACACCCACAAGTGTTTAAAATCATTTTTACAAAAGCTCGAGGGCAATAGTTATCGCTGGATTGTCAAGTCTGTGACCTTTAACCTAATGAACTCTGTTGATAGTCTCTTTTAAATTCATTCTAAACTTTTTTTTTTTTTGTCCTTAACCTATCAACTAGCAGGACTGTTTATGTGTAAGCATGTGTGTGTGTGTGTGAGGGTGTGTGCGGGTGTGGTGAAACTCTTTGCTTAGGTACATCCCAAGTCTATATTTATTTAGTGCCGTATTGAAAATGTTTTCCTTCACTTGGTCGTGTTACGAAATGATCTGCATAACATGTACACGAGATTTATGCACGGCCGTCTCATGAAGTTGCACGTGATTTAGACTAGACGACGCTGTGATGGTGATAAGGGTTTTAGGAAACCTTAGTTGCGACCTGGGTCCATGACTTCAACCTGTGTCCATGACCTAGACCTGGGTCCATGACGTAGACCTGGGTCCATGACTTAGACCTGGGTCCATGACTTAGACATGGGTCCATGACGTTTATATGGGTCCATGGCATTTACCTGGTTTCATGACTTAGACCTGGGTCTATGACTTAGACATGTGTCCATGACTGTGGTGCCATCCATATTTGACATCATGAAATGTTATGATAATAGGATGCGTTTCTAGATGAAATTAAAGAAAAGGTATAATATGAACGGCTACTTCTGTCTGATACAAAGTTTGAACACTTCATTTTTACCTCTCCCCATTCTCGGATCAAGTTAAGACTTTGCACAATTATTTGTTGATCCTAACGAAACATAGATCTTTTTTTTTTTTTAAAAAGTAACCAATTAGCTGATTATTACGTGGTAATTAATTAATTTTGTTTGGTAGCCTATAGAAAAGAGGAGATAAATTTTATAATGAGATATTGAGCTGTAAATGTCGGAGTTATTCCCCTTTGATAATTTTTTTTTTAAATTAATTTTTTTTTAAAAATATTTTGCGTGTTTACGTATAAAGTGTGAGGCTTATAAAGTACGATTGAAAATTAAAAGTCATCATTTAAACAACATTTAAAAACACACTTACTTAAAAAAAAAGCTAATCACATTTTTAATGCTCATTCAGTTCTTACAATATTATCATGTGACCGGAGATGCATGAAGCATGGTTGTAATCATTCGTGATGGGTCTTAGTAAATGGAGGCCGTAGGCAGGAAGTTTTGTGAATGTCCCCTGTTGCCCCAAACCTCAACCTTAAGCTTCAATATAACTGCCCCTTACCGTAATTGGCAATATTCACGATAAACTAAACAATGTCCAGAATGCTAAATTAAACTTCAATGTTGCCAACGAATTAAAAATAACGCTGCAAGGTTGTAATCATAGACTTATATATACTATATATCTGACTGGACATGGAGATTTTTTAACACTACAAAAAATGTCGTGAAAGTATTTTAGAAAGTCGGATCAAGGCGTTGTTCTGTAAAGTAGTTAAAAGAAGTAAATCTTTTTTTTTCAACCCTAACCTATGTAATATATAATTAAATTTTTAGATCTAGAGCTAGTATTTGAACATAAAAAATAAGAGTACTCTCGTCTCATAATTATTATTTTGCAATCTCGATATGGATAAATTAGAAAGATCTAGGTAATCAACCTATTTAAATGTACATAAGATGATCTAAATCAACTTGAATTATTTCCATCTAGGATTTTTGAAACATTATCTCAATTATATATTTACGTGAATATCCGAGAAATGATTTTGCATTATTTCTAAACTTTGAAAACTAAAGATCTTTACTTTTCTAAGACAGAAAAGATTGAATGGGGCGACTCCCCTAAGAGCCTGAAAAAAGAGTTTTTGTACTTAAAAATCTATATATGTCTAGGTCTGTGAATCGATCAATCGCGGATAATAATTTATTTCCGGTTTCCAGTCTAGATATAATATATAAGTCTATGGGTGTGATTCTGTGATGTAGAAAAGTCCCTCAAAAAATCACCATATAACTTTTTAAAAAAGACTTAGTTCATCAACACTTCCATTATTCTGTACACCAGATACATTAAAAAGCTTGCTATTTATAGTGGGGGGGTTTTTTCGCTATAGATGCAAATCTCTGATATTAATGTATTTAAAAGCATGTCATATTTGCGAATAAAGACATAAATTACTTGTACATTTAATATAATTTATTTATCGTTGACTAATATATATCTGACTATATCTGCCTATTGTTTTAAATATATTTTTGAGCATGTAGTCTGCACTGCAACAAACCGCCGCTGATAGTAATGCTACAATCACGTTATAGAATTTTGACTGGAAGGTAATCTAAACGTCATCTGTTTCTGCAGCTCACGAAGGTGGTAAAGTAGCCAACACAACCAGCATCTGACTCCCCTTCGACCCACCACCTTACTTCACGAATAGTTTTACTCAGGGACGTCCTCAACTTTGGAATAAGAAAAATCTGTAACTTATAAGATAAGAAGAATATTAAATATTAGAAAAAACCTTCCCAGAATCAAAGTTTAGCCCTTTAACTAGACAATTTGGTTTTATAACACTCAACTGAAACTGTTCAGAGTCGTAGGAGATTGTGTGCTGTAGCTAAGTGTTAAAGCGCTTGGTTTCCGAAACGAGGGGTCTCCGATTTGCAGCGTATGTAGGCTATGTATAGTTGTACTTGATGTATTTCTGCAGTACCTTGATAATCCTAGATGCTTGGGAATCATGTATAGTGTATTACTGTTGCGAGTCCTATAAGTAAAACATACTCCGCTACGAGACAATATACAATAACGAACAGGATCAATGCACAGTAACTAAGTTCACTCGAGATGAAGATCTAATAACAAACTTTAATGCAGAATGGGCCACATTCAAGTCAGTCCCTAAGACGATGTTATCTCTTCAAGAGCCTAGCAATAGCAGTCCTAAACGTCTACAAGAATAATCTCTAGCCCAATACCTATGTCGTCACTAGAAAATTCAGTCTACTTTAAAGACTGGGAGTTTGAGTTTCGGAATTTTCAGGAGGCTCCTGAGTGCACCCAACTCTAATGGGTACCTGAAAGTAGTTGCGAGATATTTAGGCAGTTGGCTGTATAGCTGGCCACTTGACACCATCGTTAACCGTTGGCCATAGAAACAGATTACCTTGAAATCCTCTGCTTTATAGATTGTAAGGTCTGAAAGGAGCTCTTAAGAAAAGCTAACAAGATGATGAACAGAAACAAAGACAAGAGAATCCAGAAAATCTATGCAATGGCATAATGAATAAATAAACTATGGTTTTTATATAGCGCTACTTTCATGCTTATAGCATGCTCAGAGCACTTTGGTCCAATCTCAGTTGTGGACCAGTGGGTGGGGGGTATCTAGGAGAAGGTTTTTCCGTGCTGCCTTTAGGCGCTCAGTAAACACAACTCTGCCCGAGTTGGGTGTCGAACCTCGAACCCCCTTCATAGGTAGCCCAGCCAAGCTACGTTAGCCTCTCGACCACGCTACCCAACGAATATGCATTTTGAATATTTCTCTTATATTTCTCTTATATAATTTTATTCCCTTCAGGCAAAGTGTAAAGAAGAGAAGGCCATTCTGGCAGAGTTCTACGACTCAGACACCTATTACTCTGTCAAAAATTATACACAGCTTTTAGTAGGTAAATACTTTTATCCTACTGTTGCGTGCGGATGAAACTCTTTAATCATACACCAACGCAGAACTAAAAGTCGTAGGTTATGAGTAATTTAATCCCGGTTCATCAAATAATAAAACTAATAATATCCTTGTTCTTATAAATCCATTTTCCATCCTTACGTTCTTTCTTTTTCAACACGCATGCGCACCATTCCACATTCATACTACGCTGCGCACGTAACAGTTAACATCTATCTAAAGCACTCTGCCTGCCTACGTATTTTTTTCAGCAATTAGCAACAAGGCCGGCCTTAAACATAGACATAAAAAAAAGATTTATTCTCTTATGAATCAAACAAGAGAAAGAAATCGTAATTGACAGATGTGGTAGTATAAGTTGAACTAGTCCCCTTTGGGGATGCTTGAGCCCTGAGTAAACAAGTTTTTTTATGCATTTTTAAAGGGATCACGGTAACATTCACAGATACCCCTTCTTCCCCCCCCCCCCTTTTCCCGCATTTTGCAACTAGTCCAGACAAGTGATCGGATCAGAGCGTTTTGGGAAAGTGGAAAGTATGAAATTTCGCTAAACAAAAATAATTGGTAAAAATGTTTCAAATCACACATATTATTGTTACTCTAGACCTATTACAAATTTAATCACTTGACTGGCCCAAACTGATTGATATAATTACACTTAATATAGGTTGTTTTTTTCTGTTTTCACCAAGTGTCATTGAAAGTCTGAACTCTGACCTGTGACGTGGTAACTAGCAATAGGTCTCCGCTGACCACAGGTTTCCACGTCACAGGTCAGTGTTCAGGTCTACCATGACAATTGGTCTTGGTTTAAATTCTTTATCAAAGCATAGCTGCCAAGTCCAAATGGATCTAATTTGTATTAAACGAACTCTTGTCTTCAACATTCTAAAAGCAAAACAGGTTTTCATCGCCCCCAACTCCAAACTCTTTCTCGAGGACAGTGGCGTCACGCTGGGGGATTCTGGAAACTTCGAGTTTCTTATCAGGACCTGCAGGGACCTGAAAGTGTACCTTTGGTCAGACGCTGACACCACAGCGGCACTGAAGTCATTCAGCACGTCAATTTCTGGCTCAAATAGTGTTCCCCAGGGAGACTACTACGTCATTGACTACGGCATGTGAGTACACACACGCGCGGACACACTTTAAGTTATTTTGTGAGAGTGGGCGGGGGGGGGGGTAAGGGTAGTATATTATAAGTACCTGGCAGTATCGGACGAGTATCGGGGATTTTCATAAATGGCGGATAACTTAACTAGCTAGCTTTTTTTGGTGTGTGCTGGATTGCAGGTAGGAAGCGTTGTTTAGTTATGTGATTTATAAGATATATGTCAGGTCTTTATTATTTGAGAAGGGTAATAACATTATTTTAAAAAATTCGTAACAATATCAATATTAATACACAATAGCTCAATTATTTATTTGGTATCTTTAGTTTAGTATGATTGAAATATTTCAATTTTTGTATTTATTACAAATAAATTACAACGCATTACATTATATAGTGTTTGTATAGTTAGAGCAATTTCAAATGTTCATGTGTGATTTTTAATTAACTTAACACCATATACACATACAATCGTACATATGGTATTACACTGTGTGGATGATAGTATAAAATAAAATTATATATTTAATATAGTATGCAAGATTTACTGGTATGAGCTGTTGAATACTGAATAAGATTTGTAATATATCTAAGTAAAAAATGTCAAATTATTAGTTTTGAATAAGTGCATATCCATTATTTTAAATAATAGAAGGTAACTAAAAGAAGTGAGAAAATGAAAGAGTAAAGATTGGGGGAAAAACTTTAGAAATAAATAGACAAAATAAACAAGAAAAACATAGAGAAAAAAAAAGGCTTATACGAAGTGTAATAATATCAATTAGTCTTGATCAGACATGTAATTAAATTTGTAATAGATCTAGAATCTAGACGAACAACAATGTACATATTTTTACCGATTGTTTATGTTTAGGGCAATTTCATGCTTTTAGCTTGCTTAATAGGCTATCATCCTATCACTGGTCTGGACCAATTGGGAAAAGGGAGGGGTAGGGGGTATAAGAAAGAAAGGGATGGATCTGGATGGATATTACGTTATTGGTTTTTCAAAGTATTTACAAAAAAAAAAAAGGGGGGGGTGTGAATTCGAACTCGTGACTCACGCCTCCACGGGCCGACATTCTAACCACTCTGCTAGTGAAATACTTATGACTAGAGAAATTATGAAGTTCTGTTCCAAGTCTTCTGCTAGGACAAATTTGTAAAAATGCTCCTTCTTCACTAGTGCTATTAAAGCATGGAATTGGCTGCATGAGCTAGCCAGGAATACCAATGACTTGTCAGAATTTAAGGTAAAACGTAGTCATCTTCTTTTTTAAAGTAACGTCTCTATTTTATAAGATAAGATAAGCGCATCACAACAAGCTGGGTTTAAATCAGAGCAATATTTACTTAACTATTATTGAATGCATTTTGATATGTTAGTTCTAGATGTAGGTCATTATTGAAACTGCTGTTATTTCAGGGTGACTCTCAGGAATGCGACTTTGAAATCTTGCAGTCATGAGAACTGTGGACTGTTGAGTTCTAGCATCTCGATTCCTAATTTCCAGTGTAACAGAGTAAGAGAATAGAAGGATAGAATTAGAAGGAGAGAATTAGAAGGAGAGAATTAGAAGGAGAGAATAGAAGGAGAGAATTAGAAGGAGAGAATTAGAAGGAGAGAATTAGAATGTATAGTGTGGTGTTTATTGTTTCTTTTTCCCTTTGAGAGTTTCTTTCTTTTTTTTTTCTTTTACACACTATCTTCTCTTTCTCTCTCACATTCTCTAGCCTCATCTCTCTTTCTCTTACACTCTCTTACCGTCTCTTTCTCTCTCAATCTCCTCATCTTCTCTCGTACTATTGATTTCTTATATCTGTTAAATGTAAACCTCAGTATATGTTACAATCTCTCTTTCTCTCTCTCACTCTTTCCCTATTTTTGTCTCTCTCACTCTTTTTCCTTCTTTCTCTCTCATTTTCTCTCTCTCTCATTTTTCTCTCTTTCTCTTTTTTTTCTCTCTTTCTCTGCTCTCCTTTTCTTTCTCCCTGTCACACTCTCACCTTCTTTTGTCTATTTCTTTTTCTTACATTCTCTCTGTTTAACTCTTTTAGTTTTTCTCCTTCCCTTCCCCTCCCCCTTTCTCTCCATCACGCCTTCTCTTTCCTCCTCTCTCAGTTTTTCCCCATTTACGTTCTCTCCCCCTTTTACTCTTTCACCTTCTCTCTCTCTCTCCTCCTCCTCTCTATCTCTCTCTTTCTCTCTCTCTTTTCGACATAAAGTATTCAAAGCTGATACCATCATTGTGACTTGTTCCCTACGGTCTAAACCTGTTCCCATCCAGTTCTTGAAACTAGCGATATCCTGGAGCCGTCAAAAGAATGACATTTGGGTATCCGAGAGCAATCTTTACATGAACTTCAGTTACATCGGATCCCAGGTGATGACCATCAACCGAATGGCCATTGTGACGGGTAGCTCCAGCGCGGTGTGGCTATTGAAGGGTAAGTAAATGTTTTAAAAAAAAGCGTATGTCAAGTTCTATTTATTACTAGGTACGTTAGCCAAATAATTAGATTCAGACAGAAATAATTAAGATGAACACTCAGAACAACATCTTAAAAAACGAGAGCATAGATTTTCTTCTTATCACAAACTGTCAGGTTCCTTATCTCCATGTTGTGCGGAATCTTGGAGTTTTCTTTGACTAACACTATCTTTCAATTCTCCCTCAAAATCTACGGTCTGCGGGCTTTTTCAGTGCACGGACCAAAGGTTTGGAATTTACTCCCCATTGATCTTAGACAGACAACATGCTACAACAAGCTACACTTATTTCAAAAACATTAAGACCTACCTGTTTTAATTTTTTTTTAGATTATTTTGTCATTTTAGCTGTCGTGAATATGTTTGTAATGTAATCACAGCGTCTATAGCCTACATTTTGTTTTTAACAGCGGTTTATAAATAAAATTTTTGTATTTAAACTGTTATGGGGTTTCAGTTTCTACACCTAAAAGCCTACTTCCGACACCATAATTCTTACCTAAATGTCCTCGCCAAATGTTGGCATTTGATGTCCTTACCTAAATGTCCTCGCCAAATGTCGACACTTAATGTTATTACCTAAATGTCCTCGCTAAATGTCGACACTTAATTGTCCTTGTATATCTTTATCTATTCTTACATCCAACTCAGATCCTTTGTACGGAACTAGCATCTACCTGGGAGGCAGCGACATGAACCACGAGGGCTACTTCACCTGGCTGTCCACCGACACCCCGATCAACATCAGCGATTGGTTTCCCGGCGAGCCTAACGACTACACCTACGTGAACGGAGAGGACAGCATGAGTTGGGTTGTCTATGTCACAGAGCAGATCTTTCTACAACTTAATGACTTCAACGGAACTACTGTATTAGGGCGACCCCTGTGTCAAAAAGGTCAAGGACATGTCCTTTTTTTTTCTTTATTTTACACGTTCTCGACCGCCTTCGACTCCCCTTCCTGCCTCACAAGAGGGACACCTCCGAATACACTCTTTTTGATTACATACAATTGTAAAATGATGCATCACTCTTGGCGAAAACAGGTCCTGCATTGAAATATTACTTATATCAATAAATGAAAAACTGCCATGGAATCCCCATATGGATGAAACTATAAAAAAATCAAACAAAGCATTAGGATTTATTATAAGAAATTTCTATCAATCAAATAAGAACATAAAACTAAAATGTTATTTAACCTTGGTTAGGCCAATAATAGAATAAGCATTCTCTATTTGGGACCCCTGAACTCAAGAAAAAATTAAGAAACTGGAACAGACACAAAATAGAGTAGTGAGATTTATAACAACTGAATATTCCCGTTTGACTAGAGTAACACCTTTAGTAAAATCACTAAATTTAGAAAGCCTTCAGGACAGAAGACTCAAAAGTAAAGTAGCAATTATACATAAGACACTGAACCATAATCTTCAAATACAAAATCAAAATCTAATAAAATACTCAGGAAGACACAATGATAAAGGCATATTCCTCGTCCCATATGCTAGGACAAATTTGTACAAATACTCCTTCTTCCCTAGTGCTATTAAAGCATGGAATGGGTTGCCTGAGCTAGCCAGGAAAACCAGTGACTTGGCAGAATTTAAGTCATTGGTTAATAAGCAACACTGAATGCCTGACGCGTAGGACGTAATCATCATCTTTTTTTAAAGTAACGTCTGTATTATATAAGATAAGAAGATAAGATAAGTCACGTCACGAGGAGAAACAAGGAAGGGGAATAAATCGTGTACACCAAATGTTTGTATTCGTGTGTTCAAAATCAGATACTTTTAATGTAGATTCATTTATTCTATTTAGGGGCATGGTGGCTGAGTGGTAAAGCGTTTGGCTTTTTATCCCATAGTCTCGACCTTAATTACGTCCCTCAGTTCATTGAACTCTGTTGGGTATCAGACATCAGTTCTGAAAGTAAAAGCGGTTGGTCATTGTACTGGCCACATCTGTTGACCGTCTTTTTTACATTCCTCTGTCTTTTGACTTGAATAGAACCTCTTTCGATGGCAGGCTCGTCCATTCTTTTATGATGTCTTTCCATCGCTTTCTCTGCTTGTTCTTCTTTTTCCTGGGACTGTTCCCTATAGGAAGGTCTTTGCAAAAATGCCTTCCGTTGCAATTTGGCGATTTTTTCATCAGCTATATTTCTAGCATAAAAGCTTCTATTTTCTTAAGCGATTCGCACAGTGGTTAGTGTCTTAGCTTGAGGAGACTTGAGACCTCGAGTTCGAATTCAGGTCTTTCAACTTTTTTTTTTCTTTGTATAAATGCATTTAAAAAGCCATCACGGTAACATTCATGATTCACACTGTTTCTCCTTCTTTCGTCCCCTTCCCTTTATTCCAATTGTTTCAAACAACGGATAGGATCATAGCACACTGACAAAGCTAAAAGCATGAAATTGCGCCAAACAAAAACAATTGGTAAAAATATTATTAATCGCACAGATTTATTATTCTTAATCTTGACCTATAACAAATTGAATTGCATGACTGTTCCAAACTAGTTGATACAGCTATATTAAATATAAGCATTGTTATTGTTATGGATGGCTGCCTGGTCGTGCGGTTTGCGCGCTGGACTGTCGTTCGGATTTATCGACGGTCGAGGGTTCAAACCCTGCCCGCTCCCATCCCCCGTCGTCCTGCGGGAGGTTTGGACTAGGAAGTAAATTATCTTCAACTCTGAAAGAACATGTAAAACAAACATTGTTTTTTTTTTAAAGTGTTTTTATATTTTTTTGTTGTCACTTTTTCTTTTGTCCAACTTATTTAATTTGTGGATGTTTCAGATGCCTTGAATGTTACTTACTTGATTCCACTTCTTGAAACTGAGATGACGTCATCGAAAAGTGCGGAGTTGCAAGTCACGTCAGGTAACAACAATCAATTGCCAGTTTCTTGTCGCTCTGATCAGCTTTATTGAGATCTTTGATACGCAAAAGTGTGAGGGCTGGAGATACGAGAGGCACAAGTGTCAACGTCTGGATGAGAGAAAGATGTTTGTTGATATGATACGGCTGGGTGACCGTGAGTGACAGACGCGAGGCAATCAAAGTCTCTTCGTGGTGTGTTGTAAGTGGTACATGTGACAATGCATGTAATGCAATTAAGGCCTAATTTTAGTTAGGCCCATGTTAGTTAGAACTTGGAGACTGTAGAGAGAGTTAGAACTTGGAGCTTGTAGAGAGAGTTAGAATTTGGAGCTTGTAGAGAGAGTTAGTTAGAACTTGGAGGTTATAGAGAGAGTAAATTAGAACTTAGAGCTTGTAGAGAGAATTAGATAGAACTTAGAGCTTATAGTGAGAGTAAGTTAGAATTTGGAGCTTATAGTGAGAGTAAGTTAGAATTTGGAGCATGTAGAGAGAGTAAGTTAGAACTTCGAGCTTATAGAGAGAGTAAGCTAGAACTTTGAGCTAATAGAGAGAGCTAGAATTTAGAGAGTAAAATTAGAGCTAGAACTTGTAGTGAGAAGTGAGAGTTTGTAGAACAATTAGTAGAAAGTTTGTAGCAGTTAGAGTTGTACAGAAAATATTTGTATAATAAATCTATTAAAACTGATATAATAAACACTTGTCTATTTGATAAGCAGGATACACAATTTCTAGTCTATTTGATAAGCAGGATACACAATTTCTAGTCTATTTGATAAGCAGGATACACAATTTCTAGTCTATTTGATAAGCAGGATACACAATTTCTAGTCTATTTGATAAGCAGGATACACAATTTCTAGTCTTTTTGATAAGCAGGATACACAATTTCTAGTCTATTTGATAAGCAGGATACACAATTTCTAGTCTTTTTGATAAGCAGGATACACAATTTCTAGTCTATCTGATAAGCAGGATACACAATTTCTATTCTGTTTGATAAGCAGGATACACAATTTCTAGTCTATTTGATAAGCAGGATACACAATTTCTAGTCTATTTGATAAGCTGGATACACAATTTCTAGTCTATTTGATAAGCTGGATACACAAGTTCTAGTCTATTTGATAAGCTGGATACACATGTTCTTATTTTCTTGTCTATCTGATAAGCAGGATACACATTTTTTGTCTATTTGATAAGCAGGTACACAATTTCTTGTCTATTTGATAAGCAGGATACACATTTTCTTGTCTATCTGATAAGCAGAAATTTTTTCTTTCATAAAATTATTCACAAGGAAACAATTATTTTTACAATTCCTCCTATAAGCTGGCAAATTCTTCTTGGGTTAAAAAAGTTGGATCCTGGACACTTCGACATTTCGAATATGGCTCTAACGACTTACCAATATATTCGACAGTTTATGTTTATTTTTGTGGGAAAAAATTACTTATTTGTCACACAGTGAGAACTCTGGTTTGACCGTTAAAAATAGAATCATCTTAAAATTAAAGTTGGCAATTTTAAATACGCTATCTAGCACTTGACTCAATTGTGTAGTTGTGTTTCGAATATGCTTCAGCGGGTTACATAGATGTAATAAAACGTGACCTCAAATCAGTGAACATCAATACTGACAATTGGGAAGGCATAGCTCTAGACTGCAACAGGTGGAAAGAGACAGTGACCAAGAAAGCTATGGACAGTGAAAGTACATGGGTCTCAGCCCAGGAAGAAAAACGCACAATCCGAAAAACGGCCAGCTCCTCTACCACCGAAGCAAAAGCCACCTTAACCTGCGCTATCTGTGGACGGGAGTGTCTCTCCAAAATAGGACTCCACAGCCACATGAGGAAGTGTGCTCTGAGATGAACCATAGTCGTTCTGCGACTGAAGGAGGCCAATGATGAATGAAGATAGATAGATAGATAGATAGATAGATAGATAGATAGATAGATAGATAGATAGATAGATAGATAGATAGATAGATAGATAGATAGATAGATAGATAGATAGATAGAAAGGAAGGAAGGAAGCCAAAACTCAACGCTGTATTTCCGCCTTTTTTTTCAGTGGTCTCTGATGTTACCTACCTTAAACTTCAACAAAACCTGACCAACGGATCCGCCTCTGTTAGGTACGACTGGGTGACGTCATACAGAGCTGCAGTAATCCCAATGAACGTGGAAGCAGAAATGAACGACACTGGTAACTGTCCCATTTTATTCATTTCTTGTTAAGCGTACACGAACGTTTGAAGCGGTTTGATGCTTTCACACACGATTATCTGGCACTGACAATCAGTTCTTTACCCAAACAAGCACACAAGACGGACAATGCATAGTTCATATAGATGTATGTACCTTTGAAAAAAAGTCCCTTTGAGAGCTGAGTTATCTCTCCCTCGAACACCACTCTTGTTGCCTCGGTAGCGCAGTAGGTAGCGCGTCAGTCTCATAATCCATTAAGCAGAGCGATCTGAAGGTCGTGAGTTCGATCCTCACCCGGGGCAGATAATTTTTTTAATAACTAATATTTTTCCACGTGAATATTACATGCGAAAACAATACCGTCCCAATTTTTTAGCTTTGTTTTCCTAATAATATTAAATTGTTTCAATTAAACACATTTGTTTTCCTAATAATTTTAAATTGTTTCAATTAAACACATTTGTTTTCCTAATAATTTTAAATTGTTTCAATTAAACACATTTGTTTTCCTATTAATATTAAATTGTTTCAATTAAACACATTTGTTTTCCTATTAATATTAAATTGTTTCAATTAAACACATTTGTTTTCCTATTAATATTAAATTGTTTCAATTAAACACATTTGTTTTCCTAATAATTTTAAATTGTTTCAATTAAACACATTTGTTTTCCTATTAATATTAAATTGTTTCAATTAAACACATTTGTTTTCCTATTAATATTAAATTGTTTCAATTAAACACATTTGTTTTCCGTTAAGTTGTCTTAACTCTTTCTCTCCGTAATTATTTTCCTCGTTCCGATAGTAGTATTCCTTTTGCTCATTTGTATTTCACTCTCCTGTCCTGATTTAATTTCCATAACTTTTTCTTTTTATCAGAAAATGTTCTACTTGGTATTGAGTTGCAGGATAAGTGCTCTTTTTACAGAACACAAATTAAAGTTTATAAATCCAAAACCAATTTAGTTTAATGGGGGTCAAATCAACGTTGGCATCGTCAATTAGGAGAGAAAGAGTTAATGCTTTGCCTGATTGATGTTCACACCTTTTGTATATGCGGCGATTACACACGCTTGCACACACATACACACACGTACCCACACACACAAATGCATGAAAAATAAAGTCGTGTGTGTGTAACGTAGGAAGTCCATAACAACTAAAGAGACCTGCCACTCAATACTGATAGCCATTTGTCTGACCTCACAAGAGGGAATGAGTGCCTGAACCAGCCAGGAAAACCAGTGACTTTGCAGAATTTAAGTTATTGGTTAACAAGCATCTTCTTTTTTTGAAGAAACGTCTGTATTTAATAAGATAAGAGTGGGCCTCCCTTGCAGCAAGGTATCTATTAGTATAACATATGGATTTGTTTCCTTCCCAGGTTTCTACAAAGGGGTGGTCGTTCTGACGTCAACTCGACACGTGACTGTGGTCCTGTTTCAAAAATCCAACAATCAAACAGGGACAACTCTGGTCTACCCTCTTCTCAACTTCGCCACGAGTTACTTCGTTTTGACCCCTGGCTCGCCCAACATAGGAAGTCATGTAAGTGAAAACAAATACTACACCATTTTTTCCCTATTGTCTTTTTAAAAAGAAATTCGAACTTTTCCCAATTGTCTTCTTTTTTTAAAAAATTCGAACTTTTCCCAATAGTCTCTTTTTTTAAAAAAAATTCGAACTTTTCCCAATAGTCTCTTTTTTAAAAAAAATTCGAACTTTTCCCAATTGTCTCTTTTTAAGTAATGCAAGTGAAAACACACACTACACCATCTCGAACTTTTCCTTAACTTTTCCCTATTGTCTTTTTAAAAAAAAAAATCGAACTTTTCCCAATGGTCTCTTTTTAAAAAAACAAAAGTCATCTACATGTAGTCCAGGTGTAAACAGTTCTGCGGTGTGATCTGTTCCTCCCTTTCCCAAACAAGTTTTCTTTCTTTAAACAAGGTAGATTACGACCTCGGGAATACATGCCTGCACCAATATATATGACTCTTTATGCAGTGGCGTAGCATCCATGGCGCGAAGGGGTTCAATGAACCCTGGCCCATGACCAATAGGGGCCCACACAAGCACTTTAAAAAAATCTAAACCAAGGGTATCAAATTCTTATATAATTTTACTCGGCTTTCGTTGTGTTATAAAAGGCAGCACCAGCAAAGGAATGACTTTTTTTAAAAACCTGCTGATGCATACATGATGAGTGGACTTGTTTGTCATATACCCATCTAGTGGAGAGGACCCACCATCATATTCAAAAACCCGGGCCCATGAGCACATTGCTACGTCACTGTCTATATGGTTTATTCATAATATCACTTCGTCTTATAAATTATAGGCGCGACTTTAAAATAGTCTAGTGGTCAGTTTATGAAGTCAGTCCAGTGGTCATTTCTATGAGCAATTTAGCAGATATTAAGAAAATATGTAATCGTAGACATAGATTAATCTTATCTTATCTTATACATAAATGATGCTTCTTCAAATCAGAGGACAATTACGTGCTACGCGTATCTGTGTGTTAATCAAGATGTGTGTGTAAATTAGAGAACAAAGCTCTCCTTAGTTATTGGTTTTCCTGGCTCATTCAGGCAACCCGACCATGACATAATGGCTCTAGAGAAGAAGGAGAACTTATATGACTTTGTCCTAGCGTATGAAATAAGAAAGTTTTCTTTATCTCCAGTTATCTGACCTACTTGATGCTTGCCTCATTTCCTTGCGATGGATTCCCCCAAGAGATTCCCCAGTCAAAGAAAGGGGTCTTGTTTCCACTGACTTGATGAGGTGTCACAAGGCTTCATATCACTACTAGGGGTTATATCAATATAATACTGAGGTTATATCTCAGCATGTACAAACTTACTGCACTGTTTCTCAAACTTTTACTTGTGGCGAACACCCGTTCTCCCGCAGGGCTCGGAACGGCGCCAGGCGTTTTCCTACATTCTGAATTCATTCTCCTGGCATTCATTTCTTATAGCAAGGAGAGTGCATGTCCAAATAAGTTAATTTTTAAAGGCTTGTGAAATTAAGTCCAATAAGTTGTAAATAAGACGTCATGTCGAGGACCTTTCATTCACGTTATTCTGCATTATGGTGGTTAAAAATTCGAGCATTCTAACATTAGAGATAAATAGTATAATATGTATCATTAAATTTGGTTTTAAACATTTTTTGTATGCAGCGAGTAAGTGTCCTTCCTGCCATCGTCATCGTTAAAGTCCTATCAATATATAATAATTTTTGGTTTTAAAATTGGTGACAATATGCTTTTACTTGATAACTACTATGAAAAATAAATTGACCGGCCTCTCGTCCTATCCCCTGTTGTCAGGATGTTCATTGCCCACCACCCTTATTTTTTTTCTTTTTAGTGGGTCTGATAAACGCTGAATTATCAGTTCGTTATCAAGGGACACAGATCCGATTAAGAAATCTTTATATTAATTGTTTAAATTATCTCCCTTACTTCACAGATTTGTATTTCTGCTATGCTCAACAACACTGAGATTACAATCCGGTATCCACGTGACCAGACAGTGCCAGTGTCAGTCACTTACAACGGAATGACATTTCAGTACGTTGTCATTTTAATAGCTATATGTTGCCCAAAATGGTAAAGCGCTTGGCTTCCTAACAGAGGGTAAAGGGTTCAAATCTTGATGAAAACTGAAATTTTGAAGTTCGGGATTTTTCTGAAGCCTCGGAGTCCACCCAACTCTTGATGGTTACCTGACATTAGTTACGGAGGGTAAAGGTGGTTAGTCGTTGTGCTGGCCACATGACAACCTCGCTAATAGTCACCGATATAGGCAGATGGTCTAGTAATGGACGGTACGGTCTGTAAAGTTGACTTTACTTACAATTATACAACTCTCACTGTAACTAATATATAACTGCTAAGTAAAATTTTAGCATTTATCTATTTATTAATTTGGGGTTTCCTATATTTCGCTATTTATTATTATTTTATTATTATTATTATTATGTTACAGACGAGCGAGTATTCATTCTCTGGTACTGCCAGGGTCAAGTTTCATGTAATATGCTCTAGGCTTAGAAAAATGTGAACAACTTTACTACAAGGGCATTTTGAGATTAGGAACAAAAAAATGTTTACTTGTCCAAGTTTTGAAATTCTGAAACTAGAGGCCGACATAAAATCCAGAATCATATCAAAGTCAATGGCGAACAACAAAACTCGGCATTGGTTTTTTTTTTTTCTTGAATCTTTTCTACATAATATCGTTGGAGGCGCGGTGGCTAAGTGGTAAAGCGTTTGGTTTCTGAAAAAGGGGTCTTGGGTTCGAATCCTGGTGAAGACCGGGATTTTCTATTTCGGGATCTTTGGGTGCCCCTGGTACCACCCAGCTCTAATGGGTACCTGATGTTAGTTGGAAAAAGTAAAGGAGTTGGTCGTTGTGGTGGCCACATGACACCCTCGTTAACTGTAGGCCACAGAAACAGATTTACATTATCTGCCCTACAGACCACAAGATCTGAAAGGAGAACTTAACTTTACTTTTAACATAATATCGGTCTGATATGGACTCAATTAGTCAAGAAGCCTGAGATGAATGCCTGGGCATTAGCTGTGGTTGGAACGATTGTCGCCCACACATTAGTCCCCCCTTCCATCCCCATAATATAACATGCGGAAGAATATGCATGTGGCAACTAGGTCTGCGTAGTCATGTGCAACACTAGATTCATCCTTAGTTTTCGAAATCGAAGACATTGCCATTATTATTATTACATAATATAACCTTGGACGGGCTGAACAAAAGGGTGATAACTTATGAAAATCAGGAAACAACAACTACAGACTTCTCAAAGAGTTCTCTAACTTTGCTATTACTTTCAGACAGATCCAATTAACTAAATTAATACTTGGCAGCCTGGTCAGTCTCCAGTTACAGTCTCCAGAAGATCTCAGCGGAACTTTGGTCTACGCCAACAAACCCGTTGTGGTCTATTCTGGGAACAAAATACAGGTTTGACCCCAAACCATTTACTTATCTAGATCTACTTTATGAATTTGCTGAAGTTGTTTTGACAGAATATTTTCGGACAACGCACAGAAAGGTTAAGGGAGAGGGAAAAAAAACAATCTCATAAAAAAATCAAGGGAGGCTTAAAATAGAAAGAATTTGCAGTTACCAGAAACCAGAGAGCTCTACAAGCATTCTGATATCTCAGAGTATAGAAGTGGGCAAAAGTAAAAATTGTGAGTGTTTAATTTGATATGCTTAATTTAAACATTGTGTCTGTGGATTTATTATTTATACTGATTGCAATTGTGTCTTTATACATGAAAAATCACTGGGGCTTTTTTTATCATATGATTCATGTTCGTGATATGGAAATATTCAGTTTTCTAAGGCGGATTTGATTTGAACCTCCGGCCTACGCTTTGATAGTGTGGCTCTAGATTTACGTGCAGAATTTCTGAATACGCAAACCATATAGGTCAATCACTTGTGTTAAGCAGCTCCGTGCCAGGCGCACAAACAACATATAGCCTCGTGATTCTCTATCTCTTCTATGCAAATTATGATTTAATTTAAAAAAACAGTGGCTATCAGTTTTTTTTTCTTTTTTTTTATCAATATTATCACGTGACTAAATGTTGTTTGTTTACGATTGGTGAATGAGGTCCATAATGAAAAAGAGCATAGTGACACTGTCAATAATTTTGTTCGATAACATTGTTCTACCCTGTATGAATAAAATATTTTAATGACTCCAGATATTTTAAAACTCATTTCTCCTCCTAGAGTTCAACAACATCCTATGCTGCAGACATTACCCTGGACATGGTGTTAAGTGTAGACAGTTTGAGTTACAATTACATCACAGTTCCCTTACCGGGCAATTCCACTTTGAAGCTTGTAGCATTGTATGATGACACTAACATTACGGTAAGCAATCCAGCGTAATGAGCTCTATATACACTAACTTTACAGTAGGCTGTTCAACGTAAACAACTATATGTTAATATAAACTTTAGTTTATGTGCTTCAACTTTGAAGTCCAAAAGACTTTATCATGATACTAACATCACAATAAGCAATTACGTTTCCATGTCTGAAGAACTGCCTGAGAATAGTCACTTTATTTTAGGCACTATGGATTTTTATTATAGATATATTTAAAGAAATATCAACCAAACTACTTACGGACATTCCGAAGGCTTAAAAAACGATGGCATATTTCTAAATGACCACTTATATTCCGACAATGATGTATCAGACACAAAGATAAAAGCTAATGCAAGAATCAATAGAACGAATTCTTCATTTCTCCAGATATTTTCAAATCATTTATTCTCTCATTCAGTCCTCGACATCGGACCTCTTGTTTCAATTCTCGCAAATGAAGTTCGTCCAGCAGTTGCACTGAAGCCATAGTACCTATATAGCTCCTGGCAACACGATACGCTGACTGTACACATGTTTCCTAACGATAAATGTTTGTAAAATGTTTTACATGTTTCGGATGTTCCTTCAAAGCTGAAGATAGTTTACTTCCTAGTCCAAACCTCCCGCAGGACGACGGGGGATGAGAGCGGGAGGGTTTGAACCCGTGACCATCGATAAATCTGAACGACGGTCCAGAGCGCAAACCGCACGACCAGGCAGCCATACACTGACTACAAATGCTTCATTTACTGCAACGCCGTACTAAGCCATTTGTCTTGTTCTGCTTGATCGAGTATGTGTGAAATATATCCGTCTTTGGCGGGTTTATTAACGTTGCATGAAAATACTAATTAAAATTTATTCCGATTAAATTTACGATACGTTTTCAGTCGCAGTTTAAAGTCGAGATTGTATAACACCATAATGGAGAGCAATTTTAAGATTTACACACTTTTTAAACTGATTGGCTATTCAGGATGAACGTTTACACGGCAAAGCTAAAAAGAATCTGGCTAAGCCACTAGAAACATGAACAAATTGAGTGCTGCTTTATCTGGCCAGGGAACATTACTTTTGCGATGCTAAAAGAACTGCTCGATATTACCCCTTTTGTTCTAGATCTTTGGCTGCTTTCACGTTCGTTTTCTTCGTTCTAACTAGTATTTAGAGGCGTAGCTAGGAATTTGTCATCATTTGGGGACCCGTGGGGGGGGGGGGCTTGACCTCTTTGAGGGCCCTTGCATTTTGCTTAATATTTAACATTTAATGTAAAAAAAACTACCCACTAATTTGGGGGCCCCACTTCAGTGTTGGCTCGGGGGATTTTCAAATTCTCCCCCTCTCTCTCCCCCACCCTAGTAACGCCTCTGCTTGTATTTAAACATTTTGGTCAAACTTTATAAACTTTATAACTTTATAATGGCGATGGTTTTGACTAAATCAATGTTTCTTACCTTCGTACAGATCTATGGTCCTATTGTGCGAATCTACCGCCTTGCCAGGGCAGGTGACGTCGTGGTGATAGCTCTAGAGTCCATCGGCTTCCACTACCTGAAAAGTGACGTCTACCATCCGTTCTACGCCGTGAGTTTGTCTTCGGGATTCCTCGGGTCTTGTCTGACGTCGCTGACGCCGGGTTTCCTATGGACGAAGCTGTACAGTGTCTACGTCAAGTCTGATCAGCAGGCTGTCTTCGTTGTTATGGAGAGGAACTTTACCTCAAAGTTCATTGTAGACAATGCTTACATATCAGCCAATTTGTGTAGCCTAATTGCAGGTTAAGTACAGAAAGTACCTTTGCACTGTCGAGCTTTATTGATCGTAAACGGAAGAACTCAGATAATGTGATTATTCATCGCTAAAAAGGTCCCAAAAGTATACAATTTAAAAATCTCGGTACACCGGACACACCAAAAAGCTAGCCATAGAAGACAATAACTAATATACACAAAAAAACACATGCATCAGGTCTATAGTACAAGATCAGTGTCAGTCTTGGATAATTTCAAAATGAGCTGACATAACGCAATTTGTTTTTACAATTTAAGACTTAAAAGTCATAAGTAAATTCCCTTTCAGAACTAAGGACCTATGTGGCAGATGATGTAAAGATTGTCTGTTTCTGTGGCCCATGGTTAATGAGGTTGTCATGTGGTCAGCATAACGACCAATCGCCTTTACCTTGACCCAACTAAAGTCAGGTACCCAATAGAGTTGAGTGGACTTAGAAGCGCCTTAAAATCCCGAAATTAAAAATCCCAGTCTTCACCAGGATTCGAACCCGGAACCCTCAGTTCAGTATCCAAGCTTTTACCACTCTGCCAACTATCAAAACATGAACCAATAAACAAAAATACTCAATTAGTCAATTAATTATTGGTAATTAATTATATTGTTTGATATCAAGTAAGGGAAATAGCTTGTACATATTTGGTACATATAGTTTTAGGGACGAGTTCTTCCCCTTTAGATAAGCTTTTTTTTTTTTTTTTTAAAAAGGATTTTTTAAAAATATATTTTGTTTGTTAGTTTTTGAGACCCAAACTTTACAACAGATAAAAAACAGAAAAAAGCAATAGCTACCCTTTATTTTCACATCACATAGTTCTCTGCAATGATACTGTGTTTAGCATTGTTTTATTATGCGTCTATCTATCAGATTCTGCTCTGACTGGCTGTATTCTTTACCTGAACTCAGGGCAGCACACTCTCGGGTTTAACGAGACGGACGGGAGGAGCTCAGCTTACACGTGGCATTCTTCCAACGCCAATTCCAGCTTCTGTCACAGTCTGAGCACAGCTGAGTCCGATATACAGGTGAATATTCAGGCAAGGAGAAAACCCTAAGATTGAACGAATCTTTGTGACCTAGTTATTTTTTTAATGGCGATGTTTTTCACCCGTTTATAAGTGAACCATTGATGAATAGGTTTTGGGCAGGTGGGGCTTGTTAGCCTTCGCGGCTACCCATCTAAGAAGGCAAACTCTGAATCCAAACCTTTGCTGCCTTGAGGCCATAACCAAACAGGGGACTTCGGAAGTAAACCCTAAAAGAAAATTAGTAGGACACAATGCTACACCCTGATAGAATCTGCCACATCACGCAAAGATTATCTAATGGGAAGAACTCCATATTTTCAGCCCGAATATCTCAATACAGTAAAATGTATTTCCCTTTTCGATATCAAACAAAATTAATTACAATTATTTAAACCACTAATTGGTTACTTTGTTGATTAATTCGTGTTTTGTTAGGAACATTGAATGATTGTGCACAGTGTCAACGTTATCAGAGAATGGTAAATGGAAGAACAATGTGTTCAACATTTGTACTAGACAGAGTGAGTTGATATAAGCTTTGCAAAAAAAAAAAAATGAACCTCGTATTTTTTTCAGGTCAAATTTCCAGCATTACAGTACATCGAGCTCAACGACACAGCAACGTTTCCCAGCCCACTTATACCTAACCTCACTACCACTACTTCATGGACCACATCGGCTACAACCAACTCCACGGGAACAACATCCCAAAATGCATCGAACACACCAACGGTTCAGACTACATTACAGACCATAACGACGCCATCATCGACCGCGTCATGGGAGACCGACGCCCAGACTACAACAGCAGGAGTAACACCGTCCACCACAACAGCGACCGTAGCCCAGAGCGTCTCAACGAGTCCTACGACCGTGGAGAATAATTCTAGCGTACCTCCAAGCAGCTGCGTTGTAAGACAAGCCAAAAACCTGTCCCAGGAAGATCTAGTGGCTTTAATAAGTTCTATTCATCAAGAGCTTCTCTTGGATAAAAACGGAATATTCGCCCACAGGCAAAAAAGTATAAGCATCTGGGAGAACCGGCCATCTTGTCATGCCGTTGGCGTTTCCGGTATCGCATTGATTACTTCCTGTTTTGCTTTCCTATTTTTCTCTGACGTCATTCGCCTTGTTCAATTTGTCCACAATATTTGGTCGAATAAGTCGTCGCACTCCACAAATCGTACAAATTTAGTTAGGAAACAAAGCAGAATTCAATGATTGAGGACTAGATATAGTGGAACATAGAAAGTATCTTTTCAATAAGTTTTAAAAAACAAAGCTTTTATATAGTGAAAGAACCGCACAATTACTACTTTAAATATGGGGTCATTCTTAATATTCTACATGTAAGTATTATAAACAATAGAAAGTATACTGTGAATATCTAAAATATAAAAGGAGTACAAAAGCTATTGGGCAGCATTATGGGCCACTATCGAAACTGTGCAGCCATATCACGAAATTCTTAAGGCTCGCAAAGATCTTTTTCTTTTATACGTTCATTCATACGAGAAGATAATTGCGTCCCTTAACCCTTAAAGTGCTGAGCTGCGTTAAAATGAGTGCATACAAAATGGAATTACAATTCTGATGTTTAGAGGCTAAACTACCACACGCGTTTTAAGGGTTAATGGTCCATGTGTTAATCTAGTCGTGGATGTTAATTAGAGACTCATACTTCGCTGATTCTGGCAACCCTTTCCATGCTTTAATGGCATAGGAGAAAGGGAGCCTTTGTAGGAACTTGTCTCAGCAGTGAACACCCATCCATCCCAGCGACACTCCCGTCTTCTACTCTATATACGATTTGCCAAACTAGGTCAATATACGCCATAATTCGGTGTTTGAAAACAGGTAACTCACGGAATCCTAGTGTTTCAAGAACTACGGGAATAATTTACTATTATGCCACCACTTAAATTAATTTCTCTTAAAAAATTAGCAAAGTATTCCTCTAAATACTAAGAATGTGTAAAGTGTTCCACTAAATACACGGAATGAGTGAAGTGTTCCGTTAAGGAAAAAGTTTGGGAAGCACTGCGCTAATTTTTAGTGCACACGTACAGGCCAGAAAATGATATGTGCGCTGTAAATGATTTCCTAATAAACACACCCAAATTTGTGCAAAAACTCATGAAATTTTATGCTAGATTATATTTAATTCTGATAAATTTTTTTTTTTTTAATTTTTCATTTGATTGTGTTTGAATTAATCTCTTATATGATTTCTTCTAGATAATGCGGTCTCGCTTAATAACTTCACCATTTCCCACTTTCTATAATAATACTAAAGCTTGTCTTCGAGTCCAATGATTAATGAGGAGAGCAGTATTTCACGTGGCTATGCAGCCCCCGCTACAACTTTCTATACAATGATTAAATCCACTATATGTCAGTTGCGTGTAAGGCGATGTTGGATGCATTGTTATTTGGTGTGAAAGAGGCATATCCTTTTGTAAACATAGTCTCAAAGCTATGAATGGTAACAGTATGCAATGGATGTGAACGGAATGCTTTGAGTTGAAGGTATAGAGAGAAGATTCGCAGTGGTTGGAGTTAGATATTTTCTGGGGGTGGAAGTGAACAGGGGAGGTTTTTTTATGTGACTGACAGAAAGTGTGGAGATGTTCACGCTAAACTTTGCAATATCAAGGAAATTAAATTGAAAATTGCCAACTAAATAAAAGTTTCAAACAGAAGAGTTTAAAAGATTCTGATTCTGATCATCTCATCCTATCCATATCTCTGCCTGTGGTCCCTTCTGGTGCATAGGCCACCAATTAGCTTCCTCCAGGCATCTCGGTTCTGGGCGAGTCTCTCCGACTGTCGCCACGTCTTGCCCATCTTCTTGGCATCTGCTTCCAAATCGCGGCGCCATGTATTCCTGGGCCGTCCCCTCTTCCTCTTTCCTAAGGGGTTTCAGGTTAGGGCTTGCCATGTAATGTTGGATGCAGGCTTGGAAGGGTGTGACCTATTTATCTCCAGCGTCTCTGAATGGTATCTACTTCAATGGGCTTCTGCTTTGTTCTATGCCAAAGTTCGTCATTCGAGATGTCTGGCCAGGCCAGCGGATCATAAGAATCTTCCTCAGGCAGGTATCGATGAATACCTGGATCTTTTTCATGGTGGTGATGGTAGTTCTCCAGGTCTCTGCTCAACAAAGTAGTATCGGCTTAACAATGGTGTTAAAGAGCCTGATCTTGGTAGTGGTGCTTATTTCCCTGGATCCCCAGGTGTTCTTCAGCTGATGGAAGGCTGCTCGAGCTTTACCAATGCGGGTTCTGATATCTGCATCTGTTCCTCCATGGTGGTCTTTGATACTGCCGAGATAGGTGAAGCTTTTCACCTCTTCCAGCGCCTCACCTTGGACTGTAATGGATGTACTGTTGGACGTCTTTATCTTGAACACCTTGCTCTTCCCTCTGTGTGATTCTAAAGTGTCAAACTATTACAATCTCCAGAATGTAATTTTTCAAACACTTAGGTTATCACCACATCCTTTCTTCTGTACACCGGATACACCAAAAGCTAGCTATTTATAGTTTGTTTTTTTCCGCCATGTATGAAAATGTCCAATTTAGTGTATATTCTTATGCTAATAATTTATCGATCTCCAGTGATCGAAGTTATAGAATTTCTAAGTACCCCCCTCCCCCTATGGAGCCCAGTATAGGTATTAACACTTAAGGCAAAGTATGAAATATCCACTCGAGAAAGATATTTATAAATTAACTGTATAGAGTCCTTTTTTTCCATTTTTTTTTTACGATTCCTATTAGGCCCTATCAGCTTGCATTCTCTTCATGTTGGGGGGGGGGGGGGGGATCTTGGAATAAAAAACTTGGAAGGAAAAGGTTCTTTATTTCGAAAACGAATAAACGACTTCCCTAGAAATTTGTTACTTTATAATTTTTGGGGGGAAATCAGCCTCACTAGAAAATTGTAATTGTTCTTTATATACAGTGGCAAAATATGACTAACCTACAGAGATATCTGCAAGCGAGACATGAGAGCCGAAGTATTCAACGAAAGTATTCGGTAGGAGATAGCATGGACCGGACAGCATGGAGACAGCTGGTACTAACCTCGCCGAGAGAAAAAAAACGAAGCTGCATCAGTCAAGAGAAAGAAAAAGCTTCCCTGTCAGCTGGCCCTAAAACAAATGCACATACATGCACGAACTGTGGCAAAATATGCCGCTCCAGAATTTGGCTTGATTAGTCTTTCCACATTCTGCCCCGTCTCAAGACAAAACCAAATCCAGTGACTTATCTGGCCGCATCCATTGTCTTCCGAGACAGTAGGAGCCATATACATTTAGTTGGGAAAAGGAAAAGATTTCAGCATGGTTGCCATTTTTCTAATAAAGAAAAATGGACATCACTACTCGAGATGTTTTATTATTAAGCCTAACTAAATTGAAGCCCTATACTAATTTTTTTTAATTATCAAAGTGGCCCACTAATTGGAGCGTAGTCCTTATTGTCGATTCAAATTCAGGCAGATGTAAACTATGCCATTCTTAACAGTCAAGTCCTTGTCTCGTGCTGAATAGTGCATGGTGCGCAAGAAACGTACTTATGCAGGGCAGAGTTTCAACCATACTGTGTCACCTTTTTTTATCAAACCTATGTTGTTTATTAATTAGCGTATCCTCTCAAGTCAGTTTGCTTATTCCACAAGCTGGAACAAAGTCGTGCACGTACTCTTTCCTAGTGCCTGAATCAGCCAAGAAAACCAATTAACATGCATGACTAGGTTAACACCTTGATATGTAGCCAATATGACGTTTTTTTTTTGAACGAGCGTCTGTAATGTATAAGAATTGATAAGATAAGATTAGAGAAGATAATTGCATTGAAAATGAAGCGCTGTACATTAAGGAATAACATTTTGTCTGCAAGTCTAAAAATTAAAGATTTTGAAAATTTAGATGGCTACAAAGATACAGTTGTGTTTTGTCACTGAAATGCAAAGAATTCTACACCTCTTTATATCTTATCTTATCTTCTTATCTTATATAACACAGACGTTACTTCAAAAAAGATGATGATTACGTCCTACGCGTCATGCATTCAGTCATGCATATTAACCAATGACTTAAATTCTGCCAAGTCACTGGTTTTTCTGGCTAGCTCAGGCAACCCATTCCATGCTCTAATAGCACTAATGAAGAAGGAGCATTTGTACAAATTTGTCCTAGCATAGGGAACGAGGAATGTGCCTTTATTTTTGTGTCTTTCAGAGTATTTTATTAAGTTTTGTTTTTGTATTTAAAGATTATGGTTCAGTGTTTTATGTATAATTGCTACTTTACTTTTGAGTCTTCTGTCCTGAAGGCTTTCTAAATTTAGTGATTTTACTAATGGTGTTACTCTAGTCAAATGTGAATATTCGTTTGTTATGAATCTCACTGCTCTATTTTGTGTTTGTTCCAGTTTCTTAATGTTTACTTGAGTTGAGGGGTCCCAAACGGTGGATGCATATTCTATTATTGGCCTAACCAAGGTTAAATAACATTTTAGTTTTATGTTCTTATTTGATTTATAGAAATTTCTTTTAATAAACCTTAATGCTTTGTTGGATTTTTTTGTAGTTTCATCAATATGTGGATTCCATGACAGTTTTTCATTTATTATAACACCTAGGTATTTTGCGTTTTTAGTCTGTGTTACTGGTTTGCCATGAATAAGATAAGTGGAATTAATTTGTTTTAGTTTTTTTGTTACTCTTAACAACTGACATTTTTCTGGGTGGAAAGACATGCTCCAATTTGATTCCCATTTCTGTAATTCATCTAATTCTCTTTGTAAAATATCTGTGTCTTGTGTTGTTTTTATTGTTCTATATATTATGCAATCATCTGCAAATAATCTGACTTTTGTTCCTGAACTAATGCAATTTGGTAAATCATTTATGTAAATTAAAAATAGTAGTGAACCCAAGACTGTTCCTTGAGGTACACCTGAGTCTACTGTTATTGGTGTTGATTTAGAGCCATTTATTATTACAGTTTGTTCTCTCCCTATCAGAAAATCTTTAATCCACTGATGCAGTGGACCATTAAAGCCGAAATATTTTAATTTTATATTACACTATTTTGAAACTAGGCGGACTTACACAACAATTTATGTTCTGATAAGTAGACAAATCAAATCTTTATAAAAAAAAAAAAATTTTAATTTAAAAGAAAAATAATAAAAAAAAAAATTAGTAGTACGTTAATGCAATAGCGGAAGTTGATTAATAAGTAATTATTACATTAAAAGTTCTATTCTGAGCAAGAATTAATACACTCCATATTTACCTTAAACCAAAGTCTGTCTTAGAATAGTATCACAGACACGAGGGTTTCCAAATAATTTAATTAACACATAAAATGAGTAATAAAAAAGTCATGTCAATTTTGACATTTGGTATGATTTCACACCTGCGTATTATTTACTATAAAGAGTAGCAAACATTTGGAAACAGATTTCTAAAAAAAATATGAAAGATTTTAAGCTGTAATTTTGCAAATATGTCCATGCATATATTAACATATTCTAGTAAATTTATTATACTCTGAGGTGTACGTATCTTTAGAAATAATAGTTTTTATCTATTTAATTTTTTGTAAGCAAAAACATCGAAGTAACATTTTTCAAATGACCATATCTTGAAAACATTTCATTTAATGAAAGCCAAAGTAGTAGGGTGCCCTCAAAACATATTATTCTTGATATGTGCCAAGTTTCATGAAAATATATTTATTACTTTTTGAATAATTTGAATCAAAGTCATGAAATTAGTCAAAAAATTAAATTCGAAGAAAAATTAAATATAAAGGAAAAAAAAATCAATATCTTCAATGAATACTATTTTAATAGACCCTCTAGAAATGTGAGTCATCAGCGATGGCCTACTCTAGTGTAGAGAAATGGATCAATAATCATTTGAAAAATGTAAAAATTATAAGATAATTGATAATCTGACGGATGTAGAGTCCTCTTATAGATGTTGTCGGACAGATAAACTCTAAGAACTTCGTTATTTCTTGGTTTCCGTAGAATGACTAGAACAACATTAGGCAAAAGAATAAAATGGCCTTCGCTAAAATGATATTTATAAATAAACTACTAAGTCCATTTTATTTTTTTTTTCATATTATAATACATATTTTTTACAGTATCTACTATTTCCTGTGTGGTGCCCCAACGGTCCAACAGACTAATTGATAGATTAAGGTGAAGACTATTGGCTTCCATTCTCTTCCTGGGTGCGTAGTGTCAAGGTGGCGTTTTACGAGTTTATCTAGGAGTTTACCGACTTGAACGGGTTCCCCACCTCAACAGGCTAATGCAATAACCAACGAGCCACAGCATACCAAGTTGTATGATAACGGAACAGTGAATAAATGGTCATTCAAACTGAACAGTAAATAACTGATAAACGATTGTTTAACAAGAACAATATTTAATAATAATCTTTACATCATTACACCAACTATAAAACTATAACTATAAAATAAATAAAAAATGTACATTCACACCAGACTCACTCGTGACACAAATAAGCAAAAGTCCAACATGCACAAATCATGGGTGCATTGGTTTTTATACAAATAAACACACATCACATTTCGGCCATACGGCTCGGTAGCTTCAAATACTAGGATACGACTCAAGAATTAGTCACGGCTCCAAAGGTGAGCTGAAGACTAGTCTCTCTATTATAGCCCCCAAACCTAACACCAGTTAAAACGGGGAAACAGTGAAACTGTAGCGTAACCAGATTCTACAGCTAGGACGCTCTCTCTGCTACGAAGACACTACGGGAGGTAAGCGTGACATAAACACACACAGTAGTCTTGACAACAAAACTCGCCAACACAAACTACTTTCTATAGACGAAAACACAATTATTATCACGAAAAGGAAACTTAACACGCACACTACAAGTGGAAAAACAATCTTGGAAGAAAAGAAAGGTGTGTGTATATAGAAAGGAGTTCTATTTTTGTCAAGAATATTTACAGTTAATGCAAATCTTTGACTTGAAAAAAAAATTTAACTAATTTGCCACACAAGAAAACTCTGGTTTGACTGTTATATGATTAAGGTGAAGATTAAGGGAGAATGAAAAAATTTGAGAAGGCTACGAAGATAAAGCTATATTTTACAATGGTGCCGCCACAGATTCTGATTTACACACTGTCTTTTTTCCTCAGAACATATCAATCAAAATGCAACCAAATATGACATGTCCGATATCTGTAGAGGACATGAACGAAATAATAAAGGGTATTTTGAGGACATGTCAAAGATCATTAGAGATGTTATGTAAGGTGTAAATCTTTTTTTTACTGTTCCCACTATTAGCTTACACTGTCATTGAAACAAGAAAGACAGAAAATACTAGTATGGGAAACGGACCAACGACATTTATGTTAGCACGTCGCTCTATCAACTGAGCTATTGAGCCAAAGTACTATTAGCAAAATTTTACCTTCAAATTAATTCATCAGTTTTTTACTTACAACTTTAAATTTTCACTGTTTCTACAAAACTTATATCAGCTCAATCTGTCTGTCTGCCTGTTTGGTAAAAAGTTTGTACACTTTATTTCTTCCACATCCAATCTCGAATCAAGCTGAAATTTTGCACTATTATTTCTAGTACCTGACAAAACAAAAATCATTTTTAAAAATCCACACCAGGAAGTATTGATTGAGAGATTCCCAACGTAAAAAGAAAATATTTTTAAAACATTCTGACATTTCGTTGGGTCTGATATCACCGAGTTGCTGAGCGATGTGGTCCACGGGTCGTAACTTGGGCATCATTGTGCTAGATTCACTGTATAATAGCCTACACTGAAATTGTGCAATTTCTGTACACAATACTATTTCCCGCCCCCACACAAACACCCTATCACACGTCCTAAAGCGGATCCGCCAATGCGATGTATTTATTTTAGTGACATGATAACGAAGAGACTGATTCGATTGATCGGGAATTAATGCTGTTTGATCCTCCATCGAACTATCTCGGATATTGATTGAGGCTAAATTCATCAAGAGATCTTTTCCTTTGATTTGTTTCATTCTAGTCGGACTCTATGATTTGATTAAGACTAATTCTAGCCATCTGTTTGTTCGACTAAAAAAACTCTGATAGGCTGGGTAAATATAGACTCTTCTTTATTTCAAGAAACTGGTGAAAAAAAATGATATCTTCTGGTGTAGATGCAGGTTCCAGCAGTTATATGAGGTATTATGGTATTCATGGTAAAGATAGTATATTTCTTACTGGCGATTAAAGGTAGGTTATAACCTATTAAATGTTAAATAAAATAAAATAAATTATGGCTTTTATATAGCGCTACTTTCATGTTTATAGCATGCTCATAGCGCTATGGTCCAATCTCAGTCGTGTATCAGTGTGGGGAGGGGGGGGGGGGTATCTAGAAGAAGTTTTTTTCCGTGCTGCCTTTAGGCGCTCAGTAAGTGACAATTCATCTTATCTAATCTTTGCTTGTAGTCCCATCTGGGGCATAGGCCACAAACCAGCTTCCTCCACGGTCTCGGTTCTTGGCGATGTTCTTCAATTGTCCTCATGTCTTGCCCATCTCATGTATTCCTGGGCCGTCCCCTCTTTCTTTTTCCTTGGGAGTTCCAGGTTAAGGCTTGCCTTGTTATGTTGGATGCAGGCTTGTGAAGGGTGTTACCTATCCAACTCCAGCGTCTCTGAAGGATATTTGTGGCATTTAGTATTTTAAAAAATTTATCATATTTCTTTGGAAACTAATGTTCCAGCTATTTAAGACAATTATCCCCTATGGCAACTAATTACTTTTGGGTTGTTGTATTTATTTTAAATGTTTCGGACATTTCTTCAGGGGTGAATTTGTTACATCCTTACCCAAACCTCCAAGATGACGGGCAAGGTTGGAACCCGGGACCATTAACACGACAGTCCGGAGTGCTTACTTCACAACCAGACAACAATTTATTTAAATATAACATTGATTTTTTAAAATATTATGCTTAGGGATTTATTTAAATATGACTTTAACATGAAAGTATATTTTTAAAATCCTTAAAAAAAAACAAAGCTTATCTAAGGGGAAGAAATCCACTATATATGTAGAATATGAATAATGTAGAGTCCCCCCCCCCCCTTTTTTTTTCGATCAAACAAAATAATTAATAATAAATAATTAATTGACTAATTGTCTTTTTTTAAAAATTGATTCATGTTTGTTAGGTACAATAAATAATTGTTTAAAGTTTTAACTTTATAGGAGAATAAGTGGGGGGGGGGGGGGGTGTTATAATGTGTACAATTATCTAAGGGGTCAGTTATGTAATTAAATTTGTAATAGATTTAGATATACAATAATAAATCTGTGCGATTAGAAATAGTTTTACCAACTTTTTATCTTTAGCCCATTTTAACACTAAACCATAGTATTCAAATACAAAAAACAAAATTTAATTTAAAAAACTCAGAAAGACACAAAGATAAAGATATATTCCTTGATCCTTATGCTAGGACAAATCTGTACAAATGCTCTTTCTTCCCTACTGCTATTAGAGTATGGAATGGGTTGCCTGAGCTAGCCAGAAAAACCAGTGACTTGACAGAATTTAGGTCATTGGTTAATATGCATGACTGAATGCATGACGCGTAGGACGTAATCTTCTTATTTGAAGTCCATCCAGATCCAATGGGTAATTGATTTTTATGGAGTGTGCGTGTGTGTTTCTATGGTGACAGTGGGAAGAGGTTAGCGATTTGTTGTGAATGATACAACATAGGTGGCATTGTCGTCATTTGGTCTTAGTTAGGGGACACGACACCAGAATGTGAGACTGAAAGGTTGTTATTGCAGTTAGTTAGATTTTGATAAAGAATATTATTTCTAAAGTCTAGTACATTTATTAGATTTCATATTAACTTGATTTAGTTTATATTATAAATAAAGTTCTATTTAGTTTTGTTCACAAAATGGAGTCTACAATGGTTTAGTTGTCTACCAGCAGTTTGGTGCTATAAGTCAACGACCGTTTACAACCCAGATTAAATGGCTGCCTGCCTGGTCGTGCGGTTTGCGCGCTGGACTGTCGTTTAGACTTATCGATGGTCCCGGGTTGAAACCCTAATCGCTCCCATTCCCCGTCGTCCTGCGGAAGGTTTGGACTAGGAAGTAATTATTTTCAACTCTGAAGGAACATCCGAAACATGCAAAACAGTTTAAAAACAAAACAATTTTTACTGATATACGCGAGAACTCAACGGCGGTTGGTACTTTTGCTGGCCAGATGAAATCCACGTTAAAAATTGACGGTGAAAAGGATTTGCTTGACATCATCCGCCCTCTATAGATCGTAGGGTCTGAAAGGGGTCTCTTGTACTTTTTTACTTGAGATATAATGAATATCACTTCTCTGTGTCCTATTCTAACAGGATGCTGCGGAGATTTTTGTTCTGTCTGGTACAACGCGTCTCTCTTCAACCATACCTACTGTATTAAGGTATTCACTACACCAGTCACCTATGATGAAGCTCAGGTAAGTGAAGTGAGTGTTGAAGACTGAGGGGGTTGAAGTATGGGGTCAGAGTTCGAAACTCATTTCATGTGATCCTAGTATGTTATAACTAGTATGTTCATTAATCCCAGTAGGGTGACATGAAACTAGTGAGACGTTTATCTAGTGAGACTTTGATCTTCTATTGAGATATTCTAGAGAGACATATTTAATCTATTGGTAATCTTATCCTCTAGTAAGACTGCGATCTTTTAGGGAGACTTCGATATAGTGTGACTACGATATAGTGAGACTTATATATTTTGAAACTTTGATACAGTGAAACTTTAATATGGTGAGACTTTGATACAGTTTGACTTTGATACATTGAGACTTTGATCTTCTAATGATAATTTGATTTTCTAGTGAGAATTAGATCTCCTGTGATACTTTGATCTTCTAGTGAGACTTTGCTATAGTGAGACTTTGATCTTCTAGTGAGACTTTGCTATAGTGAGACTTTGATCTTCTAGTGAGACTTTGATCTTCTAGTGAGACTTTGATAAAGTGAACCTTTAATCTAGTGAAACTTTGATATAGTAAGACTTCGAGCTTACGAGCCATTGGTCTAGAAGATTTTCCTTCTAATTTGTTCCATAGACTGGGCCCAGAATGAATAATTTCTTACAAGGACAAGTCCCCATACTGACCGATGGGTGGAGGATATCTGATGCTAATAAACGGTTTAACGAGGTTTTTGTGTGGCCTTTACAAAGACTGACCCAACCACTTCCCCGTCCTATTACAAGGTCACATAAAAATCAGATTCAACTCAGGGTCGTAACTAGAATTTCTTGTCTTCGCCAGGATTTGAGCCCAAAACCATCGAAATATGTGGAGAGCTTAGCCAATCGACCCTATCATTCCCATTTAAATTATATTAGCTTCTAGATAACGTATTATTTTGTTATACAAGTATAAAAATATACATATCTTTTTTCCTTAAAGAACTTATTGTATATAATACTTGACTCATGTATCAAGAGATATCTTAAAATAGCAAAGGGATTCGCATTTAAATTTAGCACAAAATAATTTTAACACATTGGAGCTCGATAAGACACGGTATTGACAGATTCGCAACCTAAAATCCGCAATCCCGAAATTTATTGATTAAACATTGTTAATAGATGTCTGATAGTAGTAAAAAAAAAAAAGATATGTAACGGGGCCCAATGCTATTTACAATTTTCCTAATTGACCAATTGATTAACGGCACTTCCTGTTTCAGAAAGCGTGTGCAGATGAGTTCAGCCACCTGGCTTCATCCAGTTCCCAACACATTTTAAACTTCACTTCCGGACTACTCAGTACACGTTCAGCAGGTCGATTTGATTTTACTCTGCGATTTGTTTTGTAATTATTACTATTTTTTTTATTTTTTTTTTTGTGATCATTTTAATACTTTCCAATGGTTCGAGGATTTCTTTCTTTATTCTTTTGTTTGTTTTTTAAGTTTTTGAAGCTACTGAAATAATGGTTATTACGTCATAGCCCAAACCTCCTGCAGGACGGCAGGGAATTTACGGCCCGGTCCGATTCAATGTAATAACTACCAAAATAAATACCAGAATAAAATATTGTATGGATAGTCTAGAATTGTTGTAGGTAAGAAAAGAAAAGGGAAGGGGTCCATGGCAAAATAGACAATATATCGTCTGAATACAAATCATTGGGCGTAGCCGGTGGTTCATGCTATTCAAGTAAGTACACAATAGAGGCTAACATTTTGTATGTACATTTCAGCACTGTAGAATCAAATTTCTAAACTCTTTCTATTGTATCGCAAAGTAATGTGTTTTTGGTTGGCAGCGTTGATCTTTCAATGTGGCGGCCTTGGTAGTATTTATATAGTAGTAATGCTGATGTGGACAAATGGAGTCAAACTTTCCATTTTTTTAACCAATAAAATTATCCTATCTTGTATTATCTTATCTTATTTTATATTGTCTTATCTTGTCTTATCTAATATTACATTGTCTTGTCTTATTTTATATTGTCGTATCTTGTCTTACATTATTTAAATTGTCTTATCTGGTCTTGTTTATATTATATTATATTATATTGTTTTATATTATATTATATAGTCTTATATTATTTTATACAATCTTATCTTGCCTTATCTTCTCATTTCATGTCTTATCTTGTCTATTTTAAAATCTGTTTCAGTCTTCCTCTTTCTTATTCTCTTTTTCTTTAGCTTTCATTATACGCCACTGTCAGGTTTAGGAGTTATTTGGGTTGTTAACTAGCCGTATACTATTAAGGTCCCGGGGTTCAACCTGACAAGAACATCACTCACACACAGTCGTACATACAGTAACCAACTAGGTAAATAGTTTAAATAACAACAAAAATAAATGAATTTATTTGTATGAAACTGATATATGTGTATGTATAATGAGGATGATAAATAGACAATATATATATTAGATATATATATATATATAATAGGTATATATAAAGATATTATTCAATAATTTAAGCACCTTTGCTACGGCTATCAACTTGTTACCCTGGTTACATAGTCCACCAGACTCTGACCGACTGGCGTCACAAAACTGCCAACCTCGGTAATAGTAAAGTTAGACCTCAGATGATCGCCAATTTGACAATGACACTGAAAAAACTGTAATATATATTTCTGAGACGGCAAGCGATGCCCACAAATCCAACCACTGGCACCCTATAAACGTAATAAACACAGTACTCTCAACTTCTACACTAAAAATAGAAATAGTGACAACCTCATACAACATACAATAATAGATATCACAAACGAAAAACTCACCCTAAACAGGGGTCCCAAAAATCCTACTGAATAATAAGTCCGAGAAACTAGTACAGACAAAGAACGTTTTACGGGCCAACACACCGTCCGTTTCAACCAAAGAGGGTGAACTGCCTCATGACAAAAGAATGACCAATAGATGTCACCGGACTTTGTGACGTAGCAAAACAATTCAAAACAAAAAAATACAAGACACTCTCGCCCCGTACAAGTACTACGACTACGACTAGAGGAAATAATATAAAAAAAAACAGAGTTAGGAGAAAAGAAAAAAGACACTTGTCTATACTACGCGACAGCCACCACATCTCTTCATACCACTTCCTCTTCTTTTTCTCTATTACTCGATTGCTTACAGAACGTAAAACGGATGTTAAAGTGTAAATATCAGATTTCTGTGGTTAACTTTAGGTATGAAAATCCCTAATAATTATAACAGTATGCGCCTGGTATAGATTCTTGGGATATTTATATGTTTATTTTCTAGGTTGTTGTTTTTTTTTTGTGTTATTTCTTGTTTCAGATGACTGTTGGCTAGATGGACAAATGTATCTAAGTAATCGCTCCCAACCGAACTCAGGACTACACGTACAATATAACGGATATAGAGTATATTCTTATCTTAACCACAGTGTCATGAGAAACTATGCTTGTCAGATGTGTAAGTAAATAAGTTAGCACCAGACGCAACCAGTCACTTGGGTAAGAATATGAAATTTGAGATGTTTTTTTTTTTATGCGATCTATGGTGCTTACAAATTGGGTCAATATGTTATTAGCTCAAATAGGTGAAGCTATTAAACAAAATAATGAATTAACAGTAATTAATTGTCTAATTGGTTACATTTTTTAAAATTATTGCTTCATGTCTATGTCAAGGAATAAATGTGCGAAGTTTCAGTTTGATCCGGCAATGTGTGTGAGAGAAATAATGTGTACACACTTTTTACCAGACAGACAGACAGACAGTGAGTTTTTGTTTAAATGACCTACAAATAGAAGAGCTTAGAAAATTTTATTTTGCATTGTTAAAAGAGCGAAACAAAACTATCATGCACATTTTAAAGATATCCAATTAGTACTTCCTTTAATCTTTACACCGGATACACCAAAGAGCTAGCTAGTTGTTTTTTTCTGCCATACATCAAAATATGTAATTCTATTGGTTGTAATGTTTGACACGTGAAGCTGAAAGTTGTTTGTGTCTTCAATATTGTTACAGATGTTGGAGATCCTTGCAAAGACCAGTTACCGCAAGCGTATTTCTTTGAGGGTAATTGTTACCTCCTAGACAAGGGCAACTTCAAATATTCTGATGCAAAGGTAATTTGTTTCACATAAGATTACAAAGAGAGTACTAGTACAAATTCAGAGGTGACCCCGATGGCATTACCCATTGGTCCTATGTTTGGCAATCAATGTACGTAAAAATTCAGGCTTCATTAATTTCAGCAAGGACAGCAGAAGCTAACTACAAATTACCTCCCTCCTTACAAAATATATCATAAAGAACAATTGCCTGCGATCAGTCATACACGCGGCATGAGGTTTTACTTGTTTCTGGTGTAGATGAGGTCAGCGTGTAACAAATCTAAGGAAGGCAATTCGACGAGGAAATGTGTTTATTCACAGACCATCACAAACACATATTAAATCACAGCCCGCCTTTATCCCAGATCCTTCTTAGCCCCTAGACTTGAGCGGAACTCCGTTGTCTATCTCATGTAAAAATGTCTAGTTTCGAACGGTGCACTAGCTAGAGCGTTCCTTCTACACTTTGTCTTGTTACGGTTGTTTCAAGTACTCCTAGCAGGTACATCAGTGGTAAACATTTCAATGGCATTATGGGATCTCTTCTCTCGCTTCATTTGAAAACTCCCACGCCCTTCTTCTCATTTTTTTTTATTTTCCTTACTGTCAAAACCGTGTAGTGTGCACGGTGCCTTACGATACGCTTGATGTAACCATCTAGATCATAATTAATATTGAATGGCAAAGCAAATCAGAACCGGACACAACAGAATGTCATATGTTCCAGAAGCTAATAATTGGAACCAAGTGTCTCGTATTTGAGATTAACTGCGCAGTGGGTTTTTTTCCAGATGTGGCAGCTATCCATATAGTCTTTGTTCTTTGAGGGGGTAGGGGCTTAGGTCCAGTGTCTTATTCGGGCTTCTCGGTACAGTAGCCAGCATTGAAGAACATGATCGGTATTCTCTGGTGATGCTCCACAAGTGCGAATTTCACAAGTCTCAAACTTTAGTATCTGGAACAAGTGTTGTCTCATTCTGATATGCCCGGCTCTGAAACTAAACGTCTTATGTTGGTCGTGTCGGGACAGCATGTAATTGACATTGTTTGTCCTGAATTCTGGGTGAGAGCTGATCCGTTTTCTTGATTTATAACACTAAAAGTTAATATTGGTAAGTTGAAAAAATAAGTTATAGGATGAATGCTCCTTCTTCCCTAGTGCTATTAGAGCATGGCCTGATCGGCCAGGAAAGTCAATGACGTGGCAGAATTGAAGTCATTGTTTAACATGCATGAGTAGATTGACCCAGGAACACGCGTAGATAATCATCTTCTTTTTAAAGTAACGTTTGCATTTCATAACCTAAGATCGAAAAACTGAAATGTAGTGTACAGTCATATAGGTTAAATACAAAAGATTCCTACAACCTAGTGAGCTTAATATTGATATGTGTATGTCATTCATGTTTTATAAGTCTCCTTTTCACTTCAACAGAAATTCTGTGAATCGAGAAATGCAATGCTTGCTGAGTTCCAGGAACCTGCCACATTTGAACATATGAAGAAAAAACTTGTACAGATGTTAAAAAGTAAACACCTTAGTTGTACACATTTGTTGACTTTTATAAGTTGGTCTACTTCAGTCGTAATGGCTTTACTCCTTCTTCCCTTGAGCTATTATAGCATGGAATGGGTGACCTGAAACAGCCAAGAAAACCAAAGATTCGAAGTCATTGATTAGCATGCATGACAAGATTGACTTAGGGACACGCGTAGGACGTAATCATCTTCTTTTAAGTAACGTCTGTATTTTATAAGATAAGATTTAAAAAAAACAAAAAACAAGTACATCAGTGAAACTTTTTCTTTTCGAGTTCGGGTGCCTGGTCGTGCGGTTTGCGCGCTGGACTGTCGTTCGGATTTATCGACGGTCGAGGGTTCAAACCCTGCCCGCTCCCATCCCCCGTCGTCCTGCGGGAGGTTTGGACTAGGAAGTAAACTATCTTCAACTCTGAAGGAACATCCGAATCATGTAAAACATTTTACAAACAAACATTTTACATCACAGCAAACATTATCGAGTCCGATGAAAGCAGTCGTATGCGGCTCCATTACGAACTATAGACATATGTTTTTATTCAATACAACCAATGATCGATGGTCCAAAGTCTTCCATCGAAAAACTTCGTCTTAGAAATTAGCCAAATATATATCAAATACTTTATTACAAACACATTTTATATAAGGGAAATAACTGTTAATGCAATATCTAACAACACTGTAAGATCATCTCCCCTTTTCTGTATGAATAAAAAAAATAACCACTATTTCATTAACTAATTGCTTAGTTGTGTTTTTAAGCTCATCTGACATTGTACATATACAGTAGATGTCATACCGTAATGTGTAATATATCTCTTTATCAATAATATGCTATTAGTTTGTAACCAGTTTATTATTAAGTTAACAGCAATGCCTGGTCGTTCGGTTAGCGTTCTGGACTGATTATACCAGCGGTTCCGGGTTCATACCCAGCTCGCTGCTATCCCCCTTTGTTCAGTAGGAGGTTTCGACAAAGAAGTTAATTACCTTTAACTTTGAAGGAACATCTGAAACACGTAGAACAGAAAAAAATAATTTTACAAGGCAAATGAACCTTTGAAACATTGTTACTTTTGACAATCAAAATAAATTTTGAATATTCCTTGAGAATAGGCGGATCCGACAGGGATCAGACAGGGGCGCCTCTGAGTTTGTGGGATAACACAAACTCTCTTTGTAATCTTGTTTATATTATTATTAATTCAAGTGTTATCATCGACATTGAATAACTGTACAGTTTCAACTTAATCATAGGATGGATAGATACATCAATAACGTGTACAAGATTTGTAGTAATGTGTACCAGACAGATCGATATAATACAGAGTTAAGCTCTGTCAAAAGGCAATACAATAGAATTTATTGAATAGACCGTTTAAACGCATTTCCTAAGCTTACATGGCTACCTGGCCGAAAAAATGAAGATTTGTCCTCACTGTGTTACAGACGTGTGATAGGACTTTAATGTTCTGTCATGAGTTTCTAGATACACCTAGCATCGGTGTTCCATCTTGGGTAGGAACTCATCATTTTTTTTATATTTTTTTTTTTATTTAACATCAGACGTTCATTTCAAAATATTTCTCGGAGCTACCAACGTCAACTCCAGCCACGTCAAGTTTCGATGGAGTTCCACCAACAGCTCTGTAGAGCTTGGGATCCGTCAGCATGCCAAACCCTGGCAATATCCGATAAAAGAGATGAAGTATTTATCTCTGGACGGAGTGCCGGGTAGCGACGCTCAGCTGGACATGTACAATGATGACAACGACTCTGGGATGTTCTTGTGCCAAAAAAGTAAGTTTTAAAAAAAAACATTGTTTCGGGTTTTATTGGTGATTATGGAACCATTGCATTTGTATTCGATTCCTTCTATTAGCTCACACTTTCGTCATAGAAAAGTTAGTTTTTTTTTAAGTATAAAAGAAATGAAATTTGATTCCTTATTTTGACAATGTTTCATTATGACAGACTCATTGTCTGCACTCTGCGTTCATTATCTTACCGAGATAAACTTTCGCACCTCTCGCTGCGCGGCAACACATTTGATTACAATGTCAGGACGATCAATTCTTTAACTCTTTCTCTCCGTAATTCGTCAGTTAGGAGAGGAAGAGTTAAATTATTGAGTTAACTCTTTCTCTCCGTAATTATTTACCACATTCTGATGGAATCAACGTTGGTATCGTCAGTTAGGAGGGAAAGAGTTAATTCACATTTCTCACGTTATTTGGAAAGAAAGGATAAGATTCTTTTTATTGTAGATTTTGTATTTAGTATTCATCTCGATGTTATTTATATAGATCAGTGGTTCAAGACATTACGTTTTTGACTTGTATGGTAGCTCTGTATCAGGTTAACTGCAAACACTGCACAACATAATCGTGACAACTCAGGCTCCAAATAGCGTGATTCGTTAATGAGGTTAATAACTGGATTCTACTGTACCGGACTGACTTCACACTGGATTCTACTGTACCGAATTGACTTCACTCTGCAATCTACTCTACCGAGTCGACTTTCCACTGGATTCTACTGTACCGGTTCTGATGAAAACAGTGAATCCAAAAACTATTAGCCTACATCAAAGCTATTTAAGCATCTGAACCTGATGGTATTCCAGCTAGATAACTCAATGAACTAAGCAATAAGCTAGCACTAGTGTTCAAAATACTTTTTCAGGCATCTCTTAACCAGGGCAGAGTACCAAGGGACTGACTGGAAAGAACTTAATGCCACCTTTCTATTTAAAAAAAAGAGAAAAATCTGACCCAGGAAACTACAGACCAGTATCACTTACTAGCATCACATATAAAATCCTAGAACACATAATATGTAGTAACATCATAAACCGCTAGCCTTTAGACAGACATAATGACCTCACCCCATACCAACATGGCTTTAGGAAATACAGATAATGTGAAACAAAACTAATCTTACTATATTTTTCCAAAGCTTTTGACAAAGTTCACCACCATAGTTTGCTTAAAAAATTAAAACATTTTGGCATTGATGGTCCATTGCATCAGTGGATTAAAGATTTTCTGATAGGGAGAGAACAAACTATAATAATAAAGGGCTCTAAATCAACACCAATAACATTAAACTCAGGTGTACCTCAAGGAACAGTCTTAGATCCACTACTATTTTTAGTTTACATAAACGATTTACAGCATTTCATTAGTTCCGGAACAAAAGTCAGATTATTCGCAGACGATTGCATAATATATAGAACAATAAAAACAACATAAGACACAGATATTTTACAAAGAGAATTAGATGAATTACAGAAATGGGAATCAAATTGGAGCATGTCTTTCCACCCAGAAAAATGTCAGTTGTTAAGAGTAACAAAAAAACTAAAACAAATTAATTCCACTTATCTTATTCATGGCAAACCAGTAACACAGACTAAAAACGCAAAATACCTAGGTGTTATAATAAATGAAAAACTGTCATGGAATCCACATATTGATGAAACTATAAAAAAAAAATCAAACAAAGCATTAGGATTTATTAAAAGAAATTTCTATAAATCAAATAAGAACATAAAATTAAAATGTTATTTAACCTTGGTTAGGCCAATAATAGAATATGCAGACACAAAATAGAGCAGTGAGATTCATAACAAACGAATATTCACACTTGATTAGAGTGACACCTCATTGAATTTAGAAAGCCTTCAGGATAGAAGACTCAAAAGTAAAATAGCAATTATACATAAAACACTAAACCGTAATCTTCCAATACAAAGACAAAATTTAATAAAATACTCAGAAAAACACAAAGATAAAGGCACATCCCTCATCCCATATGCTATGACAAATTTGTACAAATACTTCTTCTTCCCTAGTGCTATTAGAGCATGGAATGGGTTGCCTGAGCTAGCCATGAAAACCAGTGACTTTGCAGAATTTAAGTCATTGGTTAATATGCATGACTAAATGCCTGACGCGTAGGACGTAATCATCTTCTTTTTTTGAAGTAACGTCTGTATTGTATAAGATAAGATAAATGAGTGTATTTATGTCTGCCACACCGACTTGAGAAGGAGGGTGCGCCGTGGCTGAGTGGTTAAGTGCTTGGCTTCCTGGGCTCGAATCTCGGTGAAGACTAGGATTTAGAATTTCGGGATTTTTAGGGTTACTTGAGTCTAATGAGTACCTGACTTTAGTTGGAAAATTAAAGGCGGTTGGTCGTTGTGCTGGCTCGTGACATCCTGCTCGTAAAGCGTTAGCCAAACAAACAGATGACCTTAACATCATCTGCGCATAGATGTCAAGGTCTGAAAGTGGAACTTAACATTCCTTTCTAGTCTAGTTCTTAGCAGTGCACCTTTCGCAGAACGAGATGTTGGTGCGCATTACAGAGGTACGAATCAGAGTTGTAACAATATGTACACACTTATTTTTAATAACAGAATTAAATCGATGTGGTTTACCCCCGGTGTGGTGGAATAAGTCCGCCGATCGGTTCGTTTGCACTTCCCGATGGGGACGATGGCCTGCGACTCCTAGGGGTAAAGTCTTAGAGCCACAACGTGATAAATATTTGGTTGATATTATATAGGCACATAGACAGGCACAAGCAAAACGCAAAGCTTATTGATTTTGTGGAAGAACAATTATTTAATAAAGATTAATTAAGAAGAAATACAATCAGTGAGTGAGGGGGGGATGTACAGGAAGGTTTAGGATTTTATGATAACGTTTAAGATAATATCATCACTGGGATGTTGCCCATAAAGATTCGTGTATGGTTTGCTTATTCGGCTGTCTCTCACTTATCTGTTATTCAAGGTTCTCTTTCGGGGTTGGGTAAGTTGAAGCTCCGTTGAGTTGTAGCCAGTTGCTGGTGCCCTGCGAGTAGGCAGGGACTGGTGTGATGAATATGAGGATGCCACGCGGTCGGCTTACTCCCGTGGTAGTTGCAGACCGGTCCTGGGACTTCAGCCTGGAATGCCTTCAGTTCTTAGCCGAGGGTGATGAGTGACTCACCCTCAACGGGAATGTGTGGAGAGCTGCTGAGGTCTGCCTTCAGGCAACCAAACACGCCAGCCCTGGTGTAGGAGGCCGCTTTGCCTTACACAAGTTCCCAAATGAATCGTTGACTTTAGAGTCTTCTGACTTCTCAGTGATTCTGATCTAGAATGGCATTAACCTGAAACTTTCGTCTCCGGCTTTTATAGGTTCCCGAGCGGTATGTTAAGAGTAGTGACGATCCAATGGCCAGCGAGTCTTATGAGTTTAGAATTGTCAATTTGGACCGATCTTTTCATTTGGGGCTCGCTCACCTGACTTCTTTAACCCGCGACCCGGGGGGGGGGGGGGGACGAAGGAGGATGAAAGGGGAACCATGCAACAATTATCAGGCTGGACCATCGCTCGATGGTACAGCGGACGGGAACGATTTGAATAGCCCTGGGCGTTAGGAGTGTCGACTCAAAGGGATGTACGTGGACACCAAATTTTAATGTCCTTGGACTTCACGGTTGCGTGCTTTTGTTTCGGCGTTTGGGGCGTAACTTTCAATTTTAATGTTCCTGAACTTAACAGCTACGTACGTTTGTTTCGGCGTTTGGGTGTAACTTGGGATGTGTGTTTATGGCCTATAATTTGCGGGTTGGATCTAACCTTGGTGTAATAGGATGTTTGTGTTCTACACTGGTCGGTTTAGTGTTAAAAGGGGCTATACAATGCTAACTAGTGGTAAAAAAAGGGGGGGGGGTAGTTCCGCACTGGTCAGTTCTGTATGGAGAGGACGTATTTCGTCACAATTGACTTAATGAGAACTGTTCTTTTTTTTGTTGTTGTTGTTGCTTTGTTTGTGTGTTTCAGGTGCCATTAATACAACCTACCTTGCAGTTTTACCAACTGATGACGTCAGTAGCCATAAGTTTACACATTTGAGCATCTCAACAGGTAGATCTAGATCTTCATTGTTTTGTTTTATCAATAACTTTACAAATTTTCGAGACCCTTAGAAAGCATGTTATGAAGCCAAATGAATTTAACAAATAGTGCAATGTAAGAATTACACGGAAAGGAAGTTGTCCACGCCATGCTGTGTGACTCAGAAGTAGATCTAGGTAATTAACATAGGAATGTATTAATGTAACACTTATCATCTGTTTTTTCAAAATGGTTTAAATAAGTACTAAGCCTAATATTGACTGAACTTTGATTTCAAGTCGTGCTTCATTTCTCTGATATTGAACAATATATCAGCACCCTACATTTAGAGTAGCCTTGTTTTCATAGTTCCAAATCTAGGATGCAGGTCTTCGCTGGCTTATGGTGAGGTCACGTGGGAATTTATGTGGTGTGGTGTGTGTGTGTGTGTATGTATCTATGGTGACGGTGGGAATAGTGGCGTAATAAGGTACCCGTGGGCTCGAGTTCAAGAATATGATATGTTGGTAGTTCCCACCTCTATAATAAGAATTTAGTGTGTAACAAAAAATTGAGTAGACATTCCAATGCAAGTGGTTTTAAATCGGCTTTATACGAATACAAAGTATCATTCCCAGGGGCTCCAATTGGCCCAAACGCAATGAAACACTTACTTGCCATGGATTTTACGTATTTGGCTGTGGGCCCCAAGTGGTCTTGGGCCCGGGTTCATTAAACCCCTTCGCGCCATGGATGCTACGCCTCTGGGTGGGAAGAGGGTAGCCATGCAGTGTGAATGATGCAAGATAAGCTGCGTTGTCGTTAGCAGTCTTGTGTAGGCAAGACGACTCCAGATTTCCAGAGTAAAAAGACGTGTTTTTGTAGTGAGCTAGATTTTGTTCTAAACACTATTTTTATATTATTACTAAAGTCTCTACTACATTGATTTTTTTTCATCTCAAGTTAAAATTCGTCTATACTGTAATAAAACTTATATATTGTATTGTCCACAAATAAGTTATTCAAGTTATTTCAAGTTTTATTCGTTAAAATATTATACGCGTACAGTGGTTTAGTTGTCTACCAGCAGGTTGGTGCTACAAGTTATTTGCCGTCAACAGCAGTATGGCAGGCCAGGTTAGGTCGTTCTTAAGTCTTTCTGGCCTTGAACATATTCGTCTGTGTCACCATTGGGACAACACATCATTTGTCCATTCTTATATGTCTTTCGACTTACTAGAGTCTCTATCAGTGCTAGCTACTGATAGGGACATCAATCGTCATAGAAGCCAGAACACTGACCTGCAACGTCACAACCAATAGGCAGAGGAAACTGAGCTGCCGCGTCACAAGTTTGTACGAGCTGTTGGTCTCGGCTTCTCACAGGTTGCTTCGTCGCTGGTCAGAGTTCAGACCTACAAGAACTATTGGTATCGGTGATAGGCCCGTCCATTCTTTTTGTCATCCCATAGCTTTCTTGGTAACTCTTTTTCGTCTAAAATGCAGAGTGCTTTACACCACTTTAGATTTCACTATTTCACAAACTACATCGACAAACACATTTTTTTTTCTGAGGGGCAAAATGTACTGCCATTTACCTATGCACTAGTTATGATGACTTGTGCAAATTAAACCGCGCACTGTCTTCAGATGTCTCAATGGTCACGGGTCAAACCCTGCCCGCTGCCATTCCCCTTTGACCTTCGGGAGGTTTGGACTAGGAAGTAATTTATCTTCAACTTTGAAGGAACATTCGAAATATGTAAAAAAAAAAAAATTCCTACATACGATCGATATCAGATATTTGATATATATGTAAATATTTTTTTTTTTTTTTTTTCATTTTAGTCTGTTTGAATTAATATTGTATATATATAATATTTATATGTATTTTAATGAATGATAGGTAGAGTAGATAACATTTTCGCTATTTCATATTTTTTATAGAATTACTAGCACTACTTTAGAATGTATACTCTAGATAAATATCTATAAATAGACTGTCCATTTTGTTTTTCATATTTTAGTTACTTTACTTTTACTGAGGGGGGGGGGGGGAAGTAAGCCAAAAAACTTGTAAGGAAAACGTTGTATTTCGAAAATGGCTCTAACTATTTTCCTAGAAATTTGACAGGGTTTGTTTTGTTTTTTTAAATCTTTGGGGGGAAAAAAACTAATTGGCCACACTACAAAACTTGATCGTTATAATATTCAGAATAAAAATCTTGAAAATTGAATTTGGCTTAGGTCTTTTTAATCAAGGAAATTTTCCCGGATGGCGTCAACAACAAAAAAAGGAACACATTACGTAGCACCCGTTTAGCGGTATTTCCCGCACTCACCTCGCATGCGTCACTGTATTTAATAAGAAGTTGAATACATATGTAGACCTACAATGACAATTTGCGCACCATCTTATGCAAGTGTAAGCTCAAGAATGTTTTTTTTTTTAAATATCACCTTCACCTATCCCTGTTGGACCGTTCGGGCACCACACACGATCTGTAGCCGTATTTCTCCATTTCTCTCCGTCGTTTGTCTTGACGTAAATCTCTTTCACTGATAGACCCGTCCGTTATTTGATGTTTTCCCATCGCTTTTTCTGTCTATCTGTTCTTCTTTTTCCTGGTACCGTTCCCTGCTAGAATGTCTTTTTTCGAAACGAAATTTTGTCTATTTTTTTACCGATTCACACAAAAAAATGTTTCAAAACCACGCTTGACTGCATTTTACTAGTTAAATACCGCGATTGCTCTTTAATCTTTTAAACCTCAGTAGCTATAATATAGATCTATGCGCTCTATAATTGGTTCGTGTGATCTTATACACCCGTATGTTAATTTTATTTTATGGTATATACTAACTGACCATTAGGTGCTCCAGGTATAACCTTCGTGTATTTCTACACTCGAGTGACCACTGGTCATCTGGTCAGAGAAGAGCGATGGCTGACACCGTCTAGGACAGTCTCATACCAGGCAATGGATGGCGCAGGTAAATCACTAGTTTTGGGCTTTTTTCTAAATATGAGATTAGGACACCAGAGCATACATAATTTTTTTATAGATTACAAGTGTAACAAAACTGATATTTTTTTAGTTCCACTAGCGCTGAATAAATGTTTTTCGACCATGTTCATGTCAAGGGCCACATGTTTGCAAAGTCAAATAATAGCTAGACTCTGTTGCTTCAGATTATACATAAAACACTGAACCATAATCTTCAAATACAAAGACAAAATTTAATAAAATACTCTGAAAGACACAAAGATAAAGGCACATTTCTCGTCCCATATGCTATGACAAATTTGTAAAAAGCTCCTTCTTCCCTAGCGCTTTTAGAGCATGGAATGGGTTGCCTGAGCTAGTCAGGAAAACCAGTGACTTGGCAAAATATAAGTCATTGGTTAATATGCATGACTAAATGCATGACGCATAGGACGTAATCATCCTTTTTTGACGTATTAGATAAGATAAGATTATACATAAAACACAGTATGCCATGAGGATGATTAGGCACTGTTGGCAAAGGTTTCAAGGGGTCGGATAGCACCGTGTCACTGGGTGGATACGACCCGCAGAGTGGGCTTCGCCTGTATTAACAGGCTTGAATTTACAGACATGGGGAATAGGGCCCTACCATGAAATCAAATTTCTAATTTATTTCGTTTTTGTAACAAAGTTAATTTTATTATTTATTTGGCAGGAGTGATCTTTTAGTAAAGCTTCGTTGATATAAATAGATTACCTTAAAACTGATTCCCCCCCCCCCCCCATTTCTACATATCACGTTGTTTTACCTATATGTTATAATATCATATACTTTTAAGCGACCAGAAAGATTTTCTTTATAATTTCAAGGTATTTTTAAAAATTCTCATTTTATTGGCCACATTGCAATGCGAAAACTCGAGGTCGACCGTTATATTGATTTAAACATGTTTCAAATCGTAAAATTAATTTTGGCTTAAGGATTCTAAAAAGAGAATTCTGCTCTCGTCCATATATTTTTATAAATAGATTCACACGAACGTTTCCGAAATGAGCTCGGGAAACAAATCATTTAACCGCGAGAGACTCGGTCACCTGGTACTTTTATTTATTGAATAATACCAACTGGATTATGAAAATCGAGAACTTAACAAATAGTGCCGGGTGCCTAGTTATGTGGTGTGCGATCTAGACAGTCTTGTTGATGGTGTCGATGGTCCCGGGTTTGAAACTCTGCCCGCAGCCTTACGGGAAGTTTGCGCTAGGATAAAATAATCTACAATCGTGTAAGAACGTTCGAAACATGTGGACAAACAATAAAACGTAAAAATTCCCTTTTAAATCAACATTTGTTTCCATGCAGAGGGTTTGAGAGGTGTTATTCTGCAAGCCACTAATGACGTCACGGTTGTACTGCATCGTCAAAGAGACAAGGACTTCAAGAGTTCTCTTCTCTTGCCCATGAATCTGCAGACGACACTATATTTCGTCATCACGTCACATGATGACCAGGTAAAATGTGTATGCATTCATCTGCCTTTACCTTCATTTATTCCCTTAGTCTGTTGGAGCAGCACAGCGGATTGGTTGACCGATTTTCTCCATTCCTGTCTTTTGCCTTGGATAATATTTGACATGCCCGTCCATTATTGTATCTGTCTTCTCATCGCGTTCTGTGCCTCCTTCTTCTTTTAACATAGCTTTTATCAACTCACTGTCTGGTAAAAAGTTTGTAAACGTTATTTCTCCTACACCCAATCTCGAACCTGACAACACAAGAATCAATGTTAAAAAAAATTGACCAATTAGTTAATTTACTATTGGTAATTAATTATTTTGTTTGGTATCTCGAACAAGGGAAAGATATTGCACTTGACTGAAGCGGTGGTATAAGCTGGGATAATCTTTTAAAGGTCGCCGCTTTAAAGTAAGCTTGATACAAACAATAGATAACTATACAATCTTCAATTTTCATAAGCACCTCACTAGCAGAGTAGTTAGTATGTCGGCTAGAGAAGGGCGTGAGTCATGAGTTCGATATATATAGGCCTATATATAGCAACCTCTTGAGATCTTGTCTTGTGACAGGTTGTGATAGCAGCTCTGCTAGATGGGACAGACATATCTGCAAGAGTTTTACCAACAAACCTGACCTACTGTGCAAGCTTTAAGGATGTTGTCAATGGTGTCAGGTTGGCATTATCAGCTTAGTTAAAGCATTATCGTCAAATATTGACAATTTTCGTTTACTAGATTGGAATGGAAAAATATAACAAGAAAAACCTAATTAAAGACGTACATATAATTATATTAATTAGTTTGGATCATATACAATTAAATTTGTAATAGTTCTAGACCAGGGGTTCTCAACCTATAAATCGCGACCCCCTTGTGGGTCGCTTGACGATTTTCCAGGGGTCGTCTAAGACCATCAAAAATATGTATTGCTTTTGTCTATTCTAACGTGTAAAACTTGATATTGTACAAACTTTCTTCCATTAAAAGTTAGTGTTTTTAAATTTTTTAGACAACTGAGAGCATACAATCTCAATCATTTTAATTTTCGCAGAATGAATATTTTTATATAAGTATCACTATTCATAAGTGGATCTTTGTTAAAGCTTTCGCAAAAAGTTTTTTTTTAGTGTTTTGAGATTTAATGATAAGTAGATATTTATATATTTGTAGAACATCATTTAAAACTGTTTATAAGATATGGAAAAGTTACATATAGTTATGAAAGAAAATAATTTTGCGGTTGGGAGGTTGGGGGGTCACCGCAACATAGAGAATTGTATTAAGGGGTCGCCGAGTTCAAAAAAAAAAGTTGAGAACCACTGATCTGGTAGGTTAACATATAAAGCTAGTTGATAGTGTCTCATTATACGGCTTTTATCCAGCAATCGTCAGCAGCAATACATTCGGCTTGACCAGCTGGACTTTGTGGTTCTAGATATGGACGTGAAAGTGCAGGTCAGTGTGGTCAATATATCGTCAGACAAACCGATTGCTGTTTTTGTCGGGAAGTATCTGGAGGTACGAAATAGTCTTCAGTTGATTTGGTTTGTCACACTGTCTGTTTCTGTTTGTACGTCTCAAGAGACAATCCTTTCACCTTACAACACCTCATGTGACTAAAGATGTTGTATTTTGATGTCTTAATTTTTTCCCCTTACAGCACCTCATGTAACTAAAGATGTATTTGTATATCTTTCAGTTGGAAAAAAAAACACACAATTGGCCCAAATGGAGAGCAAACATAAAGATGGGGTCCTGACTAGTGAAAGTATCGGAATCAGAAAACAAACAAACGGTTGCACACGTTACTCTCTTTGGTCGATGAGAATCAGTAACTAAAACAGTATCCACGACCAGACTTGCCTGATGTTAAGAACTTCTCATTAAGTAAACAGAGATTTAAACACTGAATTCGGCTAGACCAAGTTTTGTTTTTCGAATTGGGGCCACATTAAATTTCCAACACCTTTCTCCCAGGCCGCATTACGCATTCCGTGGAAGAGAGCCTGTGCGGATTCTTAACTCTTTCTCTCCTGATTGATGATACGATCGTTGATTTGATCCCATTAAATTAACTTAATTTTTGGGTTCATAAACTTTGATTTGTGTTTTATAAAAAGGGCATGCATATATCTCTACCAACCATAAGATTGCCTGAATAAAAGAAAAACGTTACTGAAGTTTAACCCTAACAGGCTAGTGAAATAGAAATATGAAAAATGAATAATTTCTTCTGAAGGCAGGAGAAATAATTACGGAGAGATATAGTTAATGCACCATGGCTGGATAGCACCGTGTCTGGATTGGTAAACATTTTACAAACAAAAAAACTTTAATGACCCACGATGAGTAGTTTGGACAACGCTATGCTGGAATCATTACACATAACATTCTGTTCTTACAGAAATTATTATCTCTTTATCTCCGTTATTTTTTTGCACTTCTAACAGAGTTGTTCATTTTTCACATTTGTCCATTCTACCCTGTTAGGATTAAACTTCAATAACATTTTAGTATGTAATAAGACAACGTTACTTTTGGTATAGAATTATAGGAGAATGCACACTCTTTTCATCTAACACAAATTAAAGTTTATAAACCAGAAATTAATTTAATTTAATGAGGTCAAATCGACTAGGAGAGAAAGAATTAAATGTATTTGTAATGAAAAAAAAAGTATTTAAATTCCTGTTTTGTTTTCCAGAAAGGGGATAACGCATCGCGCAACTGCTTCTATTATATGGCGACGCCCAGGTATGCAGGGAGCGCCGATTACGCCCTTTTCCCATCCCTGTCCAACATGACCACCATCTGTAACGGACTATATTACTTCTCTGAAAAGGAGTCAACATACTTGAAGGTAGGACCACTACCACCACCAAGAAAGATGCCTGTTTATATATATATATTTTAAATCGCTTTAAAAAAAATGTTTTATTTTAATAACCTTTAAACATATTTTCTCATATTTATAAACAAAAAGCAATTGATAAAACTAAATGCATTTGTTTTTCCTTTTCGAGTATTAGGAATCATTAACTACTTTTTGAAATCAGCTACTGCCAAATACAACATAGTCAACATAATCAAATATTTCCATATTGAATTGATAAACAGAAAAATAAAGATTTAATAACTATTTTTGTGGGAGGCGTGGTTTTATTACCACAGATTTTTCTAGCATCCCATTAGGGTTTAGCTGGGAAGATGAATATGTAGTCCTTGAAAGATTAATGGACGCTGAACATGGCCTAAAATTATTACATCCAAGCTTAAACCTCCAGATAGTCAGCGGGGGGGGGGGGGGGGGGGGTTCCAAGCCTGTAACCAACGAGACAGCCCGCATACTACTTGGTGTGCCAACATAAACCCTTACCGCAAGAGGGGTGGGAAGAACAGCAGAACTACAATTCACTTTCAAAAAGTAGTTTTGAATTTGTGTGTGGGGGCAGTTCCAACTAAACGTAAAGGGCCCTAGAATTAACGGGCCAGAAATGTTGTGTAAGCGTCAAAATAAGGGCCGGAAAAAAAAAAGGTGAGTTCTGCCCAGAACACTATGAGGGAAAGTGGTTGGATCGAGACCATTTGTTACAGAAGGCTTGAACACTGACCTTCAACGTCACAAGCTATGGGCAATTTAGACCAATAGCTCGTTGCCACGCCACAGTTCTGTACCCTTCAGCTGCACAGCATTATTGCATATATTTCATTGGTAAGCTTTTATATTACTTGCTTTGTATTCTATAAGATTTTAGGGAGTAACAGTTACAGCTGGAGCTGGGTTCCACAAGCCACAACTTCCATCATCTTGCCAGGCAATGCGTTTTACCGTTTGCAAGGGGAGTTAGACAACCCCCTACACTTTAGGAAATACTGCAGTAACTTGTATCAGTCTTGCGCCACTCCCCTTGTTGGAAAAGAACTCTGGAGAAGTCAATACGATTTTGAAGTTATTAATCATGCTGAGATCATCCACATTCTGTCGTCTGATGTTAGTCTCATCGATTTGGAAATGGTTCGGAATACTAACATAGTTTACAATGGTCAGTGCTCTGGTTTAATAGGTAAGTCTAATGATGATTATCCAACTGCGATTATTTCTTTGCAAATATAAAGACCCTAAACTTTAATGACCTAACTATAAAAAGAAAGTAAAGTGCCCCTTTCAGATCTTGTGGTCTTTTGGGCAGATGATGTAAAGGTCATCTGTTTCTGTGACCAACGGTTAACGAGGGTGTCACGTGGCCAGCTCATCGACAAACCGCCTTTACTTTTCACCAACTAATGTCAGGCACCCATTAGAGCTGGGTGGACTCAGAGGCGCCCAAAGATCAAGAAATTAAAAATCCCTATCTTCACCAGGATTCGAATCCTATACTTTACAAATATTTTAAATCTTCGTTGAATTAAAATTTTTGGCTTCTACCAAAATAAAATATATAATACTTTAAGTACCATTATACACAAAACAATGATCCTTTGTTTTAAGCGTTGTCAACATTGCCGTTATTTCTTTATATGTCAACCCGCCGAATCACTTATAGGGTGTGGCATATTTATAGAAACGGCGAAGAGTCCTAAAAAGGATCATGACACCACTGCCTCATCGCTGCAATTTTTTTGCAACTATTTGTGTGGGCCTGTTTTAATGAATTAGAAGGGGATCTCCAGTAAGCTGGCATACATATGCGAGGACATAGACGATATTTACGAGGACCATAAAGATATTTACGAGGACATTGAAGATATTTACGAGGACATTGAAGATATTTACGAGGACATTGAAGATATTTACGAGGACATTGAAGATATTTACGAGGACATAACATATATGTATGATGAAATATCATATACATGTGCGAGGACATTGAAGACATGTAAGAGGACCCTTAAAGACATGTACTAGAACATTGCAGCCATGCTCGATAACATTGTAGACATGTACATGGACATTGTAGGCATGGTCGAGGACATTTTAAACATGTACTAGGACATTGCAGGCATGGTCGATGACATTTCAGACATGTACTAGGAAATTACAGGCATGGTCTAGGACGTTTTAGACATGCACTAGGACATTGCAGACATGGTCGAGGACATTTAAGACATGTACTAGAACATTGCAGACATGGTCTAGGACATTTTAGACATGTACTAGGACATTGCAGACATGGTCGAGGACATTTTAAACATATACTAGGACATTGCAGGCATGTTCGAGGACATTTTAGACATGTACTAGGACATTACAGGCATGGTCGAGGACATTTTAAACATATACTAGGACATTGCAGGCATGGTCGAGGACATTTTAGACATGTACTAGGACATTACAGGCATGGTCTAGGACATTTTAGACATGTACTAGGACATTGTAGACATGTACCAGGACATTGCAGGCATGGTCGAGGACATTGTAGACATGGTGGAGGATATTGAACATGATGGTATTGTTAAAAAAAAAGGCTTTCTGATATCCTTCCATCAAGCCATTCTCCGTAAACAGAGCTTGGTTTCTTTCGCATAAGTAGTCCGAGATAAATCTTTGGCCACTATTGAAGTTGTTGGTGAACGGATGCTGCGAGGTGGGGGAGGGGGTTAGCTAGGGCTTGTGACCTTTGACCACAGGGGTAGTAATTTGCATACGGGCGAAATGACTCTGGATCAGAAGAATGTTTTTTCGGACATTCCGATGGTCTAGAGGTTAAGTTCGCTTGGTGCGTTATCGCTAGGCGGTGGTGTCGAATCCAACCTTAGCAGCGGCGGCTTCCTAATATTTTTTTTTTTTTTTTATTTTTTTTTACCTTTTTTTTTTCTGAAAGAAGTTTTTAATATGTCTACTTTATCAGATGGTCATTTGTACGGCTGCACTTTCAATTTCTCGAGAGGTGTCCATCACATTCGACTGACCAATAGAAAGGACACTTTCGCAGTGCTGTCTCAGTCCATACAGGGGAACAGTGAGGTCAACTGCTACCTCTTAGGCGTTACAACTGTACGCATGAATACACGAGTAAGTTGGGGTTTGGTTTTGATCCCACCATGAACATCTTTTTCAAAGACTTTTTTTTAAAATTCTCTTTCTTAATCAGATTACAACTAGTTTTATCATTGTTTTGTTCATTATTAAATTTAAGTTTTAAGAATGTTATTTTTACAAAATATATTAACTCAATTCGTCTATTTGACTATAAAAATATAATATAATATATTAAATTATAGCTTTTATATAGCGCTACTTTCATGCTTAGCCTATAGCATGCTCAGGGCGCTATGGTCCAATCTCATTTGTGGACCAGTGGAATCTGGGAGAAGGTTTTCCGTGCTGCCTTTAGGCGCTAAGTAGACGAACCTCAAGCCCCCTTCATATGTAGCCAAGCCAAGCTCAAGCGTACTTTGCCTCTCAATCACGCATCCCACGTCTATCTGTCTGATACAAAGTTTGAACACCTTATTTGTTCCATACCAATTCTGGGATCAAGTTGAAACTTTACACAATTATTGATTGCACATAACAAAACATAAATCAATTGAAAAATTAACCAAATTAGTCAATTAATTACTGGCAATTGATTATTTTATTTATACCAAAAAGAGACATTAATCCTTCGGTATTAAGAGATATGCCTAAAAATGAGGGGGGGGAGGGGTTGTAGCTAGATAATTGTTAGATAACGAAAAAGGGAAATAAATTCTTCATTATTGAGATATATAGCTGTAACTGTAGAATTCTTCCCCTTAGATAAGCTTTAAGCATTTAGTTTTTTGGTTCTTTGTCTTTGCACTGCCCCCTCCTTTTTTTCTCATTATGATGTTTTTTTTTAAATTGAATTAAAATTTGCATATTTAATAATTGATCGTGCTGCCAATATTTTACAAGCTTTATGTTACAAACTCTGAAAATATAGGCATTTGTATCCAATGACTACCTTATTGAACAGTAGGTCCAGTTATCGTTTTTGTTATATTATTATTATTATTATCATTACTTTTGTACAGTGCGTTTTCCATGCACCGGAAGCATGCTCAGTGAATTATGGTCCAATCTCCTTTTGTGGACTCTTGGGAGAAAGGGGTTATCGAGGACAACATTGCATATATCTACATTTAGCCGCTTAGCTAAAAAACTCAGCTCATGGAAAAAGTCTACTTCGGGATACAAACTTTAACCCTACAACTAACCAAGCGGTTAGTGCCACTCAGCTAAACAAACAAGCAAAATATACAAAATCCTTTTTTAAAAAACAAAGCCAATCTCAAGTAGAAGAACTCCGCCCTTAAAAGTATATCTATCCCGTGTTCGATATTAAACAAAATATATAATTACAAATAATTAATTGACTAATTGGTTATTTTTATTATATATTCAGTCTTTGTTAGGTACAATAAATAATTGTTTAAAGTATCAAGTTAATCGGAGAATGCGTGAGGGAGAAATGGTGTTAACAATGATTAAAGGGGACTAAACCCAATAAATTTAGCCCATAGACATAAATAAATATAGACTGGCCGATTAAAGAGTTTTATGAAGCGAAAATTTGTGACTTGCAATTTTGTGTACTTTATTATACAGCATTTATGAGCAGTATAAAAGATAAGTATTCATATCTATTTCAGCCACACACTATATATATATTGTAAATAAGGAGGCAGTGTAGTTTTGTTTAATCTCTAAGAACGAAGATCATGCAATTTTTCATAATTCGGAAATCCGAATACAATAGATATACATGTTTTCAAGTTACATGAAGTTACTTCCTTCGGCCAGTCTATATTTATTTATGTCTATGATTTAGCCATATCTGTGAATACTGAAGCATTAGTTTCCCTTGTTGGTATCAAACAAAATAACTAATTGCCAGTAATTAATTGACTAACGTGTTGCTATTTTTTTGTATTATTGATTCATGTCTTCACCAATGAGTAATTGTACAAAGTTTCAACTTGATCCGAGAATGGTTTTGATAGAAATAATATATACACAATTGTACCACACAGACACGGTGAGTTGATGTGAAGGTCTTTTGTTATAGCTTTTGTTTTCCCTTGTTTTTTCCATATGTTTTTAAATTTTGAAGTGCCTCAAATTGTTATAGCTCTTAATCCTTAATAAAGCTCATTAAACTCATTGAATCTATATTTAGATTTTGATTTCTCCTGAATTGAGGAGAGTTCCCATCCATTCGCCCTCTGCAGCAGCTACAACGTCATCCACAGATTGCTCTACACATCTTCTGATGATGTCATCCCAGATGGGGACCACCGAAGTACAATCTACCTTCTCCTATTTATTGTCCGAAGTGTCCAGTGAGGTCACCAACGATTTAAAAACTTATGACATTTCGTCTGCTGTAAAGACATTCATTCCTTCAAATTATATCAGTTCTCTGGAAACTGAAACGTCTGATACAACAATAATGGGTGTAACTCCAGCTTACAGTTCATACTTTAGCTTAGTCTCTTCAGATATTACAACATCAGCAGAGTTTGGACCAACTGACGTAACATCTTTTGAGCTACACTCTTCCCGTCTTACATCGTCGGATATTTCATCCTTGATAATAACATCAGGCGAAACATCGATCATTGATACACCACGCTTAGAAAAAACATCTTCGGGCTTGATAGTTCTGAGCGCTTCAACGCCCATGCTCACAGACGTGATAGTTTCAGACTCACAAGCACACCTGACTCACTCCCTGGAATCTTCCTCCCCAATTCACATGCCGTTGTTTACCTCAGCAACAGATCCGTACACACCATCCCCAACACAATCAACCGATCACCACGAAATGTCTGCCTCAACCGACGCGGCGTCAAGAGTCTCAACTACACATTCAGCATCATCAACGCCAACAGATCCACCACAAATCTACATCAGCAAATCTCCACCACCACCAGAGAGCAACGCTAGAAAGCCGCACTTCTGTCCATGCTCCCCTAATTTCGTGGCTAACACCCAGTTCTCCGCGAAGCAGATGTCGCTGATGAGAGACGCCATAAAGCGCAGTCTGACGGTTAACAAAAGCCAGATCTCAGCTTACACAAGAGAGAAGACGAGCACCTGGGACAACAGACCACACGCCACCATCATCGGTACCGCTGGTTTGGTTGCTTTGGGCGGCCTCCTCACGATCCTTCTGTTACCTGATTTCGTAGCAGTGGCCAGTTGGGCTTTTATGTTAACAAAAAAGTTAATAGTCATAGTAAAATAATTTGTAAAATGTTGAACTTTTGGTCGCTTTGGGCGGCCTCCTCACCATCCTTCTGTTACCTGATTTCGTAGCAGTGGCCAGTTGGACTTTTGTGTTAGCAAAAATGTCAAAAGTCATAGTAAAATAATTTGTAAAAAAATTTGATCTTGGTCTGGGCTGGGGAGTCAAATTGTCTGCTTATTGTGTAGATACCTTGTAACTAGCAAGGCAAGATTGTAACTTAGTATCATGTCGGTATTTGTTGTTTTGCTGTAAGAAGTTTTATGATTCTCTGAATCTAGAACTTAAGAGTAACTAGAACTTTAGTCAAATAAATTAATGGGAATTCTAAACATTCAGTCCAATATGATTGACCACATTCTAATGTGATTGGCCACATTTAATATGATTGATTGAGTGACCGTAGTCCAGTATGATTAATTAATTCCTTGTATGATTGACCGCAATTCAATATGATTGATTGATTGATTGACCATTGTCCTATATGATTGACCACAGTTCAGTTTGACAAAAGAGCATTTTAATATGACCATTTTTCAATATGGCTGATTGATTGACCGTAGTCCTTTATGATTGACCACATTCAAATATGATTGACAACACTCCAATATGATTGACCAAAGTCCAATATAAAATGATTGACCACAGTCCAATATAATTGACCACATTCCAATTTTACAAAAGAGTATTTTAATATGATTGACCACATCTCATTTTGATTGATTGACAACGGTCCAATACGGCTGCCCACATTCCAATATGATTTACTAAATTCCATTTTGATTGTGGCTCCTTGCCCTCAGACAACGCCGCCTGTGCTGGCTCAGACATGTTCACTGCATGGAGGACAATTCCGAAAGTTATTCTTTACGTGCAACTCGCGTCAGGCTCGGTTATGTGGAGGTAATCAAACGGCACCTTAAAGCAGCGAACATTGATACTGACCATTGGGAAGACATAGGCCTAGACCGCACTGTGTGGAGAGAGATGGTGACCAAGAAAGTTATGGACAGTGAGAAAACATGGGCCTCATCTCTGGAAGAAAAGCGTGCCCTACGAAAAAGATGGCTGGCTCTTCTATTACCAAAAGCAAAAGCCACATTAACCAGCGATATACGTCGACGGGAGTGTTTGTCCTTAATAAGGCTCCACACAGGGCCACCGCTACCTATTGTGCAATGTGTGCATTGCACGAATGCGGCCGACTTTAGGGGGCGGCCAAATCATTATTCCAAGGTTACTTTTTTGTTAAATTATTTTAAAAAAAAATTAAATATTTTAAATAAATTCTAATTATTCCATTATTCTTTGAAAATATAAACGATATTCGTACATAAGAAATTATTTTGAAAACTAGAACAAATAAAATATAGCAGCGGCCGAGGGATTCCAAAAGCGCATATTCATTTCTGGCATTAAATTTTCGCGGGTTTGTTTGTTTGTAATTTTTGTTTTGAGTCCAATGGCCGCCCTGTAAGTAGATCTATTACTGGTAATTATAAAAAACATTTTCATTAGTGGGGTGGGGGGGGGGGGGGGCGTTAGTTCCTCTCATATGGAGGGGGGGGGGGGGAGAGCGCAACGTCCTATGGAGTGTGTGGGTTTCCTAAGCGTCGGCAAGAAGAGGTTAAGTGATTGATTGATTGGTTACGCAGTTACGATGAAATTAACGTAACTAGTGAAACTGTGAGACGATCTTAAGACATGAAAGAGTAAAGACTTCATATTGTCTGTGAGTTAGATTTTGTTTAAGTATCAGTTTATTTCATTACTATTAGATCTATATCTCATCTCAAGTTAAATCGTGAATAATAACAGTTATATTGAGTTTTTGTTTACAAAGAAGTTAGTGGAAGTTATTCAAAGTTTATTTATCAAAAAATATAAAACGCCTTCATCGGTTCAGTTGTACTAGTTGCTCGGAGCTGCAAGCCAACAACCGACGAACAACAAGGAGGGGGGGGGCGGCAAAAATAAGGTTCAGACCCGTTGCCGACTTGAGCGGAAACCTGCCGCAACTACAATTCTATCTCCAGGAATAACGTTTCACAACACTTAAAAATTATGTAGGCAACACAATTTCGGAAAAAAAAAAAATGTTTTAGTGAACTTTCATGGCATAACTTTGGATTCTATACACAGTGTTAAATTTATATAAGTGAAAAATAAAACATACAAAATTATGACTAAGTTTCTTTTCTTTTTTATTACATTCTTTAAAAACCCAAGGGCCTCATTGTCCAGGCGTACATCGCTCCTCTGGGCTCTAACTTCTATTGTGGGCGTAAACGTAATGTTATCTAGGGAGTCGCCACCCAGGAATGAGAATGAGAAACTGCTTTAATCTGTTTTTTTACAAGTCATTGTTTAAGTGACTTGTACTTAGGATTATTTACTTTCTTTAAACTCAAGAAAAATATTCAGCGCTCAGTTGATTCATTTGTTGGATAAATTTGTAGGCAACTTTGAATCCGTGTATGTCAAGTGATTGTGGATACAATGCACACCTCGCCAAAATACAATCGTGATGATTATCATGAAAGTGTAAAGAACGTTGAAAAAGTTCCCCTGTCAATGGCTTTTGTATTTCGAGCTTTTTGTTTCGGATTATGCTTTATTTTACAATAACAAGCAAGTTAACATATCAGAGTCCAGACCATATAACACTGTTGAGTAGTCAAAGTTATCGAGAAATGGTATATAGATCATGATCATTTCCGCTGTTCATTGTAATATACCCGCCGCAGGTCATCAATTATAAAATTCACCGTCGCAAATACAGGAGCATAAGCTAGTCGTCTGAACGAGATCAGTTTTTTATGTTTATCACAAAAAACAACAACAACGACAAGATGTTAGATTTCTGTAGGCAAGTATGTCCGAAAGTATTCCTAGTGCATGATTCATGATTCATAGTTGTACTTGAGGGGTACAACAATTCTGCGAATATAAAAGGGAAAAATAGAATAGCCTTTACAAATGGATTTTAATCCAATGCCACTTTTGGAACAGTGTCCAGCTTAGTCTTAATGAAATTTTTTTAGAAAAAAAAAAAGGGGTGGGGGGCGGCATTTTAAAATTTTGCACGCAGGCGGCCACAACTCTCGCGGCGGTCCTGGCTCCACAGTCACATGAAAAAGTGTTCTGCAAGATGAAATATAGTCGCTCTACGATTGTAGGAAGCCAACATAAAATTGCCATAGAGGAGATGGGGAAACAATTGGACATCAAATGCTTCCAAACCTGTACACGGTCAACGTATGTTAGTGATACGATCCGAAGGTTCTTGAAGTAATAACCTTCTCACTAATAGTGAAACCAAACTTGCGCTTATTCAGACTGCTTCACCAGATTGTCAATACTAACCAAATTGTCATGACTTATTTTAGTAAATTAAGAGCATTAGACTTGAGTCTTACAGATCGTAAAGAATAACGAACTTACTCTCCAAGCAAGGCCGGCCTATGATAATGGGTATCATATGAAATTTGAAAATAATCCATAAAAAGAAACAGCAAAAAAAAAAAAAAATTACTCAATTTATTAAAAACCTGGCCCGTCTACGTCATTTTTTCTTCTTCTTCATCGTTCTCAAAACTGACAAATAAATAAAATTCTTCTATCCGTAGAGACAGAGTTGGACTAGTAATAGACAGTGTTCTATGTTTGAGATCTGATCCAAGTTTCGCGATTTTTTTTTTTTTAACTACAATTTTGTTTTGGTCCTATGCAAGGCACTCACCAATTTGGGGTTCTAGGCGGCTTCCTAGCTTGCCCTTTTGTCGGTCCTGCTCCAAGATGTCATGACTTGTTCCAGTAAATTAAGAGATCGTTTTTATGCACCTTAGAGTTTGGCTTTATACGCTAGTAGCGTACTAGATACTGATAATAATTTTACGAATGGAATCTCTTTCTTAAAAAGGAGCTGCGCCTAAAGAGGTAGTCCACTATAAATGTGAGTGTATTGATTATTAGTCCATGTCCCTAATCATTGTTTTGGTACTTCCCTCCGTCTCCCATAAATTTTTTTATTTTTTTTGGTTTTTATTCTGTGATTTTATGTTTTTGATTTTAGTTGCATGTGATATGCATAGATTTAATTTTTGTAAATACTTTTTCTTATGATTTGCATGCTGCGGTGTTTTTTTAGGAATTTTATGTTAAAAATTGTTTGTGTTTAATGTATTTGTTTTATTTTGTTCCTATTTATGTCATTTTGTTTTTATATCAGAACCAAAAATGCATTTATTCTGTACAGCAAGTAAAGTAGCTATTATACATAAAACACTAAACTATAATTGACAAATAGAAAATCAAAACTAATGAAATACCTAGAGAGACACAAAGATAAAAGGTACATTTCTTATTCCATACCCTGGAACAAATTTGTACAAGTGCTCTTTCTTCCCTAGTGCCATTAGAGAATGGAATGGGTTGCCTGAATCAACCAGGAAAATCAACATGGCAGAGTTTAACTCATTGATTAACATGCATGACTAGATTGACACATGAAATTCTTATTTGACTGTAATATATAAGATAAGATAATAGATAAAGAAATCTTAGAAACAAAAATACTGGTTAAAACTTCATTTATTGCAAAAGAAACAAAATTTGAATGATGGCCATTTTTAACATGAGTAGCGCATCCTGTTCTAAGAGGCACAACTCGTATCTATCTTTATCAGTAATCATTACAAAAATAAATACAGTTTTTCCCCTTTGTTACTTACAAAATATATTCACAAATGATATCTTTTGTTTTACATTTTTTTTTCTTCTGTATAATATCAATAAATAATCTTTTAGAACAACAGTGTAGATGGTCAATAAAGACATAAACTTAAATAATTATAATCATATGACATATATGAGTTTGTACCAACAATGTAGGCCTCATGTTAAACTTTGGTAACAAAATTTTTAAAATATGTATATTAATGTATGCAATACACAAGAAACAATCAAGGTATTATTGCTAACTATATCAAATAGGTACGACCTAGTTAGAATAGAAATACAACCAGTGGCGTAGCTACTAGCTAGGGTGGAGGAGGAGGGGTTAGGGTAAAATCCCCCCTGGCCCCAACTTGATAGGGACCCTCAAAGGAGTGTTTTTTTACATTAAATATTACACAAAAGGCAGGAGTCCCCAAATGATGGAAAACTCCTAGCTACGCCACTGCACATAACACAGCCAACCTTATATTACTAAGTTTGTTTGTTTTACATGTTTCGGGTGTTCCTTCAGAGTTCAAGAAAATCTACTTCCTAGTCCAAACCTCCCGCAGGATGACAGGGATGGCAGCGGCAAGAGCGTGAACCCTGGACCATCGAGACAGATTTAAGGGAGGGCAGGCCGGGATACTGCTCCGGGGACTCTACAAAACAGAGAAGAGCCCCCACAATAGAGATAAAAATAGAATTTCGATGGGTCAGAAACTTTTACTATTTTCTTTATTCTCTATATAATTTTTTTTCCTCATTTTTACTGACACTACTTTAAATTTTACAACTGGGAACATTGTCGTGGTTAAAACGTGTCTGCTTGTAGTGTGCTTGAAATATAGGCCTATAAATGCAGCTTCGGATTTAGGGCAGTGCTTCTACATAGGCTCCACAAACTCAAAACTGATTTGTTTGTTTTTTTAAAAGCTATATAAATAGGTTTTTTAGCTGTCCAAAAGTTCTTGAATTTGTTTACAACGGTAAGTCTGAGAAATAAACTTTTTAGCCATGCCCAGGATTGCTGATGTTATTTGACGGTATACAAGGTCGACAGAGCTAGACTCTACATGGATTTGTCTCAAGGGCATTGTCGACAGCTGCCTCGTATCCTTCCCAATTAGCTCTACTATAGTACCAGTTTCGTGGCTCTTTAGTGGTCTTGGTGCTGATTTTAGAAAGAGCGGCAGTCAATAATAGTTGGAAGTTGGTCACTACCAATATCGCCTAGTACTTGATAAGTTATGACAGATTCTAAGTTAGCAGAGACTAAAGAAAGATCTGGTCGTGATAGTGAACCATTGCTAGCATGCAGAAGAGTAGGAGGAGAGTGTTTATTTTGCAAAAGAAAAAGCTTAGTAGAATTGCACAGGTCATGGACTTTTTACCAGACATTAAAAACTATTTAAATATGTTTTTAAATAAAAAGGCGGAAAATGAGATTAAATGTACAAGTGCTCTCATTTCTTTCTACTAAAAATATGGCAAGCCTTTAGATGTAAGTATTATTATTAACAACTGGATTTTTTAAAGCTTTTAAAAACGTATAGACATGGAACATTTCCGTTTGATTAACAAGAAGCGGGGGGGGGGGGGGGTTAAAAATAATAGAGAAGAAGACAATATGATCAAATTATACAAACAATAATCTTTGACATGTGTTTATGATTATTATTGATCCAGTAATGTAAATATATTATTGTGCACCATGATCATATCAAAACATATTCGTAGACATATTGCACTGGTTACAGTTTTAAAAAAGATAGTTATCAAAAGTAATAAACAAATAAGTTAATGTAAATAAATAGTCAAAAACAAACAAACCAATCAAAAAACAAGAAATATTGTTTTATAAGGTTTCAAAATGTCACGCTTAATTTGGTAAGTATAGCTTAACCTTTAATATAATATCATCTACTGGAGTATACATGGCCTGTTTCATTTAACACAGCAAAGTACAGTCAGCTATCTTCCTCATAGTCAATAATTGTGTTTTAAAAAGAAAAATATTGGAAGAATTACCAAGAAGAGCGGCACTAGTAACGCATACAATGTTTTTTTCAAGTACTTCCAATTTCCCAGATAATCATACTCAAAGGACACTTGCTGTACACCTTGGTGTTGATAAATCACAATCTCATCATCTAAACACTGCAGCTCCTGAATCTTTTCGAATTCCCTGTTGGGAGCGCTAGATTTATATAATAATAATAAGGCTTGTCTTCGAGTCCGAAGATTAGTGAGGAGTGCAGCATTTCCCGTGGCTGCGCAGCCCCAGCTGTGACCTATATATTTTGACACATTCACAACCATTTTCCGCAGGTGGTCGATTTATATAATACGTGTGAAACATTCTACCATATCCTTAGTTCCAAGTTACAGAAGGAGAATGGAACATTAGTAGTGAATCCCAACAAAAACAAAAAGCCTTAATCAAGGCATTTGGACATTACCACACTGAAGCTATATCCATGCTCAGAGTGCCGTTGTTAGGACTTATGCGTAAGGAGAAACACAAACATGAATAAGTCAGCTGCTGTCAGGTTTCCTTACTGATTAGGAGGTAGATCCAGACGTCAGTCTGAGTGTTATTGGTCTCAGTGTGATCTTCTGTGCTCCGTTACAAACGTTGGAGCTTGCAGACTTCGATCACATATTCCAATAAAATGTAGTTTTCGTTTCGGGGAGGGTGGGTGTTGTCTTTCAAATCATGTTTGCGTTTTGTGTTTTGAATGCCAGTCCCTCAGATGCTTGATATAATCGGTGCTCTTGTACAGCAAGTGGGTCAGGGTCATTCTGGAGATATTCTTCACCAGGCGGCTTTCGTACTTGACCACGATGTCGTCTGTGACGCGCGTGGAGTTGTTGCACGTGACCCACTGGCGCTTGCAGTTCCGGTAGTGAAACAAGATGGAGATGTCATGAGGCAACACAGCTCTGGAAATTGACATTAGGACACAATTAAATACAGTTAGCATGGGTTTCATGAAGGTTAATCAGGGGCGGCACATCAGGGGTGAAGAAGGAAAGGCAAGGGAAAAGATGGTAGGAAACTGTCCACATCTATATTTTCACAAAGGTTTCTCATTAGGGGCTAGACTCAGGACCGGATTTAAGTATGTGAAGGCCCAGATGCAGAATTATTGTTGAGGCCCTTACACTTTTTTGAAAGTTTTAATAAAAATCCACTTTCTAACACTTAAACATACTGATTTCTAATAGCATGCCATATTCTAGAAGAAAGAAATAGAATAATGAAAAATTGTATCTAATTTTACTTCTTAACGTTATAATTATTTAATATGCAATTTTTTTAAAAACTAAAGTATATTTTGTATGTTTTTGAGTTTGTGGGGAGTAAAACCATGGTTAACTTTTAATATCTCTTTTGTTGTGGCTCCCTTTTTTGTGGAATCTCCTGGGGCTGCAGCCCCGCCTTACATTCGACCCTGCCTAGACTAGAAATACACTGGCCATGACAACTTAACAAATTACTTGATTATTCATTGAGCCCCCATAATGATAAACTTGCCCCTAAACTAAGCAAAAGTAAGAAGAACCCTAAACGAATGTGTAGCCACACACTCAATAATGGAATAACAATTTTGGACCTAATATTGTTGGTCCGATATATAGGACTAATAATTAAAACGAATTTCCCTCCCAGCTGATTTTTTAAAGTCAATGGAGGGACCACTTCCACAGCTTTAGTCAAGAATTATTTCTTTCCCTTGTTTGAGATACCAAACCACAAAATGCATTACCATTAGTTAAATTAAATAATTGTTGTTGTTTTTTTAAATTGATTCTTGTGTTGTCAGGTAAAAAAAAAAATGATTGTGCAAAATTTCAGCTTGATCCGAGATTGGGTGTGGGAGAAATAACGTGTACAAGCTTTGTACCAGACAGACAGACAGAGTTAATATAAGCTTTGCAAAAAGAAAAAGGGTCAAGAACAACTAAATTTTACCCTAGCAAACTTGTAGACCAGCTAATAAATAATAATGTCCTAATAATCCTATCTACTTACATATTAAATCCAGATCTTGTGTAAACATAATTATTCCGAGCATAAAATGTTCTCTGGGGTATAAAGACCCATCTTGTATTCCTGTGAGCACCGTCGTAGTTGGCCTCCAGAGTCCGATTTGTGTAGCGAGAAAACTGTGGAAATAATACGATCCTTTATGATATGGCAGCATATACGTTTATATAAACCCTTTTTAAGTTACATTAATCCTATTGAAGACTCTAACAAAGGAAGGGCTAAGATAGACTCTTAAGAAACAACGGATGGTTTTTACGTTGGATTGACAAATGTGTAGGTTGGAGTTTGGTCCGGCTCAGGGTCGGAGTCAGGTTATTCCTTGTACGCGGACAAGGATACCCAAAACCACAATAGCCGTTTCCTTTCACATACTACAAATGATTAACTCTCATTAAGGTAGTACAATGTCCTGTGTATCCTTATATAACCTTATCTTATATAATACAGACGTTACTTCAAAAAAGAAGATGATTACGTCCTACGCGTCATGCATTTAGTCATGCATATTAACCAATGACTTAAATTCTGCTGGTTTTCACTGGTTTTCCAGGCTAGCTCAGGCAACCCATTCCATGCTCTAATAGCACTAGGGAAGAAGGAGTATTTGTACAAATTTGTCCTAGCATATGGAACGAGGAATGTGCCTTTATCTTTGTGTCTTTCAGAGTATTTTATGAAATTTTGTTTTTGTATTTGAAGATTATGGTTCAGTGTTTTGTGTATAATTGCTACTTTACTTTTGAGTCTTCTGTCCTGAAGGCTTTCTAAATTTAGTGATTTTACTATAGGTGTTACTCTAGTCAAATGTGAATATTCATTTGTTATGAATCTCACTGCTCTATTTTGTGTCTGTTCCAGTTTCTTAATGTTTTCTTGAGTTGAGGGGCCCCAAACGGAGGATGCATATTCTATTATTGGCCTAACCAAGGTTAAATAATATTTTAGTTTTATGTTCTTATTTGATTTATAAAGATTTCTTTTAATAAATCCTAATGCTTTGTTTGATTTTTTTATAGTTTCATCAATATGTGGATTCCATGACAGTTTTTCATTTACTATAACACCTAGGTATTTTGCGATTTTAGTCTGTGTTACTGGTTTGCCATGAATAAGATAAGTGGAATTAATTTGTTTTAGTTTTTTTGTTACTCTTAACAACTGACATTTTTCTGGGTGGAAAGACATGCTCCAATTTGATTCCCATTTCTGTAATTCATCTAATTCTCTTTGTAAAATATCTTTGTCGTGTGTTGTTTTTATTGTTCTATATATTATGCAATCGTCTGCAAATAATCTGACTTTTGTTCCTGAAGTAATGCAATTTATTAAATCATTCATGTAAATTAAAAATAGTAATGGACCCAAGACTGTTCCTTAAGATACCCCTGAGTTTACTGTTATCGGTGTTGATTTAGAGCCATTTATTATTACAGTTTGTTCTCTCCCTATCAGAAAATCTTTAATCCACTGATGCAGTGGACCATTAATGCCAAAATATTTTAATTTTTTAAGCAAACTATGGTGGTGAACTTTGTCAAAAGCCTTAGAAAAATCTAGTAAGATAGCATCTATTTGTTCACTATTATCTAAACCTTTAGAAAAATCATCAATTAGTCCTATTAGTTGTGTTTCACATGATCTATATTTCCTAAAGCCATGTTGGTATGATGTGAGGACATTTTGTTTGTCTAAGTGGTTTATAATGTTGCTACATATTATGTGTTCTAGGATTTTACATGTAATGCTGGTAAGTGATACTGGTCTGTAGTTCCCTGGGTCACATTTTTCTCCTTTTTTAAATAGGGGGGTGACATTAGCTTCTTTCCAGTCCTTTGGTACTCTGCCCTGGTTAAGTGAAGCCTGAAAGAGTATTTTGAACACTGGGGCTAGCTCATTCCTTAGTTCTTTGAGTAATCTAGCTGGAATACCATCAGGTCCAGACGCTTTAATTGGTTTGGTGTTGGCTAATAGTTTTTGAATTCCATTTTCTTGTACTACTATATCTTCTATGTTGTCTACTTGGTTCAAATTCAGTAATATGTCTTTGTCTCCTGGGGCTGAGAATGCTTGTGCAAAGTATTTGTTTAGGATGTTTGCTTTAGTTTCATTATCATTATGTATTATGTTATGTTCATCTTTTAATGGAGCTATGCCTGTTATTTCCATTTTCTTAGACTTAATGTATGACCATAGGTTTTTGTTGTTATCTTTAGATATTACATTGTTTAGGTATTCACTCTGCAGCTGTCTGCTTACTTTTTGGGTTAAGTGTTTAATTTTTATATACTTTTGTAAACTCTTTCTGCCTTAGTTTCTTTAAATTTTCTATATAGGTTTTCCTTCTGTTTACAAAGCTTCTTTAGTCTATTATTAAACAAGCATTTATTTATTTTGTTTGATGTGTATTTAGTTGGTATATGATTTTCTATAATACTTTTTAAGATGGTTTTTAATGAAATTCCAGAGGTCATCGACTGGTTGGTTAATGTTTTTTTCTAATAAGAATGTTTGTTGAAAGTTTAATGCAGCTTGGTGTAGTTGTGTTAGGTTATATTTATTCCAGAGTAAGATTTTTCTTTTGGGTTTTGAATTGGCTACTGCTTTTATCTGACTGTGTATTTTTATGATCTCATGTTCTGATAGACCAGGGATAATATCATAATCAACTACTAATCCAGGTCTGTTGGTTAAGAAGAGATCTAATGTGTTGTTTAATCTAGTTGGCTTTTTAATGATTTGATCTAAACTTAGGTTGTGTAAAGTTTCTATGAAAAGCAGTGATTAATTCTCATTAAGGAAGGACAATGTCCTGTGTATCCAGTGATTACGTCTCAATACGGAAGGACAAGGTCCAGTGTATTCACGTGAAGTACTGCACACCATGTTAAACTTACTTCACATAGGCTTTCGCCTTATTATTTTAGCACAGATAGTAGTAGAATGCCATAATGATGTTGTGTAGTTATAGAAGACATTGCAGAGACCAGTGTGTACTATATATAACTTTTGTATACATTCCAAGAGCTTGCATCTTAAAACAACCTAACACAATGCAAACAAGTAACCTCCCATGGAGTTACTAACGAAGAAAATAATGATCCCCTCTCAGACTATGATATCTTGAGGTCAAATGATGTAAAGGTTCCTGAGACCCAAGTTTACGAGGGTGTCATGTGGCCAGCACAACGAGCAACCGCCTTTACTTTTCCCCAACCAATGTCAGGTACCCATTGGAGCTGGATGGCTTCAGAGGCGCCCCAAAGATATCAAAAATAAAAAGTCCAGTCTTCACCAAAGAGTCAAACCCGGAACCTTCCGGTTTGGAAGCCTATCGCTTTACCCCTCAACCAATTCCATGGAGTTATTACCACATATGAATCAAACATACAACTTACATGTAAAGGCGAGTCTCTAGTTGCTCCCCAAGACGTCATCACTACATAAGAATCAACTTGAAAACCTCCAGCTTTCGGAAATCGATTAGAAGCTAACTGTAAAAAAAATGTAAAGAGTTATCGAAATATTCAAATTAATTTGAATTGGATTTCTATGGAATAACCTTATAATGTAGAAGGAATTAGTTGCTTATAATTGTTGGATTGCAACCCAGAGTGCGTAAGAACAAGTAATGGTCTGTACAAAGTACTCGAGAACAATTAGAGGTTTTCTCATTGAAAATAAAGCTGATTGCAGTATGTTCTGCACAGCGGCGCTCCTTAACTGGCATATTAATTTTTTGTAGCAAATGCCGCAAGATGGCGGAAAAAAAATAATCTTCATCAGTAAAACCATACGTGTTTCATAACAACTTTTCAAAGTCAGCATTAATCAGGAACTGCTAAGATGGGCTTTACCAATGAGGCGTAGAAAATAGAATTTGCAAGCTCTAGAAACATTAAAAGTAACCTTATACAACCCAGCAATGTTTACAAGATTTGATTCATACAAAATGTAGAAATAATAATTATAATATTTATTGTCCTTAATGAAATTTGTCTTACAATGTGTGCATCACACCAAACAAAACATTATAACTATAAAAAACTATAAATGAATGTCAATTCAAAGAACCCATTGTCCTCAAGTCTTCTCTATCTTTATAAACTTATCAGTTCAAACCAACGTGGTGTTTATAAAGAAATACTTTTTTGTTGTTTTTAATATATTTATATACATATATATATATATATATATATATATATATATATAAGGGTCAAACTGTTATTTTGAATTCAACAGAGGATCAAACCTTAAAGAGATCGTAGTACGTCGTGATGTTTCCCTTGGGGAGGATGAATTCATCAATGTCCATGATGACAACGTAGTCGAATCTTGACATCCGGTGCTTGCAGTCGTTCACCGCCATGACTTCATCCACAAAGGCCTGCTCAGAGTAGCGCGGGTGTCTGAAGCCTCTGTCTTTACCATCTGTGTGTTCAGGAAAATGATTGATACGGATTGGAGAGAAGAGATGTGATTTAACAACATCTATATTCTGTCTAGAGAGGTCAACAAGTCAGGATCTTCTTACCTTATATAATACAGACGTTACTTCAATAAAGAAGATGTTTACGTCCTACGCGTCATGCATTCAGTAATGCATATTAATCAATGACTTAAATTCTGCCAAGTCACTGGTTTTCCTGGCTGCTCAGGCAACCCATTCCATGCTCTAATAGCACTAGGGAAGAAGGAGTATTTGTACAAATTTGTCCTAGCATATGGAAAGAGGAATGTGCCTTTATCTTTGTGTCTTTCAGAGTATTTTATTAAATTGTGTTTTTGTACTTGAAGATTATGGTTCAGTGTTTTATGTATAATTACTACTTTACTTTTGAGTCCTGAAGGCTTTCTAAATTTAGTGATTTACTAAAGGTGTTACTCTAGTCAAATGTGAATATTCATTTGTTATGTGTCTCACTGCTCTATTTTGTGTCTGTTCCAGTTACTTAATGTTTTCTTGAGTTGAGGGGGTCTCAAACAGAGAATGCATATTCTATTATTGGCTTAGGTCACGTCTGCTTCCTCTCGGCTTTTCACCACTTTGCTTCATGATTCTTTTGCTAGAAGAGCCTTTCACTCCCATTTTTGTCGTCTGTTGGTTTTCTGTCGCCATTTTTCCAAGGGTATTATGGAGTGTGTGTGTGTGTGTTTCTGTGGTGACGGTGAGAAAAAGTTAGCGATTGGTTAATGATAGTGCAGTGTGAATGATGCAAGATAAACGGCACAGCTGTAAACTCTCTTGGTCACGCGAGACGACTCTAGAATGCCAGAGTGAAAAGGCGTGTTTTTTGTAGTGAGTTAGATTTTGTTCACAATACCATTTTATATTATTACTAAAGACTACTACATTCATTTCATTTTATCTCAAGTTGATTTTGTCTGTATTGTAATAAAAGTCCTATTTATTTTTGTTTACATAGAGGGTATCTCAAGATTTTACAAGTTAAAATCTGATACGCCACATCGGTTTAGTTGTCTACCAGCAGTTTGGTGCTACAAGTCAACGACCGCCCACAAAACAGGGAGGGATTGCTAACCCCAAGCCAGACCCTTCTCCTTTCTCCTTTATCACTGTCCCCATTAATTCCACTTATCTAATTCATGGCAAACCAGTAACACAGACTAAAAACACAAAATACCTAGGTGTTCTAATAAATGAAAAACTGTCATGGAATCCCCATATTGATGAAACTATAAAAAAAAAATCAAATAAAGCATTAGGGTTTATTAGATGAAATTTCTATAAATCAAATAAGAACATAAAATTGAAATGTTATTTAACCTTGGTTAGGCCAATAATAGAATATGCATCATCCGTTTGGGACCCCTCAACTCAAGAAAACTTTAAGAAACTGGAATAGACACAAAATAGAGCAGTGAGATTCATAACAAAAGAATATTCACATTTGACCCCATTAGTAAAATTACTAAATTTAGAAAGCCTTCCGGATAGAAGACTTAAGTAAAGTAGCAATTATACATAAAACACTGAACCAAAATCTTTAAATACAAAAACAAAACTTATAAAATACTCTGAAAGACACTAAGATAAAGGCACATTCCTCGTTCCATAAGCTATGACAAATGTGTACAAATACTCCTTCTTCCCTAGTGCTATTAGAGCATGGAATGGGTTGCCTGAGCTAGCCAGGAAAAACAGTGAATTGGCAGAATTTAAGTCACTGGCTAGAATGCATGACTAAATGCATGATGCGTAGGACGAAATCATCTTCTTTTTTGAAGTAACGTCGATCTTTCATAAGATAAGATAAGATATATGATGTTCCTTCAGAGTTGAAGTTAATCTACTTCCTAGTCCAATCCTCCAGTAGAACAACGGAGAATGACAGCGGGCAGGGTATGACCTGTGACAATCGAGACGTCTTAACGATAGTGCGCGTTATTATTTTGCACAAGTTTATATATTAAATGCAATAATTAATACCTGATAAAATATACATATAGATATAAACCATTTCAGCGTTTTGTCGACCTATGTGTGAAAAAGTGTAACCTAAAGTGGTGTATGACACTCTGCATTTTAAACGAAAAAGATAATGTAAAATAATGAAAAAAAAAATCGATGGGATGGCATGAAAGACGTAGCAACCTATGTGCATTAGAGACCAATAGCTCATACAGACTTGTGTGGTGGCATCTAGCTATTGGTCCCCACTGCCTATAGGTTGTGACGTTGCAGGTCAGTGTTCAGGCCTTCTAAAAAAAAGGAGGATTTTTCAAAAGGCTTAGAATTAGATAATAGTGAGCAAACAGATGCTACGATTATCAGATTTTTCTAAGGGTTTTGACAATATTCAACACCATAGTTAGCTTAAAAAAAAAATATTTTGACATTGATGGTCCATTGCATCAGTGGATTAAGGATTAAGAAACCTATCTTTTAAGTTATGTTATATTTAATATTCATGCAAAAATATCACAAAAAAATAATGTAAAAAAAAACTCCACCTCTTTTTAAAGTTAAGAACAAATAAACGCCAAAAGATTCATTAAATCTCTCTTCTGAATTTAATAACAATGGAATTTCTTGACAGAAAGTCTACAAGTCTAGTTATTAATAAGTATCTCGACTAGTTGCTCGATTAAATGATTTGTATTTAGTAATTCGAATTGGAAACATTGGTGCGCATGCTATAAGAACTCGTGCGCAAATGTTTATTTGCTCTAGCAATTTATCAAAACTCTCCCGAGTTTACGACTTTTTTTTTAGTCTAATGGGTGTGAGGAAAGTGTGAGGAAAGTGTGAGGAAACTGGAAAGATTTTAAGCCTTTGACTTCATTCGAAAATAAATTCATTAATAAAAGTACCCCGATTACTATATAAAAAAAACAAAATTAAATAATTAAGACTAATTGATGTATAATTGTTCAATTTTTCGATTCGTGTTTTGTTGGGGGCAATGAATTATTGCGCAAAGTATTTGTACAAATTTGTCATAGCTTATGGAACGAGGAATGTGCCTTTATCTTTGTGTCTTTCAGAGTATTTTATAAGTTTTTGATTTTGTATTTAAAGATTCTGGTTCAGTATTTTATGTATAATTGCTACTTTACTTTAGCATGGTACTGTTGGTACTCTTGGGCCTAGGGTAAACACTATGATGGTGGTGTACAGTTTTGTGTACTATTGCCGTTGATGCGTCTTATTTGTGTACACAAAATTCAAGTGGGAAAAAGACTTAAGTTCACTCTGGTGAACCATTGAAATGAAATTTAACACAGAATGGGCCACAGTCGAGTCTCTGTATCTTCAAGATGCTGTCGCCTCAAAGCCCTACTGTCAAATGATTACAGCAATACATAAACTAATTTTTTTAAGTATCTATATTACCAATTTATTACAATCTTTCTATATTTTAAAGTAGAAAGTAAGGCGTATGTATGTTCCTTATAGAAATCAAAACCGTTTGACCAATCTTGATAAAACGTGGCAGAAATGTTCCATGGGTACTAAATGGAACCGTGACGTATGTATAGTAGCCCTAAAACAAAGTTAAGACCCTCAAAAAAAAGTTGCCCAACTCTATGAAATGATTACTATTTTATGGATCTAGACCATCATGGCCATGTTTACCATGTTTACATGACACAAAATCGAAAGAATTTAAATCTATATCTAATTTTTTAAACTACACTTTGCACAGATAGTTTTTTACTTTGACACATGATAATATACAATATAGTCTATTGATTTCATCATTTAATAAAATTAACCTTCAAATGTGTTTCAAAAGCATGTTTACATAAGTTCGTTCCTTATATCTGCGAATTTAGAAGTACTGACGTTCTTTATTATCCCATTCATTTAACAAATCGGGTAAACCCGTTTAAATGGTACTTTATATCATGTTCATCTCGCGCTTCTTTCGTTTTTAATAGGTATGAATGTATCTGCCTAACGGGAGAAACCCATTTTCGCAAAACTACGTCTATTTTCGTGGCGAAAGAGAAAACTTGAAAGGATCATTAGCTAAGTTTAACATACATCTAAATCCAATCCACTAGATTAGTAATACAAAAATTAAGGCCCGCAGGCCGCGGGTAATGTCCGGCTAGTCTACTATACAAATTTTTAAATATTACTCATTCATTGATCAAGAGATCTCTTAAACCGTCGTAAAGATCCGCATGACATTTCCTGCACAGGTTCCTTTTACCTCTTAGACGCTCAATAAGAACGGTTTTTAACAGTTTGGCAACCTGAGTACCGCTATTTGCGAAAAAACGGAAGCCTTATATCAAACCTTTGTATTTTATTATCAGTATTTCCCCAAAAGACCGCTGTCTTGTTAAAAAGTATAAATAAGTCTATATTAGTCACAAATTCCGTATTTTCAAGCATTTTATTTTCTTTTTCCCTAAGTCTACTTTATAATATAATATAATATAATGTGAATAAAAAAAACAACTTACATCTTGACTTGGCTGGATGTATAAGAAGAAGATCCAGAAATCCAGTCTTATTGTAGTACTGTAAAACTCGAAGCACTTCCGGTTCAACATCAAAGTAATATGTAAATACCCGGGTCACTTTCATCAGCTTCATAAACTCAAACCACTCCACCATCTTCTCCGGGTTCACTTTGCCGTAGGTTACCTTCAGGCAAACGCCCACGGACTTTGGGATCACTTCGGGCATCTCTATCCTCATAACCTTATCCTTGATATCCCGGCAGGTCAGTTTGACAAATGTGACGTAGCGGAACTGGAGCGTGGCGTTGGCGGCGGTGGAAACTGAGCAAGAAAACTCGGCGTTCTGCATGTCCACAATCCACTGCCGGTACACGTTGTACATCCGGGCAGCCACTTCCGTTACCGTGACGCCCTGAGAATCCGCTTCCGGGAGCGAGCTGAAGAAGCAGCATTTGAAATCCATGCTATCGTTGTGCCTGGCCCAGCCGTTCAAGAACACGTTAAAGCCTGGCTTCAGTGGGTAGTCCTTGTAGTAGATAGCAGTGGTGATGTGGACCTGCTGCTCCCCAGCTTGGATGTTCTCCCCTCTCCCTACCAGCTTCAGTTTATCCTGGAAAACAAAACAGAAAAGATAGTGTTCTTCCTTAAAGCAGACATCTATACGATGCAGAAACAGTTCAACCTGAATGCATTCAAAAGATCAATCTAGAGCAGCGGTTCTCAACCTTTTAAGCTCGGCGACCACTTTTTACAATCCCAACTCTGCGGCGACCCCCATCCACACAGCAATAGAAGAATAGACAAAAACAATCCATATTTTCGATGGTCTTAGGCGACCCCTGGCAAATCGTCTGACGACCCATAAAGGGGTCGCGACCCACAGGTTGAGAACCCCTGATCTAGAGCCTATTTCTTTTTTTTTTTTTTTTTTTCGAGAGAGAGAGAGAGAGGTAGAGAGCAAAAGAATTACTGAGCATAATGATGTATCTGTGGCAGCATTCAATGGAGAACGAATAAACGAATACAATGTAGTGACCTAGTTTAGTTTAGAGATTACGCTAGTTTTGTATATAAATATATTGGGCATTGTTTTTGGCGACGGTAAGAGTAGTGAGGAATGACGAATGACGTTGCAGAATATGGGTACATGATAGAAGAAGAATACGGCTAGAGCTTGTAGACAGATGTTTACTAAATAGACTGATAATTGAAACGACGGATAGATTGACAAGACGATCATCCCCATCTGTAAATAAACAAGTATATTTAATTGTTGTGTCCCTTGGATATTTTCGCACTCGCGTTAGAAAAAGTGATAGACACCACACAAAATCCAAGCCATGACAAAAATTAATAAACCCTAATTGCTACTTCCCTTTTTTCTTGCTAGAACACAATCCCAAAATAAATGTAATGGAAGGAGGAATTTAATTATGGACTTCGAAAATGCATTTTTTGTTCTCTAGGCCTAATGGTCTAAGATAAGATAAGATAAGATAATTTTTATTGATCCAATCAAATGGAAATTCAGTTTGACTACAGTTGACAATCTCAGCTTTTATTACTGTACAATAACAAAATAGATGCAAATACGAACAAAATTCACACACGAAACACATTCACACTCACAACCAGCGCTTTATGAATTAGACTTCTATGAACTTCTCGATGACGATAGATGACTTTGTAACACTATAACTGAAAGTGGGATGAAGGAGTTTTTATATCTTTTAGTTTTAGTCCTAATGGAAAGGAGACGACCACTTCGTTCAGATCTTATGTAACAGTGGTTTAACGGGTGCAGGTTGTCTTTAAGAATCGTGAGGGTTTTGGAAAGGCATCTTTTATGATAAAGCTATTCAAGAGATGGTAGCTGTGTTCGAGTGATATACGATGCTTTTTCAATTAGTCTATTTAGTATAAGTCTTTGTGCCATTGAAGTATTACCATACCAGCAGGTGGTGGCAAAGTTAATTAGACTGCTGATGGTTGCTGTATAGAAAAGTTTAATTATTGTGTTGCCGATGTTAAATTTCCTTAGCTTTCTAAGATTGAAGAGTCGTTGGTGAATTTTGGTGTAAAGGTTTTGACAGTGTTCACTCCATATCAGTTTGTGTTGATGGTTGTACTTAAGTATTTATATTCATGCATTTGCTCCACTGTTTGGTTGTTTATCTGAATTTCTGAAAGATGGCCTTTATGTTTCCTAAAATCTATTATCATTTCTTTTGTTTTCTGAACATTTAAAATTAGAAAGTTATCTATACACCATTGGTAAAAAATGTTATTTGTTGAATAGTACAGATTTTCGTCACCGGCAATGAGGCCAATGATTGGTAAAGAAATGTATGTGGTATTAGTGTCTGATACCGTACATTGCTTACCTTATCATTAAAGGCTGAGAAAAAAAATATATAAAACTAAGCAAAGGGGCTATATTTAGAATTCCAAAGCTGAAAAGTGTGTGCTGACGGGTCGATCAAATGGAGGAGGTTAAAATAAAAGTAAGGGTTTTCAATGTAACTTAAAAGGGCCTAAAAGCTTAAAAGCGGGGGGGGGATTCCCGGAAAAACAATATAATTAAATATTTCAATAATGAGCTCGTCTTACTGAAACACTAAGCTAAAAATGTGGGTTCTATAATGAGAAAGAGACAGAAGGAAAAAGAGAGCGGGCCATTAAATTCAATTGTAACAGATACACGAATTTACGGGCTAAAATAAAATGTATGTTGGGGGGGGGGGAGGAGGAGGTCGTTAAAATATAACCCAATTATTAGAAGTTCCAAAATGGACAAGATGTTTATACCATAATAAACAATACAAAGCCTGGGAACAATCAACAGGCGTAGCAGGTGTGTTATGCTAGTCTATATCAATTGAAAATGAAACTGTGATTTCTACTGTTAAATCTATTTCAATTCCCGTTGTTATTATCTGTGGATTGATTTTAAAAGGATTATTATTATTTGAAAGAGACAGGTGGAAAAAGGCTCACGAAACCGCAGGACACACATTTGACGCGCAAAGAAAACCCCCTTGTTGAAGACATGCGCAGAAGACGTAGGGAAAGCTGAACTAGACCACCAGGAGGACAGCGGCTTTGTCTGCATTAGATGTGTAGAAATATGTAGGTCGCAACTGGGTTTGCGTAGTCACACGTAAAACACTGAACTCATCCTTAGTCTTCGGAATCGAAGACATTGCCATTCACACATATGTGAACCTATTTTCAAAGGGTTAATATGCAAATTTTGAAAAGGAGTGTGGATCTGTGGTTTCTATTATACTAGGACTACAGATTCAGTCTTTCTGAAAATGCTATTTAATTGGTTCAGTTGAAAGAGAGTATTGGTGTGTGTTGACAAGGAGTGCTATCCTTTGGATGGAGTCAAAAGCGCATTAAACATTCAATCAATGTCACTTCAGCGTACAACTGAACGTGACTGTGTGTCTTGTGGTTCTTATGAAAGACTATAGTAGTTTTTAAAAAAACACATCAACTCTTAAATATGAAAAGCAATAGTCTATATTTTATTCTTTCCATTAATCAAAGCTTGATAACAATTCTGTCTCGTCAACACCTGCTTCACAAAGGGCTAGCGTCGTGTGTGTGTTTGTGTGTGTGTATGTTTATATATTCACATTATATATATAATATATATCGTCTAGATAGACCTAAGGACTATCATTAGAATATTATAAAGCCGTCTAGATTTATACATTCGCTGAACCAGGCTTTTTAAATAGGGTTGGGGGGATAGAAAGCAAATTAATCGCTCTATAAGATGTATAAAGGGAGGTAATGTCTTTTTTATTTTTTGTCATACATTTCGTCCCCCGTAACAGAATTGTGCCCCACGAAAACGCTTAAAAGACCAGCTTTGGAGATAACTTGCCTTAGCTGACATAGAAGAGAGCACCTGGTCGCATGCGGCTTCAGAATGAGACAGCTGAAGGTCACTCACAAAGGCCGCGGGAAACAAAAGACCAAAAGAAAATCCGCTGCCGAGGACAGACGCAGACGGCGAAAAGAAAATCGAACACCGGCGGACGATGGTTATGCTTGTCCTGGAGTGGCAAAATATGTAGGTCACAGCTGGGGATGCGTAGCCACGGGAAATACTGCTTTCCTCATTAATCTTTGGACACGTAAATAAGCCTTATTATTATAAGTAGTAGTATTATTATTATCATTATATTTGAAATAAGTATCAGATCAAAAGTTACCTTCGGAATGTTCAGTCTCAGTGTGGGTGGCCCCGATGGCGATGTTACTGTCGATTTGAGAACCAGTGATCCGAGCATCACCTTGGAGTGTTTGAACCCATTCAACAGATTGAGCGTGGAGACGCCTGCGTTTCGGCCTACAACCACAGGATCTTGGTCTCTGGTGTCGAAGAAAAATGTTCTAATTGAAATAGAATAGACGAACTGTTAGTAGAACCATACACACTTGATCAGATACAAATCTTATCTTATAAGTTTTAGACGTTACTTCAAAAATAGAACCTAAATAAGTCCTACGCATTTCATGTATCAATCTAGTCATGCATGTTAACTAATGACTTAAGCTCTACTAAGTCGTTGGTTTTTCAGGGCTGATTTCATTCTCTTACTAATAATATAGTAGATGTTCTAAATAAAATGAATTTGCAGTGGCGTGATAAAAAAAAACATTAAAAAGGAAGAAAGAGAGAAAAAAAGAAAGAGAAAGAGAGAGCGAATGAAAGAGGAAAAGAATGAAAGAGACAGAAAGAGAAAGAGAAGGAGAGAGAGAAAGAGGGAGAGAAAAGAGGTGGAAATAGAGAAAGAGAGAAAAGAACAAGACTACAAGAGAACAACAATCTTCAAATATATGATTAATATTTAAGGGGTTAGGTGGCTGATTGGGAAGCACTTGGTGCCTGACCCGCGGGGAAAGAGGAAGAGATAATAGAGAAAGAGAGAGCGAAAGAGAGATAGAGAGAGAGAAGAGAGGTTGGAAAGAGAGAGGGAGAGAAAAGTTTACTAGAGAAAAACGATATTTAAATATATGATATATTATTAATATATATATATATATATATATATATAATATTAAAGGGTTTGGTGGCTGATTGGTAAGCGCTTGGCGTCAGCAACGGAGAGCTCCCGGCTTCGAATCTCCTTAAAAACTGGGGTTTTGAATTTCGCGGTTTTGATGACGTCCCTGAGTCCACCAAGCTCTATATTAGTATGGGTAAAGCGAATGCAGTTGGTCGTTGTGCTAGCCACACGACGCCCTCGTTGACTGTCGGCCACACTAAAACAAGGATCTTTACATCAACTGTCCCATAGATCACAAGGTCAGGGGCACTTTGCTTAATTTTATGTTTTTATGTTTTAATTTTATGTTCACGTATTACGTCATTGTTTGTTGTTGCCTTAGAGAAAACCACTTGTCAAGATGTGACGTAGTAAACAGATTAGTTTCTACTCCTACTAAAGAGGACAGTGTCTCTATTGATTTAGCAGTGTATTTATGACTGTGCCTTTTGTTCCTTCTCTGTAGAAACAGAACAATTTGTGAATGGATAAACTCACAAAAGTAGACCCATCCGGAACTTCTGTCGAGAGGAAGATTTTCAAGCTTCATTTTATGACAGTGATCTTCACTTTGTTTACATTCGGAATGTTGCCTGGTGTTGGATGGCTGCCTGGTCGTGCGGTTTGCACGCTAGACTGTCGTTCAGATTTATTGATGGTCCCGGGTTCACACCCTGCCCGCTCCCATCCCCCGTCGTCCTGCGGGAGGTTTGGACTAGGAAGTAATTATCTTCAACTCTGAAGGAACATCCGAAACATGTAAAACATTTTACAAACATTTTTTACATTGAGATTCTTCCTATCTGGTTTATGTTCATAAAGCTCAAAAACACAGTAACATTTTCAACAAATACATTTTTTAAAAGACAATACCTCCATTTTACAACTTAAAATATAATTAACTATTTAAAAAAATAATTTAAAAAACCGAACCCGTGATTTAGACACTGTCAGCTGCTTGAACGAACGATGTCACCAATTAAGCCAGCGGGCAATTATATGGACATCTAGATCAAGGACTAGATCTACACTTCTTATTTAGAACTATTAAGATTCAGTCTAGATGTAGTTCTAGATCTACTTCTAGATCTAGAATATAGATGTAATGTACATGACATTTACGTAAAAGTGTATGCAAAGCTTAGATACACTTTCTAAATTAAATTTTAAAAAAAACTACAGCTGACTACCACATGTTATTTGTATATATTATTCCATTGATAGGCCTTTTAGTTTTAAGTCTATACTGACTGAAGATGCGCACAATTTCCCTGAACATTAATTTATTAAACGTTTGAATCAATAATGCCTTACATTTGGAAAATCTCTAACGCGATAATTCTTTCGAGAACACGATAATCCTTTACCTCTTTATCTCCGTAATTATTTTTCACATTCTGACAGAATTGTTCAATTTTCATATCTGTACATTCTACCCTGTTATAACAATTTTGTTTGTGACCAGAAAACGTTACTTTTGGTATAGAGTTATAGGAGAATGCGTGCTCTTTTTTAAACACAAATTAAAGTTTATAAAATCAAATATTAATTTAATTAAATGGGGTCAAATCAACGTTAGTATCGTTAAATAAGAGAGAGAAAGAGTTAAAAACCGATGTTGGCTCTATAAAGTCTAGTTCTCAAGCCAAATTCAGTCTACATTTATTTTTTATTTTTTTTTACTTTGAAAAACTATAACGGTCAAACTAGAGTTTTCCTCGTGTGGCCAACGAGCTAGTAACTAATTTCTCAGCGATATACATAAACTGTTGAATTTATAGGAGAATGCGATGGGAAGACAAAATAATGGACGGACCTGCCATTAAAGAGGTTCTATCCAAGGCAAAAGAGAAAGGAATGGAGAAAAACGTTCGACAAATCTGATGTGGTGCTCCAACGGTGCAACATTTGAAATTGTCGTTTAGAGTTGTGCATCTCTCTTGGAGCCATAAGGCCAGCAAAAGCGAAACAAGAGCTCCCTTTCCACCGGCCTGAATGAAAGGTGCAACAGACTAAGGGATAGATGGAGGTGAAGGGAGGGTAGAGGGCAGATGAAAGAGGTTTATATTTTAGTTTGTTTTGAAGGTTAAAAAAAATCGAGCTTGTCCACTGTTTGGTCTTCAGACTCTCTCAGATTGGATCATTAAAGGGCTACAACCTAGTGATCCAACGCCAGGAAGAACTAAGGTAGACAGTTTGTAACTTTGATTTAAAAGAGTTACACCGAAGTTTATTACGGCAAACAAAGTCTAGGCAAGTGCCTAGTTCAGTTTTTAACTCAAGGGGATACATTTGGAAAGCATGTATATAGGGAAGCGGGGGATGCGGGGGGGGGGGGGGGGGGCGGCATTAAACGCAGCAATCTGTTTTCAATATGGGTCTCGGCTATTTTTGAATCCATCTACAACAGCGGTTCTCAACCTTTTATGCTCGGCGACCCCTTTTCACAATCCCCCACTTAGCCGCGACCCCCTCCTCCCCCGCACACACACAGCAATTGAAGCATAGACAACAACAATCCATTTTTTCAATGGTTTTTGGCGACCCTTGGCAAATGGACCTGATTCACCAATCGTAAACAAACAACATTTAGCACGTGGTGCTCTATGTCTTCTATATAATTTACGATCTCATGTTTAATTCATGATGGTTGTCACGTGACAGTTTTTTTCCCGTTGTTTTATCAATAAGATCACGTGACTAAATGTTGTTTGTTCTACGATTGGTGAATGAGGTCCATTGTCAATCGACCGCAAGGGAGAACCCCTGATCTACAACATTTATTTTTATAACGCCTCTATGAAAGGTTATAGACCTTTCGGAAATCATTTAGTTATCTATAAAGAACGACCACTCCGCAGTTAAAGTAAAAATGTGATATTAAATAAACACACGCACATACACACACACAAAGCTCTAAGGGCTGCGCCGTGTTTCAAAGATAGGGTTTAAAAAAAAAAACGCGTTGGGAAACTAGGTGTAAAGGTAATAGGTAGACGTAAGGGTGGGGGGGGGAAGGGGGCAATTAATTGAGTCACCCCAGCCAGGGTTTTAGAAATTAGAACTACACGGGAATACAGGAGAGGGAGTATCGTTTAGAATTATTTTTTTTTATGATATAGAGGTGCGGGGGCGGGGGGGCTTCAGAATTTCAGCTTATTATTGAACAAAGCTAGACATTACTTTTTAATAAAAAAAATTTAGTCATGAAAATACATTGTAAATATGTATGTAAATATGTATGTAAATATGTATGTAAATATGTATGTCAATATGTATGTAAATATGTATGTCAATATGTATGTCAATATGTATGTCAATGTGTATGTCAATGTGTATGTCAATGTGTATGTAAATATGTATGTAAATATGTATGTAAATATCAAAAGTTTTTTCTCCTTTACGTTTGATAGTCGATTTAAAGCTTTTGGTTGAAAAAAAAATAACAATTCTTCAATTTGGATGCATCAGTTAAGTGGAGATAGGAAAACTGTCGTGTGGGCGACATCCTTCCGGCTTATACCCAGGCATTCCTCCCATGTTACTATTAATATTGTTTTTATATTTATTCTGTTAGAAGCGAACGAGTATTCATTCTCTGGCGCAGCCAGGGTTTCGTTAAAGAGAAACAAAATTTATTGAAGTGCTATTAGTGCTATTAGAGCATGGAATGGGTTGCCTGAGCTAGCCAGAAAAACCAGTGACTTGGCAGAATTTAAGTCATTGGTTAATATGCATGACTAAATGCATGACGCGTAGGACGTAATCATCTTCTTTTTTGAAGTAACGTCTGTATTATATAAGATAAGAAGAAGAAGTCTCTTTATCAGTTCCCACTGAGGGATTTTCTGTTGACGTGGCAAGTTTACAGCAGTACCGCCCTCTGGCAGGCAACGAAAATGTTTATTGGAATGTATTATATTATTATTATTATTATTATGTGTGTGTGTGTGTGTAAATAGAACCAGGCCGTAATGATCTGTTCACGATTTATCTCGTAGCAACCCCATTGAGTGCCCGATAAGTATTGAGGTTGGACCCATTTATGACCATTTGATGGACGGAAAGGATTTTACCCAGAGGCCAAGAGTGAAAGATGTCTCTTATCCGATCTCTCTGTCAGGATATTCCCCATCAACTAGATGATCATCACATCCACTCTCATGAAACACGACTCCTTGAGTCTACTCATGGGTTCCTCCTCCCAAACAAATGCCGGAGGCCGAGATCACAAAGGGTTACTCCATATTCCCATATTGTTCCGCCCCCAGCCGTGGGAGGGCCATCTCCACCCGTATGACCCCCGCTGAGGAACGGGATGGCGGACGTGACGGGCTGGCGGAGCCCTCCGTCATACTCTCCACATGTCATGTTTGTTCACTAGAATGTACTGTGGAAGCCCACAGAAGCCTATGTTCTATCCCAGCATATCCGTTTCCCATGACGGATGTTTCCACAGGCGTGCCGCCATTCTTTTGTTAGGTACAATAAACAATTGTGTAAAGTTTTCACTTGATCCCCGAATGGGTGTGGGGGAAATAACGTGTTCAAAATTTTTACCAGACAGACAGAGAGACAGACAGACGACGTGTTCATTATACATGATTACCTTGTAGTGAAAACCAGGAAGACGAGAGTACTGATGAGAGAAAACGTCCCCGTGCAATAGAGAGCTGACCTGACGCAAGATCTCATTTCTATCTGAAATGTTTTAAAACAAGTATCAGTAACATCGAGACTTATTATTAACATATTGACTATTAACTAATTGATCATTAACTCTCCATTCAGACTAATTCACACCAAAAAAACGTACTGTCAAACATACAGACGTATTATCAACACATAGACGAATACGAAAGAGGCTCTAACTAAGGTAAAAAAAACAACAGAGGAATGGAGAAAGACGGTCGACGAATCTTGCATGGTGCCCCATCGGTCCATCAGACTAAGGGATAGGTAAAGGTAAGACTAATAATAAAAATACAGACTTAGTGTCAACACAAAGACTTATTATTTAAATATATAGACTAATTTTTGGTGGGCGCTGTGATCGAGTGATAAAGCGCTTGGCTTACGAAACGAGGGATCTCTGTTTCGAATCCTGGCGAAGGCAGAGATTCTCGATCTATGGGATTTTTTAAGACACTCAAATGATTCTAATGGGTACCTGACATTAGTTGGGTAAAGTAAAGAGAAAAAGCAAATTAGTATGCATTATAAGTTAGACCTAATTTAAAACAAATAGTAATCTTGTAAAGTGCATTTTCTTTGACATATTTTAATAAATGAGTACATCCCGTATTCTTGTTTTGAGAATTCGATTAAGAGATCGAACCTCTTCAAAACAATTACATCATTTATAAGACTTCAGTTAGGCCAGGGTAGGCTCAGTAGCTGAGCGGTAAAGCGCTTGGCTTCCAAACCGGGGGTCCCGGGTTCGAATCCTGGTGAAGACTGAGAATTTCAACTTCTGAATCCTTGGGCACCTCTGAGTCCACCCAGCTCTAATGGGTACCTGACATTGGTTGGGGAAAAGTAAAGGCGGTTGGTCGTTGTGCTGGCTACATAACACCCTCGTTAACCGTAGGCCACAAAACAGATGAACTTTACCACAAGGTCTGAAAGGGGAACTAGTTAAGCCAGGTTCACATCTAACTTTGCATTCACTTGCACCTATCCTTTGATCTGCTGGACCGTTGGGGCACTACACAAGATCTGTCAACCTTATTTCTCCATTCTTATCTCTCATTTGTCTTTGATATAATTTCATTCGGATGTTCTTTCTGAAAATATTGAAGCCTGCCTGGGTAGACCACTTCGGGGGGCCGATTTTGAGTTTGTGTTTCCACACAAACTGTCTTTGTAACCTTGTTTATGTATGTATTTGCTAGATTAATTATTATTATTCATACTTATTTGCGACTTAATGGAATACTATTGGACCTAGCAAAAAGTCTAAATATATATCTTGACACATGTGTACTGTAGACTGCACAGAACCTTTGACCCGGTTCCGCTTGGCTGGTTAATAATAAAACTGTCATCCAGTAACTGGATCCAAGAATTTTAAAAGGTTTTTACTGGAGGTATGAACAGTGGCATAAACAGGGAATTGGTGGCTTGACCTTCTTGCGAGCTCCTGCATTTTAAGATTCGACATCATGACACGATATAATGTAATTAATAAATATATAAGACTAAATTCCAATTATTACAATATATAAGTAAAATCAACAAAAAAAAATAATGTCATTCAGTAAAGTATCACGTGATCTGCGTGATGTTAACAGATTGATCTACTATATGTCTGTACCTAACGATCGATCTGCTGAGTAGGCCTATTTATAAGATCCAAACTCCACGCCTCGAGCAATGATTTAACCTTTTTTTCCCTTCGCAAATATAATCTGAAGCCACTCTTCTGAACCTCACGGATGTTGATATTGGTTTGGATGTCCTGAGATTCGCTAATGTAAAGAAAATGTCGAGCACAGAAGATTTTAAACCATTGTTACATGGCGGCAACATCGAGAAAGTTGACGTGGCTGAAAACCAAATTTATATCGCAAAACAGAAGGCGTTGTCATCGTAAATACAAGACCTAGATGTCAGAATTCAAAACTATGAAAAGCACATCCTGGAACTTAATGCTATTGGTTAATGTCGAAAGTGGGGAAATATAGGCCTAAGTGTAGGTGTGTTTAATTTGAATAATGAAGCAAAAATGGCATCGTTGTCATTGTTTTTTAAACATGAAAAAGATTCGAACTACTTTTTAGCGGCTCCCGAAAGGGGAAAAGACGCTATTAATTTTGTGTGGTCCGTCTGTCCGTCCGTCCCGTTAAGATCTCAGAAACTAGAAGAGAACATGAAAATCGGACATCATGATATTTTAGATAATTCAAAGTTCTGATGCAACGGCTACTTTTTTATTTTCTGAAAGCGAAAAATCTATTTTTTTTAAATCAATTATGCAAGCAGTTTTTTCATAAAAATACAGCAACTATTCACTATAAATAGAAACAAACATGTATATACAAGTTATATAGCAATGGTGGATTTCTTAATCACGGATTAAGGTTAGATTTTTAAAAAAGAGTATTTAACCCTCCCCCATCCTCCCCCTTCCTCGAGAAAGAATGAGCTCGTAATTCTTTCCCCAACGGTAAACACCAACCAACTGTTAAATGTCTAGAAAAAAATGTTGGAGCCGTTTTTGAGACCTGACTTGATTGGGGAGGTATTTTAAAAATACAACCTTTAAATTAAGAGACGACGTTTTATCTTCTACACCAGGGGCGTTTCCTGCAGCTTATCACCAGGGGCGTTTCCTGCAGCTTATCACCAGGGGCGTTTCCTGCAGCTTATCACCAGAGGCGTCTTCAGAAAGATCAATTTCAAACATTCTTTTCAAGAAGATATTTTAATACGTTTTCGCCATAGCCATTCTAAAGTTTATCCTTCTTTCTTAGTTGGAAGAGTCCATTATTTAGGCCTGCCATCCTATCACCATCATCATCTTTCCTTTGCGTTCCTCGTGGAACATTTGGCCTCAGTAAAAAAGACGCCACTCTTCTCGGTGTCTTACTAGTTTTTTTAATGCCTTCTAGTGCACTGCGTCACCACGTTTTTTAATTTTGGTCTTCCTCTACGTCTTGTGCCCTGGCGGGTTCCACTCTTAGGCCTGTCTAACTCTGTTGTTGGTATCTTTTCAAGAGGCCTACCCTAGTTGACGTTTTTTTGGTGTTTTGTTTTTTTTGGCGTGAACAAAATACGCCCCCCACCTATGATGAGCCCTGTCAGAATTAAAGTAACACTGCAGAGGAAATTTTTTAAAAAGAATTTATTAACTCTTTCTCTCCTAATTGACGATTCCAACGTCGATTCGACCCCATTAAAATTAAATCAATTATTGATTTTATGAGCATTAATTTGCGTTGTGTAAAAAAAGAGCATGCAACCCTCTTTAATTCTTTACCAAAGACAACATTTTCTCAAAGCAAACAAAAAAGTTTAATCAAAACAGGAGAGTGAAATACAAATGAGCAAAATGAGTAATTCCGTTTCTGATGTTTTACATGTTTCTAACGTTTTACATGTTTCAGATGTTTTACATGTTTCAGATGTTTTACATGTTTCAGATGTTTTACATGTTTCAGATGTCTTACATGTTTCAGATGTTTTACATGTTTCAGATGTTTTACATGTTTCAGATGTTTTACATGTTTCAGATGTTTTACATGTTTCAGATGTTTAGATGTTTCAGATGTTTTACATGTTTCAACTGCTTTACATGTTTCAGATGTTCTACATGTTTCAGATGTTTTACATGTTTCTGGTGTTTTACATGTTTCAGATGTTTACATGGTTCAGATTTTACATGTTTCAGATGCTTTACATGTTTCAGGTGCTTTACATGTTTCAGATGTTTTACATGTTTCTGGTGTTTTACATGTTTCTGACGTTTTACATGTTTTACATGTTTCAGATATTTTACATGTTTCAGATATTTTACATGTTTTAGATGCTTTACATGTTTCAGATGTTTTACATGGTTCAAATGTTTTACATGTTTCAGATGTTTTAAATGTTTCAGATGTTTTACATGTTTCAAATGTTTTACATGTTTCAGATATTTTACATGTCTCTGATGTTCCTTCAGAGCTGAAGATAATCTTCGTTCTTGTCCAAACCTACCACAGGACGACGGGAGATGGCAGCTGGCAGGGTATGAACCCGGGATTATCAAGACGACAGAATGTTGGCGAGAACTGGGATTTCAAGCTTCGGGTTTTTTGACGCCCCAGAGCCCATGTAACGTTTCTACTCATGTAAAGTATGGGTGGGCTCAGGGAAATTAGAAATCCCAGTATTCACCAAGATTCGAACCCAACACTCGGTTAGGAAGCCAACCAGGGACTCGTCCACCGGACCCCATTCTGTCCAATGACATTCTAATTAATGTAAAGAGTGCAGCGGATGGAAATAGGCCTACAGTGTGTATTTATGCAACAATCTTAGGCCCACATAGTCCTACAATATTTTCTTCTATTCAATGTTAAAAATAAATAATCGGTCTGATCTACGTTACACACAAAATTTAGCTTTATAGTAAACAAACTAGCCGAACTAGATCTAGTAAAAAAAAATGTTCTCAAAAAGATTTCACGTGACGTAGTTAATACGGCAACATAACGTGCCAGTGTAGCGCACTTCTATATAATTCAAGGTTGGACCCAATGCATTCCAAATGTGAGATCTATTGTTAACAATTCTTAATTTTTTATCTGCACTTACTGTGTCGCTCTGTAGTTCATCTAGACTTGAAGGCTACATTAGTAAGAAGAAGAAGATTCTCAATGCCTGCCAGAGAATGAATACTCGTTCGTTTCTAACATCATAATAATAAAACCATGTTCTTATATCAAGTGAAGGGCTAATAACAACACTGGCCTCACAGATACCTGCAAGGTACATAACATCCCCTAGAAGATTATTGTTGCCTGTCAGAGGGCAGTACTGCTGCAGACCTGCCACATCACCAGAAAATTTCTCAGTGGCAGGGCCGGCCTTAGGTAATTGGAGGTCCTAGGCTAAGCGAATAGGGAGGCCCTAAGCGAAGTGAATAGGGTGGCCCTAAGTGAAGTGAATAGGGTGGCCCTAAGTGAAGTGAATAGGGTGGCCCTAAGTGAAGTAAATAGGGTGGCCCAAAATGAAATAGGAAAAAAAATTATAACCGAAAAATACGCAAAGAATTTTAAACTGTTCTGTATTTATATCTAAATAAGTTAAATTCATATAGAGCCGTTAGTTGTGAGAGGCCTTCATCAATCAGAGGCCCTAGACGCCTGTCTAGTTTGCCTATGCCTAAGGCCGGCACTGTCAGTGAACACTGTTAAAGGGACTACAATGAATTTCGTTTATAACGAACACCGATCCTGAAAATATAATAATATAATAATAATAGTAATAAAACGACGGATTACCTTAAGATTGGGACAATGGCATCCAATCAACCTTTGTTCCGTGACATAATGTTAACACATTGAATAAAAAGTATTCCTTCGTCGGTAAAAAAATCTCTGAATTTGAATAATGGACCAAAGACAAGATGATTCAAAATAGAATAGGGCAACCCGAATTGATAAATGCCCTTCCGTGTACTACTTATAATCGATGATTGCACTAGAAGATATGGAAGCCCTACAGGTATTTTTTATTTCTGGTTAGGTTACTATATCAGTGTGGGATTGAGGCTTTTTTTTCCAACGCGTCTACAAACTCTGTACTCAATATTCAAAAACGATAACAAAGACACACACACACACAATCAGAGAGAGGGGAAGGGAAATATAGTGAGAGAAAGAGATATAGGCTACTAGTTAAGCACACTTAACACACACCACACACACACACAGACATATGAAAGCTTTTTTTATGCACCTTACATCGAAACAGAGATTGAAACAAATGCAACGACTGCGCCCCCGTCTTCAGCGACACTTCAGTCAGTGGTTCTCACGCGTTTGACACTAATGCCAGACATTTAGCCCCATGTGTCTAAATAATTAATTACAATATCACTTGGAAGTGTAGCACTATTTGTATAAACTTTTCCTTACATCTTCACAAAAGATGCCTATCCCACTATTCCTAATTGACTCCAAATGCTTTGCATATTCCACAATTCATAATTAACTGCAAATACTTTGTCTATCCCACAATTAACTCCAGTTACGTTACTTATCCCACAATTCCTAATTAACTGCAAATACTTTGTCTATCCCACAATTAACTCCAGTTACGTTACTTATCCTACAATTCCTAATTAACTGCAAATACTTTGCCTATTCCACAATTCCTTATTGACTCCAAATACTTTACTTATCCCACAATTCCTAATTAACTGCAAATACTTTGCCTATCCCACAATTCCTAATAAACTGCAAATACTTTGCCTATCCCACAATTCCTAATAAACTCCAAATACTTTGCCTATCCCACAATTCCTTATTAGCTGCAAATACTTTGCCTATCCCACAATTTCTAATAAACTCCAAATTCTTGCCTATCCCACAATTTCTAATAAACTCCAAATACTTTGCCTATCCCACAATTCCTTATTGGCTCCAAATACTTTGCCTATTCCCCGCGTTCATACTGACTTGAAATATTGTACAAATCACTGTAAAATTTCAAACATGACAGTCGGACATGTGCCCCCATGGGCGTAGCCAGGATTTTTTTCCGGGGGGGGGGATTTTTTTTCTCCCCCCCCCCCACCCCGCGAAAAAATATTTATGTGTGTGTGAGTACATAATCTTTATTACATTCTGACCCTTCCTGCATTCGGAAGACGTTTATTGTGCCCTAGATTTGGTTCTTCCTGGAGTTAGTGAAAAAATTGTAGACTCCCCGCCATTGCCAGCAAAGGGGTCTGGGGGAGCGCCAAGCATTTTTTCTGGTATTGAAAGCCAACAAAATGCATATTCTGAGGTATCTACAATGCATTTTCCAGCTACTAAAAAGTTTTATTTCAAAAATCTAATGTGCTATTCTTACTGACTTAGACCCTCCCGCGCCGTTCGGAGCATTTCAAGCTGTTTTCACACAAATCTGTCACTGGTAATGTCTGGAGCCTCTTCCCACCTGCCCTGAGGACCTCAATGAATGTGTGGCGCCAAGTTGTACTAGGATGTCATCGCAACTCTTCTTATGCGTAATTCATTTTGTCGGAGAAAATGTCCTGCAAACCTCATGCGACGCTCTGTCGCAAAGTTACTAAGGTGTCGACTCCCAGTTCGGCATAGGATTTCCTTGATTTAGACCCGATCTCTATAACTGACTCCTAAAATCCGTATTAGCCATCTTTGTAGAGCCACATTTAGTTCTTTTCAATTTCATTGCATTTTATTAAAGGAGCCCAGCCACTGGTAGACATATGTAACTTCTCTTGACTACGATCTTGGAATTAGGTGACTATTTTGCTTTAGATGTTATATCGAAATAGGAAGTTTTATCGTCAAAATCATCTGTTTGGGGGTTTTAAACTAAAATATATCTGGAGTTGTTTTTTTTTTTAATTCAAAACCACATTTAGCTACGGTCATAGAATTTTATGACTGTAGTTCGCTTTAGAAATAATATTGAAGAGAGTGACTTTCAACCTTAAAACGCTCTGTAGGGGGATTTTAAACTCAAAACTATCTTGAGGGGTTTTAAACTTTTAAAAAGCCATCTAAAAGAGAGGGGTTAAAACTCACCCCTAAAAACGCTCTGTAGGGGGATTTTAAACTCAAAACTATCTTGAGGGGTTTTAAACTTTTAAAAAGCCATCTAAAAGAGAGGGGTTAAAACTCACCCCTAAAAACGCTCTGTAGGGGGATTTTAAACTCAAAACTATCTTGAGGGGTTTTAAACTTTTAAAAAGCCATCTAAAAGAGAGGGGTTAAAACTCACCCCTAAAAACGCTCTGTAGGGGGATTTTAAACTCAAAACTATCTTGAGGGGTTTTAAACTTTTAAAAAAGCCATCTGAAAGAGAGGGGTTGAAACTCACCCCCCACCCCAATGGGCTTGGCTACGCTCAAAGAATTTTAGTGTGTAATTTGCTTTTTTTTTTATATTGAAGATGTATTTTTTAGCATCGAACCCCTCTGAAGGGAAATTTAAACTCAAAACACCCAATAGGCTTGGCTACGCTCATAGCATTTTGATTGCGAAATTTGTTTGTTTTTTTTATTTTATTTTTTTTTATTTTGAAGATTTTTTTTTAGCTTCAAACCCCGCTGGCGGGGGGCTTAAACTAAAATCCCTTTGGCTACACTCATACAATTTTGAGTGTGTAATTTGCTTTTTTATATTGAAGAGGAGATTATCGTAAATTTTGGAGAGGGGTTTTAAATCAAAATCTTGCTTAGATGTGCTCTTGAAATTTGGGGATTGTCGTTTGCATTTTTTTGTTTTATAGAAGAGGGGGATTTAAATGCAAAACCCCTGGTAGGGGTTTTTAAACTCAAAACCCCTAAGTAGGGGGTTTCAAACTCATAACACCTGATAGGAGTTTTCAAACTCAAAACTCTGGTAGGGAGTTTCAAACTCAAAAACCCTGGTAGGGGGTTTTAAACTCAAAACCCCTGGTAGGGGGTTTTAAACTGAAATCCCCTTGGCTGTGCTAGGGCAAGTGATGGTTTAGTATTAAAATTTCACCTAAACTCAAAACCCCTAGGTAGGGGGTTTCAAACTCATAACCCCTGTAGGGGGTTTCAAACTCAAACCCCTGGTAGGGGGTTTTAAACTCAAAACCCCTGGTAGGGGTTTTTTAAACTCAAAACCCCTAGGTAGAGGGTTTCAAACTCAAAAACCCTGGTAGGGGGTTTTAAACTCAAAACCCCTGGTAGGGGGTTTTAAACTGAAATCCCCTTGGCTGTGCTAGGGCAAGTGATGGTTTAGTATTAAAATTTCACCTAAACTCAAAACCCCTAGGTAGGGGGTTTCAAACTCATAACCCCTGTAGGGGGTTTCAAACTCAAACCCCTGGTAGGGGGTTTTAAACTCAAAACCCCTGGTAGGGGTTTTTTAAACTCAAAACCCCTGGTAGGGGTTTTTTAAACTCAAAACCCCTGGTAGGGGTTTTTTAAACTCAAAACCCCTAGGTAGAGGGTTTCAAACTCAAAACCCCTGGTAGGGGTTTTAAATTCAAAACCCCTGGTAGGGGATTTTAAACTGAAATCCCCTTGGCTGTGCTAGAGCAAGTGATGGTTTAGTATTAAAATTTCACCTAAACTCAAAACCCCTAGGTAGGGGGTTTCAAACTCATAACCCCTGTAGGGGGTTTCAAACTCAAACCCCTGGTAGGGGGTTTTAAACTCAAAACCCCTGGTAGGGGTTTTTTAAACTCAAAACCCCTGGTAGGGGTTTTTTAAACTCAAAACCCCTAGGTAGAGGGTTTCAAACTCAAAACCCCTGGTAGGGGTTTTAAATTCAAAACCCCTGGTAGGGGATTTTAAACTGAAATCCCCTTGGCTGTGCTAGAGCAAGTGATGGTTTAGTATTAAAATTTCACCTAAACTCAAAACCCCTAGGTAGGGGGTTTCAAACTCATAACCCCTGTAGGGGGTTTCAAACTCAAACCCCTGGTAGGGGGTTTTAAACTCAAAACCCCTGGTAGGGGTTTTTTAAACTCAAAACCCCTGGTAGGGGTTTTTTAAACTCAAAACCCCTAGGTAGAGGGTTTCAAACTCAAAACCCCTGGTAGGGGTTTTAAATTCAAAACCCCTGGTAGGGGATTTTAAACTGAAATCCCCTTGGCTGTGCTAGAGCAAGTGATGGTTTAGTATTAAAATTTCACCTAAAATAAACAAAATTAAAGCACTAAACTCCATCCCCCCCCTGCGGGGGGGGGGGTTCATTTCGGGGGGGTTTGAACCCCAAGAACCCCCCTGGCTACGCCCATGTGTGCCCTTAACTAACTTGGCTTGATGTTCACATGAGATTAAAATCTGAAAGGATCCTCTCAACGTCTGCCATCCACACTCAAGATACATAATAAAGTAGACCTAGAAGATGGGCCAATACAATTCTTAAAATCTGTTTGTTTCCCATAACGTATGCAAAGTATTTCCATGACTAGCCCCAGCGATTGGCTGTAACCTACACACTAATCCGAATTAACGGTTACGATAAAATGAGCGCTGTAATAAATGACGTCATTTTATGTTAAATTTATTGCAAGAGTTCAATCAATGAAGGAGCGTGTAACGCCATCTAAAAAAAAGCCATATAAATATTGTTTGTTGAGAGGTCAAAGTGTGAACATATGTTCTATAATACCATTGTTGAACTAGTTGTGTTTTTTCCAAATTACGAGTGCATCAATCATTGTCAAAGCAGTTTTATTTTATCCTAATGGGGGCAAAAACAAGAAGCGAAGAAACAGCGAGAAAGTTTGATTTTTTTTTTCAAGTGATGGGAAAGTGGCGCACGACCAGAAATAGTAAAAGTTTGTCGTTGTCGTTTTAGTTTGATAATTAATCATTACATGAACGAACATTAGAACATTACGACTGGACAAGACGCTTAGGGGTAGGGTTACAATACAACTACACACCCAGAAGAGGACAAAAAGGAGGAAAGGCATTTTTAAAAAAAGGCTTAGAAATTTATTCTATTTTTTAAAAATATATTTTAAAAATAATAAAGCTTATCTAAATGGAAGAACTCCACATTTACAGCCGTATCTCAATACTGTAGATTTTATTTTCCTTTTCGAAATCAATCTAAATAATTGATTAACATTAATTAAGTAAATAATTGATTAATTTTTTTGACTCATTGTTAGGCACAATGATGTTTGTGTAAAGATTCATCTAGATTCGAGAACGGGAAACAACGTGTACAAAAAAAGTGTACCAGACAGACAGAGTAAGTCAAAAAGTGTACCAGACAGACAGAGTAAGTCAAAAAGTGTACCAGACAGACAGAGTAAGTTGACATAAGCTTTGTAAACCTGTCTGTAAATCAAAGTATGTTCAATTACAATCTATAACAACATATTTCTCAGGCAAAGCGACTTTTCACCGTAATTCATCCTCGGCACAAACATAGAGAAACACCTTGAAAGACATTCGAGTTGTACTTTGTAAAATAAGAGCTACTCGGTGAGTCCATGGAGAAACAATTTTTACAAGGATCTTTTTCTCCACGTTATTCTCTCCCAGTTCCCATGCTAGTATCTAAAATATAAGATTTTAGAATTATCCACTGTCCCTATCAAAACATTAATCAATCACAAAAATAACCAATAATTCATGAATTACTGGTAATAAATTAATTTAGTTTGATATTGATGAAGGGAAATAAATCTTACAGTATATAAATATGGCTAAAAATGCAGGTCTTTAATTTTTTTTTGTTCTTGTAGGCTGAAAAGTGAAAACGCACTTTCGACATTAGCATTAGTCCCGGAAATGCAAAAAAAAAAAAAAACACACACACAAAAACCTTTAGGAGGAGTCCATTTTTTTATGACAATTGGTGTCGTTCGGGAGCTCTATGCTTCAGGTTTATTATCAAGAAGGAGAATTCTCACAAAAAAAGGCCTTATGGTTGGTTGTAAAATGGTTTACATATTTAGGATGTTCCTTCAGAGATAATACATAATCTACTTCCTAGTCCAAACCTTCCGCAGGACGACGAGGGATGACAGCGAGTAGGATATGAACCCTGGACGACCATTGAACGACCGAACAACTGTCCAGCTCGCATACCACACAACCAGGCTGAGGGCTTTTGTTTATTAGTTAAACCAGCAGATAGTTCAGCTACATAGTGACATTGCTGTAAACAACAGAAATAAAAGCCGGACAGAGAACACGATCCCCACAAAGGAGCACCTGTCCTCCATTTCCAGAAGTTTCGTACTCCTAGGGGGTGTTAGTAAACACGTGTGGATCTAGTCCAGAAGTTGAGTGGATGGCTCAGGTGTATACCTCACGGTCCATCATTCATCAGGATAATAGAAGGTGTCACTCGAATATCTATACCGAATTAGCGCTTTTTATAGCAAACTCAACCGATGGGTCAATTTTAATTCATTTTTGATATATGTCTTCTAGTGCAAGTCGCCTGGGACTGTTGGCATTCTGACTCCGAGTTCTTCTCCTGCCGTCCTGCAAGAGGTTTGGACTCTGGCGTGATGATCTTTATTTCTGAATGGACTTCTGAAATGAAACAAACTGTCCTTGACGTCTATAAGCACAGCTGTCAACACAGTCCGTGCCTGAATGCCACCAATCGATATTTCAGATGAAACGACCCTAACATTATGGAACTTGATACTAAGAGCGTGTGTTCCAACTATCGTATCAACAAGAAGGGAAGAAAGTCAAGTCAAAAGCTAGTTAAAAAGTAAGATTGAATTAGCTCTTTCCATAATTATTCCCATGATCCGATGGAATTATTTTGTTCATTTGTAAATTCACTTTTCTGTTATGATAAAACTTCAATAACTTTGTAATCAAAAAATATTTTATTTGGTAAAGAACGAAATGGGAATGCGTGCTCTTTTTAAATAACACAAGTTAATTTAATGCGCTCAAATTAACAATGGTATCGTCAATTAGGAAAGATTTAATAGTAAAATATTTGTAGTCAAGTCGTATGTGCATACTAAGCGGAACTAAGCGAGTTGGGGCTACATTAATAGAAAGATAAAACTCCTTTAACCAAGTTGGATCTGATAGAAAGAAAAAAACAACAACATCAAAACATTATTTTGCCTAATTTTAGAATGTCGTAAACGTGGAAAGATTACATCTCAAAGGTTGTGACAGACCAATCAAAATCTATCACGTCATTACTTTCTGCGTACATAGAGTAGAGAGTATACGTGTATCAAGTCGTCAACTACGCCTATAAATAGTCTTACATTATGTATATCATTACGTCATGATTATTTACAGTGAACATCATCTATTACAATATCACTGGACTCACCAACTCGACTGAGTCCAATTAAAATATATAGAGACCTCTATGTAAGCCTACATATTGCCCATCATTCAATGTAGGCCTACTAACAAAACAAAAACCGGGTATTTCTCAAACTTAAAACTCTATTCAAAACTCTTCTTACAAACACCTTTAAATGTATGTATTAGTATTATAATATATACCCAAATCAAAAGAGTTCATCTACAGAACTCTACGAAAGTTCAAATGACCATTTTTTAAAATTACCTTGACTCTCCCTATCAGCACAAGTGTGAGACTATCCCTAAATACATGTTACCCAGGTTTAGCATTTTGAAGATAGTGGTTTCTAAGGTGATAAAAAATTTCGCATCTTCTATTAGTTGTAAAACTAAATAGAAAGAGCATAATAATAATAGGGCTTGTCTTCGAGTCCGAATATTAATGAGGAATGCAGTATGATTTAAATTAACCCAAACAGATGTAGATCTACTTACAATTTTGCCAACTTCGAATTCTGAGCCTATTTTCTCCTAGTTCCAAAACAGGTCAACACATGCGAAACATTTCTACGGTACTAAATTGTATATCTCAAGAGTTAAATTCCAACTGAATCAAGAGTAAAAAAGTTCGATAGTCGCTACTTTGGCAGAAATAATAATCCACCAGAGTGAACTTTAAAAATTCGTAGTGTCGAGATGAATGGCCTACATATTTTGGACATCTGTGTTAAGTTATTAAATCTGTGTGTTCGTAACTCCGCCTTAAAACCCATTCATAAAGATTGGGTGTGTACGAGTGTGTTTTTTTTTTTCTCTTTGCATTGAAGTAACAGTAAAAGGGCGACGCCACTATCTGTGTACCGTCACGATTGACTGAACATCAGAGTCGCGAAAGGAAAGAGGAAAAGGAAGAGTGAGGGGGGCATAGGCCTAATCTGAGCCTATAGAGATATAAAGTGCAGTGACTCTCAATCTTATTGTGAATTATAAACTAGATCGACCCCTGGAGGACAACGGCTTTGTCTGCTTTAGATCTGGCAAAATATACAGGTCACAACTGGGTCTACTTGTTCACGTGAAATACTGAAGGGATGCCCAACCTTTTCGCCATTGGGCCAAATAAATTTCCGACACCGCAGGCTGACGTTTCCAGAGGCCGTATATTAGCACATCACAGGCCGTACTTGATCACCACAAAACTAGAACTTTATTCAATGTGAACATTTCTCAGACTTGTATTAAATGAGAATCATAAACCAGAGATGAAAGATTTTGTTTCCTTACAGTTTAAAGAGACTTGGGGGCCTGACTGAGTGGTAAAACACTTGGCTTCCGAACCAATGGCTGCCTGGTCGTTCAGATTTATCGATGGTCCCGGGTTCAAACCCTCCCCGCTCCCATCCCCCGTCGTCCTGCGGGAGGTTTGGACTAGGAAGTAATTATCTTCAACTCTGAAGGAACATCCGAAACATATAAAACATTTTACAAACATTTTTTTACAATGCTCTTTCGAATCTTGGTAATAGTGGGATTTGGAGTTTCTGGACGCCACTGTGCCCACCCAATTCTAAAGGCTACCTGACATTAGTAAATATGGTTGGTCGTTGTTCTGGTCACATGACACCTTTGACAGCCATCAGTCCAAGAAACAGATGACCTCATTCTGCCCTATATATTGCAAGGTCTGAAAGGAGATTTAAACAACAAAAAAATTCACGTTTTTGTGTCCCAGTTTCCATTTTCTCAGGTCTAGTTGGAACTAGTCACAATTATTCTTTGTCGAAGATAATACATGAATCAAAAAATTAATCAGTTAATCAAATAATTTGGCTTTTTATAGAAAAAGGGAGTAAAACACTGCAGTATACTGAGATATGACAGTGATTTGTAAGATTCTTTCCCCTTAGATATGCTTTGTTCTTTTTTTTTTTAAAGTATTAAAAAAAAATATTTTTGCTTGGTTTTAGTTTGCTTTAGAGGGAGGCGCATTGGATGAGTGGTAAAGGGCTTGGTTTCCGAACTGGGGATCGCAGGTTCGAACTTCGAGCCCTGGTGAAGACTTGGATTTTTGTATTTCGGGATCATCGGGAGCCTCTGAGTCCACCCAGCTCTAGTGGGTACCCAACATTAGTTGGAGAAATGTAAAGGCGGTTGGTCGATAAGTTGGCCACATAATACCCTCGTTAACCGTGAGCCACAGAAACAGTTGACCTTTAATCTATAGATCGCAAAGTCTGAAGATCGAACTTTTTTTTGTGTTACTTGTATAATTAGGGGCATTTCTCTGCCCATATATAAACTCTACCTATGTGCAGTGGAATAACAATTATTTTTTTCCCCACTTATAAAACATAATCCTTTTATGAACACAGTTTTCTGCCTAATTATCTCCCTTTACCAATACTAGTTGAAGTTTTTTTTAAGTCCCCAACATTTTTTATAGACCAGTGTTTCCCAGACTTCTGACCTACGTGTACCCTTTTTATAATTTTTAAAACGCTAAGCACCCCTCGCCCCTTAAAAAGAATTTATTTTAATAACAATCTAAATAGATTACTTATTTATAGACTAAATTATAATGAACGAATAATAAAATCATAATAAAATATAAAGAAAAGATATAGTATAAATAACATCTATCTGGACCAGTGAGAAGGTTGCTATTGTTTGTGCTGAGAGAAAACAGATCTTCATAATTTGGTTCCCTGGTTGTTAATTTTAATTTGTGATGCGTTTATTTTACTTTTCTACTTAATTTCCAGAAATGATGAAAAGAAACTTATTATACCGGTACACATAAAGTTGGACAAAGCAAGAACTTTTTCTCTTCAAACCGGATACACATTGTAACCAGAGTGATGTTCAAATATACTTCTTATGTTTATTTTGTAAGAATCCGCCTGAAGCTCATCACATTTGCTCTTCTTCTGTATGTTACAAACTTCTTGGCATGGATGTTGTCCTCATATAAAACATCTTATCCATTTAATATTTGTATTAAAATCAGGGAAATATTTAGTCTTGAAATGAAAAATAACACTGGTTTTGAGTTTGTTTGCAAATTTTAAAATACAATTTAAACAATATGATTTAACTTTCAGCATAGTTAAAGATGTGCAATGCATACCCTTTTCAAATTCTTCACATACCCCATTTTGGGAACCACTGCTATAGACCAAAGTGGAACAGAGGGACGCTTTAATATACTATAAACTTTCTTTTTTAAATTGAAATGAAGTAAATTTCTTTAAGATTTATAAGAATGCACTTCCTACTACTGTACTCAATTATTTAAGAAAACTTCATGCTGATCTAGATTTCCGGAAAATGAATCTTGGGTAAAAAAAAAAAATCTCTAAGTAGGTAAAGTCTGCAGATTTACAACTTAAAGGCTAAATCTTAATGCTGGGACTAGACAGGGGCTGGGGGACATGCAGAAATGTTAACCATAATTCTTGCAGTGCTGAAACCTGCAATTTGTTTTATAAGAATAATAAACCTTTTATAGCATGTCACATAATCCTAACAGTCTGAACTTCCTCATTAAGATAAACCAGTTCTTCCCAAAATGTGTTTCGTGGAACCCTAGTGCTCTGCGAGGCCTGAATAGGTGTTCCACAAACTACTGGAATAATTAACCAGTAAGCCACCACATGAATGAACCTCTAAAAAAAAAAATAACCAAAGTATTCCGCTACATACTCAGACTGTGTGAAGTGTTTTTTTTTGTTAAGGGAAAAGCTAGGGGAGATAAACAAAAGAAACTGTTAAAACTGTTGTGGTGGTGGTGGTTGTAGTGTTTAAAAAGATATTTATAGAAGTACATCTACAGCTCATTATTTTAAAAGTGAAGCATTATTTTATGCCATTATTTCAATTCTACAACTACTACTCAGTGAAGTGATTTTGCATGTGCTCAAGATGACAAAAAAATAATCCAATTACAAAAAGTCATATTACAAAAAACATTTCTATAAATGCATAGATATGAACATTTTCAGACTATTTACATGCAGGTCAATCCAGATAGGTTAATGCAGCAGAAAATTGTGATACAATCATTATTCCGTTAAAAGTTAATGCCTATATAACAAAAACAACAACAGTATATTGTGATCAACTGTCCTTGTACAACATGATACTGTACATTCATGGAAGATTTTAAAACCATGGATACCAGATGAAATGAGGATGTCGCTAGTAAATGACCTTAGTTGAGTCAGCTTGCCTCCCAAGTCGCCAAACGCAACAGGAGGATCTAGGGGATGCGGTGGCTAAGTGGTTAAGCGCTTGGCTTCTGAACCTTCAAACCTTGGTGAAGACTGTGATTTTAAATTTGGGGATTTTTAGGGTGCCCCTGAGTCCATCCAACTCTAATGGGTACCTGATTTTAGTTGGGGAAAGTAAAGGCAGTTGGTCGTTGTGCTGGCTATGACACTCACTTGTTAACCCTTGGTCAATGTAACAGATGCCCCATAAATCGCAAGGTATAAAGGGCAACTTTACTTTACAAACCGGAGGATCTAATTCCCCAAGTAAAATGTAAGTCTATATCCTACAAGAGGAGTGTCACAATTATTGATGTTGTGTGATTCAAGTCTCAATCAAATAAACTTTTCAAACAAATTGTAAAAGTTGTGAAGAATTAATGTCTAGTTATGTGAATATGTACAAATCATACATACAAAGTAATTCACACATACAAGCAAATCATTACTACAAATCTAAAAGTGATCAACTCGTACATACGACTCTGGCTAATCAGCTTGGACATACAACTCTAAGACTGATCAACTCGTACATACGACTCTGGCTAATCAGCTTGGACATACAACTCTAAGACTGATCAACTCGTACATACAAAGTGTTGTTAAAACATCAAAACAATTGCACAAACTAGTCCCAACAAATAATAATGTTTGCGTCTGATACAAGCTGCTGAATGAACCATACATCTGATACAAGCTGCTGAAAGCACCAATCAAAGTTCAGCTGATGAGTTTCTCCAGGTTGCTCATCTCCACATCTCCCCCACTCTTCAAGATGACATAGAGAATTTTGTTCTTGGCTTGGGATTGGATCCAAACCTGCAGAGTCACAAGGAAGACAATGGGTTAAAACAAAACATGCAAACAATAGACAATTTACAGTGAACGTTTGTGTAATATGAGTTAATATTACAATCATAACAAACAAATGATTTTAAACAATATTATTGTATTAAAAATAACACAAACTTTGACGGGACAGCCATAGATTGTAAAAGACTTTTAGATTTGATTACAAAGATTATATCAGCTGACTCGGTCTATCTATCTAGTCAAAAGTTTGTACACATTAGTTCACCCATACCCATACTCGGATGAAGAAAAAACTTTGCACAAATATTCATTGACATAGACAAAACATGAATAAAACAAAAATTAAAGAATAAGTCGTAAACTACTAGTAATCAATTATTTTGTTTGATACAGACAAGGAAAATGAATCCTTCAGTATTCACAGATATGTCATGGCAATGTATTTTCAATACATTTGTACATTTACACTGACTGTTTGAACTCACTTGTCTTAGGTAGTCAGCTAAGTACCTCAAACAACTTTGTCTGTCACTTGATGATAAAACATACACAGACCTGAAACATTTCAAGAGAAAAAATTCTTGTTGGAGTTCAACTTTTGATAACAGCTTCTTTTTTTAAAGCTTGACTCACAATAATTTCACCAGTGCTGATCATGAGGAATATCTAATGCTAGCTTTAGTTCAGACAATATATATATATATCTTTATGACATTTGTTAGGCACAGACAATATATATATCTTTATGACATTTATTAGGCAAAGTCTTGAATCACAGTGGTCACAAAAAAATATCAGTACACTTCATTAAACATCAAATTTTTAAGGGCTATTGGAGCAGTGACTAGGTGATTGACTTATAAAATGATAGATAATGTGTTACAAAATTCAGCATTTTAGGACACACCCTGATTTTTCTAAACTTTAATAGGTACAAGTCACCATGGACAACAGGTCTGAAATAGGACTTTATTTTAACAATTAGGCCACCTAGTTATTTTTCAGCATTAAAGTTTGAATTGAAATAATTTACAAGTCGTGCCATAAGATCTTGATAGTTTCTGAGTATATACATGATTAGTAAAACCTGCCCATTCACAAATTAAAACAGATAAGTTAAATTCAATGAAGAAACAATCTCAGCTTAAGCAAATGACCAGATCATGAACAAAATAAATTCGACCTGACTCTAAAATGACTTCACAGAGCATCAAGTTTTCTGGACTTTGATATAACTATAACTGGATAAGGAAGAGATGCCTTACCTTTCTATATCTTCTTCTTCATTCACATTTTCACACACATTTCCAAATGTCATAGTCTGAAAGACAAATACAAGGCTTTAGTGATAAGATTTCTAAACAAATTCTTCATACAAATACAAAGGATCTATTTGATACGTTCATTATTTAAAAGCACTGAACAAAATAACTTGGAGCTTTGATTTTCTATTCAGATAGAGATAAAGGATGCAAATTCTTCAAGTTAAAAAAAAATCTAAATACTATCTCCTAGTGGAAATAATGAAGACAAACATTTTAGAAAATATAAACATCTCTAGCAATAATAAAAGTTTATTTTACTCAGTTGAATATGCATATGATTAAATTCCTGAAATTTGTCAACAGAAGGATATATGTTTATTTATAAACAGATAAAGTCTCTTCAAGACAAACCATTAATCAGTCCAGCCTCAATTGAGGAGTTCATTTATCGCAAGTCTTTTACTCTCTACAGCATATTCACGAAAGGCCAGAAGGAAATAAAATTCATTTTATTGACTATTTTATTATTGCTAGAGATGTTAAATGAATTCAACTTGTAACAAAAAAGGACTCAGTTACCTGGTCAAGATCTCCAGAGGAAGCTGGAGCCCCAAGCAGCCATTTGTCAAGTAGTGACTGGCGTATTTCTGTGATATTCAGGCCATGTACAGCAGCTATGTCGTCACTTGCTAAATTCACGTCTGCAAGCAGAGCATGTGAAAGTTATTCAGTAAATCTTATCTTCTATCTTATATACTACAGACATTACATCAAAAAAGATTACGTCCTATGCGTCATGCATATTACGGTAACTAGGGGTGCACCGGATAGTCCCTCCGGCTCTGGCTTCTGGCGAATATCCGGCATTTTTTACTATCCAGTGCTATCCGGCTCCGGTCGGATATCACTACCGGATAGTAAACCGGATAGTAAAAAATACACCTATTTAATATGCATAAAGTGGACCTCGTTCCATTACTGTCTGTTATAGAATGTATTAATGTTTATATGAAAACAAAATAATGTGCTTAAAAATAGAGCAATTATAAATATGCACCAAACATCGTTTATTATAAAGACAAGGCATGTTAATAACTTAATATAAATAGAGATGAAACTTTACATCATAAATGCGCTTTACATACAAAGATGCAATGGCTGGCACTTTTTTCAATTTGTCTTGACCCTTGAGTAAGTTAGTTAACATGTTAAAATGTTACATTTCTTGACTACGTCATGCTGACCAGACGTCTGTCTAGCTGTGGGGGTATATCTCCAGAGGTAGAGATGAACAACTCCCACCCCCTTTTATTTGTTTTGTCCATCACATTGAGTTTTTTATAGGCAGGTAACCACAAGTTAAATACGATGGACGTAGGTTTAATGTCAGCTTATAGACACTCTCTAGTGGTCACACCTTTCGAGGGAACTGAGTTTGTTTACTTAGTAGTTAATCTTTATTTGGGGGGGGGGGGCTGGACTACAAGAGCCACACCTCTAAGGTAACCAGGTATATTTCTAGATGAACAACTCCCTCCCCCTTTTATTTGTTTAGCCCATCACATTGAGTACATTGATTGACAGGTGACCCCAAGTCAGATACGATGGACGTAAGCACTCTCTAGAGGTCACACGAGGGAACTAGGTTTGTTATTGGGGGAGGGGGGGGAACTAGACTTTACATTATAAATTCGTATTACATACGTAGCAGCGATGTCTGGCACACTGGCTTGTCTTGACCTTTGAGCGGTCTAGTAAACATGTCATATTCCTTAACTACGTCACGCTGTTAATCTATCTAGATGTGCAGGTATATCTCCAGAGGTAGAGATGAGTTACCCCCACCTCCTTTTGTTTGTTTAGTCCATAACATTGAGTTTACAGATAGGCAGCTGACCACATTAAGCCATATGTCAACGTGTTGACACTGTCTAGAGGTCACATCTTATGAGGGAACTGAGTTTGTTTACTTGGAGTAGAATTTTTATTAGGGGTGGGACTACAAGCCAAATCTCTATAAGGTTAATTTGGTATGAGTTTGTTTATTATGAGATAGGTTGTCAATCAAGGGTCTGGACCACAAACCACACCTTTTATACTATTGGACGGGTAATAAGTTTGTTTACTTTGAGTTAAGTCTCAATTATGAGTCAGGACTACAAGCCAATCAGACACTGACCAAGGGTATCTTTAAAGGGAAGGCTCAAGAGACTCAACATCCCCAACTTCTTATTTGTTTAATCCATGACAATGTATTGATAGAGAATATAGACATTGACCATTCTTAAGCCAGAATGGATTAAAGCAATTGTTAAGACATATTGACACTGTCTAGAGGTCACTAGATGATGACACTAAGTTTGTTTACTTGGAGAGAAATGTCAATTAGAGCGCTGAATTACAGGACACACCCCTACAAGTATTTTGTTACACAAGCCACGGGTATATAAGTGGCTTGCAAGGGCATTTAGTAAATTGAAAAGTAATAATAATGGCTGATAAAAAGTCATCACTTATATGGCGTTACTTTAATGTCAAAACAATGGACAACTCTAAAGCAGTTTGCAATGCTTGTAAAATAGTTGTCACGTGGTAAACTAGGCAAACCTAAAGACTTCTCAACCAGCAATATGATTAGTCATCTACGCTCGAAACACCCAGACTTATTCAACGAAATGACTGCATTGAAATCAGCATCAAGTAATATCACTGCCTGTGCCAGTACGTCTACGAGCTCCAGTGATTTGTTAAGCCTCACACACAAGCAGCAACCAGGGATTAAAGAGGTCTTAGACAAAGCTAACTTTAAATCTTACTCTTGTGTTATGTGTGTGTCTTGATTGAATCAGAATATTCTTAATAAAATTTAAGAGTGTCAAGTAACTCCTCGTTATTACTGGAATTACTTAAGATATTTACTAAGCCACTATCCGTATAAGGTACAAACCAGAAGCGGTTTGTGGTCTTTAAAACACGAGCCTAATGACAAGTTGATGGTGTAAAATACATGAACACAAACATCTACCCACTATACAACTTAGATTGTACTTAAGAGAGATTTAGGCTATAAAACCAAGATTGAACTTTACCTTTGAAAGATTTACATTAGTTACATATAAGTTTATATATTCTGCATGAGTTATCCCACATTCTACTTTACAATTAGCGGCCTCATACATATGCACACACCATCTCATGTTACAAAGATTAGTTTATGATAAGCATATCTGTAAAAAAAAATGCTGTTGATTTTAATTTATCAATCAGTGATAGAGTTTAAAGTAAGAAAGTAATAACTAAATAATATGAATATAGGTATGTTATATAGAAGATTTGCAAAAACTTCAGTAAAACGAGCTGTTTGAGTCATGTAGGTATTCGGCTCCGGCCAAATATCTAATTTTACTATCCAGTTATATCCGGCTCCGGCCGGATATCAAAAAGTACTATCCGGTGCACCCCTAATATTAACCAATGACTTAAATTTTGCCAAGTCACTGGTTTTCCTGGTTAGCTCAGGCAACTTATTCCATGCTCTAATAGCACTAGAGAAGAAAGAGTATTTGTACAAATTTGTCCTAGCATATGGAATGAGGAATGTGCCTTTATCTTTGTCTTTCTGAGTAATTGCTACTTTATTTTTCAAACTTTTCTTCACCCTAGTTGAGCAGACTTTTAAAAAGTAGACTTAAAGTAAGTAGACTTAAAGTAAGTAGACTTTAAGTAAGTAGACTTAAAGTAAGTAGACTTAAAGTAAGTAGACTTAAAGTAAGTAGACTTAAAGTAAGCAGACTTAAAGTAAGTAGACTTAAAGTAAGTAGACTTAAAGTAAGTAGACTTAAAGTAAGTAGACTTAAAGTAAGTAGACTTAAAGTAAGTAGACTTAAAGTAATTAGACTAAAAGTAAGTAGACTAAAAGTAAGTAGACTTAAAGTAAGTAGACTTAAAGTAAGTAGACTTAAAGTAAGTAGACTTAAAGTAAGTAGACTTAAAGTAAGTAGACTTAAAGTAAGTAGACTTAAAGTAAGTAGACTTAAAGTAAGTAGACTTAAAGTAAGTAGACTTAAAGTAAGTAGACTTAAAGTAAGTAGACTTAAAGTAAGTAGACTTAAAGTAGACTTTTACAAATATCAATCTTCTTTTTTGCCTTTTAAATACTATACACACTTTGCACAGAAAAGAATCTTTTTTATTTCATAAGATACATGTCTGCCATTAAAAAAAAATTAACATTTCCTGCAAAGTAGCTTTTAATGGTGCACCAAGAACTTGCAAAAGTTTTGAAATGTTTTTAATCTGATAAGTGTCATGATCTTGGTGCATGGGAAAAAAAATTGCAGTTTAGAAACATGACCACTGCATTAGCAAACAATAATGTAAGGCAGATTCTAATGCTGGAAGGTAGCTTGTCATGAGCATGTCAAAGTTGGTCTCTTGAAATCCTGGCATTGATTAGTAAAGTAGTCAAGTGTTCCATCAACACAGCCCATATTTTCTAATGACTGTAAAAAAAAATAAATCTAGAAATAAAGTGACAGTCCAACCAACACCTCCAAAATCTAATAAAGTAATAGTCTGCAAAGTGACAGCCCAGGCCACACCTCCAATGTCTAAGAAAGTAATAGTCTACAAACAAAGTGACAGCCCAGGCCACACCTCCAATGTCTGTCAAAATAATAATTTACAAAGGGACTGCCCAGGCCACACCTCCAATGTCTGTCAAAATAATAATTTACAAAGGGACTGCCCAGGCCACATCTCCAATGTCTACAAACCAGTTACCTGTTCTCCCCCGAGTGTTATCCACAACAGCTGAATGGTGGTACAGCTTGAAGATCAACTCCTTGGGCTGCTTCACCAGAGACACCAGCTCAGCATCTTTATGCAGGCCAATCTTGTGCAGCGCCCACTGGGTGGAGCTTGCTCTGAGCTTCTTGGTGAACAGATCAACATACTGCTTAGCAGTCTTCTCTTCCTGTGCCTGACCTGACTAGGAAAATAAGATTCTTGATTAATCAATGAATGAAAATGTGGTCTGAAGACAGTTTTGAACTTGAAATCATGTTGAAGGAAGAAATTGGTATTAATTTTGTCATAGAACTTTTATTGTTTTGATATTTAAAAAGCCTGCAAGTATCAGTCCAAATAGTGTCATGAAAAGTGTCTATTTGTTTTTTAAAGCATGGCTTATCTAATTCAGTTACTATACCCTATTTTTTTTTATAGTCTGAAGATTTTTTATATTAAATATTCAAGTACAACAAATGAATCCTGTTCGAATTGTGTCTCAAAATAGTTAATTCATTTTCAGCCAACAGTTGATTAGTGAAACCGTTTGAACAAGTTTTTTTTCCCCTATATTTAACATAGATCTACTTATTGATCATCTAAAAAAAAAAATTCAAAATCTAGGAAAAAATCTTTATCTGAGAAAAAAAAACAACATTGTGCAGAAATCATAGATAAAAACAAACAAAATTTTTAAGACATAAAATTTTCGCAATAATTGATTTTCATAGTCATAACTACAACGTGCTAGGAGTTTTGTTGATGTTGTTTGAAAATACTGTTATGTTAGAAAGTTGTGTAATTTGATAAACCAATGGATAAGTGTCTCCACTAGTCTAGCAAAGTTCTTCTCTTGGAACATTTCCTAAAAATTGTGCTGCAAACTTTGGTATAATAATAATAATTTTATTTATAAAGCGCTGTTAACAAACAAAATGTAGGCTCAAGGCGCTGTAACAACATTACAAACACAAGAGCTAACATGACAAACTAATCTAAAAAAGTTTTAAACAGATAGGTTTTAATGTTTTTCTTAAAAGTGGTGTAGCATGTTGTCTGTCTGAGATCAATGGGGAGCGAGTTCCAAACCTTTGGTCCATGAACTGAAAAAGCCAGCAGACCGTAGCTTTTGAGGGAGAAACGTGGCACTACTAAAAGCGTTGATGTGATATTCCCCAATGATGTTTGCAGTAACAAGAAATAAAGACTCAGGCTCAGAAGATGCCCTGGTTCATGAACCACTGTATTACGTCAGGGGACAATTATAACGAAAAATGTGTGAACCATTTAAAACTTAAGCTAAAAGATGCTTTGGCATGTGTGTGATTAGACTTATATAAAACAACTTGCAACAAGTTTACCATGCCCAATAGTTTACCAGAACCCAATAACTTAAAGAGTATTTACATTAAAATATTGATTCCCCTGATCAGTATGTAAAAGTATTGAAATAGCATTCTGTTTCCTGTCATGTGACTGTGATACATAACCAAGACAAAACTGACCTCATGGGCTGAAGCTAACCACTGCTCTGCGTATCTCAAGGCAATTTGAAGTACAAGAGTAAGTTCTCCCGCTGGCAATAAAAAACATTTCATACAAGTGAGAAGTTAACACAAAGAAACATTACAAAGTTTATACTAATTCAAAATGCTTCATAGACAAACAAACAAAAAAATGCTGATAGACACATAAAGATATAGACAAATTTCTTGTTCCATAAGAACTTGTACAAGGACTTGTTTCCTTGCACCATGTGAGTATTGAAAAGGTTAGATCCTTGTGTTTTAAACTCTTATCGATTGTCTCATTTCTGGGTGGAGAGAATTCCAATTCATGTCATTTTTGTGAATATCTTGATAGTTTCTGTATTGTCATCCGCGAAAATTCTTAACTTTTTGTTTCAGAGCTAATGCAATTAGGTAGGTCATTTATGTCAATTAGGAACATTACTGGGCACAAAAGACTGTTCCTTGCAGAAAATCTAAGTTCACAGATATTGGTGTTTTGAACATTTTTAAATTCAAGTTTGTTTATGTTTTGGGAAACCAGAAACCGTTTATGAATAGGACCAGAACTGAAAAGTAATTAAATTTCTGTGGTTAATGGGGTCATCTTCATCTGATGCTTTAGAGAAGTCTTGATTAGATGGCATCTAGTTGGTAAGTACATTTTTTGAAAATCAGTTATTAAACCTAATAGTTGAGTTTCGCTTGAACTAAATTTCCTAAAACAATGCTAAGACATTTTTAATCTATATGATTAGGTTAGGTTATTATGTCTTCTAGAGTTTTACATGTGATGCTTTCTAGAGGTCTTTGGAGTCACATTTGTATGCCCATTACAGATGAAAAGAGTGGTCTAAATTGTATAAATGAAAAACTATCACACACAAACTGAATAAGGTCATGAAGTGAAGTTACTCATCATTATTAATTAGGTTCAATACAACTGGCAGATAATATTGGACAGCAGAGGACAACCATACAACACTCAGGCTGCACGTACATATTTACACAATTATAATCACTATTTACCGTGTCTAAATCTGTCCAGCAGTGAGTTACAACACAGCTCTGCCTGGTACCGTTTGTCTTCCACTCTTGATAAAATGGCCTCCACTTGATTAGCTACAGACAAGAACTCAGAGCTGACAGTGGCGGATGAAGTGTTCACTGCCGCAGACTGTAAGTAGCTTTCCATCACGTTGGATACAGTGTTTCCAATCACAATGTCCCTCTTCAGCTGGTGAGGTACAAAGACAATGAGCATGAACAAACAAGTCAATGATATTACAGAATCTCTATCGACAAATGTAAGCAGTCAATTATATTGATATATGTTTTGAATTTAGGATGCGCCGTGGCTGAGTGGTAAAGCGCTTGGATCCGAACCACAGGGTCCTGGGTTTGAATCCTGGTGAAGACATACATCTAGAATTACATTTTTGAGAAAAAAAATGTGTCTTTTTATTTCAGAAAGTTTCAATGAACTTAAGGAAATGTGTTGCTTGTCCACCATAATGGTTCATATGTTTGTTAGGTACGTCAATGTATATGTTGTCGTGTTCAGCTGAATTTTGCTTGTTGCTTAATGAGTCCACCCAGCTTAAAGCTCTATGGGTATCAGACAGTAGTTGGGGAAAAGTAAAAGCAGTTGGTGGTTATACTGGCCACATGACACCTTCATTAACAGTGGGCCACAGAAAAAGATGACCAATACATCTTCTGCTCTATAGACTGCATGGTCTTTAGCTTATTATGTATTGTACAGTAAAAGTTCCCCTTTCAGACCTTGTGGTCTACACGGCAGATGATGTAAAGTTCATCTGTTTCTTTGGCCTTCGGTTAACAAGGGTGTCATGTGGCCAGCACAAAGACCAACCGCCTTTACTTTTCCACAACTAATGTCAGGTACTCATTAGAGCTGGGTGGACTCAGAGGCACCCAAGGATCCCGAAATAAAAATCCAAGTCTTCACCAGGATTCGAACCTGGGACCCCTGGTTCAGAAGCCAAACGCTTTACCGCGCCTCCTTTTTATGTATTGAATATATATCAATTATGTTAATTGGATGGTACTTACGTTTAAGACGGATGCTAAATTTAACCAGTAGGTCAAGGTCTGAGGCTTCATTTCTGGTGTAATTATTTTACCACAGTTAATGCCCTTCAGCAGATGATATGGAAGTCGTGCGCTTGAGATCTCTGGCAAAACACCTGCCAACTAAAGAATAAACATTTCAAAATCAACGTATTAACCTAATTCTTGGTGTTATAAATAAGAGGTATTAAATTATATACATTTCAGTAGCTTTTAATGTTTTGTCCATTACATGTTTAGTTTACTTGTTTCTATGTCATATGGTTAACCCTGGTATTAATTTGATAGCCCATCTACCAATGTCAACTATTTGTATGATAAATGTCATGAACCAATTAGAGCTAGAATGCTCAACCTAATCAAAATTACTGCGTCCAATGAAATTTGAACCCAGCTTTTAACTTATTTTAAACTTGTATCAGTGTCACAGAGACTTTGGAGAATTTTAAGAATACAAGCCTGAAAGTGTAAATAGTGAACATAGAGTATGTATTACAGGAAGTAAAGTTGTAAGAGAGATCTAGAGAGTTTAGTCAGTAGTGTTGCCAAGTAGAGCTGGTGAAATGACTTGATATGACAAGTACTACATCAAGTCAGTTGATGAAGTCAGTTTTTAAGTGGAAGTCAACAAATAAGTTAGTCTTGAAGTTGAAATAAGTATGTGAAGTCAAATAGTGGACTTAGTGATATGACCAAGTTATAAGTGAAGTTATATTATATATATACAAATTATGTTCTTCTGTTATCTTTCATTTCTGGAAGTTGGATTTATTTTTTGCAAATAAACATCGTACAATATCACAAGTTCGCAAGTAGTTCCTAGTAATTATTGTTAGTCCAGCCTCCAGACTGCAATGCTATTTTTGAATGATATGCCAACAAGAATCGTACAAAATTAATGTCATGATAGTCATTATATCACTGACAATCAGTTTCAGAGAGGAACAAAAATGCAAGGTGTCACTGTCAGAAAAATAAACTTTTTACTTTTGCAAAATTTGTTCTATTTACCAGAACTATTCTTCAAGATAGATGAATATTGAATATTGAACCATCATTATTGCTTGCATATATTTTTTAGCTAGAGCACTAATGCATTTCAAGAGCTATGCACTTTGAATTTTTATATGAATGATTGTATATTTTCTGATTATCTTTACCCATAATCCCTTCTGATGTTTAGGTAATTACAGAGTTGCGTATATGCACGCATCTTGCATATTTTATAAGCAAACAGATACGAAACTACGCTAGTACGGTTTGTCATCGGAAAATATGCATTTCTCCATCAAAAGCAAAAAAAAAAATAAAATAAAAAAATTAAAGTAGTTATTGCTAATCATATATATAGAGAGAGATCAGTGCATCAATGACTGGAAATGGACTACTCTTATTAGATCTACCACGAGGTTGTGTCGCTTTTTTTTTTCACGAGGCCCTGATGCGCAATTTAAATGTTTACTACATATAGATTTTATTATATTTTACTATCTAAATAAAGCTAATTTCCTTTCAATGTGTGTCTTTAGTGTCAGTTTATAGATCTATGACGTTTTCAAACTGATTGGGAATAAATTGATTGATTAGTTCTAATTCATCTATACTAGATCTAGAACTAAAGATATTTTACAATGTCAGGCACCTATAATAGAATTTACGTAAATCTAGATTTAGAATTAAAATCTAGATAGTAGATCTAAATAGATCTATTGTAATCTATATAGATTATTTGAAGTCTAGATTAAGATCTAGATCTAGATGTGACCAAGGTATAGTAGACCTAGATTTAGAACTAATCTAGATCAAGGTACATCAAATTATAGCTTTAGACTACTGACTAGATCTAGTTGACTCAAGTAGCTCAAGATCTAGATCTACTCAAAGCAGCAATTTCTGCCATCTTATAAAGATATTTATTGATTTTTTTCTGAACCTAAAATAAACCAAAGGGGCAAACTTGGCTGTTCTAGCATTGTATAGGTCTAGATCACGATAGAGCCTACAATTTGTTAAAATAGCCTATGCACGCTAAAAACCAATCAACGAAGCTGCCTACAGATTTAGATCTATTCTAGAATTTTTTTTTTTTTGTTTTTTTGTAAACCACCAAATTCAGGAGAAGAGAGTTTAGATAAAATTGAGAAGGGCAGAGGTTTTAATAGAAAGAAATATTCGTTGAGCTTAATCTCTCTCTTAGTATGATAAAAGGGAATCAAACTGATGTTCCCCTGACTTGCAGAACGTATCCTCTGGTAGATCTAAAGCTACTATTATAACCACTAGCGACTAGCTAGGTTCCATCCCTTATGAAGGCCTTATTTAAATTCAAAGAATGAAATGAGGGGCATTCAAGGCGGAGTGTGTTGGCAAAAGAAAAGCTTTAATTATGCTGATAAAAATGATGAAATTCTTGAATCTTTGCGCCCTCCTTCAACACATCTGTTTGTTTTCTAAAACAACTTCAAACATCAGAAACCAGAATAAATAGCTTTATCTTACAACAGCTATTCAGCAGTCTCAATAGCCCAGCTTTTGTATTAGAAACAAGTTCAATGACTAAAAAGGATTTTTTTTTCAGGCAAAATTCTTTTAAATGTGATAAAATATTTCCAGTGTCTGGATACCTTGTGAAGAGATTTCCTATAAACAAATTTACTTATATAGAATTAGATGTCACTGATCCAGCTAAGCAAAACATTACATCTGATTTAGGTCTAAATTTTCACTTTTAACAAAAATTCCCATTCTTTTGAATGAATTTTCAGTTGCTGCTATTATGAAATGTGGAATACACTTGAGTGACAAGAACAGCATCACTCTAACATTTTCTAGAAAAGTCTATTACAGAGATTAAAAGTTTAAATATTTTGACAATGTACAATATGCCTTGTAAAACTATATGTTGTGTTAACTTAAGGATTTCTACATTTCCTATATGTTTCGTGCTGGATTGATTTTAGTCTTTCCTGAGTATATTTCTTTATCTTTAGAAAAATACACATTTGCCCCTCAAAATACACATTTCAAGGTCTGGGAATATACATTTCCATTTTGGCTTGTAGGCATCTCTGTAATTAGACATTTTTTTCTCTAAATAACATTAACTTGTGCTGCTTAAAATTTAAAAAAAAGCCCAAGAGTAAACAATCATACCTCTTCAGATTCCAGTTCTTTCCTGCAAATCCTTATCTCTGTTTCTGATGGCACAGTGCAGCGAGTGTAGTATTTCAAATATCTGATCAAATCTATGCCCTAAAAAGTAGAAGCACAAGAAATGGTTAATACTAAAATCAAGTGTAACTGCAGGGTCCTCAGAAAGTTGGCATGCTCATTTTATTTTAAAGATTTATATTTGTGAGTCTATAATATTCAAAGTATTCAATTCAAGAATAAGATATTTTTGTGTACTCCAAAATTAAATTCTTTCTTCATTTGAAAAGAGAAAAGGAATATCTCATCCTACATGTTCATTATTATATTCTGTTGTATCTAATGGCTTCACCAAGTTTATGTCATGATTGGAAGCTTCAAGAGTACAAGCAAGCTAAGAGTGTTTAAAAAATATTCGCTGAAATGATTAGGAGACCATCGTAATGACTGAGATTTATCTACAAACAAGGGCTTGGAGTGACTAGCATATCAAAGTCAAATCTGCCTGTGACCTTTTCTTATACAAAGCATGTGTATCTCTGGTTATATCAGACAGGCCAAACGATATGTTATAAATTTGCTTTTCTGGGTAAATACTTATTGTAAGTATTATATAATTGGTAAAAGAGAAAGAAAGACTATTAGGAAAAGAAAGTAATTTCAGGGACTCTTGGACGATACTCAGTAAGTAGTTGATTATTTGTCCTCTAGCCCCCTTGATAATCAGAATTTGCCCCTCAGCCAGCAACAAAACTCTAACCTGACTTGCTTCTTCATTAGCTTCCAGCGCCAATATTTCAGTCAGGACAAACTCCAAGGCCTCATAATTGTAAGAGCTGATCTGAGAAAAACAATAATAGGAAATGAGTGTGCAAAAGTGTAATTAGGTATAAAATAAATAAATAGTATTTTGAAAGTTACTGAGTATCATTCCTTACTAACTGAAAAGATTATGTTCAATGTAAACAATAAGGACTGTAAAATCGTCCATTTAAATGGTTTGATAGATTCTCAAGTTAACTAGGTCAGGCATTATTTCAGTTTGTTTGAAGTTGGTTTCATTTTGTTTGCCACTTTAAATCACATAAAATACATTTGTTATGCCAAATTAGCTTTAGAAGTTAAACCACCTACAACTCATATCTAATATTGTCTTTCCTTGATAGTTTTCTTCAGCTTTCTCCCCTTCCTGTCATTTCGAGAGATGCTTTGAGACGTCACAAGAACATTGGTAGCTAATCCACGAGGTATTCACGAACAAGGCACCAACTTCTAGAAGCTCATGATGTCATTTAAGAACTGGTTAAGCCCCTTGCCCTTTGTCTCGTGACCCCCAGGTTACTACCCAAGAGAAGAATGTCACTTTACTAGTACCTACCTTTGGCACAATATTTTTCAGCAATTTCAGCTTGTTGTTTTTTATCAAGGATAGAAAAGACTTTGCCCTTGCCAGCACTTTCTCAGAGCTCTTGCCGTGGCTCTGTTTGATGAGACAAGACTCAAACAGTTTCATCAGGCTCTCATTCAACAAGAAGGACTCCAACTGCATATCCCTAGGGAACAGTACAAAACATTAAAAGCATTTTATATATAAAGATATGCTAACAACAATACAACAAATCAGATGGCTGCCTGGTTGTGCAGTTTGCGCGCTGGACTGTTGTTCAGACTTATCGATGGTTCCGGGGTCAAACACTGCCTGCGCCCATTCCCCGTTGTCATGCGGGAAGTTTAAGCTAGGAAGTAAAGTATCTTCAACTCTGAAGCAACAGCCGAAACATGAAAAACATTTACAAACAAACATACACTTAAAGTTCTAAATTAGACTTATGATATTTGAAGTTATAGTCTACATTGAAGACGAAGTTATTATAGTCTACATTGAAGACATGAATGTGGTGGGGTGGCTGCATGGTAAAGCAATTAGCATTAGAACACAGTGGTCTGAAGTTTAAATCCTAGTGAAGACTTCTGGGAATTTCACTTCAGAATTTCTAGGACACACCCAAGTCCACCCAGCTCTAATGAGTACCTGACATAACTTGGGGAAGTAAAGACAGTTAGTCCTAGTGCTGTTCACACTACACCCTATGCCATGCCATGTAAAGAGATGAGCTTTACATCAGTTGTCCCCATAGATCACAAGGTCTGAATTAAGTTCTTCCTTGAAAATATGAAAATATTTTGTACATGGTTGAGAATACGACAGTAGGGTCACTAACTAAAGGTTGGAGATACCTCTCTGGGACCAAGTCCTCTGCCCATTATTGAGTTTAAACTACACAAATGAAAGAGAGTGCAACACAAGTCTATTCTAAGCTAAAAGTTTTAACCAGAAATACAGAAAGTAAAGGTGAAATAGCTAAAAGAGTACTCTTAGTATGGATAAAACCTCATTGTAAGTATAAAAATTCATTTCTAACCTGAAATACTCTAAGAGAATGTCAGCTTGACAGTGAGGACTTTGTATCAATTTCTGTAAGGCATCACAGGCAGCTGTTAGGAGGCTGGCTTGTCCGTACTTGAACTGTATCTAGTTGTTTTAAAAAGCAATAGAAAAAGAATACTTATAAAAACCAAGGTTATCTAACCACTAAGTACTGCCATTTATCTGAAAATTATGGGTTTATCTCCTTTTCTGCTATATAAAACAAAATTAATTAATTAGTACTAAATGTTTAACAAATTGGTTAATTTTTGGATTTATTTGTGTATTGTTATCAACTATGAATAATTATGCAAAATTTCAACTTAATTCGAGAATGGGAAGTGTGAGAAAAAATGTGTCGAAAGAAGACTAAATCCATATATATATATATATATATATATATATATATATATATATAAATATAGATATATATATCATTAAGTAGCATTTATTCCCTTTATTTTGAAATCAAGCAAAATAATTAATCACCAGCAATTATTAACTAATTGTTTAATTTTTTTTTAAATTGATTCATGCCTTGTCAGGTTTAATGAATAGTTGTGCAAAGTTTTAATTTGATCCAAGAATGGGAAATGGGAGAAAAAACATGTTCAAACCTGTTACCAGACAGACAGACAGACAGACAGAGTGAGTTGATATAGGCTTTGTAAAAAGTTGGCACAATGCAACTATTTTCTTTTGGTCATGAGAAAAATAATATTGTAAACATTTACAAAAAAAATCATCCCCTACTTTGATATCAAAAGGTCCTAATAATTAGTATATTTAGAAAACTGCAACATAGCGGTTATCCCTTTTGTAACATAGTTTCATTCAAAGAACCATCCACCATAATAAATTTCATGTTCTAGTTAAGTATCTGTGTAATTGAAACAAATCTCAGTTTCACTAGAATCACAGAAGGAACCAAAGAGTCATCAACAGGGCAAAGAAACATATTCTAAGACATGAATCCTTTTCTTCAAGAGAGCGCAGTCTCTAGAGATTAGAAATGAGTCTGAAAAACTGTAGTATGTTAAAAAAATGTCTGGATGAGCAAAGTTGTTTTTGTTTTTTAAAAGTAAACTTTTTTCAACCTCCTTTCAAAAGCGAAAAATTAACATAGCACATTATTCATGAGATGCACTGAGTCACAGAAAGGAGATAGGAAAATAGGAAAAAAAAAAGATTCTAAACAAAATGTTATGAAAAGGATTTTCATTTTATCAATGCCCTAATTGATTTTCTTTAAGCAGACTGTAACCTGAAATTTCTTTCTGTTGCATTGTTTACTTCAGGTTAAAAAATGATTCTAATGGAGTAGCCTTTGTCTGCTAGGGCAAGAATGAGAATATTATTTATTCCACCCCCCCAACCCCCCCCCCCCCCCCAAAAAAAAAGGAAAAATAGTAAAGACACATTATTACACTTAAATGTAGCTGACCTACTACTTTCAAAGCTCTTCCCTTTGCCTGACCATGAAAGACTTACTAATGAGGACAACTGACACATACACCTGTGTTAATTGCATACGCTCAATTAGATGCAGGGATGTTTGCTGTTTGTTTTGCACGTTTCGGATGTTCCTTCAGAGTTGAAGATAATTACTTCCTAGTCCAAACCTCCTGCAGGATGACGGGGGATGGGAGCGGGCAGGGTTTGAACCCTGGACCACCGATAAATCTGAACGACAGTCCAGCGCGCAAACAGCACGACCAGGCAGTCATTCTCCATAGGCTTTGAAAGTTGTCTATCAAAAAAATACTATTTATTAAATAAAAGCATTGATAAAATGTAGGAGGCAAGATGGCTAAGTGGTAAAAGCGCTTGGCTTCCGAACCGAGGACCCAGGTTCAAATCTTAGTGAGGATTTTTAATTATTTTACCTCTAAGCCCATCCAGCTCTAGTTGGGGGAAAAGTAAAGGAGTTGGCTGTTGTGCTGGCCATGTGACACCATTAACCATGGGCCACAGAAACAGATGACCTTACATCATCTGCCCCTAAGATCACAAGGTCTGAAAGGGGAACTTAAGCACTGATAAAATGTAAGAAGTCTTCAATTAAAGTAACCTTCAAAAAGCCAACACTTTAAAGATGCCATTTAAATTAATCAATCAATAAATCAATGAATAAATAAAAATCAATAAATAAGTAAATGAATAAATAAATTCATATAAATATATAATTATAAATGATCATTTTAAATTGATATTAATTGACAATTTATTTGTCTAGAAAATGACTAACTTAAAAAGTTTAGGGTCATGAAGAAGACCAAATGATAGAAGTAAAACAAAGATACTTACACCAATCTTAGACAGCCGGACTCCCCACTTGGCTGCCAAATTTAAAGTGCGGCATTCATCAATTAGTTTACTATCTTTGTAGATTTCAGCAGCAGCAGTGGCCAGGAGAGAGATTCTCTGGAAAAACAACAATTAAGTATTGTCTCCAAGTCCAAGTTGAAGTTTTATTTTAAAGAAGTAGCCTAGTCCTTTCAACCCTGGCTAGCTTGAAAGTACCTTAGTAAACACAAAATTAAGTCTTTTTTTATAATTGTTTAGGAGAGTGCTGGCTGAGTGGAAAAGCAATCAGGTTCTGAACCCAGTGAACCCAGGTTCAATCTCTGTGTAGACTGGGCTTTTATAATTTCTGGACTTCTAGTGCCCCTTGAATGGTTACCTAGCATTAGTTGTGAAAGTTATGTCATTGTGCTGACTACATTACACCCTAGTTAACTGTCTGTCATAGAAACTAGAAACATGACCTTTACATCATCTGCCTAGTTAATGACAGAGTTTAAACTTTATTATTGTTAAGTACAAAATTACAACACTATTAAAAAAAAAAAAAAGATCGATTCTTTAGGCTACAAGAAAAGGACTTAATTTTGACTTTAGTTCAAATAATGAGATACAAGAACACCTAGATCAACACAGAGATCAGACATAGCATGTCTTTAATAAAATTTGTACATTGTTAGGTTAAAATGAAATTACCTTCATCTTGCTGAAATTACTTCCACATGACTCCACAGCGGACTTAAGAAGAGAGCCAGCTTGATCTTTGGGCAGGACAACAACAGTGGCCAGAGCTAATTGCAGATCCAAACAAGGTCTTTCAACCATCTGTAAAGAAAGTTGTTAACACTTTTTTTTTGTACTTTATTCATCTTTTTTTTTTATTCAATAATAACGGAAAATCTTATTAAATTCAATAGTTTTAAATTTATTTTAATATGACAGAACAATTTTGAATAATAGACAAATATTATTTTTAAATCTAGAAATGACATCAGATTGTGACCATTACCTGGCTAACCAGAGATGTTGCAGTATTTCTAATATCCTCAGAAACCAAACTGCAAACATTGTGATCCTGCAGAATAAAACATTTTGAACAAACTTTTGACTAAGAACAGGACACACACCACTATTAAATTACCACCTGAACAAATTAAACTCCACACAACTCCCCCTTTGCAGACACTGCGCCCACCCCTTTGAAACCGTAAACCACATCCTCTTTGAATGCCCCTCCCTAATCCACCTTAGGCAGACCCTACTTCCACTACAGCCCAACATAACCAACACCCTGTACGGCAGTGCTGAACAACTGAAGAAAACAGCACCCTTTTTTTCCTTGGCACAGTCTGCAAAAGAGCTCACAGCACAGCAGCAATAAAGCTGGCTAGAAGAAGAAGAAGAACAACAAACTTTAATTATAACACTAAAAAAATATAATCAGATGCATATCATTTAGAATTATCAAACATCAAAATATCAATATGTTGAATTGTAAAAGTGCACAAAGTTTGCCTTTTAAAAAAAAAAAAAAAAAAAAAAAAAAAAAATAGGGGCAGAAAGGTATGCTGGGATGTAAAAATAAGTCCCCAGTTGAGAACTATTTTGCATATTTATATAAAGTTTATCAATTATTTGGTGTGTAGATTTGTTTAATACATAAAAAGCATTTATATAACAATGTCACATTTTTAATGGCAAGCTTTTGGTTTCATAGAAGAGTTAAAGAAACAGGTTACTTAAAACCAGCAAAGGATGTAAAAAGCCTATTTCCCAACATTTCAAAGGTTCTAAGCAGCTCTACAGAAAACCAAAAGATTATTCTGTTTGCTGGATGCAGTCCACTCAAATTATATTTAAGCATAGCTACTTTTCTGTGTATCAAATCAATCAAGACAAATTATAATCTAAGTGTGTCTAAAGTTTAACAATGCCATGGTTAGTTTCCATACATTTTTAAATAAATAACGTTTGTAGCCAGCTGCTGCCTTTTAAGACAAATCAAGACAAATTATAATCTAAGTGTGTCTAAAGTTTAACAATGCCATGGTTAGTTTCCATACATTTTTAAATAAATAACGTTTGTAGCCAGCTGCTGCCTTTTATGGTTAAAAGGCGTTAAATTCAAAAGTAGTTGATTTCTGCTACCTTAGCTGCCTGGTCATGTTGGTATGCGCGTTGGACAGCCATCTCAAAGGGATCAAACCCTGACATAGGAGACTGACTCCCAAAGGACATATTGCATTGAATGACACAGGACAGACTTCCACAGGTCATTTTGCATTGAATGACACAGGACAGACTTCCACAGGTCATATTGCATTGAATGACACAGGACAGACTTCCACAGGTCATATTGCATTGAATGACAAAGGACAGACTTCCACAGGTCATATTGCATTGAATGACACAGGACAGACTTCCACAGGTCATATTGCATTGAATGACACAGGACAGACTTCCACAGGTCATATTGCATTGAATGACACAGGACAGACTTCCACAGGTCATAATGCCACAGGATTGACTTTCACAGGACATATTGCATCAAGATCTATTAGGCAGGAGAACTGCAGGTTGTCCACTACTAAAGATACACTGATGTAAAGGTAAAATAAAACACAACACTACACTCAACATTTGGGAGAACAACAAACAGGCAGGCTTCTAGGATAGGTCCTGGTGAACACAATAGAAGGAAAAATTGCAGTCGCAGGTGTTTTAAAATGCACAACCTGTTTGCACATGTCTTAACAATTAGCCTCTTTAGCCACCTGTCAAGGTACAGAGGGAAACAATATCCTCTCAAGATGTGAAACCCCACAGAAACTAGATAAATGGGGTGTAATACTCTTGACTACTTACTGCAAGTTTGTTGTAAGACAAAAAGGCAGTTGAATTACTGGAGTACAATACCATGATGAGAATTTTCATGACTATCTGATTTTGACCAGATTTCACTAAATCTTCAAGTAAAACTGTCATCTTGACTAATGCATTCTCATGGTCATCTTCTAAAAAAAAAAAGATTAACAATGAAATATGGTTTAAAAGTTGCTTTTAGAAAAAAAAAATTTACAAGCACAATTCTATTAATTCAACATAAACTAATTTTTAAAGGGACAATCAAAAAGCATATTTATGACAAATTCTTCTTTGAATAAAAAATTGATTTATATTTAAAACTGAAAACTATTTTGAAGAAATCGATAAGTTGAAAGAAAGATTGTTTGAGAATTTAAAGACAAACATTTTAAAACTTGGCTTCCAAACTGACAGTTCCCAGTTTCAAATCTCGTTCAAGTCTGGGATTTTGAATTTCAGTAGTTTTGGGACGCCGATGAGTCCACCCAGCTCTAATGGGTACCAGACATTACTTGGGGAATGTAAAGGAGGCATGCCATTGTGCTGACCACATAACACCCTGGTCAATTGTTGGCCAAAGAAACAGATGACCTTTACATCATCTGCATTATAGATCCCAAGGTCTGATAGGGGCACTATAGCTTTAGAAGCTGAGCCAGTAGAAATCTAAATGTGTCAACCTTTTTTTTTTTTTAAATACTATCATTCAAAGATGCTACAAAAAAATAGCACTAGATAGTACCTTTTATTAATTAAACTTAATGAGACTTGACAATAAAAGTTGATAAAAAAAAATTTTTCCCTTAACTCTTTCTCTCTGTAATTATTTACCACATTCTGATGGAATCAACTTTTGTATCGTTGGTTAGGAGAGAAAGAGTTAATCATACCCAAAATATCTTTGCTGCCTTTCACAAAAATCTCTCTTCATACACTAAAAGGTATTAATGGGAACTGTTCTAAAATTGTAGAAAAGCACATTACATTGAGATATTCATCACATCTTTACCAGAAATGAATTGTAAAGTCTCCAACAAATCTGTGAAAAGAAAGTCTGGACTAATATCTGACACTGGGTCAGTGAAGTAGTCATCAGGCCACAGTTCATTTCCTGCTCTACAGCACACAGCCTGGAACAAAGAAAAGGAATTTAAACGATATAAGTAAAAACCATATATTTATTTGTATTTAACCCAATAGCTCCGATCTTTGGTTTAAAAATCCTTAACATATCTTAAGCAGTGAAGGGTAATCTAATACTAATTAATTAATAAATAAGCAGCTTTAAAAAATGCAAAGATACATATAGTTTCAATAATATATAATTTATACCTTAAGAGTCTAAAAAAGTTTCAAAAATACTAATATTCCCGGGTAGGGGCATCTATACAGAGGCTACAGGCCTGTTTGTTTGAAAAATTCTTTAAAAAATAAAAAGAATTCACATCTGGTTTTCACTAAAAAGTCCACGCTCTCATTCTAAATGAGACATGATGAGCTCTTCATATAAGAAAGTTTAAGAAACATTTCTACTGCATTAGACTCGGTACAGAAATGTAATAGACGTTCTTAGTCTAAGTACTGTTGTCATGGTCATAAAAAGTATAAAGTTATTGAAACGATTGGAAGTCATGTTCAGCATTTTAAGCAAACAAAATTCAGATGAACACGACAAAAATATTCATGAACTTACATGACTTTGTTCAAACATATGAACCATTATGGTCGACAAGCAACACATTTCCTTAAGTTCATTGAAATTTTCTGGAAAAAACAAAACAAAAAACATTTATGTAATTCAAGATGTTTGTGAATACAAGGTCCAAAAAAAACAAACACTGTCAATGAGTAGCAGGTAAAATAAAACCTGAAATCAAGAGAAACATTTTCTGTGGTTTATTGCCCACATTATTATTATTTTTAACCTACAAAACCATTATTTTTAATCTTCAAAACTGTTATTTTTAATCTACAAAAAAAATAATTTTAATCTACAAAACCATTAATTTTAATCTACAAAAAATAATAATTTTATTCTACAAAACCATTAATTTTTTCAGCCTTTGAAAAGCTGTACCAGTTGCTCTAGAAGTTCTGATATAAAGAGGAGTGGTTCAGTGTATGCTGGGCGACACTCACAAACACAAATATCTTCATACAAGAATTGTCTCCGAAGCTGTAACTATAACTCCTCAAAACTTCAAAGCAAATTATTCCAGATTTTATTTTAAACAAAGCTAATTTATCTATTTCCTATAAATCTCTCTCTTCAGAATTTACAGTTCAAATAATGGCAGAATTTATGGGCAGGTCATCACATGACGACACATGCTGAAGAATTCCAAGAGGAGCCTAAAGAACATTGGTAAATTTTTGTTTAGGAGAGCACTAAAATAACACAAAGGGATATGGTGGCAAAGTGGTGCAGCACCTGTGTTCTGAACCAAGAGGTCTCAAGTTCAAATTCCAGAGAAGAGATTTTGAACTTCCAAGATTTTTAGTCCACCCAGCTCTAATGGTTATCTGACATACACTGGGAAAGTAAAAACAGGTGGTCTTTATGCTGGCCACATCACACCCTTGTTAGCTGTCGGTCATAGAAACAGATAGGCTTTACATTATTTGCCTCTAGAGATCTCAAGAACCAAAAGAGGAGCTTTTTATTACAATAATACTAAGGACTGAATCCTTTAAGATAGTTATTAGGTACCAGTTTCTAAGACACGAAACCCCTTAAGATTGGATGCTTCAACTACATAAAATAAGATACATGTTGATAATATTTGAATTAATGTCTTCATGTCTTTATGATTACATTAAAGAAATCTGAAATTGAAAATTGTGATGCCTGCTAATTGAAAAATTGTTACTATAGAAAATACTGAAACACATAAACATTCAGAAAGTTGGACGAAGGACACAACCTACCTGGTGCTAGGTGTGCCCAGAAGAGTTGACTAAGTCGATGACACAAGTATGGCCAACAGATATCTTGTGCTGAAGACAGCTCTACAACACTCTGGAGGAAATCGGCAGATAGTAACGTTGGTGGGATTAATTCGCTTAGTTTGCTGTTTAATGATTTAAAAAATTGTCTTTTGGTTACATTTCATGTTAAAATGTATGTATTTAAGAAAAAAAAACTTTTATATTTTAATACTAATTTGATCAATCAAAAAAAAAAAATAATTAAAGAATAATTCACAAACAAGAAAATAACTAAACTTACAGCATGAACTGGCCAAGAGAGTTGAGTGGACATAAAACAGATGCTCTCTGCATGACAACTTTCAGGGTTTCAAAATCTTCTATGTTCAATAAGCTGGAAAAACTGGAATAAATAAATGTAAAATTATTTAAAAATTATTTTCCACTAAGACTTGTACAAAAAAATTTATTTCTTATATCATTAGTTTTCTATGGGAAAATATTTTTTATTCATTATTGTGATTGCATGCACAAAGTGGCTAACCAATTGTACGAAAAATGACCAGTTTATTAGGTCAAATAAAAATAGTTCTAATTGAAAAAAAAAATAAAAAAATATTGATATGTTTTAAACGAATGTCTATCTCTGGTGTAAACAATTTCTAATTATCAAAACTAGTGAAAAAGATAAGTTTTTAAACTAATGTCTATCTCAAGTGTAATCAATGCCACGATGATTAAGGTCTAGAGAGAGAGAAGATTGATGTTTTTCCTTTGCACAAAAACTAGTTTTAAAAGACTTACTAAAAGATTTCATTGAACTTCAACTTGTCTGTCTGCTCTTTCAGTATCTCTAAGCATTTCCCTTTGTCTTCCAGAATAGTGTAATTTACAAGAACACTGTAGTAAACCTGGGAAATATCAAAGTTACATTTTGTCTTCCAGTAAAGTGTGATTTACTAGGACACTGAAGTGAACTTGGGAAATATCAAAGTTACATTTTGTCTTCCAGTAAAGTGTGATTTACTAGGACACTGAAGTGAACTTGGGAAATATCAAAGTTACATTTTGTCTTCCAGTAAAGTGTGATTTACTAGGACACTGAAGTGAACTTGGGAAATATCAAAGTTACATTTTGTCTTCCAGTAAAGTGTGATTTACTAGGACACTGAAGTGAACTTGGGAAATATCAAAGTTACATTTTGTCTTCCAGTAAAGTGTGATTTACTAGGACACTGAAGTGAACTTGGGAAATATCAAAGTTACATTTTGTCTTCCAGTAAAGTGTGATTTACTAGGACACTGAAGTGAACTTGGGAAATATCAAAGTTACATTTTGTCTTCCAGTAAAGTGTGATTTACTAGGACACTGAAGTGAACTTGGGAAATATCAAAGTTACATTTTGTCTTCCAGTAAAGTGTGATTTACTAGGACACTGAAGTGAACTTGGGAAATATCAATGTTACATTTTTGTAATAAAGTGATCACTTTGCACTTCTGCTTTCCCAGCTTCACTTTTTCTTTTCTTTTTTTTTTTTTTGGAAGAAGCTAATGGGAAAAATCATTTGCAGATATTTGCTTTTTCATGGATTTTCTACAAAATCTGAAAAATTATATTATATGAATTTTTACAAGAAAAAAAAATCTGGAAATGTATAAAATATATAAAATTATATTATTAATATTCATTCTAATGATAAAGAACTTTTTAAATTGATGGAGATTTAAAATTGTTAAAGATTTACAGTAAACGATACATATTTACTCTGAAATGTCAACCAGCCTTGCTTACTTGCGACCCTATGAGTATAACATTTTTTTAAAGTTTAAACCTCACAAAAATATAGCTATCAAATAATACAGTGATGTCTGTTCTTGATTATAAAATACTTATAAATGAACTAAATAAAAAAATGTCTGTCACTATATTTGATGTTCCTTTCACATCTTTAAAATAAAATCTCTAGAATGTTTTACCAGATTAGCTGTGGCAATATAATAAAGAGTTGAACGCATTGGAATTTATTTGCTTTAACCTGTTTAAAAACTTCTAAAGTATAAATAGTATACTATAACTGTAGTTATCTAATGTAGTGTTTCCAAAACTTTTTTTCCATAACAGAAGACTTTGCACATTTTGAATATTTAGCGGATCACTTTCCTTATTTTCTAGAAAGATTAATTAACCTGGTGGCCTACTAGTTAATTATCCCAGGAGTTTGTAGAACACCTATTCTAGCATCACAGAACAATAGGGCTCCGTGGAACACAGTTTAGGACACACTGATCTAATGCAACTCTATTAAAATTTGTTTAAAAAACAAGAAACAACAAATAAGAGAAATTAATTTCAATAAAACTAATTAATCTTTATAGCAACAGTAGACTTTGTTCAACAATTACAACTAATAAATGTTGTCTCCCTTTACCTCTAGTTTTTTCTGATTTCTAACAGCCTGTAACTGTTGCTCAATATCGCCTTTCTCAATCAAGTCTGAAAACAAGGAAATCAAAATAGACATTGGATCTAGAAAGTTTGATCTAGATATTTTGATGAAAAACATCATAAGAAAACTTAAAGCAGAAATATCCCATTAGGGTCATTAGTCAAAAAGAATATATATTTAACAGCAGGAGGCATAGTGGGTGAGCGGTAAAGGGCTTGGCTTAAGAACAGAGGGGTTCCAGGTTCTAATCCTGGTGAAGACTGCGATTTTTTAATTTCAGGATCTTTAGGGCGCCTCTGTGTCCACCAAGTTCTAATAGACATTAGTCGTAAACTGGGTGTAAAGGCAGTTGGTTGTTGTGTTGGCCACATGACACCCTTGCTAACCGTGATCCACAGAAACAAATGACATACATAATCTGCCCTGTAGAGCACAAGATCTGAAAGGGGAACTTTATTTATTTACTATACTTTTTATTTAACAGCACTTTTTAAGTCCTCTTTCAGAGCAATCAATTCCAACATGTTAAAAAAACAACTAACCAAACTGTTTTATCAAATACTTAGGAAACAAACCTCTTTCTAGCTTAAAGTAAAAAAAATAATGATTTCAGATTGAGCTTAAAAAAGGGATTTTGGATTTATACCAATCAGTTCATAGAAATTACCCTACGAGGGTACAAGGCTAGTAGTTCAGTATATTTATCAGGAAACAAAATAGTTTTGATTAGGACAGAACAAGAAGTTGTGACAGTTTTAGGGTACAAGCTTCAGAAAGTTGGCATTAAACAGACTTTGACATTTAGTCCTGTGTTCCAACTTTTGTATTGAAACACAAGAGATTATTCTTTCTGGTGTTTACTCAAGCAGCTACCTGTGACTTACACCTGACTAAATATATATATATATATCAACAAAACAGCCATTCCTCTACTTACTATCAGTCAAGGAAAGCAACATGGCTGAAGCAATGTCAATAGCTTCAAAGTATAGCATCCTGAACAGCTGGAGAATAAATTAAGTGCATTATGAGCAAAATATTAAACAAGTTAAAATAGATTACTTCCCTTGCTCAGGAAAACATCAAAATGGGTCTATTTTTTGCAAAAATATCTAAAAGTACTAAAATATTCTTTTAACACAGAAAATGTATAATCAGACCAGCTAATTAGAAACAAAATGATCACATTTAAGGTGGTACGATTAACACAAGCTAACCCTTTATGTTAACATTATTTTATAAATTATTTATTATTTATATTATATTATTTTTAATAGTAATAAAAAAAGTATTAAAAAAAATTGAAGACAATATATTTCTCACCTTTTCAAGGTCATGGTCAGACACCAGAGACTTGCCCACTGCTATTAGTCGTAAACAACATTGCCTGGCTGTGTCATGGGTGAGTGTCCTCAAGTAACTTCTCAGTAAATCTAACTAATAAAATGATATCTGGATGCTACATATCAAACTTTTTTAAGATCCAAAATACTTAACACACGAATGTAGACTAAAATCCAAAATACTAAAATGGCAAACTTACACAAAATTCAAAATACTAAAATGGCAAACTTACACAAAATTCAAAATACTAAAATGGCAAACTTACACAAAATTCAAAATACTAAAATGGCAAACTTAGACTAAAATCCAAAATACTAAAATGACAAATGTAGACTCAGTATTTATATTTTGAATAAAAATACTGTTAAGATAAAACTTTAGAAAAAATAATATCTCTAAGATTTCTATAACAGAAAACAATGTTCATTTTTTTAATTTTTTGTTAAATCTAAAAATCTGTGAAGCTGATATAAAAATCTTTTAGCACCCAGAGCTCTATAATAAATTTATGCTCTAAATAGTCCAGATGATAAATGATGTCTAATATGGACAATATAGACTCAACAATATTTGTAAGATTTATAAGACAACTATCTAAATCTGATAATGAAATTAAATTTCAAAATTAAGATATAGATCTAGACACTTAGAAAAATTGTAGGCTAGCAACTTTACCAAAAGAAATATATTAAAATATCATCTTGTAAAAAAAAAAACAATGTCTAAAGTTAGTTTCTTTTTCCTACTTATGCTAATCTACTTCTCTTAAGAGAACCTGACCTATATACCTGATCTCTGTCCACAAACAACTGACACTGAAAGTAGTGCAGGTCCACTCTCCCACCATTAGAAACATTATTGGCAGACAAAAGTTTCTCCACATCACTGAACTGACCACCCTGAGCTATGATGTACTGGGCCACCAGCTAAAAACAAAACAAGAATTATTACAAATTGAAATAACTTTCCCCTGAGACCATCCTTAGTTATTTGCTAGGCTATTAGCTGTGGGCATAAGACATCAGAGAAATTAATTTCAATAAAACTAATTAATCTTTATAGCAACAGTAGACTTTGTTCAACAATTACAACTAATACATGTTGAAAACTGAAATAACTATCCCCAGTTACAAGGATTAACTGGTTAACATGCATGACTTGATGCATGACACCTAGGACATAATCATCTTCTTTTTTGAAGTAACGTCTGTATTATATAAGATAAGATTAATGATGGGACTTAATCTTTCAAACAAAAATATGAAAAAGACACTAATATTTTTCTGTAAATGCAGAAATTTATCTTAATTTATTTTGGTACATGTTCCTTAGTTTGCATAATTTCTATTTTTGTTAATAAAGTAAAGTAAAATTAAATTTTCCCTTTCAAACCTTGTGATCTATGGGGCAGATGATGTAAAAGTCATTGAGTTTCTGTGGCCCACAGTTAATGAGGGTGCTATGTGACCAGCAGGAGGTGTGGTGGCTGAGCAGTAAAGCACTTGGCTTCTGAATCGGGGGTCCCGGATTCGAATCCTGGTGAAGAATGGGATTTTTATTTTGAGATCCTTGGGCGCCTCTGAGTCCACCCAGCTCTAATGGGTACCTGACATTAGTTGGGGAAAAAGTAAAGGCAGTTGATCGCTGTGCTGGCCACATGACACCCTCATTAACCGTACGCTACAAAATCAGATGACTTTAACATCATCTGCCCTATAGACCACAAAGTCTGAAAGGGGAACTTTACTTTTTTACTTTTATGTCACCAGCACAATGACCAACCACCTTTTCTTTTCCCCTATTAGAGCTGGGTGGACTCAGAGGTACCCAAAGATGCTGAAATTAAAAATCCCTGTCTATACCAGGATTTGAACCTTGTACCTCTGGTTTCGAAGCCAAGTGCTTTACCATTCAGCTCTATGTGTTTTCAGGAAATCAACTTTTGAAAAAAATCAACATAGATCTTCAAAGAAACCATCTCCTCCCTAATCAGCTAAGCAAATACCTCCAAAAGCATGACAATAACTAATTGAGAAAAGTATGTTGAAACTGAAACATATTTAAAGTGTACATAACAAAGATAAATGAGAATTTTTTACCTTGACATGAGATACAGTTTTCACAGAACTTGGCTGAATGCCATATGTAAATATTGTGTTATTAGCATCTGTCATCAGCCATTTTAGTTTCAGCTCAGGAAGTCTGCACATCAAAATAAATGTTGTCACAAGATTACATCATAAAGTGAACTGACCATTTAATTACTTTTGAAATAAAACAAAACTGAGTGGCATAAAACACTTTGGCTAGTAAAGTTCAAATTTTGCTGTAGACAAAGAATTCTGATCAATTTTAATTTTAGTCAAGCGGATTTGTGTTTTGCTGACTGCCCAAAGTCCACAAAAAAAGATTTGGCCACATGCTATGCTATAACATAAAAGAGAGGCTATACTAAAGCAATTTAAACAAGAAAACATTTTTAAAATACATTATTAAATTTTAAATATAATAAAAGAATTTTATAAAAATAATTATAAAATGTTTGGTTTCATTCGGTATCGAACCTGTAAAACGGTCATTTTACACATTATCTGAGTAGGCCAGCAAGGTAGGTATATTTGTGCGATTATTTATTGGTATGTTCAGTATATGGACATCTAGATTTAACACTAGACCTATAGTTCTGATTTAGATGTAATCTATGTTAGAGTACATAACAATATAAGCAATGTGTATAAATTTCAATAAAGTTGAAGCCACTTAAATTTACTCAGTTATACGGTAAAATGGCAGACTACGCCTTTTTAAATCTGGACCTAGATATAGTCTCCAGCCAAATTTACATTTATTTATTTTTTACTAATAAAATTATAACAAACTAGAGTTTTCTGCAAGTAGCCAAAGAGTTAGTAATTCTATTCTCATCAATATACATCAACTGTTAAATTTCTAGGAATTTTGTTAGTCATTTTTGAGATCAGCATCCAGGTTTAAGATTCCATGAAGGAGTAACTTGAATAGAGGTATTGTAAAAAAAAAAACAAAAAAAAAACGAAGACAGAGATCTAGACAGTCATCCTCATACTAGTAATTCAAAACTACTCAACAATAGTACATAATCTACATGTTTCATTGAATTAGGTGCCTCTAGCTATCAATCTGGCTGAATGTACCACAAACTTACTCAGGGTGTTTGCTGAGAATTTCTTCAGTTATCTCTTTCACAAACTCTGGTAAAGGAAACGTAACTGAGTTCAGCAGATTTAACACTGCATTTGTCTTCTCCTGGGAAATGCCAAATTAAAATGAAAGCTAAATTTAGTGTTTATTGAGAATAAGTGCTGCATTCAGGAAATAATGTTAGACTTTGTATAGTATTTAAAATATCTATGATTTCACATTCAGTAATGGTTGAGAAAGTTTGGGAAAACTGAATAAACTTTCATAATTTGGATGATTAAATGAAAAGTTCCATTTTTTTTGGTTAAAAATGGGACATTGGTAAATTTTATTATAAACAAAATAAATTAATAATAATAAATATATAAATAAATAATAATAAATTATTATGTCCGAAAGGACAGGAAAGAGCTGGAAAGCTATTAAAAAATTGGCAAGAGACCTTGGAGAGTAGCATGTTTTTACTGAGGCCCTATGTTCCACAAGGAACTCATTCTTTTTTTTTCTTTTTTTTTAAATTTATATATAATGTCCCATCATTTTCTATACCAATTATTCCAATGTTTAATCTCAAGTTAAACAGGAATTATTAATGATTAATGTGCATGCATTGAATGCTGGGAGCTTCTATTGAAACACTTTCTTTACATTACACATTTAGTTCATGAGTTCTTAATGTTATGCAGGAACAGCTTTGAGTTAATATACTTCCAAAAAAAAAGTCTTAGGTTGATGTTAGGAAGCTTGTGATGGTTCATGTAGATTTGTGAAAAAGTTTGTCAAAATATTTTAACCATTAGTGATGTGTGACCATATCCATCAAATTAGCAAGGTTAGTGAAAATTTGGTTGACTTTGATGGGGGAAAAAAAAGCCACATTTGGGAAAAGTGTATGAAAATTTTATAAGTTAATTTTGAAATGAGTTGCTTCCCCATCCCTCTTACCTTCAGGCTACCAATGAGTCTAATAAAAGCTTTCATTTTCTCTATGACAAGATAGTGCATCGTGTCGCCTGCTGATCTATCTAATAAATCCTGAAATGAGATCATTAAGATTATAATCATAACAGAAACTTAGCCCAAGAAATAAATTAATATGCAATATGATAGATAACATATTATTTCTTGTTCTTTTTTTTTTACATAATATCAGTATTTCAATTCTGATTCTCTATTAAACAGACTGATATATGACTTTCTATAGCCACAAATGCATTAGCTCTGGTCAGAACTGACTTAAATGTTATAATAAAGAAAAAAAAAAACAATGACCATGTTGCTGTCATCATGATGAAGTTATTTCATGTTTAAAATGTTGTGGTAATGTGATGTATTTCCTGTGTATTCAGTTTTAGTGTTTCAGGTTTTATTATATGTAGCTTCCAAAAGCATGAATTCTTTAGGATAATATTTAGATGATCATGCACCATTATCACAATAAGCTGGTAATTGAACAAGTTTGTCTATGTAGACTCAAAGTTCTAAATAAAATGAAGATTCATTTACTATTTCTCAACAAAAACATTAACAGTCAATGTTACCCCTAACCCTCAAATGTCTTAGGAAATAATGACCTATACAGTAAATGTCTTGTTTTGAAATAATTTGTGTTTTTCTCTTCTCCTCCCTCCCACCAAGACCAATCATTATAGTAGGCCTCAGCAATGACCTGCGACATCGCAACCTGTGGGTAGAAAGAACTAATAGCTTGTTGCCTAGTTCAGGCCTACTATGACGATTGGTCTAACTCCCACACATACTTTTGTCAGCATTATCCTTTTTTTTCCCATATGTAGTCATTCTCTGTTGGAAGATACATGGACAACAAATCAAAGCATTACCTGGACATAGCCAGCAAACAACTGGTCAGCTTGCAGGTCATTGTGCTGGATGTAGGGCAACACCTGGTCCTGTAATGTCTGGGGCAACAAGTCCACCATCATCACTCTGTCCAACATACGAAACACAACAGATTCTTGGGTCTCCTGGATGGACAGAATCAAACATAAATCTTTCAATAAGACAGAGCCTAATGTCTATTTATTATGTTTCAGCTTTATTTCTTTTCAATCTGATTTATGAAGATTTACGGGGGACGCTTACTTGGAGAGGGCTTCACTATTAACTTTAGGCTAATTTGGTCAGATGGAACTTTTTGGTATTAGTATCGGTATGTCAATTAGATCAGACATTATGCTTTAGCATTCAATAAACATCAAAAGTGAAGAAAAGGACAAGAAATATTAAGTCTTAAAAAATAACTTGAAATTCAGCAAATCAATATACAGGAAATACTTAACATCTACCAAGTAAGTAAGAGCATTGCTGAACCTCATATGACCTCAAACTATTCTCTCAAAGGGTCACAATAATCTAACTGGAAATAAGGAAAAAGACTAAAAGTGATGATTCACAACAAATTGCTTTAAACTAAATGAGATACGCAAGGGAAATCATGTATTAATGACTGCACTACACAAGAGAGAGACCCTAAAGGTTAGAGAAGATTATGAGATTAGGAGCTCTTCCAATTAACGGAATCAGATATTATACTAGGATTGATAATAAAATACTTAGAAAGACACAAAGATAAAGGCGTATTCCTTGTTTCATATGCTAGGACAAACTTGTCCAAATGCTCCTTCTAGTGCTATTAGAGAATAGAATGGGTTGCCTGAGTCATCCAGGAAAACCAATGACTTGGCAGAATTTCAGTCATTGATTAACATGCATGACTAGATTGACCTTGGAACATGGGTAGGTCATGATCGTCTTCTTTTTTGAAGTAACCTATGTATATTATATGATAAGATTGTTCAATAAAGTAGGATTTGACAACATTTTATTTTATTCCTTTCCCCTGGATGAAGGGACATTTTAATTTGTTCCATTCAAAATAAATCAGGTAATATTCATCCTAGCTCTAGTGAGACCAATCCCACACATTCAAACTTTTATTTTAAAATCTTCTCTGAAAAGACATTATTGAAACTTTTCCACTCACCTTCTTGAGAGCCTCAAGACCTATGTTATAGTTGTATTTGGTGCAAAGGTCATCCAGCCAGTGAAGGCATTTGATTAAGTCACGAAGAGGCGTCAAAAGAGGAGCACAGCTAAATTTACTCTATAAAAAAAAGTTGAAATTTTTTTAAAAGAATGATGAAAAATTTGATTCCACACTTCAAGAGAAGTATGGAACAAATGCATTCACTTAGCTCAATTTAAAATTTAAAAAATCAATGAATAACAAAATGCACCTTCACTGTCATCAGCATAGCAGGATCAAAAGAATGAATATCACAGTTGGCAGCCAGTTCTAAATTTTCAAGTACAATCTGGCAGAAGTTGATGGCATCTGTTGACCAGGATTTCTTACAAAAAAAAATAAATTTAAAAATGATTTTTAAAAACATTTTTAAATATTTAAGACAGAACATCTCTTAAGTCAATACTTCTAAATATTTAGAGACCTGAGAAACCCTTTGGATGCTAAGTTATTGGCAGTTATTAGTAATTTTAATAACATATTTCCAGACCTTGGGGCAGATGATGTAAAGGCCATCTGTTTCTATGACCAATGGTTAACAGGGGTGTTATGTGGACAGCACAACAATCAACCTCATTTTTTTTTTACCCAACTTAAATTATGTACCCTAAACATCCTGAAATTCTAAATACCTGTTTTCAATAGGATTTGAACAAGAGAAATCGCTCCCAGTTAAGAAACCAAATTTTAGAACGTACAGAACATGCCCCCTTTCATCATTGGTCATAAGGTAGATGGGCATAAATCACAGGTTAAGAGACACTTTGAAATATTTTAAATAACTATTAACAGTGCATGGTATTAAAAACATTTATTTACTAAGTCTTAAAAAAAAAATCTAAATAACTTGGTAAATATAACAAAAGCTATAAAAGCTAAAGGGACATTTATCTTTTAAATAAATGTATACACAATTATTGTTACAATAAATCTTTACTTTGTTTGTAGCTTCCATTACCGACACTTGCTGTTCTGCCCATTCTATAACAGCAGTCTGAAATAAAGATACATGTATATAACTAACATGTTTCAGATCATTGTGTCAAGCATTATGTCACTATCCCATCCAGAGTTTTTACTCCACACACTCCCATCCTTTACCATCCTCAGGAGATTTGGAGTTGGATGCAAGCATCTTCATTTCCGAAGAAATGTCTAAGAAGCTACCTGGTCATGGCCACATTCTTATATCCTTGCAAGTCTAGTATGCTGACTGCAGAGCTATAGATCCTAGCTATAGAACTGAGATTCTAAAGAAAGATCCTAGGTATCACATTTAAGACATCAAGTCACATCATTCCAAATGAAGAGATTAGAGACAGGGTTTCCACAGCGATTGGACCACACGATGACCCGCTAACTACAGTAAAAAACACAAACTAAAACTCTATGGCTATTTGTGACCTCAATTTGCCTACATTTTGTTGGACTGTTTTCTTTTTCTCTATTCTTAAGTGTCTTTTCCATGTCTCTTTCCATAGTACCTCATGGTTTATACCTTTTTTAAATTAAAGGTCACAACATCATAATTTTTCATTGATTTCATAAATCTTGTCCATCGCATTCATCTGTCTTCTTTAAAAAAAAAACAACTTCTAAAGCACTGCTTTAGTACACCCACTGATCCTGACATATTACTTATACCTAAAAATATGATTTATGCAAGTATGAAGCGCTTCAAAATTGACACTGACAGTTGGGAAAAAAAGGCACTGGATATATCCACATGGAGAGAGAGCCTAATGGAAGGATATTGCAGATGCCATGTGCCATACAGAACAATAACAGAAAGAAGGCTGAAAGTGCAATAGCACCTTTGATTACAGATGCCCAACCTGTAACAGCAGCTGTGTAAAAGGATTAGCCTCTACAGTCAAACAAAAAGTTGCAAAGGGAAAAGATCGTAAAATGCCACAGAGATAAATATGTTTACTGTAAGCACAGTATAGGTGATAACAAAAGGGAAGATTTACAAAGTTAATTTGCAAAATTAATTAAGGCTAGCGTCTAAAATGTCTATCACCATGCTGTTTAAATATAAATAAAATTATCTATTCTAAAATACAGTCGATAAAAAATTTGATTAAAAGGAAACAAAAACTAAGGTCTCCACAAAAAGGACAACATAATATCAAATGTGGAAAAGAAAAAAGAAAACAGTCATTTTGATGTACTCACAACAGCATCAGGATCTCTTGGTATCATTAAAGGTATGACCCAATTAATCAGCCAATCACGAGTATTTACGCACGGAACCTGGCTTGGTATGCTATTTAAAATCATTCTTATCTTTAATGGCTTCAGAAGCAGTACCAAGTCATCCTGAAACAGAATACATTGTGCAACACAATTCTGTTAATAGTTGTGTTTAAAATCTCATCTGAAATATATTAGTCAGGTAAAAAAGTTAACAAAACAAAAAAATAAGAATACTTTCATTTCAATCCTTTTTTTTTCCCCTATTTATTTGTTTAAAAAAATCATTCAGCTGAACTTTTATTTATTTCATGAATTTTCAAATATAACAAAAATTGAAGGCGAAAAATTTTTTTTTTCAAATAATTATAGGCTATTTTTCCAAATGAGTTGAAATTACCATTAATCTAAGTAAGTGTTTAAATAAAAATAAAAACAAACAAAAAAAAATAGTAAGCTTAATGATACATATAAAGACATGATAAAAAACAATGCTAAGTGATTCTAAAACTAACTTTGTAACATTCCCAAAATATAAAAGCCCTCTCTGCTTCTCTTAGCAGAAGCTCCTCAAACAGCACAGCAGGTTCCTCAACTTGGAATAGAGCCCACACCTTGGTACTGTTGAATGATATAAATACATATTTCAGATAAGGAAATAAATTTACCATTAATAATTTTAAATAACTTCAAATAGGGGCAATTTGAAATGATGGATTAAATGTCTTGATACAGCTTTACTTTTCCTCAACTTATGTCAGGTACCCATTAGAGCTGGGTGGACTCATAGTCCTTAATAAAAGACACCAGTCTTCACAGGGAAGCCAACCCCTTTGCCGCAACCCTGCGCTGAATATAAAGCTCACCTGAAATGATTTTCACCAAAAACACGAGCATACGCCTCAAGTCTCCGCTCCATGTCACTGATCTAGATAGTAAGAAAATCCTGAATAAATAGCTTGAAAAATAAATGGTACAAAAACTGTAGATCAAAAAATATAATGAAAAAAACAAAAAAAAGAAAGATTATTTTCAGCTTTTATTCTCAAAGTTGATGTTTAAATTGTTAAATTTGAATTGATCCCTTTTTCATATGGGGCATGATAAGTTTGTTCACTAAATTAATTTATAATTCAGTCAATATTAAACACAAAATTGATAAACAATCAGGACCAAAAAGCAGGACTCATTTATGACTAATACAAGCTATTAACAGAACATGTTTTGTATTTCATTGGCAAGAAGTTAAATTGAGTCATCCAAAATATAATTATAAAACAACTATAGAAACAAATATGCTAATCTTAATGAAATTTCGTTGAACAGAATGACAATTAGTCATATTTCCAAAAGGAGTTAATTTAGAAATACAAGTCCTAAATTAGTATATTCATTTACCTCTGACAGAATCTGTGCCACCATTTCGTCCCTTGACTTGTTTTCTAACAGCTGGAGAAGTTGGAGAAGGCAATTAGTTCTTGTATGAAAGATAGTTTTAAAAAAAAATATTTTTGACATTTAGGGACCATTTGGATACTTCATAAAGACTGGAATCAAAACTTTTGTCTTTATTATTTCACTCTGTATGTGGAAAGTTTAAGTAATATAAAGTGTGACTGAATGGCCACAAATATTTTTGAAATGTGTTTGTTGTAATGGTCAAAAATATTTTAAGCACTAAACTAACCAAATCTGAATCAAGTAGAAATTATTTATAAACCAGCTAAACGACTCCCTGAATATATTATAATTCTTCTAAAAAATCTTCTGCCTTACACATAAAAGCGGCTCAGATATGTAGACGACTGACAATGACAGTACACAGTAAGCAGAATAATAACATGAGTTTCATCTACCTGAACTTTACACTTGGCAATGTGTCGACGAGTCTCCTCAAACGTTTCTTTGGGCTCCCTCAATCTCTGTTGCACAAACACTGGCTCCAGCTACAAGGAGATAAATTTGTTTCATTTCTAAACGATTTCTGTTGTTGACAAGCTTTAAATAGCAATGTGCACAGATGAAATGATAACACACACAAAAATCTTCTGAAGAAACATCAAGAACCATCTACATGTTAAGTTGGTGGTCAAAAGAGAGAGATGCAACAATGTGCTTAATATTCAAGATACAGAGAATATGGACTTACTGAAAAATAAAATGCAACACTCTATATTGATATGACAAAGTCTAATTATAAATACTGTCATCTTTACTGAGGCGCTGATGATATCACCTATTCATTCCTTGCTTGAATGTAATGATGGTTTGAAAAAAGGTGAACAAAGGCAATACAATGTTAGCTTGAACTTAATTTGAACACAATGTTTATAAAAAAGAAACAAACAGCAACAGAAAGTTTTCCCCAATACAATGATTCCATGAAATACAAATCTATTTGTTACAAGCAAAACATACAAATAATACCTATCAATGCTGCAAAATTTATTTTCCTTAATCAATATCAAAGAATTTAGAAATTAAATTTATGTAAGAGCAGTCTAATAAAACTATTGAAAATGATGGCCAGGTGTTAAAGCACAATATGTTTATAAAAAAGAAACAAACAGCAACAGAAAGTTTTCCCCAATACAATGATTCAATGAAATACAAATCTATTTTTTACAAGCAAAACATACAAATAATACCTATCAATGCTGCAAAATTTATTTTCCTTAATCAATATCAAACCAAATTATTGAATTACCACTAATTAATTTATAAATTGGTTAATTTAATTTTTTGATTCATTCATGTTTTGCTAGGGACAATAATTGTGCCAAACTTCAACTTGATAGGAGAATGGGAAGCTGGGAAAATATAGATGTGCACAAACAATTGTACCAGACAAAGTGAGTTGATTAAAGCTTTGTAAAAAGTAAATTAACTACATGTGCACTATAGACCACAATTAACTGACTGCCTCAATTCAGATTTCTTTCTCCTTTTTTTTTGTATATAATTTAGCAGACGTTAAGTCTCCAAAGATTATTAGAATAGCTTTCCAGCCAGCTATTTTTAGTTTTCAGTAATTCCATCTTTCACGACATACATAACATCATGCTTGTGATGAACACAATGCAACAAGACATACAAATAATGAAAATTAAATGCTTTTTTTAACAAAAAAATGAGAACAGAATGTAGACATAAAATCTAATTTACACAGTGCTATATTGGCAGTTTTGATAATTTACATGCAATTGTGGTAGGAACTTTTTGAGTAATGGTGGTAGGGACTTTACACGTATTGGTGGTAAGAACTTAACAAATTATGGTGATAGGAACTTTACACATAATGGTGGTAGGAACTTTACACTTAATGGTGGTAGAAACTTTACACATAATGGGGGTAGGAAGACAGCACTAAAACTTTTTGAAAAGGAGATTTATCAAGATTTAACTTGCTACTTTTTAAAAAGGAGATTTATTAAGATTTAACTTGCTACTTTTTAAAAGGAGATTTATCAAGATTTAACTTGCTTCTTTAAAAACAACAAAGTTGGAATCAGTTGTTTATAATACTGACCAAAAAGTTTCTAATTAGGGAAGAAAGGGAGATCAAGGGAGATACAAGATAAGATAAGATCTACTGAACAGATTTAAAGAAATAAGAGAAATAAAGATGAAAATGATATTGAAAACAAAGGATAAACAATGATAATAAATTAATTTTTTTCAAAGCTTTTACCAAAAAAAAAAATATGTCAATGATTCTTACAACAAAGTGAAGTCCATGTAGCTTGGCTAACATCTCAGCTTCATCAAATCTTCTTCTGGACAGGAGATACTGTAACCTGGAAGTGTACATCATAATTTTAAGAATTTAGAAATTAAATTTATGTAAGAGCAGTCTAATAAAACTATTGAAAATGATGGCCAGGTGTTAAAGCACAATAATTCCAACTATGTCCTGGAGTTTGAATTCTGAAGATTTAAAGCATTCAAGTCAACCGAAACCTAAATGGGGAAAGTAAGGCAGCTGAAGGTTGTGCTGTTGTATTTTCTTAGACAGTGGGGTTTTAAACAATGGTCTAAAACAGGGGTTCTCAACCTGTGGGTCGCGACCCCTTTGGGGGGCAATTGACGATTTGCCAGGGGTCGCCTAAGACCCTCGAAAAAATGGATTGTTATTGTCTACTCTTCTATTGCTGTGTGCGGGGGAAGGTTGAGAACCGCTGGTCTAAAACATGAAGGCCTTTGAACCATTGGTTTAAGTTTAGGAAGAGTTGTCTGGTGACTTAGTTCATTTTAAATTTAATAATCACCCATATTTTGTACAGCTGTTATGCAAGTTGCAGATGGGGAGGAGGGGTGAAAATAGAGGGAGTGAGAGAAGAAAGAAAAAAAAAACAAGGTTACAAAGACAGTTTGTGTGGAAACACAAACTTAAAATCGGCCAACGAAGTGGTCCACCCAGGCAGGCTTCAATATTTTCAGAAAGAACATCCAAATGAAATTATATCAAAGACAAATGAGAGATAAGAATGGTCATATAGCCAGCACAACGACCAACCACCTTTACTTTTCCCCAACTAATGTCAGGTACCCATTAGAGCTGGGTAGACTCAGAGGAGCCCAAGGATTCCGCCCACGGATTCCAAAGTTGAAAATCCCAGTCTTCACCAGGATTCGAATCCGGGACTATCGGTTCGGAAGCTAAGCGCTTTACCAATCCTCTCCTGGTCTTTAAATAATGTAATTGTTTTGAAATGGCTGAATCTGTTATTCGAATTCTCAAAATAAATGCATAATAGTATGTTCAAGAAAATGAAGTTTATAAGTTTATATTACTATTCGTTTTAAATTAGGTCTAACTTATAATGCATACTAATTAGCTTTTTCTCTTTAAAAAACTGCTTGCATAACTGATTTTAAAAATTAGATTTCTCACTTTCAGGAAAAAAAAAAAGTAGCTGTTGCATCAGAACTTTGAATGGTCTAAGATATTGTGATGTTGGATTTTCAATATTTTTTCTAGCTTACGAGATCTAAACGGGAAGGACGGACAGACATTTCCCACAAAACTAATAGCGTCTTTTCCCCTTTCGAGGGCCGCTAAAAAGAACATCAGTCTTTGTTCAACAACATGCCAAAAATTTTATTTGGCACATGTTGCATCAGTTAAGACACGTGAGTTGATGTCAATAGTAAGTACATTATAGCTAGCAAGTCTATTTGATTAGCTATAGACAAACATTTTGATCAGCTGGAAATGTTGAAACATTTCTAATGAAGTAACATTAAAACTTTGTATAAAGTGCTAAAGAATTTTTTGATATAAGAAAAATTGTTGGTAAAGAAATGAGAATTTCAACACTCACCTTTTATGAGGTGAGGTCTCGGCGAAATTTTGTAAAGACACTGTCATTTGACCATCTTCACTGAATAAAAGAAGCAAAATATTCTCTAAACATTTTATTGTTCATTTTAAAGACATCGTATGTATTTTGCTTGTATAAGTCATCACACACAATAGTTATAATAAGACTTTGATAATAAATCTCTTGATAATAAAAACATGAAAAAACATGAAACAATTTCATGGAAAATTATCCAAATAGCATAAGAAAACCATGATTTTTTTTAAAATCACAAGAACAAATATTCTATGTAAAATAATTAACATGAATGTACTACTGCAAATAACTATTCTTTTTTTAGGTAAAAAAAACAAAAAAAACACATACTTATCAACAACACAGGTGGCCACAAAAATATCATCCTGAAATATGATTGTTGACTGCTTAGTGATTTTCAGAAACTATTAAATTATACAGTACTTAAAATTAGTCAGTGACTATTTAATAAAAGGAAAAAAAAAGTACCCAGAGGTTATCTGTTTCAATGGCTAACAAGAATATCATGTGGCCAGCAAAACAACCAACAACCTTTGCTTTACCCAACCAAAGTCAGGTATATATTAAAGTTTGTTGGACTTAAGGACATCATCAAAAAATGAGGTTCAAAATGCCTATCTTCATCTGGATTCAAACCTAGGACCTCTTGATATGGAAGCCAAACGCCTTACCTCTCAGCCATACTTCCCCAAACTATATATGTGTACAGTAATTCAATCTCAAAGCCTACTCCAACAAACAAATTTCAAATGCCATTATACTTTTGAATTACTCTCTCTTTATAATTTTTTCATAAAATTGTACATAAAACAAAATAAACTTAAAAAACTGAATCAAAAGATTGATAAATAAGTGAATGAAATATTCAAAAAATAATTCACATGTTAAGCTTCTTACAGCAGTCTGCAGCCACTTGCTGAAGCGTGCCATGTTTGCCCTCGGCATGAATTCTTTAACACTTTTAGTTAACATTTCATAACTGCACAATTTATCTTCTTCTTTTGTCAACAGAGTTATATTCTCCAACCTGTGTGTGACATGGACGCATTGCAGAAGTCAATACAGATGTAACAATATCAGAACTAACACAATGTTTTAATTTTAATAAGATCTAAAATGGTAGCAGTCTCAGATAACAGATAAATGTTACGTTAAAAAAATACTGCTGTCAGACCTATAGGGGAGGATGAAGTAAAGCTCATCTGTTTCTATGGTCAATGGTTAACAAGGGTATTATGTGGCCAGCACAATGACCAACCTCTTTACTTCCCCAACATAAATCAGGTACCTGTAAGTGTTGGGTGGACTCAAAGAGCCCAAAACAAATTCCAGTCTTCACCAGGAATCAAACTCGAAACCCCCCTCGGTTTGGAAGCCAAACATTTTGAAACTCGACCACCACACCCTCAGATAAATGTTCAACAGATGCAAAATATAAACAAATAATAGAGAGCTTTTTCCCCTTAAATTATTCTGACAAAAAGATAAGATTATTTATAAGTGAAAAATAATAAGCAGCAATAAAAAAGGTTTTTAAAAGATTAAAAAAAACAACAGCAAGCTTAAATCAATTTACCTGAAGTTCTGTTCAGTTTTATGCTCCATGATTCGGAAATCCTCAACACCTTGCATTGACCAGGTGTACACAATACACAGTGTGAAGGCATCCCATATATGAACTGTGCCCTGATTAAAATAACAAAATTAAGAATGTAATTTGTTTTACATTAGCTGTGCACTAAATACATAAAAACAAGGAAGGAAAAAGAGGAAAAAAAAGTTTTCATTGCAAAAATGTAATAACCTGTGAATCCAAGGTCAAGTAAATATTTGCAGAGGACAACACTTGGATTTGAACCAGCTTCCTATCATTCTCTGAAAGAAAAGGTTTTTAAATTATGTAGATATTTAAAAAGACAACTTCTGTCTGTGTGGCTGTATTATATATATATAATATATATATATATATATATATATCTGTAACATTTTATGTCTTGAGAGAAGATCTTTTCCCTTTGCAACTTCTTGTGTGACGAAAGAGGCCACTCCTTGATACACAGCTGCGATCGCAGGTTGGGCATATATAATCACCAGGCGCCGTTGCATTTTCACCCTTCTTTCTGCTTCTGTTGTGTATGACATCTGCAATCTGTGACCCTTCCTTTATGCTCTCTCTCCATGTGGATCTGTCCACTGCCACCTCTTCCCAGTTGCCAGTGTCGATTATGAAGAGCTTCATGTCGCGTTTGCATACATCCGTATAATGTAAAAGTGGGCAACCAGCGGCTCTCCTGCCTTCTATTAGATCGCCATACAGGATGTCCTGTGGAAGTCGACCTAGTGGCATTCTACGAACGTGGCCAAGTCAGCCAAGGCGTCTGCTGCTGATAACAGAGCGGATGTCCTGGCACCCTGCTCTTTGTAGCACTTCCTCCTTGGTTATCTTATCTTGCCACCTTATTTTAAAGATCCGCCTTAGGCATCGGAGGTGGAAGACATTCAGCTTTTTTTCTTGCCATGAGTAGGTTGACCATGTTTCACTTCCGTACAGCAAGGTGCTCAACACACAGGTCCGGTAGACTAGGGCTTTAGTACTGCTAGTCAGCAATATGTTGTCCCAGACTCTTTTCTGCAACCGTGACATGGTGGCCATTGCCTTGGCTATCCTGTTGTTTATGTCTTTATCCAGTAGAGTATTGTTGGATATGATGGAGCCAAGATAACAAAAGTGATCAACAATTTCTAGTGGTTGGCCATTAATGCTTACTTGAGGCACAGTGTTTGTGTTTTGGACAAGTATCTTAGTCTTGCTTTGACTGATGTTTAAGCCAAACTTCTGTATATCAGTGTTTCCCAAACTTTATCCTTAACGGAACATTTCACACTTTCTGAGAATTTAGAGGAACACTTTGCTTATTTTTTAGAAAGATTAATTCAGTTTGGATTTTTGGCACATTGGCACAATTCAGGCCATGTGGTGAAAGATTAATTCACATTGTGGCTATTAATTAATTATTCCAATAGGTTGTGGAACATCTATTCAGGCCTTGCGGAACACTAGGGTTCTGCGGAACACAGTTTGGGAAACAGTGATAAATATAAACAAAAATTTTTTTTAAAAATAAATCTTAGGTTCCAATACTACTACTACTAAGACAGTTTTTTGGAGTGTCTTGTCTTAATACTGAATATGAAAGCTCTCCTGGTCAGTAGCCATATCCAAAAACAGCCTAATCCACTGCTTAATGTCTAAAGATTTGATGCATGACATGAAAAGTACATGTGTTATGAAAAGCTGAAAAGATGTGTTATTGTTTCCAATCTTTTATACAGCAAGCAATCATCTGAAATTTTTTGACTCAAATGCTTGCATTCTTCTTTTAGATTTACATACTTTATAAATAAATTATAATAAAATGTGTATATATTCTAAAGCTTGAATGTTATAGTATGTTGTTCTATTACCTAGAGAAGCAGTTTGACTGAGACAAAATGTTGAGTTTTCAAAAGTGTAAACAGCTAGACAGTCAACTCCAGAACCCTAAACAAAACAAAATTTGAAAAGTAAAAATGTAATTTAAACAAATACTCATGTACTAGACATACCATGCTGCTGATCTACGTACAGAATGTTATTTTTATAATTATAACACGGATTAAGATAAGGATCAACACATTGGCACATGCATATGGTTAGGGTAGTTGCAATCTGTACAGGATAACTCACAGATAGATCTGAAAACCTTGATCAAATTTTTAAATTACAACATATTTTTACTATTCCTCTATTCAGGTTGCAAATTCATCGACTCAAAAACTTGGGTGGAAAAACCTGGACACAACTCTTAAGATTTTCCTTCAAATTTGATAGCTGATGCACATCTTTGGGAAAATAATTAATACCTATTTGGCCACACTGGGAAAACTCTAGCCCAACAGTTATATTTTTTCATAGTTTAAAAAAAAATATTTAAAGATTGGCTAAAGGACTAGACAATCTTTATCTTGAACAGACTACTTCTTCATGTATTTCCACTTTAAATAGTTTAATAAATAGACATTTTACACTCTGTCTTCTTAGTCTAGATGTTTTAAGTCTAGATCTTTATGCCTATCACTAATTAAAAAGCATTTTGCACTGAGTCCTAGACTATGTCTCCTGTCAGAAATGTTAAAGCTAATTAAAGTCAGAAGTCTCTAGGGCTTTAAAAAGTACTACCAAAGTGATTTCAATGTGCTCACATCTTTGAACTTAAGAGACAATCTAATGTAAATAACGTTAAAATTTTAATGAAACTTAAATACATACCACAGTTACAATAGACATTTCTGTACTAATAAAATCAAAAGCTTGCATGTGAGCAGACTCCAGTCTGTCCATGGTCACCAGTGATAAATCTAAATCTGTTGACATTTGTTAGCAAATTTGATGAAATTGATCATATTCAAATTACAGTGTTGCAGACAAAAAAAAACTATACAAATTTATATCACTAAAAAAAAGTACACAAGTTAATCTTAGTATATGAATGCTCTACAAATGAAATATGCTGAATATTTTTATAATGATATGATGAATAAAATTTGACAACTAGTTTCCAGACAGTTTGAACATAATTTTCTTTTAATATCTGTACCATATTGAGACCCTCTCTAGCCTATTTTCTAACCTTTAAGTTCAAATATATTTTTCTTTTGACTGAAGTTTAAAATGTTAGCATTAAGAGCACTTTGATTAAAGTGACATTAATCTAAAACAAACTATTTTTTCAAATGTCATTTTTTAAACATGTTTCATTTTAAAATGGTGAGGAAAAAAAAAAAAAAAACTTCCTTTCAATGTTTTGCACAGGACATTTGAACCAATCAAAACTAAGAATGCAAACAGCAAGCTTTGTTGTTATAAAAAAAATTTCTTTTGTGTAATTGAAAAGTTTAATTGCCTTAGTTTTGTTACCAAATGGTTTAGTTTAGTTACCAAATGGTTTAGTTTAGTTACCAAATGGTTTAGTTTAGTAAAAGTGTTCTAAGTTTTTTTGTCCACCTACCTCCGTTTAGCAGTAAAATATTTTTGAATATTAGCAATCGACCAGAAGTACATAAGCATGCTAATCTTGCTAATGTCCTCCCTGAATCATCTGTTTAAAGTGAAAACAAACCCAAAAAAATGTTAATATCACAAACATTTATTTTTATCAATTATAAAGTCTAGTATAAAAAGTTTACTGGATAAAATTTTAACAAAAAAGATTATTTTTTTTACAACATAAGTTGTTTTCTAAGAAAACAAAATACAAAGATGACCCATTAAAATTAACAGAATGAAGTTTTATTAATGTCAGTATAAAGTTACTTAATACTTAATTTAAAGGACAGCAAATATACAAAATAAAATTTAAATGATATTCTATTAAAAAAATAATTAACACGGATATCAAATTTTAAAAATACAGTATTGCTAGTTGCTGCTTATACCTATTGTCATTTGGAACTCAATCTTCGTATAAACATTCTCCTGACATGCTGATTTCTCAGTGATAAAATTCTGGAAAGGAAAAAGAAATTCAGCATATAAAGAAGCTGTACACAGAAATCCTTTTTTAAATGGATGGTAACCTAATAATGATACAAGTCCCCCCCCCCCCCTAATAAAGAAAGGGTTTTTAACAATGAATAACAATGAAGCAGCTCTTGGTATGTAGGTTTCAAACTTGCAAAACTATATGGAGAGCTGCCTGCTATGGAAACTACACAGTTTATCCCAGATATTGAACTAGCGATTTGAACCCTTGAACCCGTGCCCCCCCCCCCCCCTCTAATAATTGAAACACGGAGAAGAAACTTAAGGCCTCAGAAAATGCAGAGATGTAGAAACAAAAGTCCTCAGAAATTCATATGACTCCAAAACCATCATCATAAGCTTATGATGCCCTCTTAGGGTTTTCAAATAAAGAAATTTTATTTTTTTTAACGATGGGTTGATTGAAAAACTTACACAGGAATGTTTAATTTTAAACTTCTCATTGAAGACTCCCAAAGCCAAAGCTCCAGTCTGATCAGCGACAGCGATGTAACCACCTTCTAAGATAGCAACATCCTCTATTTTTCCTTCTGTAAGAAACAAACCAAAGTATTTAAAATAATACCTTACAATACAAAACAATATACCCACACTCCCCTTCAAAGCTGCTAAGATTAGTTACATACTCCCTCACAAATATCTAAAACATTTATCATGACAATTATAAAGACAAAAAAAAGTGTCCCACATTCATAAGCATGTACTCCTCAGTGTTAACAAAGTAAGTTATCTGGTATCATAGCAACCAAACTGACAAGACTGTGAGGTGATCTTGTTCCAGATTGTTTCAGGTATTAACAAAGAAGGTTAAAGAACTCAGGGAAATTAATTAGCTGCTTTTTTATTTTTTATGACGGTCCGTGTAAGACTGGAATGTTCTAGAACCAAGCTTAATTAGAATAATGGCAATGTCTTCCCAACATTAAGGATGCGTGAGTTAGAATAAAAATAGAGAAAAAATAACTCGAAAGTTTAATTCAGTACTATTGTATCGTTCAAGTGTTGAATTCTGTGCATTTATTTCACTATAAGGATTTATTATTCCATCAATTAGAATTGTGAATTCATCTACACTTCTTTATGTTTATTAATTCTTTGCTTCAAGTCATGATATGAAAATATTATCATTAAGTGAATTTTTAATATCCTTTAAGTCAATCCCGAGCGCAATTTGTGTCACAAGACTTAATGTCTAGAATTACTAGTTAGTCATTCTGACCCTGGCTCTGTCCAGTGATTTTTAATGTGAGCTATTATTTGTCCAAAATTTCATATCATTTAAGATCCTACTGGTAAGGGATCTATGTTTAGCCACAATGTGTGTTTGAATGCAAGTGAAATAACATAGACATGCATTAACTATTATAAATCACATGCCTTCTTAACAAGCAACACCTAATATTATCCTTAACTAGATATTAACTTACTGAAGTAGGTACAGCAAACATCCTGTTCATGAACAACAGCCAACATACTGTCTATGGCTAACACACAGAAATTTGAACTGGCTGCAGCTGATCTGATCACTGGAGGTTGTTTCAGCTAAATATGGTGTTGTGAAAATTATTAAACAAATAGAAAGAGAAATGACCTGCTAATAATATCAATTTCAAAACTGCATTCTTTATCAAGAGGTCCAAACAAGACACTGGGCCAATAATACCCATAAAGAAAGAAAACTTTATGGAGTGCTTTGATTTGGAAACCACTGCGCAGCTCATCTCGTATATTGGTCTAGTCATCTGAACGCTCCGACTGGCTCCAACATAATAATGAGAACAAGGAAGAAGAAAAGGAAATTATACTAGCTTTGTTGTGCTTAGAGCCAGAAGCACCGGTGAAGAGCTCAGCAAACAAATGTACTGTCATTTTGTGTCACAACAATTTTGTGGGTCCAAATGGAGTAAATTATAAATAGGTCAATAAACATATCTAGGGCAGAAGTATCGATGAGTAGTGAAAAACAAAGGGTATTTTAAAACGTAATTGGTGACCCTAAAGTCCAAACCTGATAGTCAATGCAATTTTATGCTACAGTTCTATGCAATAGAATGGAGGGCCAAACAATAGAAGTCTGGTGGAAAATGGGATTCTCATTAAGGATTTTAAGGAGACACTGAGTTATTATAATTATTATTATTGGTATGTTAAGTCTCCATGTTTCTTTAGCATCTTTTAAGCACTCTGGTCCAATCTCTTTTAGGTGGAAAGGTGGTACCTAGGAGAAGGCTTCCGAGCTAACTACTCTATGTAGCCTCTAATGAAAAATTTGCCTTCAAACTTGATCCTGCATGGTTTGGTAGCTAAGTTTGAGTTTTCGTGTTTCTGTAGCATCTTCATTGCACTCTTGTCCAATCCCTATTTATGACGGGAGGGTGTACCTGGTAGATTGTTTCAGTGCTAGCAACTCTATGGAGTTTCAAATTAAAAATATGCCTTCAAACTTGAGCCTGCATGGTTTGGTAGTCAAACAGTTTATGCATCTCACCCAACTTTAGTGAGCGCCTGATATTTATAGGAGCATGGTTAATCATTATTAAATATGAAGACAGCAGAATACCAAATAAAAAGGAGCTTCACACAGATATATGTGGAAAAGGTCAGGCCATCAAGAGGCAATGCGTTTCACTGATAAGAAAATACTTCAAAATGTATGGCACAAATTTAGCCAACAAAAGTTGGATATTATATCTAAATACTTACTCCATAAGTGTCATTTGTAAAGGCTATAACATTTTCAAAGGCAGTGTTAGTCTCTTCTGAGTTAGCTATTATCCATTTTGATTCCATTTTTGAAAACTGAAAAGAAAAAAGAAAACGATATGAACTCTTCTGGAGTAAAGAAAAAAAATTTGAGGCTAAGAATTTTTTTTAGAAAAAAGGAAAACAATATAATTGAAGATAAACAACAGTGGTGTCATCCACGAATTAAAATAATCAGCAAATATTTTATACCAGTTTAAAGGCAAAATTTCTTTAAAATGTACCAATGCACTTGAACAGAGTTTATTTCTTAGTTTAAACTGCAAACCTTTTAGATTTGGAATTTTATCTTAAAAATTATAGATTTTACGTTTCTTCAAATAAAAAATCAAAGAAGAAAATTATGTCTTATCCAACATCACGTCAAATTTGTCATGTATGTTAATTAGAGACTTTCATTCTTCTAAGGTCTTAGTTTTTTTTCTGGCTGATTCACTCAACCTTCACATGCTGTTTATACAATTAGTCTAAAAGCATTAGAGGAAAAAAAAGCATTTGTATTATTAGCTCAAGGATATGGAATAAGAAATGTGTTATTAAAATAATGTTATGAAATAGTCTCAGAAGTTGTAATGTTGAAAATGAGTAAATAAAATGTAATCATACCTCAGCTTCCAAAAATAAATAATGTCACTTTGTAGTCTTGCTAAAATCTTTTGAAAATATGATCAGGATGGCTTGAAGTTCCTGTAAAAAATTTAAACTCAATAAGTACGGTATTAAGAAAAATTTGATAACATTAGACTTTCCCAGCAATTGAATTTTTTTTCATCTTTTAAAGACACATCATTAATGGCATTATGTACTATTTTTCATGCTGCATTTTTTTTTTTATTAAAATAAAAAATTTTTTTTTTTAAATAGAACTGAACATAGATTGGTGAAAAATTCCTTTTAGGTATGTGGGTCATATAAGCTTGTGTTGTTGCTGAACAATAAAGAACACTATCTTAATCTAAATTTCTAGAGGTTAAGTAAAGTCTATAAGGTCCTTGTGGTTGCATGGTGGCTTAGTGGCAAGGCCTTTGGCTAACAAACCAAGGGTTTAATGTTTGAATCTCAGTGGCAATTGTGGTTTGAATTTCCGGATTATTAGTGCACCTGAGTCTATAAAAAAAACCTATAAAAGTGAAGATGGTTGGTTACTGTGCTGACCACATGACTTAAAAAGCAAAGTTCCCCTTTCATGCCTTGTGGTCTATAGGGCAGATAATGTAAAGGTCATCACCCTACCGTTAACAAGGGTGTCATGTGGCCAGTACAACGACCAACCACCTTTACTTTTCCCCAACTAATGTCAGGTATCCATTAGAGCTGGGTGGACTCAGAGACACCCAAAGATCCCGAAATTAAAAATCCCAGTTTTCAGCAGGATTCGAACCCGAGATCCTTGGTTCAGAAGTCAAGCGCTTTACCACTCAGCCTCCACCACATGACTTAGATAGAGGTGTAATTATCTACTATTTTGAAGTAACATCTGTAATCTATAGAAGAGTTATAAGATGATCATGATGACAACTAGACTCTAGTACTTTTTCATGTCAAATTTTTAGAAGATTTAAGAAGGTTTTTTAAGGAGGAAAAGTATGGCCTATTAATTATACTATTATTACTATTAATATATCTATAATATAAGATAATAAGTAGATCTCTATTAGACAATTAGTTGAATTAGTTACTTGTTTTTTAGTATTATTATTATAATTAGATCTATTAATTATTATTAATTATATTTATAATGTATATATTTTAAATATTTAATAATATAAAATATAATTATAGACTATTATTTATTCTTTATTATTTAAATTATTATAATTATTTTATTAGTCTAGATTCTAGTTTAGTAGTTAAATTAGAAGTAGATCTAGAAGTTTATTTACGCATTTACGTTACGTTAGACTAACTAGACTTTGAGTATTAGACTTATTAAGGTATTACTAAAAGTATTAAGTCATTGGTTAATATGCATGACTAAATGCGTGACGCGTAGGATGTAATCATCTTCTTTTTTGAAGTAACGTCTGTATTATATAAGATAGATAAGATAATATCAACAACTTACAATACATGGATTTTAATACACCCGCCATGAAAATAAAATGTAATTTATATAGGCAAGGCTTAGAGTTAGATTTCTATTTATATAGGCAAGACCTCGAGTTATAAAAAGAAATCCCCCCCCCCCTTTTTTTTTTTTACAGTGCATGTAAATCTCAAGTGGTTTAAATAATCTTCAATAGAATAAATAGATCTAGATCTATATCAGGGGCGGACTGGGTTTCAAAACCATACCATCATACCTTATGATTAGAATCTACATCTGTTGTTGCTTTCCTTCATTATAATTTAATAATGAAAGTTTTGATAAGTTAGTTTTAGTTATTCTTTCTGCTGGTATCTTGAGCTGGCCATGACATCTTGTGGGTGTGAAACAGAGCAGTGAGTGCCAGCTGTGGCTTAGGTGTCAAAATCGGCTCAGCCATTTCTTTAAACCCCACCCATAATTTGAATATCATACGATGTGTCTCCAATTATAGGCATTCTTGTTCTCAAAATCATTATGATTTATCGAATCGCTTGCTATACACGCATGCTCTATATCGTTATAAGAAATATAGGTCTTACGTTACTTTTTCATCGCTAAGTGTGTATTAGGCCCTAAAGGATGAGGCACAGTCTACGGATGTAGGCTATTAGACCTACATTATTTCGGAAATGTGTTAAATTAAATTAGTATTAGGACCTACAATGTAGAGCATGTAAAATAGTTTTAATTAGAGAATAGTATGAAACCTTTAACATTTTAATATAAGCTATAGTGACATTCATGATGCCCTTTAGTTGACCGTACCGGCCCATTTGAATATCAGCCCACCAGGCATATATATTAGCCCGAATTCCCAAATAGCCAGTCCGCCCCTGGTGAAAGCACTATTTCTGTATTTTGAAACCCGTTCTTTTGATACGCGAGTGATACCGTCCCATTTGTGCATTAATGAAATGAGAGAGAGCCACAAGCACAGATGGTAATCATGACATAAAACAATATAAAGTGATCAATAATTTTATTTCAATCCGAAATCGATTAAAATCTTTTTTTTTTTAGTTCGTTCGTATTTTTATCTAAAGCATGATTTCACTTTTAGACGATTTCGTAGATCACGTGACTCTTAAGGAATTTTAAACGTCTTTTTGTTCTTCCATCGGCTCATTGCAGTCATTTCTCCTTTTTGCTCCGGGGCTGCATTCTGGCAAATCGGTACAGGGGCTTTCCACTTTGCGGGCAGCAACTCATAGAAGCTGCAATTAAATAAAACAATTTTTAAAAAAAGGAACAAAAGCTTACATTTTTTTTAAATCATGAAAATGTGAAAGGTCATTGGGATAAAGCAGGTATGGCCAAACTAGGGCCAGATTTAAGTAGATCGAGGCCGCTACACTTTTTCTAAAGCCTTAATAATAGGCCTACTTATATCTAAAAGGATGATATAGTGAGGAACTTATGACTTGACAAGATTGTATAAATATTTTTTTTGTTTCAATAAAGGAAACCATCATCACTTTGGTCAAGTACAATTTCTTTCCCTTGTTCGAGATACCAAACAAAGTGAATAATTATAAGAGCGAGTTGGTATAGGCTTAGTACTTTGGGCTTTATCTAATAAGGGCATTGTTTAAAGGCCGAATGACATGGTTGATTTCTCAGTTGAAAAAAAAATGAACTCTGACCTTTTAACTTTCTTTAGAGTGTAAGACATTTTGCCGCTCTGAACTCTGATATAGTTACACGAAATGGACAGTTGTGTGATATTGTAGATGTTGTACGTCAAGGAGGCACTCTGAAAGTAATCGTCATATCGCACTATATATATCGCACTATATATATATATATATATATATATATATATATGTGGTTCCCTGACATCTTATCCTACGAGACATCTCATCATTGCAACATTTCATCACCAAGTGCTTTTTGCAAACATAAGTACATGTAGGTGTAATTAAGTAATTAACATACTGAGCAAGTTAACCCTAACCCTAACCTTAATGATGAATTTCTATAATGATGAAATGTTGCAATGATGAAATGTCTATTATTATGAGGTGTCTGGTCACCATATATATATGTATGTAACATGTATGTATGTATCATGTATGCATGTATGTATGTCCAGAAATTTGATAAAATTTGGCATAAGAGTTCATGGCGGAGACAGTAGTGTATGTTTAATGCCCCACCCACAACCGGAAGGCCCTAAAACCGGATTTCAACCTGTGGGTCGCGACCCCTTTGGGGGTCGAATGACGATTTGCCAGGGGTCGCCTAAGACCATCGAAAATTGTCTACTCTTCTATTGCTGTATGTGTGTGTGGGGGGGGGGGGGGGTCGCGTCAGAGTGGTAGATTGTAAAAAGGGGTCGCCGAGCATAAAAGGTTGAGAACCGCTAAAAATTAAAAAAATAATTTTTACAAATACCTAAATATATCTCTATTAAAAAACGAAACTTTTTAACAAACCCATTTTCACACTATACTTTCATTTTCGTGGCAAAATATACAAACGATGATAAGAAAACATACGCCATGTTTGACTTAGGCCTAGATCTACATCCAATCCTGGACTGAATCCACTAGATCAGTAATACCTAAACTAAGGCCCGAAGTAGTAGTATATATATGACACACCTGACTACTTGTACTCACAGATATGAAATCCTCAAAATGATTAATTGGTTTCTAGTTGATCGGGGTATTCCGCCAACGGCGATCACAAAACAATAGCAGAAACTGGTTTTAATCTGATCCACATTTTTTAAAAATTACATGGCCAACAAAGTTATGACGACGTTTTGTAGTTCTATAACTATTCTGTAGTTTTTTTTTACTGTCAATGTAACTGTCAGTTATACAAACACTAGATTCTAGATCATACTTCGAAATCAAATATCACTGCTAAAACATTTTCTTTTTTACTCGTGACTCCTAAATGATAATTTCTCCGATGACCAGCTAATAATTATGTCCTGTATCATACTAATGAGATTCACATCGATTTGTACTTGTACATTTCCATGATTTTTTTAGGTCAGAGATATAATATTATAATAAATAGTGAGTAAAAAATATATTATTTTCATTCATTTCAATCATTATGTTCAACACATTTCAATTTAATTATTAAGTGTCCTTTTGGGTCCGTATAGGTCATGTGTACGGGGTTCATTGAACCCCCTACTCGCCATGAGAAATATAATGGCTTTTGATCAACGTAACTAATGATCCAGAAACACTGCATGAAAAATCATCTTTACATTACCACATCTTTACATTGCTTTTATCATAAATTACCACATCTTAACATCACCTCAACCTAGATTACCATATCTTTACATTACTTTATCATGAATTACCACATCTTTACATTACCTTTTCCGAGACTACCACATCTTTACATTAACTCATCCTAGATTATCACATCTTACTAGATTACCAAATCTTAACATTACCTCAACCTAGATTACCACATCTTAACATTACCTCATCCTAGATTACCACATCTTACTAGATCACCACATCTTATTAGATTACCACATCTTATTAGATTACCACATCTTATTAGATTACCACATCTTAACATTACCTCATCCTAGATTACCATATCTTATTAGATTACCACATCTTAACATCACCTCATCCTAGATTACCACATCTTTACATTACCTCATCCTAGATTATCATAGATTACCACATTTTACATTACCTTGTCTTAGATTACCAAATCTTTACTTTACATTTTCATAGATTACCACATTTTTACATTACATTGTCTTAGATTACCAAATCTTTACTTTACATTATCATAGATTACCACATTTTTTTACATTACCTTGTCTTAGACTAGTACATCTTTACATTACCTCATCCTAGATTACCACACCTTTACATTACAATTTTTAGATTACCATATCTTTACATGCCTTTATAATAGATAGCCACATCTTTACATTACATAGATATTGGGATTCAAAATCAAATCGATATATATGATATTAAAATAAATCTAAATAACATAAGCGTCAAAACTTCAGAACACTTTGGCTCTTTAACAAGAAAAACAAAAACAAAAAAATACTTTAAAAAAAAAAAACTTTTACGAAGTGTGATTGCATCAATTAGTTTGGATCTCTCGTGTAAATAGATTTGTACTAGATCTAGACCAACAACAATAGATCTGTGCAATTATTATTATTTATACCAATTGTTTTTGTTTAACGCGATGTTATGCTTTCAGCTTGCTCAATACGGTAATGACTAATCCGTTTGATCGTCTAAGTCTGCTAAGAGCTGAACCGAAGGCTCTTCGAGCTCTGAGTTTGAAAAAAAACAAAAATACTGTTTGAGCGTCAAACAGTAAAAAAAACAAACAAAAAACTGCGTCAGCCACCGTTCTGTCTGGAAGAGACCCCCCTCCCCCGAGTCAATGCCTATGTAAAGCATTGCTATTCCCGATGCATCTGGCACACCGGGCGCATGGGCTAGACATGGCTGAAGGCCGAGTGCACCGGGGACCTCCGCCATTTTCCTGTGTTGTACCAAGCTAACCGTGGAGGGCTCGCCATTATTAATATAACGGTCCCTTGAGGAACGGCGCATGGATTATCGACAGGACCGTGAGGGCTCTCTTTCATCTCCGCTCCGTGCAATGGGTAAACTCTCGCCTACCCGTGGTCACCCCCATGGGAGTTTTGCTATTCATTTAGCCTAAACACTTCCTCTAATGGTCGTTTCCACGTTGAGGCAGAATAGCGTGATCGGGTATGAATGATCCTAACATTTATCTGGACCAATTGGGAACATGTGGGTTGGGGGGGGGGGGGAAGAGATATCTAGATGGTTTTTTAAAGCATTTACACAAAAAAAGGGTGGGGAACGACCTGTATTCGAAATCCTTCCCCTCCCACGCCTTCTCGGGCCGACGAGTTATGCACGCAGCTACGTGAAGTACTTATGGCTACAGAAAATTGTATAGATTAAATATTATTTGTTTCAATTTAGAGCGGCGACCTTAAAAGGGGACTAATTCAGCGTATACCTTCACTTCAGTCAAGTACAATTTCGTTCCCTTGTTCGAGATTAGCAACAAAAATAATTAATTACCAATAGTTAATTAACTAACTGGTTTACGTTTTACATTGATTCTTGTGTTAGGTAAAAGAAATGATTGTGCCAAATTTCAGGTTGATCCGCGATTGGGTGACTGAGAAATAACGTGTACAAACTTTTTACCAGACAGACAGACAGAGTGAGAAATAACGTGAACAAACTTTTTTACGAGACAGACAGAGTGAGAAATAATGTGTACAAACGTTTTACCAGACAGACAGAGTGAGAAATAACGTGTACAAACGTTTTACCAGACAGAGTGAGAAATAACGTGTACAAACATTTTACCAGACAGACAGACAGAGTGAGAAATAACGTGAACAAACTTTTTTACGAGACAGACAGAGTGAGAAATAATGTGTACAAACGTTTTACCAGACAGACAGAGTGAGAAATAACGTGTACAAACTTTTTACCAGACAGACAGAGTGAGAAATAACGTGTACAAACATTTTACCAGACAGACAGACAGAGTGAGAAATAACGTGAACAAACTTTTTTACGAGACAGACAGAGTGAGAAATAATGTGTACAAACGTTTTACCAGACAGAGTGAGAAATAACGTGTACAAACTTTTTACCAGACAGACAGAGTGAGAAATAACGTGTACAAACTTTTTACCAGACAGACAGAGTGAGAAATAATGTGTACAAACGTTTTACCAGACAGAGTGAGAAATAACGTGTACAAACTTTTTACCAGACAGACAGAGTGAGAAATAACGTGTACAAACTTTTTACCAGACAGACAGAGTGAGAAATAATGTGTACAAACGTTTTACCAGACAGACAGACAGAGTGAGAAATAACGTGTACAAACTTTTTACCAGACAGACAGAGTGAGAAATAACGTGTACAAACTTTTTACCAGACAGACAGAGTGAGAAATAATGTGTACAAACGTTTTACCAGACAGACAGACAGAGTGAGAAATAACGCGTGCAAACTTTTTACCAGACAGACAGAGAAATAACGTGTACAAACATTTTACCAACAGACAGACAGAGTGAGTCGATATAATCTTTGTAAAAAAAAGACTTTGTTCTACCGAGTTTTTGCAGATGACTTCCTTCGTTGTGAATACTTTCTTCTTACCGTTGTAACGGAGCATTGTGCAATATTTGATACCTTTAATGTAATCTGGCTTTAAATTCATCAAAGATTTCCTCGTCATTGGGTTTCTGGATAATATGTATACAATTAATAAGACACTCAAGAAAAGACCATTTTTCTTTTGCTTTAGCCTCAAAGATATGCACCATTTTTTTTTATACATATAGAAATGAAGCTACTAAAATTAAGTTAAGTTTGTCTACTAGACAAAGTCAATGACATTAGAATAGGAAAAAGGGTGTGTGTGTGTGGGGGGGGGGGGGGTAAATTTATAGAATCGACGTCAAAAAGAAGTCACCCCCCCCCACACACACTTTTCTAGCACGAAAACCGGTTTGAATGCAATGAGGGATGAATGTAACCGGGCGCCTGGTTTCTAGAAAATATGCACAACCCGCCCCACATTAAAAACTTCATGGTTTGGTTGGGGGGGGGGGGGATCTAGGCATCCTCTATGTATCAGTTTTTTTACCAAATAAACTTTACATTTTAAAATTATACTATTTTTACTATTATCCATATTATCTTTATCTCTAACAAATGTAGCTTGCGCTCGATTCAGTAACGACTTTTTGCAAGTAATGGTGTCTTTACACTTGATTCAGCACCAGGTAAAGGCCGACACAATCGCCAAGAGTGGGAGAACAAACTCACAAAAAGGGTTTGTTTTTTCACTTTGTTTCACTACCAGTTTTTATTTTTTATTTTTACCACCCATGAAAAAAATGCAATCTAATAGTAGGAATTTTAAAAAGAATGCAAAAGTATAAAAACATTTCCATGGGGGGGGGGGGGGGGGGGGCAGACTAAAACTTACACTGCGTCCTGGAACCAATATTTTGTTAGTGACAATGTGTTGACCTCCACCGAATCTTCATAGCTTACAAGATTCACCAGATTGGCTCTGACTAGAAATTTCACGAACAGATAGTGCTCAAGCAGAAGCCAAATAGTTCCCTAGAATAAACAAGAAAATGAAAAAAAAAATGCTTGAAAAACACAACAAACTAACAAAGCTTATATTTAGCGTACTTGTATCAATTAGTTTGGATCAGTCATGTCATTAAATTTGTAATAAAACTAGACTAATAAAACATTTGGAAAAAAAAAGGGGGGGATCGACCCAAATTCGAACTCATGGCTCAAGCCATCTCAAGATTCTTTTGCCAACACGGTAACCACTCTGCAAGTGGAGATCTTATAGACGTGGACGATTGTATATTTATCTATTGTTTTTTTTTTATATAGTTTCGTCCTATTTTTTCAGGTTTGTATTCACTAAGCCTCAGATGAAGAAATAAAGAGGGGACTAATTCAGCTTATATCACCACTTCAATCAATTACAATTTCTTTCCTTTCTTCTAGATACCAAACAAAATAATTTTGTACCAATAAGTAATGTACAAATAGTTTTTTTTTATTGATTCTTATGTTGTCATGTACAAAAAATTAATTATGCTAAATTTCAGCTTGATTCGACTTAGTGTGTAAGAAATGACGTGTACAAACTTTGTACCTGACAGACAGACAGCGTGAGTTGATTAAAGCTTTTTAAAAAAATACTATTAGACATTTTCATACTGTTCAAAGATAAAGATTTTCTAGTCTTTTAGCCAAATTTAAATTAATTTTTATTTATAATTTGACAAATTATAACAATCAAACTAGAGTTTTCCCAGTGTGGCCAACGAGCTAGTAATTTTTTCCCAACGATATTAATCAACTGTCAAATTCCTAGGAAAATCGTTAAAGCCGTTTTCAAGAACCGTGTCAATATGTTTCATCTTTTTCCAGGATGCAGGATCCAGGATTCACTTGTTTCCATGAGTGTGCGACCTGAACAGAAGAATTGTGAAAAAAGACTTACTGATCCTTCGGTAAGCTGGGATCGGTCCACATCGCTAATTATAAAACTGAAACCAGGTGGTAGCTTCTTGTACATCCCGCTCAGAGTGTAGACCCCTACTAGCATCTCCGCCAAGTTGTGGATGGAATCTGGAGACGACAAAGACAATTACTAGTTATTATTAAGTTATTCTGAAGCATTGGCGTCACTGTGTACACGGTACCGCAGTCCTTGCCTCATCGTGGCACTCTTAAGGAAATGTCTGCTTGTTTTTATGGAGTGTGTCTGTTTCTAGGGTCACGGTGGGAAGAGGTTAGTAATTGGTTGTGAATGATGCAAGATAAGCGGCATAGCCGTCAGCGGTACAACAGACGACTTCAGATCACCAGTGTGAAAGGACATGTTTTTGTATTGAGTTGGATTTTGTTCAGAACGCCCTTTACATCATTACTAAAGTCTACTATATTTATTTCGTTTATCTCAAGTTGATTTTTTCTAAATAGTATTTAAAAAGTTTGCTATAATATTGTTCACAAAGAAGTAATTCAAGTTATTTCAAGTTTTATAAGTTAAGATATAATACGCCCACAGCGGTTTAGTTGTCTACCAGCAGTTTGGTGCTACAAGTCAACAACCGTTCTCAACACTACGAGAGACAGGCTAAGATTGGATCCTTAATGAAATTGTCAAAAAGCAAAAATTAAGACTGTACAGTCATAGAACGAGATCATCAGGTCCCGCGGGACTTTTCGTCATGGAAAGATACCAGGGTAAAGATAGAGTGGATACCACGGTAAAGATAGTTTGGATACCAGGGTAAAGATAGATTGGATACCACGGTAAAGATAGAATGGATACCAGGGTAAATATAGAGTGGATACCAGGGTAAAGATAGAATGGATACCAGAGTAAAGATAGAGTGGATACCAGGGTAAAGATAGAGTGGATACCAGGGTAAAGATAGAGTGGATACCAGGGTAAAGATAGAATGGATACCAGGGTAAAGATAGAGTGGAAGGCAAAGGAACCGGTGGATGGATCTGTCTATGAAAAAAGACTGTAATCCTGGTGAAAGACTTAGAGGAGAGAAATGGTTATCATATCCAGGGGCGGACTGGGAGTCGATCTCGACCCGGGCATTTCTATACAATCCGGCCCATGACTTCTATATCATATGATGGGCATCCAATTCTAGGCCTACCTGTCCTCAAAGTCATTCTGTTAAGTTGGTATCGCTATGCATGCATACAGTGAACTCTAAATCTTTATAGAAATATAGGCCTTGTGTTGCTTTTAAATCGCTAAATGTGTAGACCCTAAAAGGATGAAGCCTACTAGTAGCACTATCTACGGATGTAGGCTATCACAATATTAGGCAAATGTGTTACATTAAAATAGTATTACACTGTAGAGTATGTGAACGTTCTTTTTTAACACAACGCTCAGAGGGCTCTTTTATTAGGTTTTATAAAAACTTTAACAATTTGATGCGTGGCATCTATGCGGCCCTTTTGTGGCGCTACCAGATCAGTTGGGTACCGGCCCACCGGGCATTTGCCCGAATGCCCATTTAGCCAGTCCGCCACTGATCATATCATTTGTGGTGCATCAACGATCAGACTGAAGATGGTGTTACTCTACATCAGGGGTTCTCAACCTGTGGGTCGCGACCCCCTTAGGGGTCGATTGACGATTAGACAGGGGTCGCCTAAGACCATCGAAAATATGAATTGTTACTGTCTACTCTTCTATTGCTGTATGTGTGTGTGTGGAAGGGGGTCGCGACAGAGTGGGGGATTGTAAAAAGGATCACAGAACATAAAAGGTTGAGAACCGCTGATCTACATGGACACTACTGTAGACTGTAGGATGTACTTACGGTCTGGCTTGGCCTCATCTTCGTTCGCGCAAAAGAGCACCACCAAGAACAGAGTCCTGCTTAGCTGAAGCTGCATTTTATCTGTGGAAGAAATGAATAATAAGAATCAACAGACCAATGCATCACCTAAAGCAGGGGATTATGGAAGTAAGGAATCTTACAAACTTACATAGGACCGGATCACCCCCACCCGAACGACCTCCCTTCCAGGAAGAGGGGGGCGGTCGAATTTAGTATAGAAATTACAGTTTTTATACAAAATTTTAAACTAATCTTAATAATACATAAATATTTAATATAATTTTATCCAATTTTTATATTAGCCAACTATACCAACCGTAACCCTTTGTGTTGTGGGGGATGACTAATTTGTATACAGAATTAACATTTAAAAATTAGTTAAATATCTGCATAATATAAGCTACGTATTGATGTTTGAATCCATTTGTACTTTACGTCACACCGCAGTCAAATTAAACCATTAATATGTATAGATGAAAGAGGTTTTTTTCCTAGTTGTTTAATTAAACCAGATAACGATATAATCTTTTCTTGCTTCTCTAGGGATAGATACCTTAGCATTTAAGAGGAGTCTTTTGAAGAAAACTTCGAATGACGTCTGATTTGGACAGCATATTATTGATGTTGTATATAGGTGAGTTAATTTAAAGAATAGACTCTATTTAGGTGTTTGTGATTTTATATGAATATACTTTCAAAACTTCGGCACCAAAGATCAGACTGATGCGCTCCTTGGTCATGGCTACATTCTTATATGCTAGCGAGTCTTGGACGCTGACTGCAGAGCTAGAGAGGAGGATCCTACCAATGGAATTGAGATGCTACAGAAGGATCCTAGGTATCACATTCAAAGAGAAAATCACAAACCTAAAGATTAGGGACAGGGTTACAGCAGCAATTGGACCCAATGTTGACCTGCTAACTATCGTAAAAAAAAAACGCAAGCTAAAAATCAATGGCCATATTACAAGATCTTTGGGGCTCGCAAAGACTTTCTTTCAGGGAACAGTATCTGGAAAAAAGAAGAAGAGGCAGAGAAAGTGATGGGAGGACAACATAAAAGAATGGACGGGCCTGCCATTGAAAGAGGTTCTAAGGCTAAAGACAGAGAGGAATAGAGAAAGACGGTGGACAAATCTTGCATGGTGCCCCAACGGTCTAACAGATTAAGGGATAGGTAAAGGTAATATAAGAGGCCTGTGGTCACTGGTGGCGAGCTGGTCAGTTAAATCTCTTGTGCATTTTTTATTACATAATTAAATCAACTCAGCCAAAACCAAAAGGCAGGCGCCCCAAAGGCAGACAACGAGCACGTTGGCTTGATGATGCTGAGGCAGATTAATAACAGCTCTGAGTTCGGGCACAGAGACTTAGAACCCTGGATTTATTTAGCAAGATGATGAGTATGTTTTCTGCGAGCCGTTCTTCGATTTCTGGATAGTCTTCAACTCTGAGATTGTTACTGTTTCCCTTAGCCAGACATAATTCATTGTTGCTAATTTGTATACTGTCTACAATTGTACATCAATGATCTTGTCTGATGGGCAATAGTAGTATCAAAAATTAGATTTCCTTCTGAAAGAATCAGTATTGTAGTTGTCACAGCTGGGGCTGCGTAGTTGATTTTTTTTTTGGGGGAGTGGGGGCACTTTGAGCTAATTACACCGGCTGACACTGACCCTACTGACGCCACTGACCGGAACCATAAATAGTCGTATGTGCATTGTCACAAGAGCACTAATACACAAACCATGGAACCAGCAGCCAGTGAATGAGCATTTAGAAAGTCCGATTGATTTCAAAGTGCCCACTTAAAGTTGGTTCAATGAAACAGCTGATGTTTATAATCATATATGAGTTTCTTCTCTTATGTTACGGTCACGATATTGTCTCTTTCTCTAGGTAATTATTCATTTTGCTCATTTGTATTTCAATATTTTGTTATGGTTAAACCATTAGTATAATTACATGATTAAACTTCAATAACTTTTTTGTTTGACATCAGAAAATGTTATATTTGATTTCGAACTACAGGAGAATGAATGGTCTTTTAAACAAAATAAATTCACATTTATAAATCCATAAATGAATTTAATTTAATGGGATCAAATCAACGTTGGCATTGTCAATTAGGAGAGAAAGAGTTAAGAATCAGAACTAAGGCTAAGATACAGTAAGAAGAGTGTAAGTAAAACCCAATACTCACCTGACAGCGGCGAATGCATATGTAAATAATGTAATAATCTTCCCTAGTTCGTGGCTTCACAAGGAACCTCTGCTCTAAGTATTTATACACCTTATGGATCGTCTCCGTGTGCTTGAGATAGGAGTGGTGTCGAGAAAACCGATTAACTCTAAGTTTTAATTGGCACTTATCTTCCCTTGTCACTTTGATTCACTGAGCATTGATGTTTCTTTGGTTCAAACGAAATCTGTGACATGGACATAAAGTGCATCCGTTCCTTATTATTTTTTGATATTCTGGATAATTGATGTTAAGGTCCTTTTGCCAGCACAATGGCCAACCGCTTTTACTTTCCCCAACTAACTTAAGGTACCAATTTGAGTTGGGTGGTGTCACGGATGAATGTGTGTATGTATGTATAATCTATTTTTACAATCTGCGCGAATGACCGGAAGTGTGTTGTTTTGTCAGAGAGAGACCAGCGTGTGTGATATGCTGTAAAGCCGATTAAAGTTTATGTGTTTGATCTAGTGGTTTCATTGTTTTATTTCGTTAACTAGAACTGAACCAGGGACACCTAGACGTAGCGAGACCTAAGATAGATTCTATCGAATTATAAATAGAATAGGAAAGCTGTGACAGGTAGACTCAGGGGTGCCCTAAAAATCCTGAAATTCAAATTTGCAGTCTTCACTGAGATTTAAACCCAGGACCCCAGGTTCGGTAGCTAAGCGCTTAACCACTCAGCCACCGCGCCCCCTCCCCTAAACATGATGTGATGCCATCCGATCCATCCAAACTTCTGTGCATGGTGCAGAATGAAGCCTCAGAGAGTCGTCTTATCTTATAAAATACAGACGTTACTTCAGAAAGGTGATGATTTTATCCTACGCGTCATTCATGTTAACCAATGACTTAAACTCTGCAAAGCCATTGATTTTCCTGGATGGCTCAGGCAACCCATTCTAATAGCACTAAGGAAGAAGGAGCATTTGTACAAAATTGTCCTAGCATGTGGAACTGTAAGTGTGCCCTTATCTTTGTGTCTTTCTGGGTGTTTTATTAGATTTTTTTTTTGTATTTGAAGATAATGTTCAGTGTTTTATGTATAGTTGCTACTTTACTTTTATATCTTCTATACTGAAGGCTTTCTAAATTTAGTGATTTTACTAAAGGTGTTACTCTAGTCAAATGTGAATATTCGTTTGTTATGAATCTCACTGCTCTATTTTGTGTCTGTTCTAGTTTCTTAATGTTTTCTTGAGTTGAGGGGTCCCAAAACAGAGGATGTATATTCTATTATTGGCCTAAAAAATGTTTTTATGGAACCCGCGCTAATTCAATGTGTATAAATTATTAAATTAAACCATTTTATAACTTAAAACAGATTTCCCGCGCACTCCTGTCGATTTACCAGGAGCTCCTGGAAATCTCCCGAAATTGCAAAATGTACGAAAAAGTCCTTAAAATATACGGAAATAAGATGAACATAACATAATACATAATGATAATGAAACTAAAGCAAACATCCTAAACAAATACTTTGCATCAGCATTCTCAGCCCCAGGAGACAAAGACATATTTCTTAATTTGAACCAAGTAGACAACATAGAAGATTTAGTAGTACAAGAAAATGGAATTAAAAAACTATTAGCCAACACCAAACCAAATAAAGCGTCTGGACCTGATGGTATTCCAGCTAGATTACTCAAAGAACTAAGCAATGAGCTAGCCCCAGTGTTCAAAATACTCTTTCAAGCATCGCTTAACCAGGGCAGAGTACCAAAGGACTGGAAAGAAGCTAATGTCACCCCCCTATTTAAAAAAGGAGAAAAATCTGATCCAGGAAACTACAGACCAGTATCACTTACCAGCATCACATGTAAAATACTAGAACACATAATATGTAGCAATATCATAAACCACTTAGACAAACATAATGTCCTCACCCCATACCAACATGGCTTTAGGAAATATAGATCATGTGAAACACAACTAATAGGACTAATTGATGATTTTTCAAAAGGTTTAGATAATAGTGAACAAATAGATGCTATCTTACTAGATTTTTCCAAGGCTTTTGACAAAGTTCACCACCATAGTTTGCTTAAAAAATTAAAATATTTCGGCATTAACGGTCCACTGCATCAGTGGATTAAAGATTTTCTGATAGGGAGAGAACAAACTGTAATAATAAATGGCTCTAAATCAACACCAATAACAGTAAACTCAGGTGTACCTCAAGGAACAGTTTTGGGTCCACTACTATTTTTAATTTACATAAATGATTTACCAAATTGCATTAGTTCAGGAACAAAAGTCAGATTATTTGCAGACGATTGCATAATATATAGAACAATAAAAACAAAACAAGACACAGATATTTTACAAAGAGAATTAGATGAATTACAGAAATGGGAATCAAATTGGAGCATGTCTTTCCACCCAGAAAAATGTCAGTTGTTAAGAGTAACAAAAAAACTAAAACAAATTAATTCCACTTATCTTATTCATGGCAAACCAGTAACACAGACTAAAAACTCAAAATACCTAGGTGTTATAATAAATGAAAAACTGTCATGGAATCCACATATTGATGAAACTATAAAAAAATCCAACAAAGCATTAGGGTTTATTAAAAGAAATTTCTATAAATCAAATAAGAACATAAAACTAAAATGTTATTTAACCTTGGTTAGGCCAATAATAGAATATGCATCCACCGTGTGGGACCCCTCAACTCAAGAAAACATTAAGAAACTGGAACAAACACAAAATAGAGCAGTGAGATTCATAACAAACGAATATTCACATTTGACTAGGGTAACACCATTAGTAAAATCACTAAATTTAGAAAGCCTTCAGGACAGAAGACTCAAAAGTAAAGTAGCAATTATACATAAAACACTGAACCATAATCTTCAAATACAAAAACAAAATTTAATAAAATACTCTGAAAGACACAAAAATAAAGGCACATTCCTCGTCCCATATGCTAGGACAAATTTGTACAAATACTCCTTCTTCCCTAGTGCTATTAGAGCATGGAATGGGTTGCCTGAGCTAGCCAGAAAAACCAGTGACTTGGCAGAATTTAAGTCATTGGTTAATATGCATGACTAAATGCATGACGCGTAGGACGTAATCATCTTCTTTTTTGAAGTAACGTCTGTATTATATAAGATAAGATAAGATAAGATACATAGAAAAAAATGTCATTTTGGGGTGTCATTCAATATGGAAAACGTCAATCCTACGCGCTATTAATAAAAACGGTATTATGCATTAGCCGTAATTGTGTAATCAGGTGAAAGAAGCTTCTCGCGCCTCAAACTAATGAAGAATTACTTGAGGTCAACAATTTTCAAAAATAGATTGAAACATTTGGTAATTCTTGCTATTGAGCGGGATCTATGTGGGAAACAGAATTATTATGATATACTGTATGACTTTGCTACACGCAAGGCTCGTAAAGTAATCCTGTACGTAGTAAAGAATGAATAAAATGCATAGACGAATTTATTTTCTAATACAAACTCTTAAATTTGACTTATTGTCCGCTTCCCTACCCAAATTTGGCCCCGCGAAATCCGTTTCGAATAGGGTCCCATAATGCTTAAGTCCGGCCCTGCTATTTAGTGTTTGTAAAATGTTTTACATGTTTCGGATGTTCCTTCAGAGTTGACGATAGTTTACTTCCTAGTCCAAACCTCCCGCATGGGATGGGAGCGGGCAGGGTTTGACAGTCCAGCGCGCAGCCATCCGTAGCGAGCTGTGAAAACGTGTTCTCTCCCCCCCCCCCTCTTGTTTTTTTTCGTGGGGTGACTATCCGCAGAAATAAGAGAGTGATCTTTCCTTTACTTCTTGTTTGACCTGTTTTGGGAAGAAGAGAATTTAATCAAATAGTGGTATGTACTAAGTTTAGGTAGGTAGGCATTCTGCGGTGAAGTATGTCTTTCGCTAACAATTTTAAACTAACAATAGTCTATAAAACATTTAGTGTTTTACGAGCTTGAATAGCTCAGTGGCTTGCACGTCGGCCTTCCATCAAGGAGGCTAGAGACCTGGAGCTCGAATTCAAGTGACCTCACTTTTTTTTTTTTTATTGCATTTTGAAAAGGCAGCTCGGAAACTTTCTCCCCCAACTGGTCCACAAAATGGTTGCGCTTAACAAAAACAATAAAGATATTTCTAATTTCACGAATTTATTTTTTTGTTAGTCCAGATCTATTAAAAAAAATATAAGTGCATGATTTATTTAAAATAATTTGATGCAATTTCAGTCAGTATTAACTTTTTTTAAAAATATTCTTATTTCTTTAAAAAAAATTTTTTTTAACCATAAACACCATTTTCAGTCTATTCGCCCTTAAAGTGCTGAGCTGTTTTACAATGATTGCATACAAAATGGAATTACAATTCTGATGTCTACAGGCTAAACTGCCATACGCGCTTAAAGGGTTAAACACTAAATCTAAATTTATTTTTACATTTAATACTGTCAGCAAAAACGTGAGTAACCTTGTTTTACGTCAGTATGGTATGTGTTGGTCGAAGCTGTTAGCGATGGTCGAAGCTGTTAGCGATGGTTGAAGCTGTTAGCGATGGTTGAAGCTGTTAGCGATGGTTGAATGTGTTAGCAACGGTTAAAATGTTAGCTATCAAATGAATACGTTAAATGCGTGTTTCTGTGTTGCATATGGTCATCCAAGCGTGTGCGCTTTGTTATTTATTATTGTTGTTGTTATTGCCTTCCTATCGCAACAATCTTTTGTAATGCACATATTTTAAGACAAATTCCCTCAAGGATAATAAGGATATTATACAAATATTGTCTATACATAACGTGAAAGTATTTTTTCCAACAAAATAAAAAGAATTTAATTAGAGTATACGTTAATGTGTGCGTGTAATGAAAAGTGCGAGTACGACGGACTAGCAGGGGACACCAACGAGTTTATGCATAACACAAACTCTTTGCTTTAGTCTTTTTTCCTCAACATTTGAACAGGTAAAGCTCGAGCAGTCTTTCATCATCTGAACAGCATCAGGAAATCCAGAGGAATAAGCACCACCACCAAGGTCAGGCTCTTCAGCATCATTGTGTAACCGATAAGGCTCTATGGGGCAGAGGCCTTGAGAACCACCGTCACCACCCTAAAGTAAACCCAGGTATTAAGGAACACCTGCCTCGAGAAAATGTAAGTCGTCCGCTGGTCAATGAAGAACAAAGCAGCAGCCCATTATACAAAATATCCATCAGAGACGCTGGCGACGGATACTCTTCACAAAACCATCATCCAACATCACATGGCAAGCCCTAACCTGGAACCCCCAAGGAAAGATGAAGATGGGAGCGCCCAGAAATAAGTGGCGCCGAAATTTAGATGCCAAGCAGATTGGCAAGACGTGGGAACAGCTGGTTGGTGGCCAATGCCCCAGACGAGACCACTGGAAGAGCTGAGATGATATTTCAGTAACATTTCTTAAAATTCATTTTTTAAATTATGAAGACAGCATGAAAGGGAAGACTGGCTTATCTCTGACCTCTGACCTGAAAGAGGAAAAAACAACTTCAAGCTGGATTACCATTTAAGGATGACCGACCCAATATATAGCCTAATTAAAAGTTTGTCCAACCGCTTGAGAAAAAGTGAAAATCCCCTTTCAGGCCTCTAGATCTATATGACAGATGTAAAGGACATCTATTTCTGTGGCACATAGTTAGCAAGGGTGCCATGTGGCCAACACATTGACAAACCGCCTTTACATTCAGAGGCGCCCTCAAAATCCTGATACTACAAATTCCAGGATTGAAAATCGGGACCCCTCGGTAGGAAGCCTAGGGTTCTATCACTCAGCCATCGCGCCTCCAACCGCATGAGCAAGTAATTCTTGTCTTCATTGAGAAGCACTTAAACCAAGAGAAGGGTAAAAATAGGCCTCTAGTTTTCATTTTGACATCGCTTCATTTCCAATTAGGAAATAATGATTGATAATTTTCGACTGTACAGATATAAATAAATTGAAAAATGTGATATCTTGACAGTGGTGTAATAATATTTTAATGCACATTAATACATGTCTATTGGCAGAGACTAGGATTTAGATAATTGTTTTCAGACTCAGTGTTGACGGAGGAAAAAAAAAAAGTTTATATCTAGCTAAAATTGAGAAGGGAATTAGAATCTTTAAGAACTTAGCCATTAAACGGGGGGAAGGGGGGGGGACGGGACGGGAAACGGGGGGGGGGGGGGGTAACTGACTCGTCCTGCCGCACTGGAAACGGTTATATTTTCACCAGTCCGTTTGTTGGGCACCAAAACTGATTTGATTTTCTCCATTCCTTAACAAGTTTACTACGAGCCCGTCCATTTCTTAATGTTGTTCTCCCATCACTTCCTTCCTCTACCTCTCATTTCCCTGGGACTGTAGCTAAAAATCTATTATTAGATATATAGATCCATATCTAGTTACAATCTAGTAATAAGACTAAATTGTCTAACTTAAGTTGGTCTTAAAAAAAAAAAACAAAAAAAAAAACAAGATCTAGAATCCTAGCGAGATCTAGTGTCTTGAGCACGCCCTTTTTCCCGATTTCCATTCTAAACCGTCACTTCCGCTTTCGACCATGACATAGCCATTTCAAATCTCGTTATTTTTTTATTTTTTTTTTACACTTTCAAATGACTTTTTCTAGTTTTAATGTGTATTTCTTTAAACTCAAATTTTTAGGAACCACATTTGATACCATCTACTATCCAAATCAATAGTTATCTCAATTTCGAAAAACAACAACTCCTCAGTTGGTCTTTAACGTCTTTACGAGCTCTGAGGATCTTGATATAGATCTACGGCCCATCAGTCTCAATTTATTTGGGTCACCAATCGCCAGTGTGATCCTGTTTCGGTTTTCCAAGATTTTAATGCGGTCTTTGTTTGTTGATACCTAACATCCCCATTCCATTACTTGGATCTTTCTCTCTTATCGGGTTAATAATTATATTTTTTCCTTACACGTAGATCTATAGCCTACCTGGATTTTATTTAGTTGGCTATCTTTTATAGGTATGATTTAATAAGTTTAACTATACGTTTAACATTTAACGTAGACCAGAGGAAGTGTCTCCTTTTTCAAGTTTTTTGTTTGTTTGTTTTGAATCAATCGATCTTATCTTATCTTATATAATACAGACGTTACGTGTCGATAGAATAGAGTGTATACGTATTATTTAAGTAGTTGGTTAATATTATCGTACAAGCTGCCGAGTTGCTCCATAGTCATGGAAAACTAAACTAAACTAAAAAAAACGAAAGGAGCGTCAATAATTGGCCATACCCTGGGCGCCAGCTATGGTTTCTACGACCCTGCTGCTTGATAATTTACATATGGAATAGTTTAATTCTTGCAAATCCATATTGGACTAGTATGTTTACTATGAAATTGTAATTGCAGTGTCTAAAATTTAAATAGTCGACGTAGGCCTAAATGTTTGTGGTGCGCACTGTTAGGTGGGTTTCCAGCTCGTTGATCTAGAACAGGTGTTCTCAACCTGTGGATCGCTACCCCCTTGGGGGTTGATTGACGATTTGCCAGGGGTCGCCAAAGACCATCGAAAAACTGGATTGTTTTGTCTATTCTTCTATTCCTGTGTGTGTGTGTGTGTGTGCTTGGGGGACTCGAGTGAGAGTAGGCAATTGTAAAAAGGGATCGCCGAGTTGAAAAGGCTGAGAACCGCTGCTCTAGAAGTATACATAAGTGCATTGAACTCCCGGATTCCACCCCACCTCAACAGTATAAACCAAAGCAATTAGCAAAGAGTAATACTATGGCTTACATCAACTAAATCCCATTAAACTGATGGACAATTGTCCAACACGAACAATATTAAAGATAACGATAAATTAACTTACATTAGTTAACAACAAGAGTGTAGGTTCAACAATTTAATGAATAAATGAATATTATGACACGAATGATGAATAAATATTAATAGTATTTACAGGGCAAATACAAGTTAAACAAATTATTCAAATGAGATATATTACACCTTAAGCTCTGTGACACAATTTGATCAAGGCCTCGCAAAACCCACTCACAACCATTCACAATGCCATGGATGCACGGACCACACCAAAACAAATCAGGCTATAACAGATTTCTAAGCCTGCGTCCCTAAACAAGAGAAATACGCATTCCTTGAGACCGCCATTCACATGATCATAGGACCAACGAATTTAGAGCTACACCACGAAGAATAACTTAAAATAAACTAACTTACCCAATACTTGGTAAGAAAACACCAAAGAAAACTCCAACAAAAGATCCGCCATCGGCACACCCACAACAGAGGCAAAGAAGCAATGACATCAACAAAGCGCGACCTTAGGAACTAGATCGCACAAATCATTATGGTGCACAAAAGAAAAACATGACACAAGGAGCAACTCTAGATGAGCACGACACGCACTATCTTCATATCAAATTAGTTTAATTAAGGACATACAGGCAACTATTTGGATTGTTAGATTGTTAACCTATTTTTTGAAGCAACGTCTGTTTTATATAAGATAAGATTTTCATCATTACAAAAATGTTTCCAATAGGATTTCAGGGAAATACAGAGAAAGCTAGGCACAATAGGTATTACAGCATTATAAAAATAACATGTTTTATTGATTGCATTTTATTTTTTTCATCGCGCTTTGCACCAGGAGATTGTGTTTATACAGAAATCTGATTTTTTAAAAATCTTGTGTTTCTCCAAATTTTCAGACCATCCAAAATTTAAAACTCTGCATGTTGATCTAGATCTATATATAGATTTCTATAGAGTCTATGCTAGACTGCTAGAATCTGCTAGACAAATGTTAGTGTTGTTGTGGTTGTCGTCTTCTATAGTATATTTATATATGGCTGAGTATGGTCTACTCTATGCCTAGATATCTTTATCTATTATCTAGACCTAGGTACACACAGCTTTTGTGCCTTTAGAATAGATCTATATGATATCTAGATTAGATCTAGTATACATTGATTTTGAGTAACATTGAGATCAATCTCGATCCTCTCGCTAATCTGAAAATATTGCCTCGGCGACTCTCGGTACCGTAGTAGAGTGGCACTCACGACAGTAGTGCAAGTTGAAGTTCAGTGGAACTTAGTCACTAGGCTACTAGATCTAGTGAGGAGTGGCGTAGTTACCGTCGTAGTCACGGCCTTGGGTAATGCCTCAATTGATAACAATAATCAACAATAATGATGTTGATATAATATAAGGGAGATGGTTGTAACATTACAAGAACTGCTTGAATATATTATAAGTACTAATGAAGAGCCTAAAGTTCAATTTATAAAAGCCAAAAACTAAGGATATTCATTCTTCTGGTTTCAAAAAGATTTACCATATTATTTTCGACATTTATTGCCGTAAAAGTTCTAATAGTTATTACATCTTTATATCTCATGGAAAGATGTTTCAGCACTGTTGCCAATCTTCTGAAACAAATAAAAAGGAAACAACTAGACATCGTTAATGTATTAAAAATAACTCATTCGAAGCACAATATCAAATTTTATTATCAAAGCACCAGGATCATCCTTCTCACTCCCAAATCGTTTATTGTTTTGTTAGGTGATTTAATATAATACATATATATTTATTTTTTTTTGCTTCCATTAAATTTCATTTATAAATATATAAAACTTAACATGTTTGTGTAGAAAAGAATAAAAAGAAATGCACAAGAAGTTGATGAATTTGCAAAAAGAAAAACAAAATGCAAGGTGGCAAGACTTAGAAGTTTTGGAACCACTGATCTAGCTGCCATTAGTTTGTAAAAACTTGTATAATCCAGGCAGGCAGACAAGAAAACTACAACTGATGTTAGTGCATACTCAAGTAGTGGCTTTCGACCGTAGCGCAATACGGGTATCCACTCATAAGATTTATTTGTATTATATATAACTAGATCTACATAAGTTTAGATCTACAACATTTAAAGCATAGCAAAAGTATACTAAAAATATATAACTAATTTTAAAACAAGGTTACAAAGACAGTTTGTGTTTCCACTCAAACTCAAAATCGATCCCCAAAGTGGTCCATCCAGGCAGGTAAAAAAAAGGCAGGTTTCAATATTTTCAGATAGAATATCAGAATGAAATTCTATCAGAAGTGGTCCATCCAGGCAGGTAAAAAGGCAGGTTTCAATATTTTCAGAATGAAATTCTATCAAATGCAAATGACAGATAAGAATGGAGAAAGAAGGTTGACAGATCTTGTGTGGCTCTCCAACGGTCCAGCAAATTAGATGTGAACCTGGCCTAACCAATGTCTTATTCAGAGTCTCAAGAAAAAAAAAATTTAAAAATCCTTCCTAGTTTAGTTTTCCATGACTATGGAGCAACTCGGCAGCTTGTGCGATAATATTAACCAACTACTTATTAATTGTTGTTTTAAATTATGTTCCACTTATATGCATACTAAATAGATTTTTCTCTTTAAAAAAAAACATTTTTTTTTTTTGTAAATTTAGTACTTAATATGACAGAATTTACTTAACTTAGCAATACAATCTAAAAAAAAATATTTTTTGACAAAAAATTAATAACCGATTGCATAAATGTGCTTCAAAAACGGTAAATAGTCATCTCCCATACTAAACAGCCTCCCAACTTTGTTACTATTAATAGTAAACTGCTTGCATTATTGATTTTAAAAATTAAATTTTTCGCTTTCAGAAAAGAAAAAAGTTGCTATTGCATCAGAACTTTGAATAGTCTAAAATATTATGATGTCAAATTTTCTCTTCTTTTCTTTGGGGGGGGGGGGGGGGGGGGCGCTAAAACAAATTGTTTTAATTTACTACGCTCAATAATGTATAATTAAGTGAGATATATCTAGGTATAAATGTGAATGAATCTAATCTAGTACAAAAAATATTTATTACAGGAGCCTGTTTCATTGAATAGATGAGATATCTAGATAATTTCAGCAGTTATCAGTAGTCTTATTCATCATAGACTCTTTAGATGGGCAATAAAAACAGTAGCAATAAACATGAGACTAATGGTGCAACCAATACAGGTAATAAATAGAAGCAGCTTCTAGATCTTTATTAATTCTAGATTTAAACAAGAGTAGAATAATTATAAATTATTCTAAATTAATTATTGTAATATTTTAAACTAGTGATTCGAAAACAATGATGGGATGAATCAATAACAAAATTCAATTTATCTGGCAATATGATGCTAATTTTGAATTTTGGGAGTTTTAGGGCCCCCCTTAGTCCACCCAACTCTAATGACTTAAAGTAAATGCGGTCATTGTGCTGGTCACATGTCACTCTGCTTGATAACCATTGACCAAAGAAACAGATGACCTTAACATCATATACCCAAAGATCGCAAGGTCTCAACGGGGAACTTTACTTTGATGCTGAAACAAAAGAAAGGTTATATCAGCATTCTGTGCATCTAAGCTTTTAATACATTAATATATGATTAATTTATTATTAAGAGTAGTGGATTTTTTATTATTTTATTTCTGTCCTGTAGTATGCAAGTACACCTTTGTCAAATGTTGCATTGTTCTTCAAGTTGCTAAAGGTTGACCTCTAATTTTAACTTCTGCCGAATTCTGTTTCAATTCTGCTGAAAAGACCATCTAGTTCATATCATTTATATTAAGTGTCATAAAAATAAAAAGCTTGCTTGTTTGTTTTATATTTAGATATAGCCTTGCAGCTTTTTTATATCAAATCTTATTGTACCGGTATGTTAAGATGTAGATTTATAGATATTTCAAAGTACCATTTTATGTTGTTTTAAATGCCTGCAGATGAAAAAAAAAATGTGCATCAAAATATCATACTCCAACAAACTTTAAAGGCTGAATTCTTACTAAAAATTATATCAAATTTGTTAACAATTTCCAAAAATAATCTTTAAAAAAATGTCACATAAAAGTTTTGATTCTAAAACATTTTTTTTGGTTTAGGCTCGACTAAGTATCACATATTCCTTTAGAAATTAAGATTATTAGGTCTTAACCCATATTTTTTTCAGGACCGCAGGGTTCAAACCAGGGACTTTACAGTGCATACCACATGACCAGGCAAAAGAAAAAAAGCTTTAGCCTAGCCTCATCAGGAAATGGCATTTTATATACAAAATATAATAAATTGTTAAAAGACACTTGAAAATAAGATATTAAAATTAAATCATTAATTAAGGGTATATATTTATTTCTTCATTATTGTTTTTACCAATTACAACAAAAAATATCTCTTCCTTCAGATTCCTGTCAAAATGAAGCATCTGCTTATATTTCCATTAAAGTGATGTATGAATTGCCAGGTGGCACTACTGAAATGTCAAATTTCGATGTAGCTTCGACAATGAACGTAGGTTATTTTCAACTATTTTTTAATATGCTGTTTACTCTTCAGGAAACCTTAGCTCTTAATAAAATACATGTGGCAAAATTCTAGGTTATAAAATAGGAATTTTAAAAACAATAAATGACCTACTTGACTAATATGCTATTATTGTAAAATCTTGAGTCTTTCGGGGTTAGTTTTTTTTTACAAGCATTAAAATTTTTTATGTTCATATGTCTAGATGGAGGTGTAGTGGTAAAGTACTTTGCTTCTAAACCAGAGGTCCCAGGTTCAAATCCTGGCGAAGACTGGGATTTTTAATTTTGGGATCTTTTGGGGGCCTGAGTCCACCCAGCTCTTATTAGCTGTAGGTGTTTGGTTGGTTGTTTTGTGGGCCGCAGAAACAGATGATCTTTACATCATCTGCCCTATAGACCGCAAGGTCTGAAAGGAGAACTTTACTTCACTATATGTCTTGATAACAAACATCTTGAAGTGTTTCAATGGCATTGTACTATTTCTACAATGAGTATCATCTATCTCTTGAATTCTATCACAGGGGTAATTTGACAGTTAAAGTAACTAAATCTCTCCATTTTTCCTGGTCAGCAGCTTTTCTTAGCATAATATCAAGAGTGAGGTCGGTCCATTCTTTCATAATGGCCCACCAGCTTTTCCATGGAAAACCCTTATTTCATGCTTCCTCCACTATACCTATTTGAAAGTGAGTCATGTCTTGCAATAGGACAAAGAAGCACAGCTTTTGTCTCTTCACATTATTTAGAAATTTGCCAGCCAACCAGCCATTTAAAAAATAGTTTATTTTATGGGATGCAAGGTCTAGAGGCTAAGTACACTTGAACTTGGCTTTGTTTGGATACCCATGAAGGGGGCTCAAGGTTCGGCACCTAAAGACAACACAGAAAACCTTCTCCCAGATCCTCCCTCACCCTACTGGTTCGCAAATGAGATTGGACCATTGCGCTCTGAGCTTGTTATAAGCATGAAAGTAGCACTATATAAAGGCTATTTTTTTTCCCCCAGTATCTGATCCCCCAGCAGTTTTCTCTACCATTTACTCTCAAAGGGTTAAATTCATCTTTCAGTCACCGCATTTAGCATTTCACTTGGAAGCTGGTATTTCTTCTTCTTCGTTCTCATTGTTATGTTTGAGTGTTCAGATGACTAGACCAATACATGAGATGAACTGTGCAGTGGTTTACTTGGAAGCTGGTATTACTCTTCCCGATCTTCCACAGTTTACTCTTAATTTACTTACGATGGCAGATGCCAAGTTCATAGGGTTTTTCTCTCTTTTAGCGTTTCAAGATCTCATGTTATGTTTGACCTTAGGTATTTAATTAAGTCATCTTCTTCTAATGTTTGGCTATTCAACTGTATGCAACTTCTCATATCCACCACTAAATAGTATTTCACTTGATAAAAATTCAATTTTATCAATTAATATTGTTGTCAATTTTTAAAAAAATATATTATAGACCAAATTTGCTTATCAATTATTAAATAATTATCAAGTAATTGTAAATGTATTGTAAAGGTGATGATTTAGGCTTGAGTTCTTCTTGGAAAATCTAATGAGATCCAAGATTATATTCCTGATTCACTTTTAGGGAAGCAGGGAAAATTTTCTAAGATGAAAGAAGATTGCAGTTTTTTTACATAGCGCTAAAGGTACCAATAACAAATGTGAAGATCACAGCCTGGACTGCATAGCCATGTGAAATACTACAGTTCTCCTTAATCTTCTGTCTTGAAGTCAGGCTTATTATTACTGTTATTATTATAAATATGTAGATAAGCAGTATAGGAGGTTGACTTAATTGTTTTTTGTGTTCAGCTTGTGTCTGTTTTCTGTGTAGATCTCCATTAGGTTTCAAACATATTTACCCTGTTTTAACTCCAACTGTCTCTTCGTAAGCTATCCTGACAGGTGTGCTTCCTTCTCATATATGTCCTATATCGGTGATGAACTGTGCAGTGGTTTCCAGATTTGGCAACTCTTCATATAGTTTCTGGGCCATGTCTTTTTTGGGCCTCTCAATACTCTGTGAAGCTTTGCTTCCTTATTTTAGCTGGTGTCTGAACTGGGACAAAAAAAGACGAAGATTTACTTTGAGGGTTGACAGTAAATTGAAATCCAAAAAATTATAATTTTTCCTTACGTTAAATCTGATGATGTTTTGCAGGTTGAAGATTTTGTAAATGACCTCAGCATCAAGTTTAAAATAGATCCTGAAAATATTTTGATATTTAGACACAATGGGAAAACGCCATTACCAAGCAAGAATAATTTGAAACATTACGGCATAAAGGACGGGGATATTTTACGTGTTAAGCAGGCGAAAATTTAAAAAAATGATCTTTAATGACTTTTAAGACCAAAAACATTTTTAAGTTTCCATTTTTAAAAAAAATATGTGTACCTTTAGCCGATTGTGACATATATGTAATTACATAGGTGGATAACAAAGTTTTGAATCTAAATCTAGATCATTTTTCATATTTTGTAAAAGTATAATTTTAATTACTTATTTTATTATTTTATACTGTAGACATTTTGAGAATAGGATTGAGTGAAAAAAAAAATAATTGGGTAGATTGAAGTGCCTGTTAACTCTGTGAATGTTTTTTTTTAAAATACATTATACCTTTTTGTAAATTTATGTAAAATGTAATATGATCAATTGTAAAATAAACAACATGTCCTTTCAATTGGATCCAAATATATATTAAAAATGCATACCAATAAAGATTTTTAATATACTTTACCTGGACTCTACATAAAATTTAAAAACTGAAACTTTTTTTTTCAATGAAGATTGTAGAATTTTATATGCTAGAAAGATCAACATATATTTCATGTGGAGGAATCCATTATCTTGTTAGAGTTAGTTTTTAATTTTTTTATTGCCCATATCTTTCTTCAACCTTGTTTTTTTTCTTTTTTGAAATTTTGTACCATTCATGTTATCTAAGAGTTCTCTATATGTTCCTTTCAAAACCTAGCTTCTACCAAATGTAGTATGATATCCTATTGAAGTAAATTAATGACATGGGCCATATTTTATAATTTGAAATGAAGTTAAATGTTCACCTGTCAGAAAACTTAATCTTGTTGATGCAAATTTTTTAATTGATCAGCTAATCTCTTATACAACAGGCTGTATTGATTTTCTGTTTTGTCACTTGAAGGATTATTGCAAACGGTACCATTGATTCATTTGTTTATGAATGAAAATATGAATTTTTAATTTTTTTTTTTTGGTACTTTTTGCTAACATTTGATAAACTGAAAAAACTCAATTAAATAGTTACATTTTTTAAAAATATTTCTTTCTTACCTAGTGTTATTGAACTTTTTCCATCTCAGATTTTATATATATAGTGCTTTTTTGTGACGGTACACACCGGCATGGCGTACTGGTACCTTTTTAAATGTGGGGAAAATTTATAATTTTTTTTGTATTTTAATGTTTATTATTAATTTATTAGTAGTTAAAAGTTAGGCAATCCATCACTGAGTACCAGCTCCTATTTCTTTTACAAAACAAGGTTACGAAGACAGTTTGTGTGGAAACACTAACTCAAAATCAGCCCCTGAAGTGGTCCAACCAGGCAGGTATCAATGTTTTCAGAAAGAACATCAGTATTAAATTCTATCAAAGACCAATGACAGAGAAGAAAGGAGAAAGAAGGTTGACAGATCTTGTTTGGTGCCCCAGGATTCCAATGAATAGGGGAAAGTGAATGTGAAGTTAAATGCGAACCTGGCCTAAATGATGTCTTATAATGAATAATTGATCTAATTGTTTTGTAAAGGGTCAGTCACTTATTCAAATCCTCAAAAGAAGAAAAAAACATTTCCGTATAAAAAATCCTTTAGTTAAGTGTTCTATAGCAGTAATGTAGCGCTGCAGTTCACCAGTTAATATGAATGGCTGACTGGTCGTGCGGATTTATCGATGGTCGAGGGTTCAAATCCTGCTCGCTCCCATCCCCAGCAGTCCTGCGGGAGGTTTGGACTAGGAAGTAAACTATCTTCAACTCTGAAGGAACATCCAAAACATGTAAGACATTTTACAAACAAAACATATGAAAACCTACTTATTAATTGTTGTTTTAAATTTTATGTCCAATTTATATGCATACTAAAAAGATTTTTTTCTCAAAAAAAAATGGTTAACATTTTTTTGGGGGGTAAATGTAGTGATTAGTAGGACAGAACTTACATAACGTAATAATACAAATGTAAAAAAAAAAATAATTTTTTAACAAAACGTCTAAAACCATTTGCATAAATGTGTTAAAAATATGGTAAACTGCCATCTCCCCTACTAAAGAGCCATGTTTGTTACTATTAATTGTGAATAGTTGTAAAAGTGGCGTATTTTTAATGAAAAAACTGCATGCATCAGTGATTTTAAAAATTAGATTTTTTGCTTTTAGAAAAGAAAAAAGGAGCCATTGCATCAGAACTTTAATGGACTAAAATATTATGATGTTTGATTTTCACTGTCTTTTCTAGTTTACGAGATCTAAACGGGATGGACAGATATTTCACACAAAACTAATATCGTGTTTTCCCCTTTCGGGACTGCTAAAAAGCACTGTATATATATATATATATATATATAATCCTTGTAAATACACCTTAGCTTTAAATCTTTTGACCTTCATTTTATTTTGTTTTTTCTTTCATTTTAAATTACGTATTGTAATTAACTCAACTTGTCGGCATTGTGTAACCATTTGTTTTTTTTTGCTTTACCAGCTTCTAAGACTTTTGGTCGGGCCTTGATGGAAAATTTGTTATAATCATTCAGAGCTATTTAAAGATTTCAGTATCCTGTACTTGAAAAGGTTATCAAAATGATTTTTGCAAAATATCATTTCCAGTATGTTAATTACTTTTATCTTTTTAACCATTTTATCACTTTTGCACAGTAATGTCAACACTTTCTTACAAAAATTGACTGGCTAAGCTTTGTATTCATTTTTTTTTGTGCCAAAATTTATTTATTTTTTAAATTCTTAACAGCAACTTTAAATGGTTAATACAATGAAAGCAATTTTTATTATAAATTCTAACTGTTAGTACTGTTTTGAGGTCTTATATTGTTGTATACAAACTTACTTTATACTGTCAACATACATTCCAACATACTTATGACCCTTACTCATTACCCCAGTTGGGGTACTGGCCAAACACAAATCATTCTTTTCTTTACAGGGTTGGAGATGTGAAGTAATTCTTTCATGCCAACCTTTATCTTGTTTTGCCCGGTGCTTCTTGTATTTGTATTTTGGGTTTTTGTCCAGTCTCTTTCACACCTCCTTTTAGGTTTCGCTTATGTTTCACATTCAAAATGTCATTGTCACTATTTCAAAATATAAACTTGATTGACTCAAACCCAATTTTGCAGTGCTTTAAAAGCAATGGTTATTTGTACTGTTTTTCTTAAATTCCTGACAAACCAAAGTCTGTATATCCATCCAGCACAGTATATTTTAAACTACTGTCCAGTGACTATATATAAAACATGAAAAAAAAAATTAAGTCTTGTGACATAAGTGCCTTTGACATACTGTAGTATTTATTCACAAACTATATGTATTTTGTTCTGAGAAAAAAAATGATATTAAATGGCAACAGTATTATTCTAGCATGTCTTTTTTAATATTTAAATCTGTACCCGGTATACCAGCAAAAAAGAAGACTGAGTCTCTGGATTGTCATTAAATTTTTTTTTAATACCTATATGTATGAATTTATTTATGTCAAATTTAATCACAGGAAAAAAATGATCATGGAGAATTTAATGGTCTAGAAGACACTTTGGTACTGTATACAAAGAAACATCCACTACTGGGTAGTCATGATAAGATGCACAACTACGGTCAAAAGTTTTTCTTTTTCGTCTAACATTTATTACAGTACCAGTGCTATGAATCTACTGCTGAGGAAAACCTAAACTGACAGACAATGGTTATGGAATGTAGCAAAATGTGTAGTAAATTGTCAATTCATCTTGCTGATGAAAAGGGGTGTGAATTATATGCAATTATACTATTTTTAACTGGTGATTTGGTTGTATTATTATAATATATTTACATAAAAATGTATTTTGGCGTATTAGCATCAGGATAACACCCAGTAGAAATGTTTTTTTGCTAATGCTTTTTATTCTGTGATCAGAGCAACCTGCAATATTTTTTCATCTCTTTAATTGGTGTTGACAGTGTAAACTATTCGTATATGTGTATGAATTGTACATGACATCATGAGCATAAAATTATGAACCCATTTAAAACTGTCATTGGTGTTGACACTTTAATGTACCATACACATTTATACATGGCATTGTATTTTTTTTTGCTAAATTCTAACTTAAGTAGTTTGGCTATACCATTAATTTGCATGCAAAAATGTTTATCTGGTGCCTCATTTAGTGGCCTTCAGTTTTAAAACTATTGCTACCTAGTCATGTGGTATGTGACCTGGACTGCCATCCAATGTTAATGATAGTCCCAGATTTGAACTCCTGACTTCATGCAGGATTGGTCTAGGATCTATTAGTGTTCAAATCTGAAGGAACATCCAAAAATATGTGAAACATAAAACAAAGCAGCTTTCTTGTTTGATTTAATATCCTTCAGTGACATATCTTTGTGTATGGACATAATATACAATTGTTCAAAGCCCCATTATGCACACACCAGGGAATTTTATAAACCAGGAAGGAAAGTTGCCTACAACCCCCATTTTGGTACTTTTCCCTACACAATACTAATAAAGGCTTAACATTTTGTCATGCTCATGTAAATGAATAAATTGTGTTCTTTTTTTTTATATATTTACTAAATGTCTTGCTTGCTGTTTATGATCTGGAGTACCAACTATTAATAGTTTTAAATACACGAATGATATTATTTAAAAATTGAAATATTTCACCATAAATTTATGGAAATTTTACAGTAACAGATGCTTCTATTTTAAATTCATTTATAGTCGACTTTCAACCTGTAGATTAAAAGGTCTTACCAGAATCAATAAGTACACACGGACACAGATCCAAATATAAATAAAAAAAAAAAGTTTGTATGGTTTCACTTTTTATTAGATAAGAAAAAACAATCTACTTTTCATCTTTTTCATCTTCTTTGTCTCCTTTGGTTGCTCTTGTGTAGATCATTTGAGAAGCATGTTTGGATATGAGACGAATCAAACCTGAAAAGGGAAAAGTTTTTTTCTTAGCACAATCACTACCTAATATTAACTTTAAATATAAGGGTCATGTAACAGCCAGACACCCAGCCTCTAACAAGGAAAAAAAAATGTACCGTATTTTTCGCCATATAAGACGCACCCAATTTTAAAGGAGGAAAATCTAGAAAAAAAAGATTCTAAACCAAATACTGTACTAAAATATTTTTTATCAACTGTATAAAGTCTGATCTACCCAGACGGCACATTATGACGTAGGGTGGGCGGTGTGTCTTCTCCCCGTGATTCGAGGGCGGAGCTTGTGGAGCCATTCTTCTGCCCATCAATCATGGGCCTCCAATAGACTAGTGGGGGCGGAGCAAGACCGGCAGTATGAGGTAGGGAGGGCGGTATCTTCTCCCCGGGATTCAGGGGCGGAGCAATCCTTCTGCCCATCAATCATGGGCCTCCAATAGACTAGTGGGGGCGGAGCAAGACCGGCAGTATGAGGTAGGGAGGGCGGTATCTTCTCCCCGGGATTCAGGGGCGGAGCAATCCTTCTGCCCATCAATCACGGGCATCCAATCAGCGGGGCGGGATAGAGTATGGACATCAGTAAGCATAGGCTGGAGGAGGCGGAACCAGGAGGCAGACATGCGGACATTTCAGGGCAGCATGGATTGATCGGGTGCCCGGGAGATGTGCAGAGAAGCGGCGAAATTGTGCCCACACTGCCCTGCAAGGAGTGAGACTGCTCCGGGAGACATGAGGAGACGCAGCCTGCGCTGATGGATGGAGGTACCGGCAGTAAGCTCAGCACATGGTTAGACTGTCGGGAAGGGGGCATGGCGCGCTATAGGAGGGAGAGGGAAGCCTGAACACACACAGCCTGGCCGTGCAGGGAGGGTCACAGAAGTCACCACAGCCCGCAGTACGTGCCCCAAATCCAGCCCGCAGCACACACTGCATAAGGAAAGGACTGCGAGTAAGCGCCACATAAAGTTGGGGGCAGTTTTAATGCATGTAAAATGTGTATTTGCCGTACAAGACGCATTTGATAACGGTTTTAAATCCTCACTAGAAATTATTGGTTTCATAGATAATAAAGAAAAAAAGTTTTCTATGATTCCTAAACATTTTTTAAATTAAATAACATGGAAAAGAAGAAACATTTCAAGAGAAAAAATGTTAACATACAACTTCCCCCCCCCCCCCCAGTTTTGGAGAAGAAAAAGTGCGTCTTATACGGCGAAAAATACGGTACTTACCCATGGTCTATGCTTGAAATTTACATTCAGTATGAAACTTTTCATTTTATATACAAATGCATAATTCAGTTACATAGAAACACTCCTTAAATGGATTATTATTACTCAAGTACTGGGTAGCTAAATTTTTAATAAATTGTTAAAATGGAACAGAACTGCTTTACTGCAGAAGAAAATCCTTTTAAAAAAATGGTTTGCAAAACTGATTGTACACAGACAGCCCAACATAATTAACAGGACTTGAAATGGTGCATTAAATAGTATATTATATTTTAGCAATACACAAGTTTTACCTTTAGAATGCAACTCTCTGAGGGCCTGCTTTGCAAGTGATCCTCTGACCTTTAACCTTTCAGAAACTACTGAAGGGGTAATGAGTTTATAGCTGGGAACTTCTTTGTACAGTTTATCATAAGTTGCCTTGTCAAAAAGGATCAAATTGTTGAGTTTATCACGGACTTTTCCTTTGGACCACTTCTGCAAATTGAATAATAAAACAAAAAATTCACTGATAATTTTCTTTAAGGAAGAGGAAAAGCTAGGTCACATTGAAAATTGAAGTCTGGCTCCACTTTATGGTGTAACAGCATGTATGTTTGTCAGATCATTTTCCAAAACTACATTAAGCCTATCAGTACCTATTGGCTGGCAAGATTTCAAAGGGCATAAGTTTTGAGGAAAAAAAATTGAAATTTTTTCGTCATGGCAATGATTTTTTATCTGGGAAATAAGGTGGGGATAAAAAAAAACTAGTTAATCACTAATTGCTAAGCAACCATTAACTTATGTCAACTATTTTGATTAGTTAATGAGCATTAAGACTGCAGCCTACTGTGTGCTAACAAAGAACAAATAAATTTACCTTCTTTTTAGCTTTACCGCCGGAACCTTCCTTTTTAGGTTTGCCTGCAGTGGTTTTAGCAGCCTTCGCTGCTTTGGCCTCCGCCTTCTTAGCACCCTGTTAATAAAGCAAAATTTGAACAACCTTTTACTTTTATTAAGAATGTTAATCTTTCTATAGCCAGTATAGGAGTATTAGGCAACTAAAGCATTTTACTTGGAAACTTGGTATGGGAATCTCAAGCAGCCTGTCATTACCCATATAATCATTATAGTTAGTCTACAAAGTGAACGATTTGTATTGCACAAGATAATCTAATATACAACAGATCAGTGTTGTTGTTTTTTTATTTTGTAAAAAAAATATATTTTAAAATAGGTGCCGGTACTTAGATTTAGTGATGGATTGCCGAACTTTGAACTAGATCTAGATTATTCTAGATCTAATGAATTAATAAAGAAACGTTAGAATACAAGAAAAGTAACTTTTTTCCCCGTATTGAAAAAAGTGCAAGTACGCCATAATTTAACAGTGCGTACCGTCACAAAAAAGCATTGCTACTAATAATAAATACCCTTAGGTCTTAACTTAAATAACATTAAATATTTAAATCATTTTAAATGCGCGGCAATGGCAGCAGAAAGTCAACACTGAAGACATGAAGATAGCAAAATAACTGTCTGGTTAACTGCTTTGCAACAAATTTTTTTACGCCTAGGAAAGCCAGACCCTGTGTATGTCACTTTTTTCATTGTACTGACTTTTTTCTTGTTTTTGAACTTTTGGCAGTTTTTGGTCAACTTTTACTTCTTAGACTTAGTTTTCATCAATATCTTATAATTAAGACCATCTATTTTTAAGTAAAAGTAGTCAATGACAAATACTTTTCTTCTTCTTCTTCTTCGTTCTCATTGATTATGTTGGAGTGTTCAGATGAGTAGACCAATACATGAGATGAAATGCGCAGTGGTTTTCAGATCAGGGAGCTCTCCATATAGTTTCTTTTCTATTGGGGTGATTTGGGGCCAATGTCTTATACGAGCCTCTTGGTATAGAGAGCAGTTTTGGAGGACGTGGTCTGTATTCTCTGGTGATTCTCCACATGGGCAGATTTCACTGGTTCCAATTTTGAGTTTCCGGTACATGTGTTGTCGCATTCTGTTGTGTCCGGTCCTGAGTCGAAAGATTAGACGTTGGTCTTGTCGGGATAGCTTATAGTAAGCGTCATCTTTCTTGTGATTTGGATGAGAGCTCGTCCATTTCTCATTTATTTTATTTACTATTAATTCCTTCAATTCTTCTGGATAGAGTGCAGAGTTTATTAGTGTGTTAATTCTCCCACTCTTGGCGAGTGAGTCAGCCTTCTCATTTCCTTCTAGTTCTATATGAGCTGGGATCCATTGAATTACAGTTTTTTTGCTATTGTTGTTGAGCTTTGTAAGTGCTGTTTTGAGGTTATTAATATATGAGGAATCAGAGATTTGCAGGCTTTGGAGGGTTGTTTTTGCATCGGTTAGTCTTACTAACAAATACTTTAAATCTAGACAAGATCTAGCCCACAAATAAGGACAAATCAAGCCTACGACTTAGCTCTCACACCACCATGCAACCATCATAATCATGATCATCATTGATCATACTCATACCATGCGGCATGTGAACGTGGTGTGGATAACATTCATATCTCAATATATTTGTCTAATATTTAGGTAGTCTAGTGGAAGTTAGTAGACTAATGTATAGACATGATTACTCACAATTTATGTGATTAACCCTAATAAATAACTAAAAATTTCACGACTAAAAAAAAATCAAATTTACTCAAGTTCTAACGCATAACCTACCATGATGCTGGTCGGAAACAGAAAGGAGGATGTAGACGGCGCTTCGAGCGAGAATGGCCAGGTAAATTGCTTCAACAACTAAAGCCATATTCTTTTTTTTTTTTCTCAACAATTAGAATTATTATCATTATCATATCTTATAAATTACAGACGTCCTTTAAATAAAAAGCATTCTTTCAAAAAAAATAAAGATAATTACATCATACTAAAAAAAAGTTTAACTAAATTCGTATTCAAAAACTTGGAAAACTTGGAAAATCTGCTAGCTAGATTTAAAATGTAAAATAATAAATAAAAAAAAATAATAATAAAAAATGATAAAACGCTTTCAAATAATGCTCCGAAGAACGACATAAAATGATAGATCTTCAGTTTGTATGTTAACATTTTTTCTCTTGAAATGTTTCTGCTTTTCCATGTTATTTAATTTAAAAAATGTTTAGGAATCATAGAAAACTTTTTTTCTTTATTATCTATGAAACCAATAATTTCTAGTGAGGATTTAAAACCGTTATCAAATGGGGGGGGGGGGGGTGTGTGTGTTAAAGTATGGACAATATAATTATAATAAATATAGGCCAATCCTAACAATTGCGGGGCCCTATGTGAAACGGATTGTGCGGGACACAGTCTGAATAGGGATAATGATAATATTTGAAAATTAAGATTTTGTACTAGAAAATAAATTCGTCATTGCATTTTATTTACAGTATATAGGCCTACAGTTCTTTACTCCCAAAATTGACTTGGAAGAGCACGTCGTACCATAACACAAGTGACACTAAACGAAATAAAAAATTATCACGCATAGGTTTGGCCACCCCAAGAGTATAACTTTGTCTATTTTTTCAGGAGATTTTAATAATTTTAGGAGAATTTCATGACTTTTTCGTATATTTTACAATTTTAGAAGATTAAGTTATAATAGTTTGATTGTAGGCTTATAATTTACACATAGAATTAGCGCGGGGCCTATGAAAGTGAGGGGCCCATTGTGGTCGCATAGGTTGCATTGACCTAAGGCCGGCCCTGAATATAATAGGCTACAATCGCATGATCTATTAAAGCAAATCCTACACGAGAGCACACGTCAGTGCCACATTGATAAGTTTTAAAAAAACAAAACTTTTTGACACATAACCGGATTTATGGCAGTGCAAGACTGAGCAGCCGCCCAGGGCTCGCCCTTATTTAGGGGTCTCCACATTACGAAAACATATTATTTGTAACAAAATATGCACAGTAAATATAAGTAAGAAAGAAAAAATAAAACATTTGCTAATGTAAGGGGAAACAAATGTATAGAATATAAGAATTACAAAATAAAGGAAATGAATTCGAACTCATCCCCAAAATTGGGCCCATGTGTTTAGCCCTTTCGGGACCCTAAATGTTCGCCCCTTACTAGCCCCCCACTAGGGCTTCATCTGGGCTACCGTTTGGGCCCACAACTCCTTCCCCTTACTGACCCCAAACGGGTTTCATAATTTTTTTTTTTCTGGACTCCTTGACTGAGCCCAATCTTAGCCCTAAGGGACCCCGTTTGGTCCATTGTTCATCTCCCGAACGGAGCTAGAGACGTGCAGATAACTATTATAACAACACTCCACAAATAGAGTGAAGAATTAGAACTGTTTAATTCATAACGGGAGCAGTCTCGTCTCAGTGACTATCATGTTACCTCTATGAAAGCCTAGCCTCAACTCTCTGTTAATCTACATAAGCTACAATCTCGTTTTGGATGAATGTCGCCTCTATCAGTCACCTAAGTCACCTAAAGTGCGTCTCTACACTACTTTAGTGTAGTAGCTTTAGCTACCATAAAACTAAATATATCTAGGTTTATGGTAATAGGCTTACTATTGCCTGCATTACGCACAGCAGCAGTATTTCTGACCAGCTGGGCTTTTGTAAGAAATAATTTGATCTTCTCAGGCCCTCACCAAAACAGAGTTTGATAATGATGGTAGTAGTAGGACCACTGTGTGTTATAAGCAACTTAATGATCACTTGTTTTGTAATTGTCATTTATGTGTTTAGTCGCAAGGCAGCGGAGGTTTGGATTCAGAGCTTTCCTTCGCCTAGGTGAGCGCCTGACCCAAAAAGAGTGACATCCATTACCACTTCCGATCATATAAAAGTTAAGAAACCTGTAGGCCTATCCCTTTCAAACCTTGTGATCTATGGGTGCTATTAGAGCATGGAATGGGTTGCCTGAGCTAGCCAGGAAAACCAGTGACTTGGCAGAATTTAAGTCATTGGTTAATATGCATGACTAAATGCATGACGCGTAGGACGTAATCATCTTCTTTTTTTGAAATAACGTCTGTATAATATAAGAAGATATAAGATGTAAAGCTCGTCTGTTTCTATGACCTTAGGTTAACGACCAAACACCTTTAGGTCTACACAAAATTCCCTAACATAGGCACAGATCTAATATATCTAATGTACTCATTAGAGCTACGTGGATTTAGTGACTATATCCTGACTCAAAATCCCGGCCTCCAGCGAGATCTGAACTCAGGACCTCTCGGTTCGGAAGACAAATGTTTTATAATTCGGCTACCCAGCGCCGGCCCACTGACGGATCCGGGGGAGAGGGCTGACCCGTGGGGTGGACGAATTTTTGCCTGTGTAGTTTGAAGCTTCTAATAGTCGTGAACAAAATGTCGAAACCTGTCTGTCTATCCACATGGGTCTACTGTGACTTTGTATAAAATCAATTCTCTTTGTAATCTTGTTTTTAAAAATAGGAACTGTCCATCTAAATATAATTAATTGCATTCTGGATTCTTGTTCAGTAGTCTCAATAGTCCCTGGGTTCGAACTCTGACCGCTTTTGTCTTGTGGGAGGTTTGGCTAGGCCAATAATAGAATATGCATTATCTGTTTGGGATCCCTCAACTTTAGGCTTAGGAAAACAAACTAGAACGTACACAAAATAGAGCAGTGACATTCATAACATAACACACGAATATTTACATTTGATTAGAGTAGGCTAACACCTTTAGAAAAATCACTAAATATAGAAACCCTTCAGCCATAGAAGACTTAAAAGTAAAGTAGCAATATATAGGCCTACAGAAAAAAATTAACCATAATCTTCAAATACAAAAAGAAAACCTAATAAAATACTCAGAAAGACACAAAAATAAAGAAATAAAGGCATATTCCTTGTTCCATATGCTATGAATAATTTGTACAAATATTAGAGCATATGGCATGGGTTGCCTAATTTTAGCTACGCCCCTATAATTCCAGAAGCTATGACTATGCTGGTAATAAGACTATTTTTATTTTTAGACTATAAAACAAATTGATTCTTCAATTCTAAAGGAACATTTTTCATTTGAAAGAAATGAAGGTCAGTGACAACAACAAATGAATGCGATGTTCATGCAAATAAAAACATCAACAAAGAGTGCTAAATTTAAGAAAGATTCTAGTCTAGACTCATCTAAATTCTAAGACTAAGGTAATCTAGATTGATAATCTGATAATCTACATCTAGTCTAATTATTATTATCTAGTTGTTGTCGAGCAGGCATAACGATTGATTAATTGATACTAAACTTTCTAAAGTAAAAGTCATAGATCTAGATTTTTTTTTATAGATCTAGTGATTATTTAATATTAGATGATAATAATAGATCTAATACTAAAAATAGACTAAATACTAAATAGATGATAGACTATAGTCTCTAGTCTAGATTGGATGATTTATAAGACTATTCTAGATTCAAGATCTATTTCTCTCTATGGCATTTTAGGTCTCGAGAGACGATCTTTTCCCTTTGCAAGATCTATAAGTCATTGGTTAATATAATAATAATATGCATACGGGTAGGACGTAATCATCTTCTTTTTTGAAGTCTGTATTATATAAGATAAGATAAGAAGATCTACTACTAGAGTCTGTATAATATTAATATATTATAAATATATACTTAGATATACTAGATTTACTAGTACTAGTTACTAGTGGTAGTCTAATAATAATTAAATAATATTAAGTTAACATTAACTTCTAGATCTAGACTATGTTTGTTTGTAAAATGTTTTACGTCTTTCGGATGTTCCTTCAGAGTTGAAGATAGTTTACTTCCTAGTCCAAACCTCCCGCAGGACAACCGGGGATGGGAGCGGGCAGGGTTTGAACCCGGGACCATCCATAAATCCAAACGACAGTCCAGTGCACAAACTGCATGACCAGGCAACCATCCTACCCCTAATCTAGTCTAGTCCTACAGTCTACAGTCAAGATCTAGACTAAATCTAAGTCTAATCAATGTCTAATGATGATCTAGAGAAGGTAATTCACTAGTCAAATTGTTAAATGCTGTTCACCTCCGATTAGTGGTCTTACTGTAGACAATAGGCTCATAAACCTACACTCAAAAACTCTACCAATACATCACAAATTATTATTAAGTAAGTCCTCTTTTTTGAAAGATTCACAAGAAAATTTCTAGAGTAGTCTAGAGTTATTTTGATGTGTAAGAACAATGTCATTCATGATTCAAATATAGTTACACTTTGCTCAAGCTGGCATATCAGCAACTTTTGTCAAATTTTTTTTGCAATTCAATCATTTGTCTAAATTTTTCAGATGATACTTTCAGTCTTACAAATCTTTATTTGGGACATCATATTTGGTGTCAAAGATTCATTAAGTGGTTGGTGGGTTGCCTTAAAGTGCTGGCGCGATGAAGCAAGGCTTATATCCAACAGGCCATCTCCACCAAAAAGATTCTCAGAGATAGCAAAAAAGAGAAACGAGCAGTTGAAAAAACAAGAACCTGAAGGGTAATATATCTCTATGCTATGTTTCTCACATTTTTCTCATATTTTTCACTTGAGTCAAGATTTGATTCTTAACTTTGTGTGATTGTGTGATATTTTGTTATACAGGACAATGAAAGACATCATATGGAACACGGTCACCACAGCAGGTGTAGCACTCTTGGTAAGTGGTATAATGTTAATTCAGGGCTGCAGAATCTAAAAGTTTATATATTATTGACCTATGATGAATTGACTTGTAAAAGCCCACAAGTTTATAAATTAACTTGTGATGATTTGACTTGTAAAAGCCGAGAAAAATGAACACTCTTGATACCATATTTAGGTGTAGACAAAACAAAATATTAGGGTACCAATTCATGAAACTGGATTCAGTAAATTTTGGTTGAGGCGTTTGGCCAGCATTAAACTAGATAGTTTTATTGTTCTGATTGTTCACTGTTTTACTAGAAAAAAAAATTTTAAAAAGATTTTTTTTTTTTTTAATCCTAAGACATAATTGCAATTCTTATGTTAACATGGATAACTAAAATTTTGCTTATACAGTGCTCAAACTCTATATTTCTTATAAACTAGCAACATGAGAGTTTTTGCCTAATTTTATAATCCTTTTTTTTCCTCACTTCTTGGTTTAAAGATGTCAAAGTCAGTGTATCTTTTTTACAAAGCTTGCTTATTCTGTCTGTCTGTCTGGTAAAAAATTGCCAGCACAACGATCATCCGCCGTAACTTTTTCCCCAACTATTGTCTGGTAACTATTAGAGCTGGGTCAACTCAGAGGAGCCCTGAAGATCTCGAAATGTTAAATCCCAATCTTCACCAGGATTCGAATCAAAGACCCCTGGTTTGGTAGTTAAGTGCTTTACCACTCAACCACTGTGCCTCTGGGTAAGACCATCACTCTCTGTCAAATTCTTGCAGCAACCTGACCCCAAATCCTGATGATGCTGATGCTTCATCCATTTTTATACAGTCAGCATGGAAAAGAGGCCAGTGCTGAAGTCTGGGCAGTCCATCAATAGTAAATTTACTGCCCTGGTTTTTCACAAGCATTGGAGAAGTCATTTCATTTGTGAAAGAAATTAGTGTTAATATCTGAGTTAACAAAGTTAATGTTAGATTGCATATATTCTTCCTTTATTCTTTTTAATGATTTTTTAAAAATGGTTTCAGATAACTTTCCTCATACAGTCTGGATGTTCTTATATCGGCAGCTTTTTTGGTAATTATTAAAACTATTCTAGAAATACTTTTTACTTTTGTGGGTAGCTAATTTTAAAAAATTATTTTGATTAGAGTGGAAGTTTACTAAAAAAAAAAAAACTGCAATCTTATTGAATTAGGTTTTGGAAAAATTGAGTCAAATGATTAACCTAATTACATAGCCCCTTTAATTTTACTCTCTCTGAAACCTGAAGTTTAGAGAGTGATAATGATGGATTGAAAGAGTTATTGGCTGCTGTGACATTTGTCTGGACTTTATACTTGGCCCTGCCAGGTAAAAATTATTATGTGGGCATTGAAGATGTTACATATGGATAAAAGCATTGGTTAGACCAAAATTAGAATATTTGTCTTCTGTTTGTGACCTTTCAGTTTAAGAAAACATAAAGAATCCAGAGCTAATGCGTAATAGAGTAAAACCATTTGTACAATCACTAATGAGTCATGTTAGAGACACTCTATGACAGAATGCTAAAAAGTAAAGTATCAATCATACATAAAATGCTGAACCCTAATTAACAAATGCTAAAACACATCCTAATTAAATACTCAGAGACCACAAAGATAAAGGCATATTTCTTATTCCGTATACTGGCATTAGAGCATGGAACAAGTTGTCTGAATCAGCCAGGAAAGCCAATGACTTGTGTTAGGTGCTTCCACTTTGACTTATGCAGATAAACCAACGAAATCCAATAACACCAACAAAATCCAATAACACCAGCGAATATAAGTTAATTGACGCTGATACTGAACAAGAAGTTTAATAGCAATGAAGGGAACCTTCTAAAGTCAACTAACTCTCTACGTTCATAACAAGCTTCCTATCTCTAAGGGGTCCTAAAGAAGTCTGTTTACATGGGTTGATATTTTGCTCTGCCTAAAACCTAGTCTTATTTTTACTAGTCACGCCATTGTCTCTAAGTCAAAATTTCCCCTATTTCCGAAACAAATAACTAATTCCTAATCTTGACATAACACTTAGCAGTGTTTAAGTCTCTAATTGACACATCAATAAGCATTAGACTATTTGTCTTCTTCTTTGAAGGTACATCTATAAGATAATATCATCAAACAAGTTTATCAAAGTTTGCAAACCTCTAGGGTATTTTTACCTTAAGGTTAGATTGATGGTGATAATTGTATATTGATAGTTTATTTTAGAGTCGGTTACATTTAAAAAGTAATAATTATCATTAGCATTAATTAAAAATGACTGGACTTAATTTTTTACAAAGCTTATATCAACTCACTCTGTCTGTCTGGTAATTATTTTGAACACCTTATTTCTCCCACTTCACAATATCTGTTTGGGTCCCCTCAACTCAAGAAAACATTGAGAAACTGTAACAGACACAAAATAGAGCAGTGAGCATCATAACAAACAAATATTCACATTTGACTAGAGTAACACCTTTAGTAAAATCACTAAATTTAGAAAGCCTTCAGGACAGAAGACTCAAAAATAAAGTAGCAACTATACATAAAACACTGAACATTATCTTCAAATACAAAAAAACAAAACCTAATAAAATACACAGAAAGACACAAAGTTAAAGGCAAATTCCTTGTTCCATATGCTTGGAGAAATTTGTACAAATGCTCCTTCTTCTCAAGTGCTATTAGAGCATGTAATGGATTGACTGAGTCAGCCAGAAAAACCAGTGATTTGCCAGAATTTAAGTCATTGATTAACATGCATGACTAGATTGACCTAGGGACACACATAGGATGTAATCACTTTTTTTTTTTTTTGAACTAAGGACTGTATTTTATATGATAAGATGGCTGCAAATATGAAGTTATTCTTCTTAGATAAGCTTTTTTTTTTAAAAAGTATTTTTCTTATTAGACTTGCTCTTTTCCAGGAGATAGTTTTGCTAGCAGCTTTGCAATCTCAGAATACATTTTACACTTCTTGTGGTGGTTTCCCAGCATGGCTGTGATCAAGCTAACCAGCATCATCAACAACAATGTAAGTTGTATACTGCAAATCCACTGCTCTAGTCACTCAGAGAGATTATCCATTTAAACAGTGTGGCATCCATTGTTAATAATATAATATTGGGTATAGATGGATGTTTATATGGACCCCAAAAGTAAAGTGTTCTATGAAGCTGGTCCTTCAATATATATAATATATACAATAGGCTCGATTAGAGGTGAGTGGCACTTATAAATGATGGAGCTGTTACCTAGGCTGACTATTTTAAGTTAATTTAGTATGAACCAAGTCTGTACTAACAATCAACATTGGCGCAAGAAAGTCACAGGATTTATTTACAAGACCATTTCACATATGCAATATGATATATTTTCAATAATAATAATAATCAATTAAATGATCCAAGTACTTCTGATGGCACGTTGGTGTTTGCACTTGGATATCAAACTCGGTTATTTCAGTTGAAGCATAAGTAAGTAGTCAATAGGCTTAGACATTACCCCTGTGTGCTACCAATACCACATCAGAAAAAAATTATATCCCCATCATACACAACTCCTGACCAGAACCAGATCAGCCAATCCAACTAACTACTGGTCTAATACACATTAACTTCCCCTGAGTAATTAAAACTAGGTTAAAACACAACTCACAACAAAATAAATGAACAAACATTCACACTCGGACATTTTACACACCCCTGCTCCTGACAGCTTCATTAATGAAATTGTTTGAAATAAAATTGTTTTATCTTTGTTTAGGAAGTGGCAGACAAAGTGTTTGCATTTAAGTATGGTAAACCAAAGTCAACATCCATTGGTACTAACATTAGTGAGTTCATCTTCAGCAGTATTTATCAATTTATTTTTATCATTCAGGTACAATTTTTACTCTCCATTTTGAAATAGTCTTTCTTTAATTCTTACATTTAATTTTAAAAGACCATTATTTCAACTATAACAGACTATTAGACACTTACTTTTTTTTTTTAAAGACCATTATTTCCACTATAACAGACTATTAGACACTTACTTTTTTTTTTTAAAGACCATTATTTCAATTATAACAGACTATTAGACACTTACTTTTTTTTTAAAGACCATTATTTCAATTTTAACAGACTATTAGACACTTACTTTTTTTTTTTAAAGACCATTATTTCAATTATAACAGACTATTAGACACTTACTTTTTTTTTTAAAAGACCTTATTTTGAAATTTTTCTGTTGTGTGTAAATCAGAGGCGCAGGAGCTGAGTGGTAAAGCCGTTTGGCTCAAATCCTAGTGAAGACTGGGATTTTTACTTTGGAATCTTCAGGAAGCCTCTGAGTCCAACCAGGTTTAATAGGGACCTTACATTAGTTGGGGAAAAGTAAAGGTGGTTGGTCGTTGTGCTGGCCACATGACACCCTCATTTACCGTGGGTCATAGAAACCTGACCTTTACATCATCTGTCTCATAGATCACTAGGTCTGATAGGGGAACTTTTTTTTTAATGTGTAAATCACATTTACTAGTGCTCAACTATTGAGGCATAAGCACAAACTAGTGTTGCTAATGTTAGTTCCTAATTATTAAGATTAAAAGGTGCTTAATTATTTTTTTCTGTATATTTTAAAATTTTATTCAAAAGAGTAGAAACTAGTCATTCTTTCACATAAATATTATTTTGTTGTTGTTGTTGTCATTTTAATAATCGACAATATCGTAATATGTTACTTTTAATACTACTATAATACTATAATGATACTATAATAATAAATTATTTAATCACTAAATTTCTGCATATATTTTAAAGCCATGATCACAATGAATGTTTAAACTAAGCATTTAAATTACTGTTGTTATTTTTTAAAAACGTTTATTTCTTTTTTTTTCTGGTATCAATTTATACACTTTTAAAATAAGATGCTTATATTTCGTAAACTAAAATTATAAAAAAAAAATAATTAAAATTTCTTTCTAATTGATTATTGATTTTTTTGTTAGGTTTTTTTACTAACATTTAAAATGATTACTCTATCTTCTCTGTCAAAGGCTAGCATCGTCTGTGCCATGATTCCCTGGGCGTGGCTAGCAGGCTTGTTTGAGTGGCTCCATTACTCACTTTTTTACGCATTGTATGCATTTGAATACAAGTGGACATTGCTTGGTAAGACTAAAACATATCTTGTATAGTTTTATGAGACTTGAAAACAGATATAACCAAATAGTGTGCTTCAATTATAGTAGTACAAAACAAAGAGTGACAATTTAAAAAGGAGCATTCTCACTGTATTACAGTGAACAAATAGTATACAATATTTATTATTTATACATTGTTTTTTAACACACATATTAATTGGATTTATAAATTTTGGATGTTCCTTCAGATTTGTAGATACATGCATACTAGCCCAAAGCAGGGTTTGACCCTGCTACCATCATGGCCATTGAACGATAGTCCAGAATGCATACTACATGACCAAGCAGCCACCCTGACCCACCCATCCATTTGAGAGAAGTGGCATATAAAAGGGTTGTGTTGCAAGCAGTTAAGACAGTTTTGACAGGATTTTCCTTCTCAATTTATTCCTTATCATAGATTTGTTGAGCAGTCAATTATGTTACTTGATGTATATGTAATCTAGCATTCAGCCTCTCAAATTTACTGACTTCTTTGTTTTTGCTCTTAAAGGTATACCAGGGTATACCAGAGTGGCACATCTGGAAAACAACTGGCCATACTATTTAGCCTTCGGCTTGCCTATACATTTGGCAGTAGGATACTGGGAGTCTCTTTATACCAGGTAGGAATGCATTTTATCTAGACTTTATATTTATGCTCTTGTTTTATCAACCCCTTAACTTTTATTGTATGTAAAACTGAGACAGATGGTGTGAGGTCAAGACAAACAACCCTTTCACTGGATTACAGGATAAGTAAGGTTTTCTTCGAGAATTACAGATCCATATGTCCTGGATAGCTGCCTTGTTGTGTGGTATGCATGCTGGACTATTGTTCAGTCGTTTGATGGACGTCCTGGGCTCATACCCTGCCCACTGCCATCCCTCGTCTGCGGGAGGTTAGGGACTAGGAAGTAGATTAACTTCAACTCTGAAGAAACATCCGAAACATGTAAAACGTTTTACACCAAACGCAGAGCAGGAGAAACAGAATTGATCTCCTTCTGTTACCTACAATAAGCAAGACTGTTTGTTTGGCCAGCACTGCTGAAGCAATCTGATATTAAAAGACTCGGCATTCCAGTACCACCTCATCGTGGTTGTCAGGTGAACACTCCGCTCTTATGGAGTGGCCAAGAGTACTGGTTGCTTGCCGCTGATGAATGAGCAGCCGGCAAGTGTAAAAGGAAATCAAAGGGGTTATGTCCAGCCCCCCCCTGTGGGGCTCCGGGGCAACGGTGAGTAAGAGACCTAACGGGATCTCCGAAAAGCGGACAGCGCTGGACACCAACTCCTGGTTCTCCTGGAACTCGACAGATTCGCGGGTCTCTCATTGGATAAAGACTGGGCTGACTGGCGCGGCCTTAGCGGGCTGTGTCGGGCGGACTGGTTGGCGTCCACAAGCTAGGCTCTAACTAGCCCGTCCCCTGTGAGGTAGTAGAGGAACGCGCTTCCCAATAAACAGTTTCGATACTGGGGATATCGAGCAATCCTCACACAACCACTCCTCTCGTAAGCGAGCTCTTGCCATACGGAGGTGGTGACCAGTGGTGCGGACTTCCCACACCCAAAGATCTCGGACCCTCTTGCAGGCCCTGTGCACACTACTTTCTAATCGGCAATAACTAAGGCCACCAACGGTCTTCAACTTCTATGCAAACATGAATATTACACATCAAACCAGAAAACCCGGGTACGAGCAGACCCAAACAGGCTCCGTCGCGCGGGTAGTGGGCGGCAGACCCTACAACGAAAAATCCTCTACTACTCGCCCCGTGGTTCCGATCCGGCGGAACCTGTCGAACCACGATAAATTAGCGAAGTTTCCCCCTCTCAAGAAAAAGCCCTCTTCCCAGGCTACACTGCATACGTTCTTCCCTCGGAAGAACGCTAGCCAAGGTGTGGCTAGCCCACTACACCAACCTGGTGATCATGTCCCCCACCAGGCCAAACCAACTATTACCACCCAAAAGGCCCAACCGACTATGACCAATGAAACAAGGACCATCGGTCCTCCAAAATATCAACCATTACAACGGTTTGCCGCTTCCAGTCCTAAACCCTTAGGGAGCGATAAACTTAGCCAGATAAAAGTACTTCAACTCAATATCTGTGGATTAATACCCAAGATATTAGAGCTCACAAAACTCCTCCACGAGAGGGCAATAGACATCGCGCTCTTGCAGGAGACTTTGGTAGGCAAGAAGGGAAGTAACCACATCAGTGGCTACACAGCTTATAAATGTAAATGCGATGAGTGCCGTGGAATTATCACATATGTAAGAAACGGCATGACAGTTTCACAAAACCCTGGCCCTCAAAGCGGGCGTACCGACGCCATCTCGCTTGATATATTCAAAGCTGGTAGAAAACTTACCGTCATTAACTGCTATAATCCGCCAAAACACGAACTTGCCATTAACCTCGGCAATAAGAATATTCTATCTAAAACTCTATTAGCTGGGGACCTAAATGCCAAGTCTCCTGCATGGGGCTATGACACAACCGACTCCTCGGGCCAAAAAGTCCAAGAAATTCTCAACACTACGAACTTATTTTGCCTGCAAAATAAACATAGCCCGCCAACCCTCCTACACACTGGCAACGGGTCTCTGACGAGACCTGATCTAACTCTAATCTCTGCAGATCTAGAGGGGAAAACCACAATTAATGTGCTTGAGGATGTTGGAAGTGATCATAGGCCCATTGAAATCACTATTGCTCTCTCAGAGGCCAGGGGTGTAGCCACTAAACGGCCCAAAAAATGGAGCTACACTAAGGCTGACTGGCCAGCTTACGGGGCGGCTGTCGACGGTGGAGGAAGGGACAGTCGACACCTAATACGGCGAAATCACTGCAGCGATTTTGTGTGCGGCTAGGAAGTATATCCCGCGGATCTATCCCGGCATATGGCATAGACCCGCCTGGTCCCGAGAATTAGACCGAATAGTCAGGGCCAGGAAACGGGCAAGGCGCAGAGCACAAAGAAAGGGGACCCCCGAATGCCGCAGGGAGTTCAATGCATTATGCCGGAAGGCCAGCGAGGTGGCCCAACGTGTACGGGCGGACCACTGGAGGGATGCCTGTGCCGGGCTGGATCTTCGGGATACCTCCAAAGCCTGGCGTCTTCTTCGCAATCTTGAGGCCAAAGATTCGGCGCGTACAGCCACCCCATTATTGTCACCCAGTGGGGATCGAGTGGCAAAAGATCAAAAAATGGCAGACTTGCTTAACAAATATTTCGCTTCAATAAGCAAGTCCGAAAAGAAGACAGCCACGCCTATAGCCCTCAACAAGGAGCGAAAAGACTCGAGAGGGAGCCGGATGGGTCGGGAGACCTAGACACGTGCAATGCGCCCTTCTGCTGTGCTGAGCTGGATAGCAAAGTGCAAAAACAGACAAGGTTACTCCTGAGATGGTAAAACACCTCGGGGGTATTGCGAAAGACAAGCTCCTTGAGTTTGCGAATCGGACCTGGGTAGAGTCCAGACTACCCAGGGCCTGGCGCTGTGCTACCATTGTTCCAATACTAAAAAAGGGCAAAGACGCGACTAACGTTGAGTCCTACAGACCCATATCCCTGACCTCCACTATCGGCAAGATAGTAGAACAGATGGTCAGCGAGCGACTCGTGTGGAGCTTTGAGAGTGCCGGTATCCTAGCGCCAGAGCAGTCTGGCTTTAGGGCAGGCTTGAGCCCGATCGACCAGGTCACAGTGGCCAATGGGTTCCAGAGGGCCGAGAGCACATATGCAGTATTTATAGACCTAAAACAGGCTTATGACCGAGTGTGGAAGCAAGGCCTCTATCTTAAGCCTAGAGCCATGGGCGTACACGGGCGGACCTATAACTGGATAAAACAGTTCCTAACTGAGAGGAAAACACGAACGCAGTTCCAGTACTCTCTAAGTGGGGAAAACACCCCAATCAGAGGGTTACCCCAGCGATCCGCCCTCTCATGTATCCTTTTCATGGCCTATCTTAACGATTTGCCCAGCTCACTCCGATGTCGCAAACTGCTATATGCTGATGATATTGTCCTCTGGTCAACCGGGAAGAAAGCTGACCAACTACAGGCAGCATTACAAGCCGACCTCCATACCATCTTCTTGTATTGTTCAAAATGGCAGATACGAATCAACGTTGCCAAAACGACCTGGTGCCTGTTCAGCCTGGGAATCGACATTCTTGGGGCCCCATTCGAGCTCCAACTCGGTGGGCTGCGACTCCAACGTGAAAACAAAATATCTAGGAGTTACCCTAGATAGAAAGCTCTCAATGCACTTGCACATCCAGGATGTTGAAAGAAAAGCCTCGGAGAAGTTGGGGTTACTCAGAAAGCTAGCCAGTACCAAGTGGGGCGCCCGAGCTGACATGCTACGCACTCTGTACACGGGGGCTGTCAGATCCCAAATCGAGTACAGCCTGCCCGTGCAGGTGTACGCAAGCAAGACGACCCTCGAATCACTCGATCGTGTACAGGCCGCTGCAGAAATCATGTCCAACGTGGCTCCTCTCAGCCTGAGGAGAGAACGCGCCGTGCTAACGGCCCTGGAACGCTACAAAAGGGGCGAACCAGGGCTACCGACCCATACATTAGTCACTCGGTGGAGAGTTAAAAACAGGATAACACGGACATCATTTATGCACTGCGCAACAAATTTGAGTGCTCAAGCTGGCCTCTCCACTGACCGGGTCCCAATCCGCCCTGGAGGAGACAGCCCATCCCTCCCATAAATCTAACCATACACGGGTTGGAGGGGGCCACAAAACGACACACACACCCGGATTTACTAAGAAAAATGGCAATGGACACATTAAAGACCTACCCGGCCAATGCCATTTACTGCTATACAGACGGGTCGGTCATGAAGGACCCTGTAAGAGCTGGGTATGGGGCCTATATCTGTTACCCAGATCACGAACCAGACAAGCTGTCAGGCACATGCGACCTCGCTGCATGCAGCTTTGATGCTGAATTAACGGCGATAACTAACACACTCAATTACCTGCTCCAAAAATTGCGTGAAAAGATAACCGTTGCGACTACCGTTGTAATGGTTACCGATTCCCAATCCTGCCTCCAAGCCATGGCTGGCTTAGGGGGAAAGTCCAAACTGGTGGAAGAGGCATTAGGCGCCGCAAAAAACATCCGCCTACTTCTTGGAGCTGTCATCTTTATGCAGTGGGTGCCCTCGCACTGCGGCGTGAGGGGCAATGCCGTGGCTGATGCTCTAGCTCGAGAAGGAGCGCTGGCCGTGCCCACTTTCGACCACCAAGTACATTTCAACAGGCTACTACAGTTATACGAGAGCGGGAACATGAGAAGTGGTTGAAATCCTGGGATGACTCCAACACTGCCAGGGGAGTCTGGCAGCACATGCGTCGCACAAATCGAGAGGACTCATGGTGGAGGCTAAAAAGGTCGGAACAAACAACAGTGGCGCACGGGACACTGCCCAATAGGTGCGTACTTCGCCCGGTTTCGACCAAATTATGATGCCCGTTGCCGACACTGCGGGGAATCAGAAGAGACAGTGGCGCACGTCTTGCAAGAGTGTCCGCAGCTCCGCGAGCTGCGGGAAGACGTATCCGGTGGTCCGCTATGTTTGTATGGAAGCTATGAGGCACTACGCCAAACAGCAGAGTTCTTTACCAAGGCACTACGGCAGTCCTAGGTCTCCCTGCCTTGTCACCAATTGGAGTTCATCTCAGATATTAAAAGATGTTTACGCTCTTCATGTTTTCAGAACAATTTTAGACCTGCTGCAGAATTTAAACTTGAGAACTTCATATTAGCAGTAACAACCCCTAGCTCTAGATTGCATTTCATTTTGTTTGTTTGTTAAACATCTGTTTTGATTAGCTATATAAAAGTTTTTACAGAAGCAAAACACATCTATTTTTTTTAACCAACTCACTCCATCTGTCTTTCTGGTCAGAATCTTTGCACGTTCTATGTACCACTTCCCATTCTGAGATCAAGTTAAAACTGTGCACAATTATTCATTGTCATTGACAACACATGAAACAATATAAAAAAAATTAAACAATTATTCAAGTAGTCATAACTTATTCATTTTGTTTTTTATGGAAAATGTACTATATCAGGGTTAGGAAACCAGTAACAATCCCTACAGTCAAACCCTGACCAACAAGCACAGCCTTTAAACACCAATCATTGGACTAATAAAACCTTTTATTTTTACAAGCACTTGAATAGCTCATGGCAAAGCATGTTGGCCTTTCATCATGGAGGCTCAAATTGGAATTTAGACTTGACGAACTTTTTAAAATTTTAAATTGCTTTTGAAAAGGCAGCAAAGTTTGGCTAATTAAAAACAATAAATTAATATATTTCCAATTTATTATTATTAGTCTATACCTATTAAAAATTAATGACACAGTTAATTCAAAATATGTATTGCAATTTCACTTAATATAAGCCTGGTTTTAATTTTTTTTTTATTAAACTTGTTTTTGTTTCAGGACCATGGCTTTCACGTTAATATTTCCATTCAGTATATTAGGAGCTACTGCTGCGGGGCCACCTAGAGAATTGTTGTAAGTAGGAGAACTATCTTCAATCCAAGTTAGATGTGATCTTGGATCATCTTGATTAGATTGATGTTTGGCAACCCTGAATTTGAAATAGGATAATGCATCTAAATTAACATAATGCTGAGAGCATTTCGTTTGAAGATGTAATATTTAGTGAGCTGAGTATTCTTGGTTTGAGTGGGGATTAAAAAACACCACTCCAACATCTGTCAAGTTAATTGATATGATATACGTTGGAGCCCGATGACAATGATGTCTTGATGTTACAATGAGATGTTATAATTTTTTTATAGATCTCTCCTTTTTTTTTACAATTTCTGAATTCTCAAAACAACATCATGATGCCGGAGATACTACTTAAAGTTTGAACTCAAAACTGAAATCTTCTTTTCAGTTAATACAAAGCTTTAATTCTGGAACTAGGAATCACTTTAATAATATGCACATTACATAAATATACAATACAATTCAATTTAAATTATTTTACTCAAGTTGTCACTCTCTCCCAAATGAATATATGTCCTTTAAAGGGAAACTCCGATAGTTTTTCAAATTTGAGTTATTGACATATTTAAATTCTGCGTAAAAAGTTGTAATAGTATACATCATATCATTTTTTATTTAAATGCTTAGAAAATTTTATATTTAATAATTTAGTCAGTAAATTCTTGACATCTAAAAAAACCGGGATTCCTTGAGATTTTGTTTTAAGTTATTTCATGCGTCACTTCCCTAAACAATACTGAAAGAGAAACTTGATTTAACCAATCGTATCGCTTCATTCTTACAGTAGCTGTTAGGCTTAGTGATGGCCTAGTCCAGAGCTATGATACAGTTATATATATAAACATGTATAGATATATCCTAAAGCATTAGGATAATAAATTAACCAACTTAAGAAAAAAAGTAACATTTTCATCTAAGCCTCTCCCTATCCCAAGAAGTAAATAGATCGTGTGTTGGAATGATTCGAACAAGCTGGTCAGTGTAAGGCTAGTCGAGACTACGTGTAGTCGGTCATGACAAGAAAACCAAGCGATAGTGTTTGTTGTGTGTTGAGTGGTCTGGCGAGAAAATACACATTGCCGTGATTAGTCCAGCATGTAAATCTACTTTTAATACGCATTTTTTCTTTGCTCACAAGATCTAGATCTAACTGCATAGACCAAGATATATTTCTTTTACGAAAATGTAAACTTTGCTGTATGGTCTTCTATTATACAATAAGTCAATAGATTAAAACACCTTTGTGACGTCACATAGAAACCCTGTGAAAGTCTGACTGTTTTGGATGCGCAGGAAAATTACGTCGGAAAAACATCAAATACTAAGTTATTATTGCAAAGAAAAGAAGAGTATATTATTATCTGTCAATCAAAACACATATCATATCAAAAATTGTCAAAACCATCGGAGTTTCCCTTTAGATACTACCTTTTTCCCCTTTTCTTGTAGCGTCCAAACTATTTTTTAGAGCTAATGGAAAAACCGTCATCGTTCTAAATAAACTTATTATTAATCATCAGCAACATATGACCATGACCTCGCGCTGCAGAAATATAATCTAAAAATAAACTTAATGCCACAGCCTTACGTTGCTTGACATTAATCTTATGTTGCTTTGAGGTGATGAAGAGTTTGCTCTAATTAACAACATTTTGTATGTGTGTTGGGGGGGGGGGGGGGGTTAACTAATAGTTTTTCTCAAGTTAATAAAAAGCATTTTAAAAAATTATTATATTACAAGCTTGTTACAATTTTCCAATAAAATGACTGCTCATGGATTGTTTCTCAGTAAAGTAATAGAAACGTGCTTTTCAAGTGCTTTTTTAAAATCACTTTTTTTGGAACATTTTCCATTAGTAGTCAACTGAGAAACTTTTCCTCTGACTCGCTGTTTTTCAATGAACAGCTTATTTCATTGATGAACCCTCAGAACCTCAGTATTTTCTGTTGAAGTATTGTTTATCTCTGGCTTGCATTCTAGTGGAGATTTTCAAGCTCAACTATACAATGTCAAGGATGCTAAATAGAATTTTACAGTTACCAACTACTCAAAAAAGAATTGGGCTATAATTTTGAACAGTGTTTCAATACTTAGCAGTTGATCTTCATATCATTTATTCTTTATTACCATTAGTTAGGTACCAATTTGTTCTTCAATAAGTTTTGAAGTCCAAGAGTGAAAGTCAAATGAAATTAGAAGAGCTTAGCAAATTTGATTCTACAGGGGCTAAAAAAGTGCTCAAAAATAATCATGTAAAAAAAAAAAGCTAGCTTATCAACACTTCCTTTATTTTGTACACCAGATACACCAAAAATTTAGCTAGTTATAGTTTTTCCACCCTGCAACAAAATCTCCACTACCTTAGCTGTCTCTGGTAATTTCTTAACTAATTCAAATCCTGCTCATGTTCTAGCCTGAGTTACTTTATACGTAACCTTTTCCTGACAGGGAAATACTGATTAGCCTCACGTAATGACCAAAGAAACAATTTATATACCTACTTAATCCACTTTCTAGAACTTTTTGTTTACTGTCCACAGTCTGTTCCCCCTCCATCTTATGTTCCCAGCTGTCTATGTAACTAATGAAATGTACAAATTGTTTGGAAGAACTAGCAGCTCGTCAAAGGTAAGTAAGCGTTCTGTTTATAGTACCTGAAACAAGTTCTGAACAAATGCTTATATGAAGGTTAAAGGGAAACCCCTGATGGTTTTTCAAATTTGAGTTATCGACATATTTAAATTCTGCGTAAAAATTGTGCTATTGGCATATTTTAATTCTGTAAAAAGTTGTAATAGTAAACATTTTACCATTTTTTGTTTAAATGCTTAGAAACATATATATTTAATAAATTAGTAAATTCTTGACATCTAAACAAAAAAATAGGGTTCTTTGAGATTTTGTTTTAAGGTTAGACGTACGTCTCTTTCCTTAACAATACTGAAAGTAAATCTAGATCTAACCAATTGTATCGCTTCATTCTTACAGTAGCTGTTAGTCTTAGTGATGGACTAGCCCATAGCTATGGTACAGTTATATATGTATATATATATCTAAAAGCATCAGGATAACCAACTCGAGAAAAGAAAGTAACATTTTCATCTACACCCTTTCCTGTCCCAATAAATAAATAGATCGTGTGTCTGACTGATTCTAACAAACTGGTCAGTGTAAGGATAGCCCTGGCTACATGAAGTCAGTCATGACAAGACAACCAAGAAATGGTGTTTGTTATGTGTTGAGTGGTGTAGCGAGAAAATACACACTGCCATTGTTAGTCAAGCATGTCGATCTACCTTAACACAAATTTTTTCTATGCTTACAAGAACTAGATCTAACTGCATTGACCTAGATCTATTTCTTTTACTAAGTTATTATTGAAATAAAGCAAAAAGAATAATATATTCATTGTCTGTAAATCAAAACACATATTATATCAAAAATTGTCAAAACTATTGGAGTTTCCCTTTAAATCAAGGCTTATTATGTATACTCCTATTATATCCATGTGTTCATCTACTCAATGATGCTTATTGGAGATATAAGTAATGTTCTGTGTTCATCTACTCAATGATGCTTATTGGAGATATAAGTAATGTTGAATTGTTGGTCAACCTGGCTAGTGTAACCATTTCCCTGTAAAGGATTATTGAAACAAAAGAGTTCTTGTATGGGTTTTTTTTTTCCTTTCTTTCTTGATAAATATGTGAAGCTATTGTGAGCATTGTGAGTTGTGTTTTGTTTGTTATGTACTGATATAAGATTTTATAAGTAACTTTTTTGTATGTGTTTGGGTATTTTGCATATGTATATTTATGTTTTTTGATGTGACCTATATAACTAAATGAAATAGTTCAGAATCTATTTGGATAGAGCTAAAACATTCAATGTGCATTTGTTTTCCCTGCAGGTGCCAAAGAGTTCATAAATCTTTCAGAACTATGTGAACCAAGCCCAGACAGAAAACTAGTAACATACTGTAAATGTATTATCTTGAGTCAGCCAGCAACTTTTGAGAACCCTGAGTCTTTCATAGAATATTTTAACTTTTTAACTGTGTCAGTTTTAAAGGACATTTTATTTTTGTGTTTGGTTGATTTTTGCAAACCATCTGATGCCATGAAGCAGTATGGCAATAGCTAAATGGTAGCTTTTAACTTCATAATAATTGTCTTAATTAACAACAAAAGTGGCCAGTTTTCTTAGTAAAATTAATGTAAAATATTTAAACTTTGCTGCAATGATCATACGTTGATTAGGTTGGGTGTATTATTAAGTTTTAGAAAGTTTAAGATGTATATTTACAAGGATGAAAAATTAAGATGCTCACTTGTAGACTAATTTTGAAAGTTCCTGGTTGCATGAATTTCTGAGATAAGATTTAGATTAACACATAGATATGTATTGGGCATGATTATCTTATCTTTAGATGAAACATCTGTAGTTTATAAGATTAAACTAGATTATAACAGGGATATTCAGGGGATGTAATTGTCTTCTACTTTGAAGGAACATCTGAAATTTATAAGATAAGATAAGAGCTTAGAAAGGATGAGTATAAAAATAAGCTCAACTTTCATGTAAATAAGAGAAAATGTATTTATTTATTTAGTTACCCATGTAAAGATATGGGCACCCAATAACACATCTCGTGTGATTCCATTTCTTGCGTTATTTTCAATGAAATATTCAAGTTGTGAAATGTAAACATAAGCACAATTGACCTACTTTAATGCAGGCATGAGGACATCAATATTTAATCAATATTGTTTTTGTACAGTAGTTTCGCTGAGCTTGACAATTGTAGTCAAACTGAATTTCCATTAGATTGGATCAATAAAAATTATCTAATGTTAACATAAATCATCCAAGTTCAAAGTTGCTAGTTAAATTTTTGATTATGAACCAAAAAACTGTAGCCTCTGCTAGATGAAACTAATTCATTAAGCACTTTGAAAGCTTGTGTTTGTATTACATAGTTGCTAGTTAGACATTTTGTTTTTTGGTCAAATATGTGTAGGTCTTGTACACAAAAAAAAAAATGGACATGAAAATGACCTTTAACTTTCTAATACTAAAGAAAAAAATTATTATAACAGCATAACAGAAGCATAAGGCTAAACACTGAACAGTTACAAATGAAAACATTATTAGTCTTGTAAAGTATGGACCCATCATGATGTATTGTGACTTGTGTAACTCAAGTTAATGATAAAATGATTCACACAAGGAATGAAACAAAATTTTGAGCTTGAATGAAACACTATCGATAATGTCGCAGTCTCATTACAATGGTTCTCTATGATAGCATTAACCCTTTCTCTCCTACCTGGCGATACCAACATTGATTTGACCCCAATAAATGAATTTTTGGTTTTATAAACTTTAATTTGTGTTATATAAAAGAAAGAAAGCGATAGAAATGTCTAAACTGCCTTACATCCGTGAGCTTTTTAGTAAGCTACTTGAACGGTGTTGGTTATTTCAGCTGTGATTAATAGATTTGAAACACTATTTTTGTCTCTTTATGACTTTTTTTTTTGTAAATTAAGTTTCTGTTGTTCCGCTCTGCTGTTTTCTTTCCATTAGTATTTTTATTTTTACCTACTTTAAGCTTTTTTAGTTGTGTTGACTCTCATTTCTGTTTTTGCGGATGTCAACTACAATAAACAATATCATTTAATTTTATTCTGTGGTCATATATTTTTTAAAATGCTTATCTGTACTTAGCCTTTTTTTTTTAGCATTTACTTAAGTATTGAAAAAAAAATGTTTGATTGTGCATCACATGAAAATGTGTAGCATTTGCTAAAACAATCGTTTTGGATCACACTAGGCTGGGCTGACTTAAATGCAAGCTGTAACTCCAACAGACTGCATGATGGGAAGGGTGTAAAGGAGTATGTAATACAGGGGCCACCTGTACTACACCACTGATTGCTTAATTATTTTCTTGTCACACCAATGTGCAATGAGTATTTACATTGACCTGGCTTATGATTGACAGCATGATTGTCATTTAAATAAATGTTGTATACCAGTTCCAACCTCCTTATATCAGAATTTAAAGATTCGGCTATTAGATTTAATGTGTTTGGAGTTAATATATAATTAAATCTGTTTTAATGATGTTATACCAATATATTTTTTAAATTAAAGTGATTGTGGTTTTACTTATCCTATAACAAACTTATTCTATACCTGTTAAATGAAGGTCCAATCTTACAAAATCATAGGTCCTGATATTTTGATGTAGATCTATTTGCTCCAAAATGTATTTTAAGATAAAAATAAACTTATTTCATATTGATAAAATGCATCTTTATTCATTGTTGCTTTCAATATTCTGATTCTTGTTGAATGTCATGTATAGAAAAAAGCTATGTTTATGTATACTAGTTTATAACTGATTTGAAATACTATGAAGTCCAACAATTGAAACACTAGAAAAACATATTTGTGTGTGTGTGTGCATATATTTCAGTGAACTTTTAATGAAATATTTTTGTTATGACCATATATAAATATCATTTGTATTGTATTTTTCTTGTGCCATGCCAAATAAATCATTTTAAAATATATAATTTATTTTTTAAATTCTTTTTTGATCCCCCCAAAAAAGTAAAGTTCCCTTTTCAGACCTGGTGATGTATTGGGCAGATGATGCAAAGGTCATCTGTTTCTGTGGCCCACATTTAACAAGGGTGTCAAGTGGCCAGCACAACGACCAACCACCTTTATTTTTCCCCACCTAATGCCAGGGACCCATTGAGTTGAGTTGACTAATTTGATTAATGCTAGTAAAATTATTTTGTTTTAGTCTGTCAAGTGTTGTTATTCACAGTTCTAATGGACTTGAATTGTTAAGCACCAATGTCCTGGTGAATCTTTCTACTAGTGGACTGAGAAACATTAGAGTAATTATAGACATAAAAGGCTCAGGGAGAAAAAGCTTGAGCTGAAATCCATGTTAAGGTTGGCCATGAATTTGGTTTCTTTTTTAACATTTACAATTAAAAAAAGGGAAAAATATCTGAGGAGGGCACTGGAAAACCACTGGTATTATTATTTACTTCTGAAAAAAATAAAAGTCTTATTGATAATGTATCTTATTCAATTGTGAGAAAGACAGTGCCTTTAAAGCAGTGGTGCTCACTATATTCTTGTATGGCTCTGAGACCTCTTCAATAAAAAGAAGTGTCTGCACTCCTTTAATGGGCATAGTCTGACAGGACTACCTTACCAAGAACCAAGTTCAGCTGGAGAATGGTGTTGAGGCACTACTTCCTGGGCTGAGACAAAACATATCCCTGAAGATGATCTCTTAAGGCGAGCTTGAAGAAGGACAATGTAACAGAGGTGCCAGAAGTGCTATTAAGATCAACTCAGGCCTCACTTTGCCCTCAGTGGTACAGAAGAAAGTAGCTGGCAGCAGTTGGCCTCTGAAACAGACAGCTGGAGAGATCATACAAATGTCGTAGATGACACATTTGAAGGGCTTTCGCCGAGGACATCTCTCTCTCTCCTCCCATACATAACAAAATGCTCAGACCAAACTGACCAGACTCTCAGGAGAGGTAAAGAAAAGATAAATATTGTCAATTTGTGGGAGAAAACTAGACGAAACCCAATAGCCCAAGATATCAAAAAGCGAAAGTGGAGCTGGATAGGACACACCCTGCGAAAACCAGCTACCAATGTTCCAAGGCAGGCACTTGACTGGAATCCGCAAGGAAAGTGGGCAGACCCAAGCAAACCTGGAAGAGGTCAGTCATCAGTGAAGCTGAGGGTACTGGAATGACATGGGAGCTGATGAAGAAAGCTGCTCAGAGGTGGAGAGGTGTGGTTACGGCCCTATGCTCCCCTTGGAGTGCATAGGATTAGGTCAGTTAAGTCAAATCTATGGTGGAACTGCTTATAAAAGTGTTATTGAGCTTTATGACACAGTAGTGAAAGATGATTTACAACGTTATGGTTGTGTTTCTAGTAATTTGCCGAACCTACTGGGCAGTACTCGTTTAAAACTTATTCTAAAGGATAATGACAGATCTGCATTAATTAGCCCATCAAAAGCAAGGGGGAAAAATTACTAAAAGTAAAATTTACAAAGATTAGAAGCATTTTTGTTCACATTACTTTTTTGACAGCTAGAAATATCTTTTATACCTCTCCGGAGCACGCTCATCTAAAGTTGTGTAATAATACTTTTTTTTAAAGCTATGTACATAATTCACAAAATGACAAAATATGTGTAGATCTAGGAGTTGAATGAATTCATTTATAAAAATACAGTAAAAATTTTATCTGTTTTTCTTCATGTCATGATAATCTTTGTCCAATGCACACATGAGAAAAAAATTAAATCTTAATAGAAAATACCTTTGTCAATCATTAGTCTAATCACAAAATAGTAAGAATGCTTCCTTCAATACATATCATTTGTTCATTAGTGAGGTCAAACATCAACAAGCAAAGATCAAAATCAGGGACAAATCGTTCAATCTCAGTTAAAGTTAGCATTTATACTTGACTATGAAACATGTACAAAATAAAAATAAAAAGACAAAAACAAATAAGAGTGGTTCATAGACTGAAGTCTGTAACAATTTCACAGTAAATGAATGTAATGAAAGTTTTATAAGATAGTTTTACTATGAAATCCATAACCTTTACTGGGGCATCCGAAACTATTTCTGTCAGATTGTGTTACAATGACCTTACAAAATACAAAACATTGGGGGGGGGGGGGGGATATAACTGAAACATTCTAACTCAATTGTAAAGAAGAAAAAAAAAAGATACTCATTATAGTTGTTTACAAGGAAGTCAGATGTAACTAACTGTATCTAGAATATACATTCAGAAGTAGTCAAGGTTTTGGAGCTTTAGTGCTAGAAATGAATCACTAAATGAACAAGAAATATGCAATATCATTTCAGTGGGAGAAAAAAATAGTTGAGAGGTGGGTGATATTAGATAAAAATAAATTGCAATTCTGAGATCAAGTGAGTTGTTCTCTCTTTGTTTCTACTGTTCTCAAATTCAGGTCTTCTTATGCTCATGTTTCATATTCAATCCATCCTAAATGAGACGTGATAGCCTTCTATACATGAACAACTTTCAAGCCTATACAGTTTAGTCACATTTAGAAGCATTCTCAATGTTAAAAAGTGTTTTTTCTCTTTCAAATATACTCGCTTCTAAATAATCGTCATTCAATGGCAGACTTGTAAAACAAACATCAATAAAAACATATTCCTGCCATGTAACCAAGTGTTAATGTAGGACCTAATAAAAGCTAGCCAACAGATTATCAAGTGTTAACGTAGGACCTAATAAAAGCTAGCCAACAGTTTATCAAGTGTTAACGTGGGACCTAATAAAAGCTAGCCAACAGTTTATCAAGTGTTAATGTGGGACCTAATAAACGCTAGCCAACAGTTTATCAAGTGTTAATGTGGGACCTAATAAAAGCTAGCCAACAGTTTATCAAGTGTTAATGTGGGACCTAATAAATGGGGACCTACTTATAAAACAAGCCCTAATGTATAATTCTGTTAAGATTTAAAAGGTGTATGTATGTAAAACTATAACAGGTGTACAAATCTTGTACAAATTGATCTGTCAATTCTGCATGAGAGGTAAACTGCAAAATGTAAAAGAGGAAATCTCATCAAAAGAAAAATATGCAAAGGAGTGTTGACCAGGAATTAAAAATGTACCAGAGAAATATAGACATGCATAGACATGCAAATCAAAATTGAATATTGCATAAGTACCATCTTTGTATGAATACTATCTTTGTATAAGTACTATCTTATTCCAAAATCAATGCAAATATATGGAAAAGTCTAGACAAAATTCTGACACAAAAGCAATTTATTAACAGAAAAAGACAGCTTTAAAAGTTACCTTAAAATATGGTTTATATAATAAAATATGAAAGCTCTGCAACTATAATGGACAATGCAATAATTACTTGTGTAAATAGAGCATACAAAAAATATGTGAAAAGAATCAAATCAGCAGTTATCACAGAAGAGCTCTTGTGCTTATAATTTACTTGACTCAGGAGAATCAAAATTTATTACAGAATTATAAAACTGCATACATGATCATGTGCTGACTGAACATTTTTACATTCTTTAGTCTTAAATAATATCACACTCATGATACCCAGAAACAAAGTTAAAAAAAAAAAAGAAAGAAGTCATACATGTTCCATTTATTTTCACAACTATTTTTTAAATAGCTTTTAGCACATCTTTCATGCTCTAGCATCCTCAGTGTGCTACTATCTAATCTCTTTCCGTGGTCATGTGAGTAAAGAAAAAAAAATTCAGAGCTGCCATTAGGTGTTCAGGGAGGCACAGTGGCTAGGTGGGGAAGTGCTTGGCTTCCATACCGGGGAGTCCCGGGTTTGAATCCTGGTGAAGACTGGGATTTTTAATTTTAAGATCCTTAACTCTTTCTCTCCGTAATTATTTACCACATTCTGGTGGAATCAACGCTGGTATCGTCAGTTAGGAGAGAAAGAGTTAAGGCAGCTCTAATGGGTACCTGACATTTGTTGGGGAAAAGTAATGGCGGTTGGTTGTTGCGCTGGCCACATGACACCCTTGTTAACAGTGGGCCACAGAAACATCTGCCCCATAGATCGCAAGGTATAAAAGGAAAATGTTACTTTTATTTTATGTGCTCAGCAAACAAAACTTGATTGAGTCAGAATTTAGACTCAAGTACTCTTAGCCAAGCAGTTTTTGCCACCTAACCACACGTACCACACGGTAGAAAAATGAAAAACTCATTAAATAAAAAAAAAAAGTTTACAAGCCGAATACTTTCTATCATGAACAAGACATGTTACCTATTAACCTTTGAACTATGTGTACCCCTCAATGCACTTTGACATTTGATATAAAACATAAAGCATCAGAGATCAAGAAAAAAACATGAGGAAAAAAATAATTTTTTAAAAGACTATTCCTCCTAAATGAAGTGGATGATTTATTGTAAAAGCTTTAAAAAAAAATAATTTCTGTGGGCATAACATTTTCAGTCAGGCTAGGGGTTTTGTTCTATGACATGTAAGAAAGAAACCTCCATGATTTTATCATTTTGAAGACACACTTTATGACATATGTGACCTTGGCCTGTTATTACGTCCCATGAAATTGTACATTATAGTGTAGTGAACCAGAGGGCTCCAGGTTCGAATCCTGGTGAAGACTGGGATTTTTAGGGAACCTCTGAGTCCACTCAGCTCTAATGGGTACCTGACATTAGTGGTCGCTATGCTGGCCAAATGACACCCTCGTTAACCATGGCCATGGAAACAGATGAACTTTACATCATCTGCCCTATAGGCCACAGGGTCCGAAAGGGAAACTTTTTATGCATAAAATTGCTTGCAAAGCTACAAGGTGTACATCTGATTGAAAGAAAAAAAATGCTGAATTTAAATTGCATTTATTCTCTTTATAAATAAATAAATACATTTTATAAGTATAATTACTAATTTATGTTTAATACAAAAAATGTATTACAATAAATGCATTTTCTTACACTAAATAAAACAAACAAACAAAACAAATAAAATAGTCACATAAAAAAACTAATTCAGTACACAGTCCATTTAAAATACACCAATTCAGAAATGCACTTAATTATTACCATGTTTTCACATTGTTGGTCTAAAAACAGAAAGCATTTAGACTGCCAATTAAAAATATATCATGTAATTATCTTTAATACTTACAATTAATTTAAAAGCAAAAAAAAAAAAAAAATTTAGGAGAGAAAATAAACTTCAACCTAGTGCCATTTTGCCCCCCCCCCCCCCCCCCCCAACCAAGCAATAAAGTCATATGATTAATTTAAATCCCGTAAAACAATAACATTGTTTTTAATAACACCAGCATAAAGGAGGTGGTGTGGTGGTTGAACAGTAAAGCACTTGACTTCCGAATCGGGACTACCAGGTTCAAATCCTGGGATTTTTACTTTCAGGATCTTTAGGGCGCCTTGGAGTCCACCCAGCTCTAATGGGTACCTGACATTAGTTAGGGAAAAGTAAAGGCGGTTGGTCGCTGTACTGGCCACATGACACCCTTGTTAACCGTGGGTCATAGAAACAGATGGCCTTTACATCATCTGTCCCATAGATCACAAGGTCTGAAAGGGGAACTTTACTTTCCAACATAAAGAAGGATCAACATAATAACAGATACAAAACAATAATAATAATATCTCTAGCTGTTCCATAGAATACAGCCAATGAAAGCTAAGGTAGGGCTGCTTTTATTCACTTTTCCATAAACTTTATTTGTTACATCTTTGTTAAAAATATTTATGATTATTAAAACATAGGGTCTAAAATTGTGCCCAACCCAAAGAATAAAAAAAATAAAGATACACTACAGGAATTGGTAAATATACATAACTCTTGATTGGGTGGATATAAATAATTGGTGCATAATTAGTCAATAGCTTACAAAACAAAATGTGACCAATCCACATCTAAGAAGCACATGAATATTGTATGTCAGCATTTAACACTAGAGCGAGTGATTCATAAAATCTTCAGCGCGTGACACATTTCTGGCAAATAGTCCACTGCTGCCGTTTTTTATCTCCCGCACACTCAATATATTCCTTTCTTCTTGACAGAATGAGTTCTTACCATTGGCTGGCTTTACATGAGAGGTAGTGCCGGCACACTTATCACTGCCTTTACTGGTAGCTGCCTGGGAGAGTTGACTGGACGACACCAAAGTCGTCTGTGCAGGTTTATGTTTCCAATTTTTAAAACGTCTCGAGTATTTTTTAACAGCGTAATTAAGTATTCCTATGAAAAATATCCAGCCTATACTATAGATGCATGTTCCTCCTAGTCTTCCCCAGAAGTCTGTATTCTGAAATATAAACAAAAAAATTCTATTCACAAAGTATTCAACTTCGACTGCTTAACATGCCAAGGCTTTGAGTGATGAAAAACAAGTTCAAAGTTCATGGTGTGATAGTTCAAATGTGCCCTGTATTTCTTTTTTTGTTTAAAGCCATGCACTTAAAATGGCTACAGAAGTAAAGTGCACACCTTAATGATAAAATAGAAACCTAAATAACAGCATGGCAGTCTGGAATTCTGTCTCTAGAGACAGGATTAGGCCAGTGATCAGACCACATGATGATCTGCTAACTAATGTAAAAAAATAAAACTCTATGGCCATGTGATATCAAAAGGTCCTTAGGGCTTGCAAAACCTTCCTTTGTGGAATAGTACCAGGGAAAAGAAGAAGAGGCAGACAGAGAAAGCGATGTAAAGACAACAAAAAAGAATGGAGAAAGATGGTTAACAGATCTAGTGTGGTGGCCCAACAGACAAAGGGATAGGTGAGGTGAGTCTGGGATGCATCAATTTCAAAACCAATCATGAGTCTACCAAGGTCTAATTCATACCTAACTTTTTTTTTAGATAAATAAAAGGGAATTTGCACCTAGGATCCAGGTGTCATGAACATTTAAAACACTAAGTATATCTGTTAAGTTACCAAAATGTGTACAAACCTGTTGATAGTATGAATAGAGAAGCACAGAGCCAAGTAAAATTCGAACAAAGCCAAAAGACATAATGAATGTCCAATCAACAATATCACCCAGCAATGATTTGTAATGCCCTGACTCACGGAGGAACCATCTCAACTGGAGTAATGGATTGGTAATCTCAGCCCCACCTATGGTGGCTACAAGCTCAGTCCCATAATATCCAGCAAAAAGACACCAAGAAAGTCCTATAATACTCAGGAAATGGTGCGCCAACATCACAGGACCTGTGGAATAAGTTAAGATTATTAAATTGAAACATTATTAACTTTGACAAAACATGGCGATTCTGCTTTGTAATTTATGACACAGCACTATTGAGGCCCTACAGTGCTATAATATTAGTTCTGCCTCATCAAAGTGAAAGGTTACCGCTGAGAAAACACATTCAATCTCATAGCAATACAATGTGGTGTTTATAATTAACTTCTAATGTTGTACAATGCAGCAGGAAGTCACAAAAGTTTTTAATTTTATAAAAAAAATGAAGAGCTCTACTGTCTGCATGGAGGCTTAGTGGTTAAGTGCTTGGCTTCTGAACCACGGATCCCGCATTCGAATCCTGGTGAAGAGTGGTATTTTTAATTTTGGGATCTTTAATGCAGAATGGGCCACAGTGGAGTCAGTCACTAAAACGATGTTATCCCTTCAAGAGTCTAGCAGCAACTGTCCTGAAAGTCTACAATAATAATCTCTAACCTAATGCCTAAGTCTAGAAAATGTTGCGTTCAAAGTCAGTCTACTATAGTGCGTTCCTAAACTAAACTAAGTGTCTAGCACTGTACAGAAGCTGAAGATACAGGTATTTATTTTTTTTTTAAGTGAAAACCAGACGTGTCTAGCTCCAATGTGTGTAGCTATGTTTTTGGTTGTACAATTTTTCTAATATAAAAAAATGTTGATACTGCAGTGCGTAAGGCAAACCACAGAAATGGAATGTTACATTTTTTACAAAGCTTACATCAACAAATTCTGTCTGTCTGGTACAAATTTCAAACACCTTATTTCTCCCACTTCCCATTCTCAGATGAAGTTGAAACTTTGCACTATTATTCATTGTTTCTAGCAAAACATGAATCAATCAAAAAAGTTTAGTAACCAGTTAGTTAATTACCAGGCAATGACTTATGGATAATTGTGAAAGTTTCAATTAATTAAACAGAAAGATTTCAAACAAACGTTTACAATGAAAAAAAAATTACCTTCTGTCCTAAAGTACAGACACCAGCCAAGGTCAAAGAGGAAGTAAGCCAGGCAAATACTTACAGCCATCACCTGCGCAGGTGTATTACGTCCCCCTGAAAATAAAAATGTATTATCTCTAATTCATTTTATAATAATTTCAAAATTAATAATAGGAATAGAAAGGGAATAAAAAGAACATTAATTCTACCATACTACTGTGCGGAATTAACATTATTAGTGAAAATGGTTATTATCCTGCTGAACCTATTTTTCATTACTTGCCAGGTTTAGGGAAACAAAATGCACCAGAATCTGAAATTAACCAACTGTATCAACTTAGCTACTCCTAAATTCAGCCTCCAAGTGTTTTAGCGTACTTTGTGTTTTTTGAGGGGAAAAATTTCTGAAAATTCACAATCATGATGAACCATGATCGTTAATGGTAGGTCTAGACTTTTCACATCTCATAAGTTAGTCAATAATTTGACTGATTTAGACTCTCAGGGGTCAACATTATCAAGAAGATGTTCCCAGATCAAGCGACAGACACACTGAGAGCTCAAGTGATAAGAATTTTAAAGAAGAATATTAAACCTTATATATCCAACAGCTAAATCAAATCAATACTAAAAGAAGGGGGGTGGCGCTAATGTCCAGTTGTGTTAAGATACAGCATGGTAAAACAATTAGTACCATAACAATTTTTTGTAAAGAATAACGTGCACCTACCTGCATGTGTAAATGGTGAAGGCCCCAGGATAAAGACGACATAAATTGCAATTAAAGTCACAGTTACTGCATGTAGGACTGTCACTGTCCTACAGTGCCACTCACAGCTCCGAGAGGGTTTCCAGAAGCAGAGGGCAAAATAGAATGAAATCCAGATGGAAAAATATAACAGGATCATAAAAAAGTCAAAATCATTGATCTTCAACATTGTCACAGGTTGTTGTTTTTTGTGGATGATTCTTAAATGGAAATTATTCTTAAAAAAAAAAGAAATTCATTAAAATATAATAAGTATCTTATAAAAATAATGAATTAGACAAATGCTAAAGTAATTTTTTTTAAATCATTGTATCAATCAATCACTAATAACATCAAATGAGTAAATTCTATATACCTAAAACTTCAAAGAAGACTATCACAATGAAAGTAAATATATGTTGTCAAAAGCATTGAAATTCTGCAGGCTTATACTGATTATGAAGGCAAAGTAAATAGAAAATATGTATAAAAAACATGACCAATGTTTAGTTTAAGATATTTATTAATTAAATAGATCTTGCTATAATAAGATTGCAGGATGTGATTTGTATATAAATGCCACTGTAAGAAAACTAATGTCTAGTTTTGCATAGTCATGTGAAATACTGCCTTCATCTTTAATCTTCTGAATCACAAACCATGCCATTATTAATGACCAAAAAAAAAAAAAACCCCAACAGTGTAAGACTCACAGGATGTAACAAGATGTACCAAGATTTTGTATAATGTTTACTATTGTTTACACCAAAAGGTCTTTTCAAATAATCAATAATTAAATTTTGCTGCAATCAGACTACCATCAATTTGTAACAAAGAACAAGCTGTGCACTGGTCAAGCTAAAGATTATTTTAAATTTATAGGCACTAGTTTGTTCATGAAGGATGAGAAGTTCTTTGTTAGGACAAAAGTTGGCAAGCCAGGATGGACAAAAGATAAGCCAAACAATGTGGTACAAAAGAATACTATAGATGTACAATCTGCAGTTCAACTTTCTTTTTTTGTAGAGATAACAAAACATCAGTGCATCTAGATTTGTAAGGATAACAAAACATCAGTGTATATAGATTTGTAGGGATAACAAACATCAGTGTATCTAGATTTGTAGGACAACAAAACATCAGTGTATCTAGATTTGTAGGGATAACAAACATCAGTGTATCTAGATTTGTAGGGATAACAAAACATCAGTGTATCTAGATTTGTAGGGATAACAAAACATCAGTGTATCTAGATTTGTAGGGATAACAAAACATCAGTGTATCCAGATTTGTAGGACAACAAAACATCAGTGTATCTAGATTTGTAGGACAACAAAACATCAGTGTATCTAGATTTGTAGGACAACAAAACATCAGTGTATCTAGATTTGTAGGGATAACAAAACATCAGTGTATCTAGATTTGTAGGGATAACAAAACATCAGTGTATCTAGATTTGTAGGGATAACAAAACATCAGTGTATCCAGATTTGTAGGACAACAAAACATCAGTGAAACATCAGTATATCTTGCAAATAGAAAAACAAAACTTTATGAAACACTCAGAAAGACACACATACTTCTTATTCCATACGAGAGAATAAATTCGTACCAATGCTCCTTCTTTCCTAGCTCCACTAGAAAATGGAATGGGTTGCCTGAGTCAGCCAGGACAACCAATGACTTAGTAGAGTTAAGTCTTGATTAACACGCATGACTAGATTGACACATAAAATGTGTAGGACATATCTTCTTTCTTGAAGTAACGTCTGTAAATCATAGAAATTGTAATATATAAGATAGATCTAGAATCTAGATGATAAGGGCGGCGCTGAGGCTGAGTGGTTAAGCGCATAGCTTCCAAACATGGGGTCCTGGGTTCAAATCTCGGTTAAGACTTGGATTTTCAATTTCGGGATTGTTAGAGAAAATAAAATCTAAACTAAAGGAACACAAATTATAATTGTTCATTAGTTGAAGAAGAGGAGTCTGTTTTCAGTTTTTTTTGTATGTTAAAAATGTCTGGAACAGACGTGGTATCACTAAAAAAACAAAGCTAGGGATCTATCGAGCCGTCATCCTCTCTACATTGCTCTATGCCTCAGAAACGTTGACAGTGTACAGAAAACATGCAAAGAAACTGAATCACTTCCACACGACATGTCTAAGAAAAATACTCAATGTCAAAAGGCAAAATACCAGATACTGAAGTCCTTCGAAGAGGGGGTCTGCAAAGCATCCATACAATCCTGATGCAGTTGCAGCTGTAATGGGCAGGACATGTCTGCAGAATGGAAGACCACTGCATCCTTATGGCCAACTTAGCAAAAGAAAGCGCTCGCAGGGTGGTCAAAGAAAGCGCTACAGGGACACCCTCAAAGCTTCTCTGAAGGCGTTCAGCATAGACTCAGCCACCTTGGAGACAGAGGGACATGACAGAGCATCATGGCGTCGCACTGTGAAAACTGGCGCACAGGTTGCTGAGGAAAAGAGAACCACGCTGGTAGAAGAAAAATGACAGAGAAGAAAAGCAAGGCCCACGACACTAGTTCCAGCTGGAATAACCTGCCCAGTGTGCAGCCGAACATTCCGGGCTCACATAGGTCTCACCAGCCACATGAGGAGGCATAAAACCCCAGTGCAAAGCCCTCAGGATGACAAAGTGGTCATCATCAAACCACGATGGACGAACTATATATATTATAATTATATGTTAAAGTTAGTTAAACTTTCACCAAATAATTAAAAAAAAATTTGACCTAGACGATAGATATAGTTATAGTTCCCGAAGTCAGGGTTCAAATATAGATCTATATTAATCTATAATAAGAATCTTACGACTGTCAATCACTCAATGTCATAGACAACTTACTTTTACTTTCCTTATTATTTACTCAGTTTATTTAGTATTTTGATCTACACTATGATTTAATTTAAATTAATCATCATGTGGTAATAAATCAAAATCATGATGAAGATGATCCAAATGATGGCAAATCGAATGTCTGTTTTCAACAAATGACATGATAAATGAAAATGATGATTGAATTCAAATTGATCATGATTGTCATGTCATGATGATGATATGATCTGATCATGATGATCTACGCCAATCTACTAATGTTCACATCCCTACCTAATGATAAGCGGGCCTAATGATAAAAGCTAAATAGACTATACTCTATTAACTCATAATAAATATAATCATTGTATGTCAATTTACTTTCTCTTTCTGTAAACAGTCACAATTTAACGAATGGTGTCTTGCAACTTATGGGGGTGGCCATCTTTATTTTAAATTAATAAAAATGTGTTTACAGCTGTAAAGAAGACAATTCTGATTTAGTCTATAACTATAATCTTTATTATTATTTATTATTCCTCCAAATAATTAGATCTGATGCAACAATGAGCGGTCCCTTTAAAATATATATTATTATATATAGATCTATATATCCAGATAATAGATATCATTATGTAATAGATCTACTTATCTAGATTAGAAACAACAAAAAAAGTAAACTGTAACCATGACAACAAATCTTAAATAGGTTGTTTGTACAGAAATCAAGTGAAATCAATAATTGTAAGTGAAAATAATGAAAGAATATTCCTTTAGAATATTTCGATTGGATGATCATAATGGGTTCATTTTTTTCAAATAAAATAACAACAACCAAACAAACAAAAAAATCCAACTTTTTCATACGTCACAGACACGGTCTTTTAATTAACCCTGATCCATCGGCAAGAAATTCATCTTTAAATTTTTTAAAAAAAAAGGTAGTTACCTCTATGACTATGTGTACACTGTATAACATTAGATCTAATTCTAGTACATTATAATCCAGATCTAAGCATGTAACTATCAACATAAATAAGTGCTATTAACCCTAAGTAAGAATTTAATCACCCGTTTCACCGCATTATAAAAAAAAATATTTTAGTTTTTAAGATGATTCGTAGACTGTACTACACTGTAAGTGACTGTAGAGTCATACTATAGCAGCGGTTCTCAACCTTTTAAGCTCGGCGACCCCTTTTTACAATCCCCCACTCTGCCGCGACCCCCCCCCCCCCCCCCATACACAAATACAGAATTCTAGGGTAGACAATAACAATCCATATTTTCGATGATCTTAGGCTACCCCTGGCAAATAGTCAATCCACCCCCAAAGGGGTCGCGACCCACAGGCTGAGAACGCCTGTACTAGAGTTTAGTGTAAGTGAGTAGTGTAGACAGTTGTTGAGTCACAGTAGACTTGACAGAGATTTACGTCTACAGATATCTAGTAATCTAGACCAGTCACGACCAGTGGTTCCCAAACTTTGTCTCATTGTCTATAGACCCCTTCAGTCGGGCTTGCCCTTGCCATGTTTTCTGGTTTTCGGTATACCCCTCCCCCCACTTTACTTAGATCTTGTTATACTGTTATAGGCCTACTCAATACTGCTATTTTGCAAATTCACCAATTCCATTTTTTAAATCTTATTTCTCACTGTAGTGAGTTGAATAGAGAAAAAGTAATTTAAAGCTAGATCTACATTTTAAGTTAGGGCTCAATCTTTTTTATTGATAAAATTCAAATTATATCCAATTAAAATAACAATTAGACTCTAAATGTGTATTACAGGAATCACCAAACATACTGATAAAGTGGGCTTTTTTGCAGGTTCATCATATGTTGCTATGCTATGGATATTATATTTCAAATAGGAATTTGTTGTTCTATGACAGTGTTTCTTTTCTCAAACGCTTGACTAATGCATACCCCCTCTTTTTACATTGGAAAAGTGGGTGTGTTGACGGAAGCTGTAACATCCCTATTGATGTGCTGATCTTTGTAGAAATTTGTTTAAAATGTAAAATAGCACTGTATTTGAGTTTGTAACCCTAAAAATGAACAATAAAAAGGATTTAAAACTTATGATATTTTGCTCTAAATTATAAACTAGATGAGAAATTATAAAAATGAGGCGTGTTCGAGGGGCTAAGTATGCTTGAGCTTGGCTTGTCTTGGGTACCTATGAAAGGGGCTTGAGCGCCTAAGGTTCTACCATTTATTAGGTCCACCAACTCTTGAATATTGTCTTCTGAAATTTAATCTCTTTGATACGGTCTTATCATTTTTTTTCCACTCTATCTTGAGGTAAATTTGGTTTAGTGTTGAGTTTTTTAAAAAGATTTTCTTGAGTTAGATTTATTTCTTTTAGATAAAGTCATCATGGGATTGAACAGATCTTTCGATCTGTTTTGTTTGTCCTTAAGATTTATTATAAATTGTCTAAGCTTTGTAGGCATAAGAATGTGGCATTGATCATAGGGTTGTCAGGCACATAGTTATCAGAAATTATACTGATGCATTGTTTTCCAATAGTAAATAACCTTAGTAACCCTAGTAGTAAGTAATATTTTCTTTTTTTGGGCTTACCATTTTCTCTCGTTGATTGGCTATCATGCTCCATTATATATTATATATATATATATTACAGCACTTTAGCTTGGATCCTTTTTTTATGTATTGGGGTTATAAGAGCTGTTTCCCATTCTGTTGGTATTACTTCTTCCCTAATTCTTGATATTAGTCTGTGTATTTGGGAATGTAAGTCTTTTCCTCCATATTTAATTAGTTCTGCTGTAATTTGGTCATCACCTGGTGCTTTGTGATTCTTCATGGTCCTAATTATTTCTGATGTTTCAATGAGTGTTGAAGGGTTCACTAAAGAATCAGGTCCTCCATGTGGCAGTTCATATTCTCCATTGTTTCCATCTTCAGTGGAATTTAGGATTCCCGCAAAGTATTTAGTGAAAATAGTAATGTTTATTTGTGAATAATTTTGAATTTAACTCTTTCTCGCCTAATTGACGATACCATCGTTGATTTGTCCTCATTAAATTAAATTAGTGTTAAATTTTTTAACTTGATTTTGTGTTATATAAAAGAGTATGCATTTCCCTTTAATTCGCCAAAGCTTTTGAACCTATATCATAACAGGGTAGTGAAATACTAATGAGCAAAATGAAGAATTCCTCCAAAACGTGGAAAAATAATTACGGAAAGAGTTAAAGCAATATTATTACAAGATGAGGAAGGGAGTTTGTGTTTTAAAGGCTAACTTTTATCTACTTCCTTTTTTTCTTTAGAGCGTCATGGAAAGCTCTGTCTCAAATATGTCATCTTTGGGAACCAAGGTAAACAAAGATAGCCTTCCACTCAGGTCTGGGTTTGCAGGGCAGCATAGAGATAGTAGGCCTATGTTAAAGCAAGGCATGGAATGTTGTCTGGTCAGTGCAGATAGTCTATCAGCATTGAATGTTGACATCAAGTACGCAAAATCAATAACCAAGGAGGAAAAGGAGTACTGGAAAAAACATTTGCCGAGAGGGTTTCAGTTCTGCTTGAAAGGCTTGGCAAGGAGTGTCATTTATCACCAGCCTGAGAATATCACAGAGTTTGCAGCTCATTATTTCGAAAACAACCTCCAGCTAAGAAATGGTACATGTTTTTAAATAATTTAATAGATAGATGTAATGGTAGCTGAGTGGTAAAGTGCTTTTGAATTGAGGGCTCTGGAGTTTGAATCCTGGTGAATACTGAGATTTTGAACTTTGCAATTTTTAGGATAACCATGGGTTCGTTCAACACAAATGAGTACCTGACATACATTGGGGAAGTAAAGGTCGTTTAGGACACATGACATTGATGATGCCCTCGTTAACTGTAACCATAGAAACAGATGAGCTTTACATCATTTACCCCCTGTTTGTAAATGTTGTTTTAAAATGTTTTACATGTTTCGGATGTTCCTTCAGAGTTGACAAAACATTCTAGCCCTAATCTTTCAAAGGATGACAGGGGAGGACAGCAGGCAGGGTTTGGACCTGGGACTATCAAGTCAATCCAACTCTAATGGGTACATGATAGGAAAGTAAAGGCAGTTGGTTATTGTGTTGGCCACATAACACCCTAGTTAACTATGGGCCCTTGAAACAGATTGCCTTAATGTCCTATAGTCAATCTTTTACATGCCAAATCACTGTTAAGATTTTGTTTCACTATAAATTATAATTAACAGTTTGAGATAGAATTTTAAAAAAAAAATTAGCATACTAGAGGAAGAAATTTTTTTGTAAGTATATAGCAGTGGTGCACAACTTTGTTTGGTCTAGGGGACCTTATACATTCCCAATACATCACAAACCACATCAACACACACACACAAATATGAGCCCACTCTGATTGTTCTGTTGCGTTTTGATTCTGCACTCTATACACACGTTTTAAGGGTCAACCTTCTTTCAAATATCCTTTAGTATGTTGGACTATTGGGGCACCACACATAATCTATATATCACCTGTTTCCATTCCTTCGTCTTTCGCATTGCCTTGATTCTCTTTCAATGATAGGCCTGTCCATTCTTTGATTTGTCTTCCCATCACATTCACCGTTTGCCTCTTCTTCTTTTCTTTGGTACCAGTACTATTCCCTGCAGCATGGTCAAACTAATTTAAAATATTTTTTCTGTAAATAATTAATCTTATGTTAAATCTTATATTCCTAATTTATCTGTAAATAAAATATAGCCAATAATACCAGAACAGGTAACTCTTTTTTCCTGCTGCATGACATTGTTTTCATTGTGTATTCAGCAGAGCTATCCAAGTTACCAGAACATTCCTATTTCTCAAAACTCTGTCATAAGCCTACATCAGGTATTCAACAGAAAGCTATTAGGAGGCCAGAAAGAAACCCAAGCTCATCTCAAGCTACTCACACCATTGCTCAAGGTTATTATTTGTTTCATGTTCTTTTTTTGTTTGTACTTTTTAAACAAGTTCCCAAAAGTTTTGTATACATATGTATATATAAAGAGAGATTGGATGCAGTCAGCTGTAAGACTAATAAAGCCCAAAATTGGAGAGGCACTTGTTGCCTGCATACTTTTTAAACAAGTTCCCAAAAGTTTTGTATACATATGTATATATAGAGAGAGATTGGATGCAGTCAGCTGTAAGACTAATAAAGCCCAAAATTGGAGAGGCATTTTGTGGCCTGCATACATGGATATAATCTTTTTCTTTTGGGCTCAAACTTCTTTGTTGGCTAATATTATTATTGCTATTTCACTGTCCTTTGTCTGGCTGTCCCTTCTCTCCACAGAGTATGTCTTCCCAAGAATTCATATCTTTGTCCACTGCTTTGAAATCCCCTTTGATTTCATCAACAGGGCGGAGGGAGTTGGGGCGACCGGTTTTTCCTGTGCTTCCTGCATGTTACCTTTAGTGGATAATAATGGCAACTCTAAAAGACATTTTTTTTTAATGAGAGCATATTAGTGAATAAAGGCCAAAATACACTGCATGGAGCTTTGAATTGGCAACCCTGTCTGTCAAGTTGGATGGCTGCCTGGTTATGTGGTTTGTGTACTGGACTGATGATGGTCCCAGGTTCAAACCTTGCCTACCACCTTTCTCCACTATCCTGTGGGTCTTTCAGGCTAGAGTGTAATAGTCTTCAATTCTGACGGAACATCAGAAACATATAAAGGAAACTATGGTCAATTTAACACATTTTAACTTTTTTTTAAAAAGTCAATAAGTTTGTTTACCATTTCTGATTGTCTATACTTTTTTGTTGTTGTTTTATTGGCAGAGAATCACAGCATTGATCCGCAGTCAATTAACCTGCAGCATGATAGTCACTCTTTAACAGTCAAGCCATTTTTGTCATCTCTAGTGGGACTAGAGGAGCCACATGTTATAGGCATAGCAGATGATGAGGCAATGGATCCTGCTGTAGAGGAAAAGGAAACACAGCTGCCGACATCTTCTCAGAAGCAAGACATGTCAGCCTTGAAGCAAAACTCTGCAAGTTCTCAGATGCATACTTTAGTAAAAAAGGAAGACACTATCAGAATCTGTAGAAAGAGATTTGAACCAAATGTTAGTGAATTTGGTTCAGAGAAAGTACAAGTTCCTACCTTGTCTGAAAACTGCATTTTTAAAGAAGAAAGAACTCTTGAAACCTCTGCACAAGAAACATTGAGACACCACTGGAGGAACAGCTTGCCCAGCCATGAGTTATCTGACGTGAAGGAAACCAGTGACATTTATATTTCTAGAAGTCATACTGTTTGTGGAGCATTGCATGAAACAAAGTATTATCAGAATGGTCTGACACTTCAAGGCAAGAACTCTGACAGTGGTAGCCAGCAAGTGGTCAACAGCAACATTAGCAATAAGAATGCAGAGGAAATAAACGATCAGGCTGACTCCTGCCTTTAGCAGCCATTAATGCCCTGTCCCAACTCACCGGTATTAATGGACGCCAGAGGTGATCAGCTTAAATGTCATCTTGACCTGGGAGCAGAAGACAAAGGACATTTTACAAATGCAAAACAGGAATTTGAGCAAGGCTCAGTAGGAGTGGAGGATTACGGCTGTAAGAAAAATTACTGTGAAATCAATGAAAGTAGAGCTACTGGAGAAGACCATGTTACACCACAAAGAACTAGTGAAGAACCGAGTCGGAATGATTGCAGTTGTACTCAAGAGGAGGACGGGGTGGTGAGATTACCATCACCTACAAACAAAACCGGTCAAACAGATGCTGAGCATAGAGAAAATGAGACAGAGGAAGATTCCATTGGGGAAGATATCCAGGCACGTTTCAGGGCAGAACAAAACACCTACTTCATACCAATCAAATCAGACAGCCAGCTTATGCATGCTGCCTGGGGTCCGGTTCAGGAAGATAGTGCTGTGGCCACTGGTCGGCACCATGACTCCAGTGTTGTTGCAGAGAGTAGTGGTATACCGTGCTGTTGCCGCCATACTGAATTCCTATTGGAAGAGACACCTGGGCCATCTGTAGAAAACCTGCAGTTAGATGCAGTCCCACTAGAAGAGCCCCAACATATTACTGTGTTGAAAAGTTGCAGCCAGGAGAATTCAGCAATGTGTAACTCTGGCGAAGTTGTTGACAAGGCCAGATCCGAAAGCTATGCTGAGGTGACAGCTAACTACATTTCTGAACTGAAAAAAATGGCAGAAAACATCGAACACATTTTAGACGAGCAAAACCTTAGAGGCTTGGTGTACATGGCCACAACAGGGTATGATGAAAACAACTGCAGCAGTCGACAGTCTGAGCAGTTTATCACAGTGGCTGAGGAAGAAAAATCTAGAAACTCTGCACATGAAATATACAATAAATATGAAAGTCATGACAAACAATTGTATACAAGTATCACCTGTGGAGATTCAAATAAGCTCAACATTTTATTCAGTTCTCTGTATCATAAAGTTTCTAAATTGAGCTATCTTGAAACTGGAGCTACTGCAAACACAAACAACAGTGGCAATTCATCGTCCTCTAACCCTGTGACTATCAGAGACAGAGAAACCAGACCCTCTCCTAAAATTGCCAGAGAGGGGGTCATTATTTATGAAAAAGATCCCAATCAAAAAAAGACACAAGCTGACTTGGTCATATTTGAAGGGGACCATATGATTTCCATTCCTAAAGAAGCCATCATGGCCAATACATGGAGAGATTATTACACACCACATAATATCAACAGCTCAGAAACAGAAACCATGTCTTCCAATTATTCTGTCAACCAAACATCCATAAACGATCAAGATTTAGGCGGTAAAAATGCAAAGGAGGCTATGCAGCAGTCCCCTCGTTACTTTGTGCCCCAACAGTGTTCTACGACTGCTTCCAAGTCTGTCAATGTACAAAATCTGTCCAGCAGGACCAGGAAGATAAATGAGTATAAAGCAAGAAGATATGTGCCCATCACACGAGTTTGTGCTCGGCTGGGTAAACTGTCTGGAACTAGCATCAATAATGATAATGAACGGCCAGCATCACCAAAAACCAGACATCATTCTCCCAAATCACCAACTTATATCAAAACAAGCCCCAAAACTAGAAGTCCCAGTCCTAGATTACCAAAATCTAAAAGCCCCAAATTATCCAAATGTAAAACTTTAAGCCCTAAATCACCAAAGTCAAAAGCTATTAGTCCAAAATCTAAGTCTAAAAATTATGGTTCCAAATTTAATCATAAAAATTTCAGTCCCAAGTCTCGAAGTTCCAGCCCCAAGTCCCAGAATTCCAGTTTAAAACTCTCATTGTCCAGAGCTGTAAGTCTTAAGCCTAGAAGTTCTAGTTCTTCCAGAAGTTCTCGTCCCAAAACAAGAGTCCCCAAACCTTTCAGTGCAAAGTCTAGGAGCTCCAGCCCAAAATCATGTATCTCAAGATCTTTCAGTCCTAAATTTAAAAAAATCAGAAGTCCTAGTTTGAAATCACCAAAAACTAGAGCAAGTAGCAAATTAAAAGTATCAAACAATCAAGAAAAAGTCTTAAGGGAATCCTCACCTGGCCAGCATGACCATATTGGTGCCCAATACATACTTCAACCTCCTGGTATAACCTTCAAGGGCAAGAAGACTATAAGCTGGACAGATGTTAATAAGCTGCCAACTAAAAAATCACCTGTGTCAAAAAAGATGAAAAAGCCACAAGGAAAAGCTTCAGCAAAGAAGAAAATCAAACCAGATAGCGCCTTCCCTTTGTCACTCCATACTTACCATGACCCTCTTGCATTGTCTTCCTATGTCCCAGACATGACCAGACAGTTAACTATAGAAAGCCCCAAAGAAAATCTGATGATCCACACCACCTATATTCGGCCTAATCCACTTCATCTGAACTCCAAAGGAATATTTGAGCTCATCAGTCAGAAGCGCAGGCTGTATCTAGAGGATAAGGAGAAAGTGCTGAGCTCAGATGAAACCAGGCAGCTTATTTGTGAAACTGAGTGCTTTGTTAAGAAAGATCCCAAGACCAAACGTCTTGTCATCACCAATGGCACGTTAAATGAACTTGTGCAAAAAACAGTGACGCGGTCTACCACCAAGCTGAATGCCAATGGAAGATCAATGTCCAAATCTAAAAGTGAAACCAACAATGTACAGCAACTTACAAATCTGAAGGCTACAAAACTTCCTTTTCAACATGTAGAGATGATAGGAGATTATGTTTATATTGGAAACCACAAGCCCAAGTCTTTGTCCCAAGTTAAAGATGCAGATGGCAATGAAAATTCAAATGCACATGGATGCAACAATTTTTTATGCTGTAGTCCTATTGTGGACCAATTGGAGACTAACAATGGCTATATTTGTCAGAGAAATTGTTTTAATACTGGATTTGTTTCTTATATTCAGACTAATTCCTTGCCTGATAAATCAGTTACAAATTTCTCTGAGTTTAATATCGTACTTAAGATGATAAGTGACCCTGTAAACTTACATTTTGATCTGCTGAGCAACAGAAATAACAACAGTGCTGACGGAACCTCGGAGATGGAGGACGCCACCTTGGGAGATGTTGATCAGATCATAACGGAGCACCCTCAGCTAAGTTCAGTGAAGCAGAGACAGGGAAGAAGGTCAAGACCTAATTCTCCCTCCAAACGATCCTTGAAAGGAAAGTGCCCCGAGTGTGAGCCCAACATGCCTGGTGACGCTGAGGACAAACACTTCCTAGACTTTGAGCACCAAGCTCATCCCAATGAAATCAATGAGTCCAACGAAGTGCAGACTGGCTCCTCCCTTGAACTCAGGACAAGCCTCCTGCCCCCTCGTAATAAAGAAATCAAAATGGGTCATAAACTTTGGAACACTTGTGCCTGCGAGTCCCCGAGGCCCTACGTCCCTCCAACATACGCCGAATGTGCTATACAGCTCAACCTAGATGACATCTGCGGCAGTGAAGCTTCTCAGACAGGAGAGGAGAAGACTTATACTGGACATGTCCTTAACATTGATCATATAACTATGTGCGAATGCCAGCTGAGAATGCGAAAAACACAGAAACATAATTTTGACATGCAAGTCCACCCTGAGGACATCTGCCCAAGCAACAATGTCCAAACTGGGTCTTCTCTGCTCCTTCTAGAACCTATAATCAAAAGATCAACAGAAGCTGCAAATACAAGTGAGAAGATAGGCCATGCTTTTAAATTTGACAACTCAGATTCTGAACAGCCACAAAAGTTTCCAGAATCTGAGATTGTTGAAACTTGTGAAGTTGAGATTCAAGTTGCAGCGACAGATATCAATCCGAGCATTGATGCCCAGCCGGGGGATTCCTTGATGTTGATGGAACCATTTCCCCCGATTAAGCCAACTTTTAGTGAGGATGAATATCCAGAAGAAGATGCAACTTGGGGAGATTTAAGCATTAATGATATGATATCAGAAAACAAGAGTGTATACGCCTATTATAAGAGATATGAAGAACTGACAAAACTGGAGAAGGATTATGAAATCCATGCCAGGCCCTACACCACTGTTGATCAGCTTCAACAGAAGTCAATGACAGATAGTAAAATAGATCCAAGAAACGCAGGGAATAAGAGAAGTACAGCTTTTTTGAAGCACACACCAAGTCAAGAGTACCGCCAGTATGCGACAGCTAGTTATGTAGAACCAAAGGGCACAAGAGACCATGAGAAAGGAGAGTTTAGGTTGGTAAACAATTTTAATTATTTCCCTTTTTTACTGAGCTTATATCAACTCGTTCCGTCTGTCTAGTCAAAATCTTTCACATGCTGTTTCTGCCACTTGCCATTCTCAGAGTTCTTTATTTGTACTAGGTAGGCCTGCTCCATCAACAGACTTATTAATTGGAGAGTGAGGTTGGTTGTGGAGCCAACACAAGAAAAATATATTTAGAATATAGGTTTTTAATAGATTTCAGACTAGAAACATATTTAGCTTTTCAAAGAAGTACTTGTTCAAAACTTGTTAGTTCAATATTTTAAATCTTTTCTTTTTTTTGTGGTCATTTATGTTCTACTAGCACTCTGAGCCTGCATTGTTTGTTAACAGTATATAGTTTAAATTGTATTATTAATTAGCAACATATTTTCTTGTTTTTGTTAATTAATTTAAAAATCATGTACTCTGTCTCAAAAATATGAACCCCTAGTGCTATTAGAGCATGGAATGGGTTGCCTGAATCAGCCAGGTAAACCAATGACTTGGCAGGTCTATTTCTGTTGTTTTAGCTTTCATAACAATATTTTTGTACAAAGCTTATATCATCTCATTCTGTTTGTCTGACACAAAGTTGGTTGTATACTTTATTTCTCCCACGTCCATTTCTCTGATTAAGGTGAAACTTTGCATTATTAATCATTGTCCCTGACAAAACATGAATCCATCGAAAAATAAACCAATTAATTAATTGATTAGTGCTAATTAATTAATTATTTTGATATTGATTAAGGGAAGTAAATTATTGGAGATCAAAAGGTTGGCACGAGCCAAGGGCCACAAACTATATTCACATTACTATCTAATTGACTTCATTTTGAATTTCAGACATGTTGCAAAAGCAAAAGAAAGCATCACAGTCACTAATTACCAAAAGGAAAGTACTTCAGGTCAGCTGCCTTCCTTCCCTTGTCTGGAATGAGAATGAAAATCATAACAAATTTTTTACTAAGTAGTCTGGTCCTAAAGTAAAAAAAAAAAAAATTATTACTCAAACTAAGTGGTCTGGTAACAGTAACATGTATCCCTATGGGCACTTTATTGACTCTTAAGTAATCTGGTCATAAAGTAACAATAACATGTATCCCTATGGGCACTTTATTGATTCAAAGTAATCTGGTCATGAAGTAACAATAACATATTCTCATGGGCACTTTATTGACTCAAACTAAGTAATCTAGTCATAAAATAACAATAACATCCATTCCTATGGGCACTTTATTAACTCAAACTAAGTAATCTAGTCGTAAAGTAACAATATATTTTTCTTAATGCTTTATAATTTTACTCATTGAAAAGATTTGTATTTTTTGGCACTGTCCTTTAAATATAAAATTGTTGTTAACCTAAAGCGATGACCCAGCTAGTGTTGTGCTGAGTACCCCTTTCAGACCTTGTGATGATGTAAAGGTCATTTTGTTTCTATGGCTGAGTTTCATGTGGCCAGCACAACCACAAGGTGCTTTTACATTCACCAACTAATGTCTGGTACCCATTAAAGTTGGGTGGACTCAGGGACTTTCTTAAAATACCAAAGTTTAAAATCCCAGTCAGCACCAAGAGTCAAACCTTAGACCTCGCATCTCAAAAGCCAAGTGCTAGACCACTCAGCCACTATGCCATTTTGTGTTGAGACTAAATTTTATAGCTTGCTACAATAAGAGATTAATTTGTGTTCAGTTGCAACTTTTGTGGCTAAGCGTGACCTTGTAGTTCTTCAGGAAGCATATACATTGTCTGTATCTATGACAACACAGCAGTTCTAGTTAACAAAAATTATTTTAATGTATTACTTAGTTTTCATCCCTGCATTGAAATACTGTCTGAGGCAGCGGGTCTCAACCTTTTAAGCTCGCAACCCCTTTTTACAATCCCCCCACTTTGCCTCGACACCCCCCCCCCCCCACTCACACACATACAGCAACAGTAGAATAGACATTAACAATTCTTATTTTCGATGGTCTTAGGCGACCCCTGGCAAATCGCCAATCGACCCCCAAAGGGGACATGACCCACAGGTTAAGAACCCCTGGTCTAAGGCTTCATGGGGGCCTAGTGATGTCCAACCCTAAATGGACATCATCAATGATTCCAATTAAGTTCTGTAAGGGACAATTCTGCCCATACACTTTTTTTACATATATATATATATATATATATATATATATATATATATGGCATTACTGTGAACTAGGATTCTTTGACAGGAGTCTTCCTGCTATGATCCTTGTTTTGTTCATCATCACATCAAAAACATTCCTTTCTCATTTCAGATCCCCAGGTGCGGGGGCCATTTCAGGGCAAGTACAAAAACTTTACATCCTCTGGGATCAACTTACCCAGTCCAGTTGGCAGCAGCATTGAGTCACAGGAGGGGGAGAGGAAGGAAGGTGAGGAAGAGGGAGAGAACCAAGGTCACAGGCCTTATAGGAGGAAGAGGAAACCAAACAGTGGCCCAAGTGTGGAGACTCAAACCTTCAAATCAATGCAGCCCAATCCACCTGCTGACCAACCAGATGAAAACCCATTTTAGATCATCTACCAGTTACAAGAGTTTGAACGATTAGGATAAATTATTTTTTTTTTTTTACAGCAGCCGAAAGTTATTTGAAAATAAATTGAGAAAATAATTTTATCATTGTGATATAACCTTAATTACTGTAGGATGCAATGCTAGGTATAGGAAGGCAGTTTTTAAAAATAATTGTGCAAAAATATAAGTATTCAAATTAAAATTTGGTTTGGGAAGGAAGCATATTAAATAGTATTAGATAATCAAAATTATATTTGTATAATAGATTTAAAAAAAAAAACATTCAAATTTTGATGCTACATACAATCAAAATATTCATAGTTACATGGTCGGTAATGTTTTTTTCCAGTGGGGTCAGGAGGTATGTTGTGTTTCCCAAAATGAGGGGGGTTCCTGACTTAGAAGTTCAACCCAACCCTATGGCGCATGGTTGCTTCCATTGCCACTCCCTTAGGAGACCCTCTGGTCTAGCTTCATAACACTTATCTAAATATACAATATTCAATGGAATATAGCACATGTTTTATCTCCTATTGTTAGTTGCCCTTGTCATTGACTTATTTATAAACACAGGAAAGTTTGGGAGTAACTTGAAGAGACAGAAAGATTGTCAGCTTTTGGACATGTGTAACAAGACAACTAAATATTTGGATTCAGCAATAAACAACTTAGAAGAAACTTCATGTTTTGTTTCTTTTCTATATGTAGCCAATTCTGAAAGTCAAATACATAGGTCTGTGGTCTAATGAGTTATAAAAACAAAAAAGGAGGGGTGAGGTCTTAAAGCTTCTTCACACAAAAAATTTAAGCAAAACATTTACAAGTTCCATGATCGTAGCCAGTGGCGTTTGAAATTCAATACCATTAAGTAAAAAATTTTTTTAAAAAATCTACAGTTATAATACCATTAAGTAAAAATTTTTTTAAAAATCTACAGTTATAATACCATTAAGTAAAAATTTTTAAAAAAATCTACAGTTATAATACCATTAAGTAAAAAAAAAAAAAAAAAAAACTACAAATACCAAATTACAAGAGCGTAGCCAGAGGGGTTTGGAGGTTCAATACTTTAATTTAAAAAAACTATACTATTTGACACATTTATATGTTGTTTTTAACCGGTCGATGGTATATATATATGTTGTTTTTTTCATTCAGTAAAGAGCTGAATAAATAAATATATCATAGATGTACACACAAAAGTAGGCCTATATGTATAGTAGGCCTATATACATTTGGATCTGTAAACATACACGAACCATCTGTTGTAAACATGAAGGTCTAATCCACATGTCCTTGTAATACCATTAACTGGACTGTTAATGGAAGAACTTTATTGCACAAAACTGACTTGAAAGACTTCTTGCAAATATTTTTCTAGCACTTGTTATGTAAATATTCTGTGGCATTTTAAGTCTCGACAGACGATTTCTTTTCCCCCTTTGCAACTTCTCATGTGACTTAAGAGGCCTTGATGCACCAACTGCCTTCTATTATACAAAATATCATGAGGGAGTCGAGCATGTGAACATGTTTAAGTCTAAGCCAGCTAAGGTGTCTACTGCTGACTGGGCCGGCCTTAGATAATTGGAGGCCCCCAAATAAAATAGGAAAGAAATAAAAAGTAAATAGCGAATAACTAAAACAACGTAATTTGTTTACAATCTAGTGTACTCAGACATTAACATTAAACATTTAGCTAATTATTTTCTAAATAAATTATGTTTGTGTCCTGTGCGAGGTTCCCATCAATTTGAGGCACCAGGCGGCTGCTTAGTTTGTCTTATGCCTAAGTCGGCGTTCCAGTAGGCCAACCACCTCATCGTGGTCGCCGGGTGAACACCCCGCTCGTTTAGGGTGGCCAAGAGTACTGGTTGCTCGCTACTGATGGATGAGCAGTCAGCGAGTGTAAAATGACATCAAAAGGGTTATGTCCAGCCCCCCCCCCCCCAGTGGGGCCCCGGAGCAACGGTGAGTAACAGACCTAACGGGATCTCCGAAAAGCGGACAGCGCTGGACACCAACTCGAGGGTTGGCTGGGATCTTCTGGGTCCCGGCTGATTCGCGGGTCTCTCTTTGGGCAAAGACTGGACTGACTGGCGCGGCCTGTTAGGCGCCCACGAGCTAGGCTCTAATTAGCCCGTTCCCTGGTGCGCTAGTGGAGGAATACGCCGCGATAAATGGTTATTCTGATTCTGGGAATATCAAGAAACGTGGACCTCCCCCCAACTCCTGCCCTGCAAGAAACTATTTTGTCAGATGTTTAAGTCCGGCCTTGCAACTGATAACAGCGCTAATGTCCGCGGCACTTCCTCATCGGTTATTTTATCTTGCCACCTTATTTAAAGAATCCTACTTAAATTACAGACGATACTTCCAAAGATATTAAGATAATTAGGTCCTATGGGTATCTATGTGTCATTGAAGTCATTCTAATACTTAAGCATCGGTGGTGGAATAAGATATTTTAAGCCTTTTTTCTACCAAGAGTAGGCTGACCATTTTCACTACCATATAGCAAAGTGCTCAACATTTAGGTCCAAAGGACTAGGACTTTGTAATAGGTAGTCAGCAAGGTATTGTCCCACACTCTTTTCTGCAGCCGTGACATGGTGCCCATTGCCTTAGCTAGGTATCCTGCTGTTGGTATCTTTGTCCAAGATAGCAAAAATGCTAAAACTATTTCCAGAGGTTGGCCCTTAAATTATTGGCCTTAATGGCCACGTAAAGAGCATTGCTTTTGTTTGTGTTTTGACTGATGCTTAAGCCAAACTTCTGGCATGAAGCAAACTTTACACAACCAGAGTCTGAGTAGCACATTCAGCAACAATAGCTGCATTATCAGCGTAGAGGAGTACCCTGATTAATAGCTTTGTAGTTTTGGTTTATGCCCAATCTGGATACATTTATTTATTTAAGCTTGAAAATCATAGTGACGTTCCAAACATAAATGGCTCGTCCTATGTTGCGGGCTATATCAGGGGCTTTTGTTACAATCGTCAAACAGAATTCGATGCAATATCAAGTTAGCAGACAAATAATGGTTTGCACAACACCCAAGAATTTAGGCATACTTCATTAACTTAAGTGCGGCAGATTTATTTTAATTATTATTTATGTACAGACCTATATATATTTCTTTTGGTCTCTTTAGCCACACAAGAAGTTGCAAAGGGAAAAGATTAATGTCTCTCGAGACATAAAATGCCACAGAGATAGGCCTATATATTTCCATGTCTATGGGTTTTCATTACTAAATCGTAGAATCTGCTTCGCATCTTCGTCTGAAAGGAAAATCCCAGAGCGATGCAAACGAACCATATTTCCTATTAAGATTACGTCATTTGAAGGCTAGCCAACAATATGGTTCATTGCCCCATAAAGCTGTCACATCTATAATACATTTTTTAAAAATCATTAAAAAAATAACTAAAAAAAAAAAAAAAAAACAATTATAGATGTGACAGCTTGAAAGCAATAGCCTATACACTTCCACAAGGAACAATATTCTAAAAACTATAATAGTCTACATCTAAGAACTTCCATTTTGGCTTGATTGATCGAAACTTTTTTTTTTAATCTAACACCGTAACAGGTAGAGAAACTTAGAATCACTTTAGTCAATCTAGATCTATATGATTCAGTATCTGGTTTCTATGTTGACTAGATCTATAGGCCTATAGCCATTTAGAGACTAGATCTGATCCAAGCATCTTCAAATGCAAAAACAAAATCTAATAAAATACTCAGAAAGACACAACGATTAAGGCACATTCTTCGTTCCATATGCTAGGACAAATTCTTAATTTGTACAAATGCTCCTTCTTCCCTACTGCTATTAGAGCATGGAAAGTGTGTCCTGAGCCAGCCAGGACTTGGCAGAATTTAAGTCATTGGTTAATATGCAATATGACTAAATTAATGCATGACGCGTGATCATCTTCTTTTTTGAAGTAACCCCAGCCAGCAAAGCTAACTGTTCAGGCCCGGGCTGAGTTAGGGGCCCGCACGGGGAACCGGATAATCGTGCGGGGCAGTTTTATCATTTCCTACCCCGTCATGCGCCCATTCAAAATCCCCCTTAGATGAATGGGGCCCTTAAGTAGCAGGGGATGGAGAGATTCGCCCCATTGCTTCACTGCTGGCGGTCTGAATTTTTGCGTAATACAGTTAAGGTCCCACCACCTACCCCCTTCTCGTCCTACTGACAACGAGAGCCCTCCCCGCCTTGCTCTTATCTCGGACGAGACCGTCGGCCAGGAAACTCGTTGTGTAATGAAATTCAAGGGGAGACAAAAAAAAAAAGAAGAGCTCGCTAAAATTGGTTCGGATAGTCTCCCATTTCATTATAAACACACTAAAAACTCATCAAATGTTTTGTCATTTTTTAAAATTTAAACTTTTATTTTTTTTTATTTTTTTTTACATTAAAATATTTTGTTTATATATATATATATAGCTATGAAATAAAAACAAGTGTTTTATTGTTATACAATATAGAAGGACGATTCTTCTGATATTATATTTTATTTACATATTTAATGAACACTATATTTTTGATATTTTAAATTTATCATAAAAAAATTTTACGAGCAATATAAAAACTGATGTAAACACTGCATACAATAACTGTACCCTGATAGCAAAAATTTTGGGCCCGGTACCCAACTGGGCCCCAATTGTGGGATGAACGGCCCTTAGGGCTGAGTCTGGGCTCAGTCAGTAGGCCCAGAAAATCCCCTTGTGAAATCCGTGTGGGAACAGTAAGGCGAAGGACTTGTGGGCCACAACAGGGCCATAGATACTTGGCCCTATGGGGGGAATTAATGAAAGTCCAAATGGGGCCCTTAAGGGTCGAGTCTGGGCGAAATCAGAAAGCCAAGATGACGCCCTGGTGGAAACCTCATGGGACCAGTACGGGGAAAACATTGAGGGGCCTGAAAGGGCTAAACACATGGACCCCATTTGGGGGATGAACGTTGGCCCAAACGGGTGCCCTTAGGGCTGAGTCTGGGCTCAGTTAGGGGGACCAGATGAAGCCCTCATGGAAACCTCATGGGACCAGTACGGGGAAAACATTAAGGGGCCAGAAAGGGCTAAACATATGGGCCCCATTTGGGGGATGAACTTTGGCCCAAACGGGTGCACTTAGGGCTGGGTCTGGGTTCAGTTAGGGGGACCAGATGAAACCCTCGTGGGGCCAGTATGGGGCAAACATTGAGGGCCAGAAAGGGCTAAACACATGGGCCCCATTTGGGGGATGAATGTTGGCCCAAACGGGTGCCCTTAGGGCTGAGTCTGGGCTCAGTTAGGGGGCCAGTATTGGGCAAACATTGAGAGGACAGAAAGGGCTAAACACAAGGGCTCAATTTGGGGGATGAACTTTGGCCCAAACGTGTGCCCTTAGGGCTGGGTCTGGGCTCAGTTAGGGGGCCCAGATGAAACCCTCGTGGGGCCAGTTTGGGGCAAACATTGAGGGGCCAGAAAGGGCAAACATTGAGGGTCCAGAAAGGGCTAAACATATGGGCCCCATTTGGGGGATGAACGTTGGCCCAAACGGGTGCCCTTAGGGCTGAGTCTGGGCTCAGTTAGGGGGACCAGATGAAGCCCTCATGGAAACCTCATGGGACCAGTACGGGGAAAACATTAAGGGGCCAGAAAGGGCTAAACATATGGGCCCCATTTGGGGGATGAACTTTGGCCCAAACGGGTGCCCTTAGGGCTGGGTCTGGGCTCAGTTAGGGGGCCCAGATGAAACCCTCGTGGGGCCAGTTTGGGGCAAACATTGAGGGGCCAGAAAGGGCTAAACATATGGGCCCCATTTGGGGGATGAACGTTGGTCCAAAAGGGTGCCCTTAGGGCTGAGTCTGGGTTCAGTTGGCGCTAGTTTCTCTCTCCCTATGTTTTACTTCTTTTTTAGCGCCCCCGAAAGGGGAAAAGACGCTATTAGTTTTGTTCGAAATGTCTGTCCGTTCGTCCCGTTTAGATCTCGTAAACTAGAAAAGATATTGAAAATCCGACATCACAATATTTTATTCCATTCAAAGTTCTGATGCAACGGCTACTTTTTTTTTTTTCTGAAAGCAAAAAAATCTTTTTTTTTTTTCTTTTTTTTTGAGGATTTGAATAAGAGATTGAGCCTTCTCAAAACAATTAGATCAATTATAAGACTTCAGTTAGGCCAGGGGAGGCGCGGTGGCTAAGCGGTTAAGCGTTTGGCTACCGAACCGGGGGTCCCGGTTTCGAATCCTGGTGAAGACTGGGATTTTCAACTTTGGAATCTTTGGGCGCCTCTGAGTCCACTCAGCTCTAATGGGTACCTGACATTAGTTGGGGAAAAGTAAAGGCGGTTGGTCGTTGAGCTGGCTACATGACACCCTCGTTAACCGTAGGCCACAAAAACAGATGAACTTAACATCATCTGCCCTATAGACCACAAGGTCTGAAAGGGGAACTAGTTAGGCCAGGTTCACATCCTACTTTACATTCACTTTCACTTATCCTTTGATCTGCGGGACCGTTGGGGCACTACACAAGATCTGTTAACCTTCTTTCTCCATTCTTATCTCTAATTTGTCTTTGATATAATTTCCTTCGGATGTTCTTTCTGAAAATATTGAAGCCTGCCTGGGTGGACCACTTCATTGGCCGATTTCAAGTTTGTGTTTCCACACAAACTGTCTTTTGTAACTTTGTTTTTCTTTGCATTTAAAGTTATAAAATGCTGATTTTTAAATTGTGATAATTTTATCTTATATTATACTTTATTAAATAAATTGGATGGTAGGTAATTTTTAGCTATAACATTTTCTTTATTCTTCTCACAGTAGTTCAAAACGTTTCTACTATAACGACATATATATGGAATATTTGTGTGTGTGCGTGTTTGTTAACGCGCGTGTGTATGAACTATGCATATGTTATGTGCAGATCTGATTTACTGTAATTGTGTATAGTTGCACTGTTCAATTAGATTTAAAATAAATAAATTATTTGCAATTCTTATTGCATCTTCTGGTAATAAGCCGATTTAAAAAGTTTTAATGTAGCCTATAATGCTAGTTTCCAGTACCGGTAGATATTTTTAATGTAAACAAACTGTACACAAGCAAAGAATATTAGCAATCGGGGTTTTACCGCCATCTTGTTTGAATGTATTTAGTCTTTTTGAAACATGACTAATAAGAATGCTTTTAAATTGATTTAAATATTTGTCTCAGTTACATTTAAATATAGATATCAATTTATAAAGATCGAGTGCGTGTCCTACCACTAAAGATCAGCTGATGAGGTAAACACGTGTTGGACGTTTTCCTTTCTCGTTGCATAGAACGCTGCGTGCTAGCAAGCAAGAAAGTACACGTGTGCACACTGGTGGTCAGTAGGTCAAGGCTCACTGACTCTCACTGTAATTCTTTTTCGTACCTCCTCTTTACGCGATCTTTTTGTTGACGTAATAGACCTTGTGATCTCTTTCTTTTAGGAGTTACAAAAATATTTAGGTCAATAACATTCAAATAGAATGAAACACGTCACTAAAACTATCTTATGATTTAAATATAATTTTTTATTTAAAAGTATAAGATATAACTGGCAAGATCATGATAAGAACGACAGGATTTGCTGTTCAGTTTCATACATTAAAAAAAAAAGTTATGACTCAAAATACATGCTCCATGACAGATGTAATAAACTACATTATAGGCATAGTTCGTAAATATTATCGATGACTGATTCTACGAAGAGCATTAAAAAAATCAAGCATGCAAATGTGTTGTAGCCATAGTTGTAGACTGTACGTGTCAGTGTTTAATCTAATATCTACTATATACCCCATTCATGAATATTTATGCTTTAAAATTTTAAATCGTGCAATCTAACTTTCTAAGAACCATCTTCGTTAATTATGATGTCTATAATATAGTCCTGGGGGGAAAAAAAGAGACCGTGCCGCTGGTCAATATGGAGGCTACCCGGTCACGTGGCTTACTTACAATTGACCAACCAGAGACAGGTCTACATGATACAGCCTATTGCATCATTAAGAAAAATAGCGCCAGAACCAAACACCATGACCATCCCATTCCAGTCATGGTAGCCTACTTATAGATGTACTTCAAGTTTGTGTTGATTTGTGATTGACTCGACTCTATTCTAACAACTTTGGAATGTGTGCGTCAAGCAAAGGTACTTTTTATTTTATTAGACAAATAGATCTAGGCCTACTTTATTATTTTATACTTAATTAAAGTAGATTAGATCTAAGTCAATGAGTACAGGTATTTAATTTTAAATATAATGTATTATTACTACTCAATTTTATTATAATTACCAATTTATTAAGTTTAAAAAAATTATTACTATACTTTGGCTACTATATTAATATTTTGTCATATTCTTCAAGGTGGACCATGTTGGAAAATAACTTTCAGTCAAGTTGAAACAAGAGCTCCATTGATGTTATTGTTCTTTTTTATTGGCATTGAATTGATCAAACTGGTAATTTTTTTACAATATTTTCATGCTAAAAATGTTGTATACAAATCTGATGATCCATATTTCCTGAATAATTTATATTAGCAGTCTAGATTTACTTCTAAAATTTATGTAATACTTATTTAATTTTCTGTCTGCAGAACATGCTCTAGACATACTGGAGAAAAGATTTGACTGCAGTACAGACTCATTTTCAATTGAAAGCAATTAAAAGAAGCAGAGATAAATACAATCAGGATTGGGTATGAAGCAAATTTCCCAATGGCAAATGATGTATCACTGTTGGAAATAGAAGTGAAACTGATGGATGAAGATTCTCATGAAAATTTGGTAAGGCCCATATTATATTGTAGGATTTAGGATGTAAAATATCATTTATGTGAAACAATAATTCAACTATTTATTTATTTATGTGTCAGCAGAATCATATCTCATCTTATATATTACAGATCTATCCAGTGAAAACAGCATTAAGAGAACAATAGTATGGATTATAACTTGGCTGGACTGGACATGGCACAAACAGAAAATAAATGTATTGAATTTTCAATCCAAATTATGGATATTAGGTATGAATTTTTATTTCCATATTTTTTACTAACATAATCTTTATAATTTTTTTTAATGCCACAATTGCTTTGTTACTTTTCTTTTAAACCATTTCTTGGTCAAATGCTGCGTCAATCTAACCTAAGAGGCTCATGAGTATTTTAATTTTTTATGAACATTGTGTGTAAACTGTTAGGTCTTTATACCTCCTATAGTTCGCTGTGTGTTTGTGATATGTTTTCTCCACCATCACCAGACAACTATGTCAGTGACTTTCTGTTGGAAAAACATACTACTTATACATACGATGGTAGGCTCATATTTCACAGAATTTTGAACTTGTTGGAACAACTGAAGCACAATTGCATCTTGAGGGACAGATAAACAACAATTAATGTACTGTTAGTTTACGGCAAGTAACATTTCACATGAAGGGTGTATCATACGAGTTGTAAGATTAAAAAATTTTTTTTTAACTTGTGCAGGATATATGCATGTGCAGAGTACATGTGCAAAAATACAGTAGTTAATGAAGCCTGCATACACAAATCATGAATAGCACTTTTTGGTTTTGAAAAAGTGAAAATCATTGTGTTTTTGTTTTTTGTATGTTTTATATGAACATTTCATTTTAAATCATAGGTATATATTTTATTGTTTTTATTTTTTTTTAAGTTCTTCTTAGATTATTCAAGTGAGTTACCCAAGTCTGTCAAATAACTTAGAGAAAGTACTTGAACTTGGCTACTAACTACATGTGATGGCACAGAAATCGTAAAAAAAGAAGGATAATGGCTTCCACTCTGAAGGAACATTCCAAACATGTAAAACATTTTACAAACAAACCTAATCAAAGTTTATAAATGCTAGATAAAGTTAAAAAAAAAAAAGTAAGATGCACAAGCAAATTTGTATACATACCACAGATATTAGAACTAATGACTAATGGAAAAAAAAAACTACCTTTCTAGACTTTACAACAAAGAAATAAGTAAAGATATTTCAAATATGTGCTGGATCTTGTTAGTTTAATAACATACTATGTAGGTGCATTACATAAAACATGTAGTGGTTCTTGGTTGTTGATTACTGTGCTTTTTTTTAAATACACATTAATTTTGTCATATGTTAATTATAAATATTTATGTTCACCATTAATTATTTCGTTCAGCTATAGCAACATAAGGGAGGCATGGTGGCTAAGTGGTTAAGCATTTGGCTTCCAGACCCGAATTAGAATCTCAGTGAAGATTGGGATTTTTAAGACACCCTAACTCTGATGGATACCGGTATTTGATTTTAGCTGAGGAAAGTAAAGACAATTGTTTTGTTAGCTACATGACACCCTGCTTGTTAACCATTAGTCAAAAAAACTGATGGCCTTAACATCATCTGCCCTAAGATACTAAGTTTGGAAAGGGGAACTTTACTTTAATTACAACATAAGGTTATAAGTTGACAGTTACAGATGATGTACCATATGAGAATCATTGTTGTTTACTGGCTTTTGAACAGTAGCTTGAAACATTTGCTCTTACTTACATAGAATATTTAGTTAAAAAATTATGAATATGATAGTGCAGCTAGTTACTCTGCTCAAAATTGAAAAAAATATTTTGTTGAAATTATAAACATGCGCTATATATAAATGTATAGTTTTCAGTGTTGAGTACACACTATTTCTTTGGTACTGGGTAACGTACATGAGCTATATTTTTAAAAAAAAATTTTATCTTCTAAAATTAGGCGAGGTCTTGAGAATATTTACCTCAAACAGAATCAGCTTTGGGTTTTTGTGCATGTAGACCCTATTGATTAAAAAGCACCATTCTCTAGTTATATTTTACTTGTTTAAATTTATATATTTTATGGTTATTAATTATTCTTTGTATTTATTTTTTTAATTTTTTTTTTTTTTTTGTAAAGTAAGCACTGGTATTTTTTCTAAAAGTATGTTTCACATTTATTTCATTTTAAACAAATTAAGTCATTTACTTAATGTTCAGTTATGTTCTAAATGTATGTTTTAAAAATTTCAGTGTTTATATTGCTAAGATTTCACAAACTTGTTACAGGTAGCTTATTTTTCTTTTGGTCATTTTTTTCCTTTAGAACTACAACATAATCTGATGTAAATTTTTTAAAAAAATTTGTTTCATGATTGTCAAAACACTTTGCTTTTCAATTTACATACAGCAGGCTCATACTTTGTTTAGATAATTCTGAATTACATTCTATATATAATTTATAGGTTTCTGTATAGGCTATTCAAGCTTTTGTGCGTGTTAAAATTTCATAAATTTGGTAGCCATTATATTTTTTGAAAAATGTATATACATTTTATGGTACAATAAGTACTTATTGTATTTTTTAAAAATATAAGCGTCTATATTTTAAAAACTTATTTCTAATTTGCCATTTTAAGCAATTTGTTATTACAATTAATATTTAAATTAATATGCTTTTACTTATTTCAGTGTACATATTGATTACATTCCACCAACTCAATACTTTTTTTGTTACTGTTATTTTTTTATATTTTTTGTACTTAATTACAAAAGCTAATTTTTTTGTTGTTGTTGTCTTTATACAGCAAACTTATACTTTGTGTAGATGATCCTGAATTATGTTCTTTACACATTTGTTACAGATTTTCATGTTATCATTCACAACTTTTTTGTTGACTCAATGCATTTTCCATAGTATACTATAATATTATAGGATCAATTTTCAGTTAAAATGTTTGCTACCAGTATTGCTTTTCCTTTTTTAAAAAGTTTTTTAGTGTATTCTGATATTTTTAATAGTTGCTAACATTAACATTTTATGATGCAATAAACTATTAATTTCAACTAGTAAATTGTTTATGTAGTTATTTATGTCAGTTTATGCCATTTCAGCTAGAGCTCAGTGTCATTTCTTACTGGGCCGCATGAGGCAGGGCTTCATTTGGGCCCCCTAACTAAACCCAGACTCAGCCCTAAGGGCACTCGTTTGGGCCAACGTTCATCCCCAAATAGGGCCCATGTGGTCAGGCCCCTCAATGTTTGCCCCATACTGGCCCCATCAGGGTTCCATCTGGGCCCCCTAACTGAGCCCAGGCTCAGCCTTAAGGGCCCCCATTAGGGCCAACATTCATCCCCCAAATTGGGCCCATGTGTTTAGCCCTTTCTGGCCCCTCAATGTTTGCCCAATACTGAGCCCAGACTCAGCCCTAAGGGCACCCGTTTGGGCCAACATTCATCCCCCAAATGGGGCCCATGTGTTTAGCCCTTTCTGGCCCTCAATGTTTGGCCCATACTGGCCCCATGTGGGTTTCATCTGGGCCCCTCTAACTGAGCCCAGACTTTACCCTTAAGGGCCCTAATTGGGCTTTCGTTAATTGTCCCCAAAGGACCAAGTATCTCTTGTCCTGTTGGGGCCCACAAGTGTTTAACACTGGGATTTTCTGGGCCCCCTGACTGAGCCCAGACTCAGCCCTAAGGGCACCCGTTTGGGCCAATGTTCATTCCCACTTGGGGCCCATATGGTTAGCATGGGCTTGCCCGGTTTGGGCCCAAAATCTTTGCTATCAGAGACGTCTGTATTATATAAGATAATTCCGCATACTTTTTTTTTCATGTATTCTGATCCGCTACTCTTAGGTCTGATCCAGATCTAGTGATCTGCCGGTACCTAAATTAGATCTAGATCTATACATAATACATTTTATACATTGATTTGTTTCTTAGTGTGTCTAGAGAGCTTTGTTTCTTGAACTTTCTTCCTTGGATTTAATAGGCCTACCACAACTATGCAACACACACACACTCGATAACAATGCCTTCGCTTCTGAAGATTAAGGATTCGAGTGTTGTGTTTCACACAGTCACGCAAACCCAATTTCGACCTACATATTTTGTCACATCTAATCAATCATGATCTAATGCAGACAAGGCCGTTGTTTACAGGGGGTCTATTTGAGTTATATTTTCATCTTTTGCGCCTGTCTTTGGCAAGGGTTTTTCTTTCGGGTTGGTGTGGACAGAATCACTACTGATCATTCGTCAGATGAGCTGAGTTAAACACTTAACCAACATGGAGTCCTTTAAGAACCTTTATAAAGATCAACTCATGCGCCATTTTGCCCTTACTGGCATAGAGGAAAGTAGCTGGCAGCAGTTGGAGCGCTGTCACGAATGTTATTTATAGATGCACACAATCGTGACAGGTCACTTTGAGATATAATACCATAACTCAGTGTTTCCCAAACTGTGTTCGCGAGGCCTGAATAGGTTTTCCACGAATTACTGGAATAATTAACTTGTAGACCACCACGTGAATTAATCTCTCTAAAAAAAAAAAAAAATAAGCAAAGTGTTCCGCTAAATACTCAGAATGTACCGGTACGAAGTGTTCCGTTAAGGAATAAGTTTGGGAATCCCTTTTTTTTCACTTATACATCACAGATATGCCTTTTAAAAAAAAATATTACGAGGAAGGCTTATTAACAAGGTCATTCTTGTTAACTGTACTCATTAGAATTAGCCTAACTAACCCTAAGTTTTTCCCACTGGCTGATTAAGGCAACAGGAAAGAAAGCACTTATAAGAATATTTTTTTGCACTTTTTTTTCTGCACAGATTTTCACATTTCAAAATGGAGAATAACCGCCAGTGCAGAGTAAGCGTTGACAGTGTAGAGATATTCCGTAAAAAAAGACCCCATTCTCCTAGCAGAAGTAAAATGTATGTTACAGAAAGAAAAGAAATGCCTCAACATCGACAAGCCACCAAACGATTCAGCGTCGCAGAGGCCTCCGAAGAAGCCAGCGGCAAGTCCATATTTGACGCCAGCATCAAGCCAGTCAACACAGTAGGCGACGGTTCCCACCCAAAAGACTTCACACATCAGGTGCGAGCCACGGACATCGCCGAACCGCACTCCACGCAGACGGGGCCCTCCCTGAGGGAAAGGAGCGCCCAGCTTCCGAAGAGATGCTCCGAGAGAGTGCGCTGCAAGTCGGGTAGGCGTTCGTGGAATCACTGCTGCGACACCCCCAGGGCTTGCTGCGGGAACAAGATCTGCTCCGGGGAACCCAAAGACTTTCAAATACAGGCTGATCCTCGGGAGATAGGGTCCAGTGAGTCGGTGCAAACTGGCCCTTCGTTAGCCGCCAGCGGGTCATTCTGTCGATTCGACTATAAACTAAGAAAGGTTAAGAAATGGCCAGCGGATAGCAGCCAGCAATGTGACTGTCCCAACAAACAAGAATATCATGTCTCCTGTGCTGAAAACAGGTTAGTTTAAAAAGTTGAATTTTTTCTTTACTTAGCGCACACCTATAACATCAAGAGGATTTTTAAAAATGGCGTGGAAGGGCAAGAAAAACATCAAAGTAGGAGACATTCATATAAGTTTAAGTTTTGCAGAAGTTTATATGTATTTTTTATGTATAGAACATTTGCTTTTTTACCTCAATAGATCTAGAAACAAACGATCTGTTAGGGCACAGTTAGGCCAAAGATGGTGCATATTTTAGTAAGGGAAATACTTTTCTATTCATTTTAGAAGTTTTAGTCGTGGGTAATATTGAAATAAAGAGGTTGTCAAAGACCCATATTTTGAACCTTGAGTGTTGGGCTAGACTCTGCCAGACAGTCATTGAAGGAGAACCAGATAATGGAGAGAAAGGGGGAGAGACTGGGGGGGGCGGGGTCAAGACAGCGTAAGAAAGCTGGTCACTAACTATAAAGTCTGGAGTATTGAATGATTTCGTATGTAGCTGAAGAGCTTGAGGACTCTGTCCAGGCAACAGCGACACACGTGACACGCCTGAGTATGAATGTGTTATATCCCTGTCTCTTCATTTATGTATGGATCATAAGCAACTGCAGTCTTATAAAAATGGGCCAATATCATTTTATTATTACGGGACAAGTCTGGTGAATAACTTAATTCGAGTTTGATGAAACATGCGGTGAACATGGAGAATTTAAAACTAAGCCATAAGAACTTTTGTACTTTCCGACTTTACATCAGAACTTCTGGAAGACTTTTAGTGCCTACTAGTTTGTGTAGTACCCGTTGTGGTAGTCATGAACATATTTGGGTCAGTGACTGTGACAAACTATGCGCTGTGAAATTCAGTTAAACTAAAAAATGTGGACAATCTGTATCTGAACTTCTGGAGAAATGAAATTATAAGACCTACGTGTAGTTCGTTGTTGACAGATCTACGAGTCCTCAAATGTGTATTTCTGATTCTCCTCTGTCATCTCTTATAAGTTGGCCGTGTTGATTTATTCTTATTTTTTATTAATGTAGCATTAGCGGTAACAAATATGTAGGTTTTTTGTTTTGTTTTTTTGTTTGTTTGTTTTTCATCTGCACCTATCTCTTAGTCTGTCGGACTGTTAAGGCACCATACATGATATTTCGACCGTCTTTCTCCATTCCTATCGATCTTTCGCCTCAACTAGTGTCTATTTCATTGATTGCTCCGTCCATTCTTTGATGTCTTCCCATCGCGTCCTCTGTCTCTTCCTTTTCCTGCGGAAAATTTGTTACAAATTTAGATTGTTATAACGATATGTCATCAACATTGTCTTATTTAGCCTAAAACTTTATTTTGTACAACTGGCATTATTATATTTAAATATATATAAGTGTAACAAGTAAGATTTGAAGGCGAGTCCGTATTCCCTTTTATTTACCGTTGTCCAATGTCTAACAGTTCTGTTATTCCAATGAGTTTATATTTCATATAAAACTCTTTCCAAACCCCCTTTTCCAACCTATTTTCAAACTACACAATTTCAAATAGTTTGAGTTTCCAACATGCTTTTAAAACAAATAGGCCTACTATTGCATTGACAGAATTACTTATTTTTTTTTTTTTTTTAATGCAAAGCTATGTCAACTCACTTTGTCTGTCTGTATGTCTGACCAAAAGTTTGTACACGTTATTTCTCCAACACACAATCTTGGATCAAGCTGAAATTGTGCACAATTATTTCTTTTACCTTAACACTAGAATCAATTAAAAAAACAACAACCAATTATTTAATTAACTAGTGATAATAAATTACTTCGTTAGGTATCTCAAAAAGAGAAATAAATAGTATTTGACTGAAATGGTTGTATAAGCTGAATTAGTCATCATGCTGAGGAAATAAATAGTACTTGATTGAAGTGGTGGTATCCGCTGAATTAGTCCCCTTTATAGATTGTCTTCCGAGGCTTTTTACACATTTAATTACATGACTGATCCAAAGTAATTTTAATATAAGCTTTGTTTTTCTTTTTAATTTTGCTTGTTTCTCTATTAGAAAGAATTTTTTTTTTAATGCCTAGGTTGGCCCGATCCCTAGTAAATTTTTATTTTTATCCTTGGTTTTGTCTTTGTAGTTTTCAAATATATATGTAGGCCTATACCGGTATAATAGTAACAAATGTGCTTTGTAGGCCTACTCTTGCTTAGGGTTGATATTTTGCTTTCACACAGTGGCGTAGCTAAGGATCTTCTATACCATATCTCTAACTACATTGGTGTAACCAGGATTTTTTTTTTCGGGAAGAACCCGTTCCCAAAATTAAAAAAAATGTCTTTCATTAGTTAAGAGCAAAGTAATCGCTCTTACACGAAGTCATCAGCTGCATAAAGGAGGGATTATTGTTATTTTAAAATTTTACTTGTTACTTTTTAGAACTAAAATCTTAAATATTGAATTTTTTGACACCAGTGTAAATATTTAATTTACACTATTTACAGGGAGGGGTGTGGAGCTTTCCACCAACAAGTCAAGTCCACGGACATTCAGTCCAGTGATGTGGTTCAGACTGGCCAGTCTGGGCAGTGTACGGAGGGCGACACCATCTTATACGGCACAGCCAAGCGCCAGCCCACCAAGGCGTACAAGCGGCACAACAGTAGCGATGACTACGTCTGGTGCGAGTGTATGCGGGTGAAGAGAATAGAGGGGCAGAGTCACGTGGGCACCCAGGTCGCCGCTACGAACATCTCTCCCTCTAAGTGCATCCAGACGGATGGATGCCTGGCCAACGCATGCCTTACTGGCAGGAAGATAAGAAACACGGACTGGGATGGCTGCAGGTGCAACTCGGCCAAAGGTGCTCCTGGGGGCTCTGGAAAGAAGAGGACGATCTCACAGGCGGTCAAGCCGTTGGACATATCAGACTGCACAGAAATGCAGACGGAGTCCTCCCTCGATCTAACCGAGGTCTACACCAGGAAGCGAGAGGTTTGCCCCGGCTCCCAAAGAAGCGGAGACATCATACGATACGGCAGGGCCAGAGACATTTGCGATGACTGCGTCCAGATCAGGGTAAAAATACTTAAGAACGCTCAACTCACAGAGAGGTCCACTCAAGTCGAAGGCCGCAATATCAATGTCGAAGACGGCAATCAAACCATTGAGTGCTGTGGAACGTGTGACTGCAATTAAAATAAATTATACTATGCTGTTACCGCAAAGTTGTAGCATTTCTGAAGACTTTAATGGCGTTTGTGAATATCAATCTATTAATTGCAAGGCTAACACGGAGATGAAACAATAAAATTTCACGACTACATTTATTTATTTAGTGATTATACAGGCCGAAGAATTTCTCAAATTATGCAAGAAGATGGAAGTGGATAAGATGGTGGACTCTGAAAGTTATGCATATTTTCAAGAAGCCAAGCTTTACTAGCTTCATTTCGCTTTTGAAAAATGTCCGGTGCATTCGCCTTAAATCTACCAGAACCAGTAGTACTAACTCTAGATGTATTAGGTCTATCTCCCAGACACGTTTTAGTAGAGTGTTTTCCAACCAAGCAGGGCGCCTAACCTAACGGAATATAAAATCGAGTGAATCATGTACTAGTGCGCTTTTTGTTGGTTTTCGTTCAGAACCTTTATCTCAGTATTTACAGTTGTCAATGTAGGAGAACATTCCAACAGTAGCAACTCATCATTGGGACTTAAGTCTTTTAGTATAGGACTCGCATAGAAGACTTTTCCATCCGAATTTTGTGTCTTACCTTGGTATTTCTGTTTGATTATCATAACAGTGAATCGGTAAAGGGTTGTCCAAATGTTTAATTATCAAAAACAGTGAATCAGTTAAGGGTTGTCCAAAGGTGTAATGAAAGAAGCAGTCAAGAGACAGTAGAATGAAGTCACGACAAAACACAGTAAAAACACTCTAGCCAAAACAAGACAGCAGCATATTGTCCAGATAGGACTGGACTCAACTATACTTTAGACAGATATTATTTCACACACACTGATATTAATCAAAAACAAGGAAGTCATAATCCAGTGTTTCAAACAGTTATATTCTGATCATGGTTCATCCAATGTGCTATTTACAGATGTCCAAATAAACTGAATGACATGATTCAAATAAATCACTCACTGTTATTTACAAACAAACTCACCACAGAATCAATCATGTGTACAGTATAATACAAACAGGAGCCAAAACCCTCATCTACACAATAAATACAGCTCAAACATGAAGGGGGAGGGCTGGCTGATACAATAAACTAACAAAACACTTTAATCCATCCCATTGTAGAATGGACAACCTCAGTGAAACATATTCTATGTATAAAACTACATCTTACCCACACAAGTGGGGCCACTAACTTAAAACATTTATTTCAATTCGAAAAATAAAAAATAATTAAAAAAAAAAAAAGAAAGAAAATATATTACATTTAAAACTTTTCCTTTCTAAAATAAACCTGTTCACTAAAAGTAAAGAAAGCATCAAATAAAAAATTGATGTTAAAATCTTTTGAAATAAATGAGTCTGCGATGAGATAATACATGTGTACCAAGTTTAAAAAAATTCAGTCTTACAAATAACTAACTTATTGAACTAAAGACTCTAAAATGATAGTATGATAAAGACTCGTACACCATAGGCATAAGATATAAATATTAGGTGGGAAGTTACAATTTATGTTGGTGCTAATGTGTATTGTAGCTATTCCTGAGATGGGTCTACTGGTAGATGCTGAATTGTAAGATTGTGTTTCTGTAACTGTATTAAACTATGAACATCATCCTAGAAGAAAGAAATTATAGACTTGGCCTACAATGCAGTTCATTCCTATATAAGGTTTGTGTATTAATGACTTAAAGCCAAGGTTAAAGAAGGATTGCACCATGAGTGCTGTTTCTGAACTATATTATTGCAGGGGGGTGAACACTGCTGATTTCAAGTATATTTCTGCATGTGCCATCTACTATTTCAACCTAATGCAGAATTCTTATATACCTCTAGCCAGCAATTAGTCTTTAAGCTGTAGGATAGTCTTTGCAGTCTGGAAAACTGTATACAGCAGGAAAAAAGCAAGTTTTAAAATTTGTCTGAAAGCCAATCAACATACATTCAAACATTATTACCTAAAACATATGGACACTAAATTTCACTGATGGCTGTGTTTAAAGTGTCACAGAGATGTATGATGTAGCTGGGTTTACAATGGTGTACACTTCTAGTTTTATAATTAAAAACTAGAATCTAGATGCCAATAATTATATGCAGACAACTCTATTAATGCATGACTTCCTTCAACTTGGACCTATAGTCTTTTATTAATTTTGTTTATTGTAACTAGATACACTAAATCCTATGGCTTAGTGAAGTCATCCTGTCATTGTAACTCAGAAATGGATATTAATTTTTCCAGCCAGCAACTTGAATACTAAGTTTTAATAACACTATCTGATAAAACCAGTCCCTTACAAGATTTGCACTCCTATAAAATTAAATAATCAACAAATAATCATTCAATTTACTTGAAAACCAAAATATAATCAGCTTTAGTGCACACTCACTCAAAAAAAAAGAAGATAATTGTTGACCTTTTCAGCAAGTGACTGATTTTGACAGACAGTGTCTCACAATCTAAAACTTAGTTCTTAGTGTAACCAATTTTCAAGTTTTCCATTTTTCAAAGTGTGTATACAAAAAAAAAAAAAATCAACATTAGAAAGAATTGCAAAGAAACTTGGATATTAACGCTGGGTGGAAGAGATTTGGTCAAATTTGAACATCAATGTCAGTTTAGCAGAACACAAGAACTTCAACCTGTGTGTGTGCGCGCAAATCATGGGAATCAAATGGAAATGAATGGCTTGTGTGAAAGTTTGAATATACTGAATGAAGCAGTTGAACCAATACAAAAAGAATGTTTACATGGTGAGAGGTGCAGTGACTAACAGATGAAGACCAACTAAAAGAGCCCTTAACAAACAATGCCTATTAGATATATTGTCTCTCACACATTCTATGACAACCAAGTCTACACACTACTCAGTGTTGCCTTTAGCTGCTGTGTTGTTGTGTTTTTCTTTGGGGGCTTCAAGTAACAGCAAAAGAAGAATAATTATATTTCATATTAATTCATTGCATAATGGTTTATTTGCTATATACAACTTTTATATTAATGCTCTACTTAAGGTATAAATGTTAGATGTGAAAAAAAAAAAAGAGATTTTGACATCTTTTTGTACAAATCTAGCTTCAATGATATTATTAATTATGTGATAAACAAACAAAAAATTTCAATGCTTTTGAAAAACTGAATACACTTTGTGCTAAACTATCTTGATTAAAGAGCACTGTATCGAGACTGCAGACTTTTCTACCTGCACTTCTCTGGAGAACCAAAACCTTTGCACAATCTATGCTTAGCTACCATAGGCCACAAATACAGCAGCTTGTTGAAGCCATAACTCCATGGGTGCAGCGATGAAGAAGGAATAATTAAATATTTAGGCTCACACTTGCACATCAAACTTTATGTTGTAGATGGCTTTCTCAAAGACATACATCAGGAACAAAATATAGATTAAAAATGTGCAAAATTAATAATAATAATAACTAAAATTATAAAAATTTAAATAAACAGAACCCTCTTAGCATATACAAGGTAACATTTTTTTTCCCCCATTTAAAAAGGATGATAGTTCTGTTTGACACAAACTTCTGACAGTACAATGACATGGTCTAAATGAAACAGAGTTAAAATAATTAAAAAATACAAACATATTAACTGCATCACAGATAGTTAACATGTCCTATATACATTGTAGACTGTGTAACAACCTTCAAGTTGGATCAAATGTACAGTTACTATAAAGAACCACTTGCATTCATGCCTCTCACACACCCTCTGTAGACATTGGAGTGTTAGCTTGCATCAAGGCCTTGTGTTACAGTATCTAATTGAAATAGAAGACATGTGAGAAAGTCCGATGTGCTAGCAAACTACAAGAGACTATTTGATAGATCATAAATATGAGAGAATCACTTGTACATTGTATCTCATCTGGCTGTTCTTAGCAAAGTATACTCATAGAAAAATTTTTTTTTAGCTTTGATGTTTGATAATAAAAAAAAATGACACTAATAAAATATCCTAAATTGGCTTCTCTGAAATTCTGCTATTTATTATATAAGTATATATTTTTAGAACTTGTTAATCTTGCATAAACTAAACTCCTGAAACTAGCTAGGAGCTAGATCTCCCCCACCCCAAAAAAAAACAAAAAAACAACCAGCATGTGATATATCTTTAATTTTCCTCTTTAAAATATCTTGATAACACATTATATACAAATGAAATTAAAATGTTTGTACATCAGACAAGAAAGCGCATACTGGACATGTTACCGCCTTTTATGAAACTGATCAAAGACCTTTTCTAATTAAACCTATTCAACTTTATCATAATGAAGAAAAACCTAACAAAACGTAGAACTTATGTGTTTTTTTTCTAACAGACAATGCAGGCAGTATTTGACACAGCATTCTTCTGAACAGACAACTTAAATTTTTCAATCAAACTGTGGGGCCTCTCAAAAGACCTAGAAATAAAATAAAATAAATGTTGACTATATTTTGTCTAGCCAGTGGTCTACACCTATCCGACCAAATAGAAATAAGCAGCAACCAATGCTAGCTAAGAAAATAGCAGCAGCAGCAACCAATGCTAGCAAAGGAGTTATTTTCAAAGCAAGTCACTGTAAGGATTGTAATTTGGGTCAAGCTTTTTCAAAGAGTTTGATTTTCTAGTTTTGACAGTGCATACATTTGTTCCCTCCCCATCATTTTGCCTGGCCATATGAACTTAACCTAAATAAAAATGAATTTATGATGCTTTGTTAGTCCAATTGTTCTTTTATTTTGAAAAGAAATGTACAAGACCTGAACCAAGCTAATAGAAAACATGCTACTCGACCTAACAGGTTATTTTCAGTGCAAGTAAAGTTGAAACTATCTTAATAACTACCTAGTCAAGAATTCCCCCCCTTTTTTTTTTAAAGGTAACTTTCCCTTTCTCCAATAATGATGTTCTGGTCCAATGGTCAACACATAGATATGAACAAACTGTACAGAGATGAAAGACCAGAAAACTAAGATTGCTGACATGGTGACCAGCTGTAGAGAAACAAGCTCAGTTTAGTACAAACAAAGGACGCCAGAAGCTGCCTGCAAACTAAAGACACCAAGTAGGGGGAAAAAAAGGAGAGAGAGAGAAGCATTTTCAATAGCAATAAATTAATTGCTTGATTCAATCATTCATTTTTCTCTCCCTTTTATCAATTCGACAAACTGATACTGATTAAAGTGAGTAAGGTTTATGCATTTTTTAAAACTCTATACTTGAATACTATACAAGTACAGACAACCTAGTCCACATTTGCATGATTAAAGGAAAGAAAGAAAATATTCCTTTTTTTTGTGGACCATTCCTCAAACAAAGATTTTTTTTTATTGCAATATTTCATTTTTTTAATTAAAAATGAAAATCACCGTACAATATAAAATGTAATAATTTAGGTATGCCAGAGACAGTCTTATTAAAATGGTGTTCCTGATATAGTTTCTGTAAAACAGAGAAAGAAGATTTTTTAATTTTCACCTCCACCTAGCCTTGTTATTTCGCAAGTCAGCTTAACAAACATGTTTACTGCAGTTATTGATTCAACCAAATGTCCTATTCTATATTCTTTTTATGAAGTTTAAAAATGTCTTAAATATTACTGTCTATTCAAGTTTATCTCAACTGTGTTTATAGAAGAAGGGCAATAATGTTTTACAGCATTAACCAACTTTGCAAACCCCCCCCCCCCCCAAAAAAAAAGTAAAGTGCATTACTTCTCTTTCATTATAGATGTCAGGCAGGGCAAAACAATAGTGACAAGAGAAACATGGGCAACATAACAACAGCTCAAATTCAAAGTACTTCAAAAATCAACTAAATTTTCTCCTATTTTTTAAAAATGTAATGAACAAGAAAAAATTCAAAACGGTAAAACAACAAAAATTAAGCTTAAAGCAAAAATGAGAAGAAAAAAAAAAGGGGGGGGGGGGGGGGGGGAAGGCTGGAGAGACTAGTATGACTTGCAGCAGCAGACATATTGGTGCACACTACAAAATGTACATGGGTTGTCGTAAAAATATTTATTTCCCTTCAGTGTCAGACCTTCAGGTGTGCATCACCCTTGTTGCATGACGATATAACATGAGCCCACATTGACTTGAAAGTAATGGTATCTTAGAGCAAGACTAGCACACACACCCCCTGGGGATCTTCCCATTTCTGGGGTGAGGGGGCTCATTTTCACACCCCTAGGATATTTCCCACTTTCTTGGGGCGGGCGGGCGGGGAGGTTTGTCATTCTCTCAAAACAATATTGTAGATAAATGAAAACAAATAATAAAGGACAAAAATAAAAAATCCTAACAAGGATCAAACATGTCAGATGAAAGATTGTAATACAATGGTGTATACATACGTATATGCATGAAACGTTATCTGTTCTAGAACATCACATGAAAACTTGGCTCAGGCTACATACCTCATACAGCAACAGGGACATAACTGTTTTTGGCATTTCAATACTAACTTTTTATTAGTTTTTGCTTACTTCCCTTTGATTTGAATCACTTCAGCATTTAGCAGGCTTTGTACCATTTCAATAATTTATTTTCCTATTTAAAATCTTTATATGTATATATAATATCCAATATAATTTTTTTTTTTTTACTTATAACAGTAAACTTTGCCCTTCCACTGCCATTAAATTTGCTTTATTCCCCTTGCCATCGAGTTAATCACTATAATCAACATTTTAACTAAAGAGTTAAATTGTAATAATTAAGAAAGACGTTCAGTTCCTTATCCAACAGATTTATTCTCAGCAAAAACTGGTGTATTTATTCAAAGGGTGAAACTCTCAGTTGGGAGTCTCAGCCAATCAGAGAACAGTGTTCATAAATGACAGTTCAGATCAGTGACAAAACAGTAGCAGGAGGCTGAACTCTTCTGCCCTCACCACAGAAACTGCATGAACATTTTTCATGACCTTTTTTTTTTTTGTGGTTTTTAAATGAACTGCCAAAATGTATGCATACCAGGGGTTTTCTTGGAATACTTTTTAAAAATTTTGTATATATAGAAAAACAAACAAAAAAAAAACAATACAGAAGTTTATCCTCAGTTTCAGAATTGGTCTTTCTATTAGGTTTTCCAAAGAAAAAGAAGAACAAGTCACTAGATTTCTGTACATTGAAAAGAGACAGGATCACATTATTCCAAGGCTTGAGCACAAGATTGTTTTGTTGGTAGAAGTTCATTGGACTGACTTCTGTATAACAGTATCCCATGCTTTCATCCAATGTTTAACACGGATAATTTTGAAGAAAGCAGCACCTGGGCTAACAGCACATAATCCACTAGTTGGAATAGACACATTTGAAAATCCAGATGAATCAGAAGGTTATTTTCAGTTGAGTCGGCTATCCAAACAGAGTGCACCTCCAGAGACACACTTGTTAGATCCCTTACTTAATGATCCCCTGGAAGCTTGCCGCCAACTAGAAGTAGTAAAAACTAAATTAATGCCAAAAAATGATTTGCAATGCTACTTAAGTCTAAGCATAGTAGCGCATAGCTGTATCAGTGACTGGCAACTGGGCTTTGCTGAATACAGACACCCACCATAGGCGATTCATCTCCTCTATCAGAGGAACTGTGAGTTCTCTGGACACTTCCATTGTCATGACCTATAGGGGTGGCAGTGTCTGCAATTGTGAAAGGATAAGTCCCATTGGGTCCAATAACTGGCTGTTGCCAAGTTTGTTGAGGAAACGTTGTGTACTGGGTTGAGTAACCTAATGATGCTATACTCATTGGCTGAGCGTTGGCAGTGATTATATCCGTGGGGACCCCGCCCACAGAAGTTGTGTGCCCCACTAGCATAGTCGGGCTGGTCAGCAGGGAGTGCTGCTGAGGATGGTTCTGTTGGACCTGAGGGTGGTGAAGGTGGTGGTGCTGGCCAGGGACAGAGACTAGACTCTGAGAGGAGCCACTATGAAGTGATGAAAAGTTGGACAAGTCTACGGGATGGTTGGAAGACGAAAGAGATGAGGAGGAGGATGACAGTAAAACCTGTTGCGAGTCAAAGTGACCCAGTGTTCGATGAATGGCTAGCGGGACTCCTGAAGTTTCATAAACAGTACTACCGATGATCACAGTCGATGAGGGGGAGATGAGACCAGCGTGATGGAGTGACGATGAAGAGGTAGACGAGGAAGAGGGCTGCTGATTTCTGGGGAGGTAAGGGTGTCCTGAGGGCTGGGTGAAGATGACTCCTCCCAAGACAACCCCTGAGTTGTTTGACATTTGCTGAGTTCCACCAGAAAAATGTCGTGAGAGTGCTGGCTCTGTGCCGATCCAGCCATGCATATGGCCAACCAAATTATGCTGTGGCACTTGCTGAGACTGATAATGAGCATGCTGTGATAGCTGATGTTGAAGCTGTGCCTGCTGTTGCTGGAGAGGGTTGTGACGGCCACTATTCCCAGAGTGCAGAGCAGAGGATCCGCTGTTTCTGTGCTGATGGGCTGGTGGCGGCCTCGACTGGCCCAGAATAGAAGAGGATGGGCTTTCGCAATCCATGGAAGTGAAATGAGACATTCCAGATGTAGAATGAGATAGCCCAGATGTGGAGCAACTGTCTTCCTCCAGCACAGATTGCTGGTGGTGTTGCAGACCCTGGCTCCCTGCAGCAGCATTGCCACCGTTTCCAGCTCCAGCATGAGGCAACATCAGACTGTGGTGCTGATGAGTTGGGTCAGACCGTGCACGACCACTGGATTGACCAGCAACTGAAATATAAACAACACAACAATGTATGCAATATAGTAACTGTAGAGAATAAAAGTATAACATATACTAAACTTGAGTACAAACCACTGCCCTGAATGAAGATAGTGGTTTCCAACATTTTCCATGATTTATAACCCCATTTTTTTTTCCAAATAAAACCCAGCAAGCCTAATAGATTATAAAAGAACTTCAAAACAGGACTATAAACCCATCTTAAAATAAGCTGTGGAAACCACTGATATAATATTTTATAATCAAACTAAAGCTTTATTGCTACAAGCCTTGATAAATTTTAAATAAAAAACACTGTCAAACCTTGTTAGAGGAAAAATGTATGAGGCCAAGACTAATGTATTAATATCCAATGTTTGTTATGTTCCTATAATGCCAAATGTCAATTAAAATAACTTTGTTTTACATATGTTTTGTTAAAATACAAGGTTTGACATGAGATAATATAGTGTACATTTTGAACTATTAAATGTGTCCTTTGACTACAGGCTATGATTATTTTTTTTAGTTTTTCTTGGTCATTGGAGAAATATTTAAAAATTTTAACTTTTCAGCGTTCCCAGATTTTATGGCTTATTCTATTTCAAGAGGAATCTAGAACAAAAATAACTTAAAGACCTAGAGGTCTAAAGTGCAAAGTTCACCACCTATCCACACAACCTGTTTAATAAGGTTGTTTATGATCAGCAAAGTGACCAACAGATCCCAAGCGTCTCATTAAAGTTGGGTGGACTCAAGAACAACTGGTATTTATAATTACAGCCTTTGCCATGATTAAGAATCAAGACTTTTTGGTTTTGAGGTCGAGTGCTTTACCACTCGGCTACCACACTCCCAACTTAAAAACTTTTTTACAAATTTGTTTGTTTACAAAGGACAGGAAGTGAGAGGCCCATTAAAATCACAAGTTTTTTTTTATTTAGAATCTGGGAACCCTGCAGTGCTCAGTACCTACATTGATTGAGTTATTGGCCATGTCCCCCCTTACTGAGCACGGTGTCTAGAGAACGAGTCACTTTGTCTCAAGGGTTGAGATGGGTGAAACAAGGCATCTATGAAATAGATAAAATTGGAAAAGGCGTTAGGCCCAGAAGGCTCAGCCATGAGCCAAAACTGTACACTATCATTAATTCTCGCTATGTAAAAGCCTGATAGTAAGGGGACAGGGAAAAACCAACTATCTTTAGAATATACTTGTGCTTAGTGCGAAAGTTAATCTTACAAATAACACCTATGCTTGATTAAGTGTTACTTTAAATGAGCGACCAATTAAAAAATGAATACTAACTATTCAAAATTGAAATGTTATATCCAGAAACCATTTATTCCACTATCTTCAAAAAAAAAATTAAATATTTGATGAATCTTACATTTGGGAAAAAAAAATTCGCTAGGTGGGGAAAATATAAAAAAAAAAGGCTAATGTATATTTCATTGTTCATAAAACATTTATCTAAGAGAAGAACTGAAATTTACTTTTGTTTGGATTTGCTAATTTTGATTAAATTAAGTTTTTTGAAGTTTTGTATTAAATTAAAACCATAAAACAAAAATTGTCATTTAAAAAAGACTATCCAAGGTTAATGTAAGGGTTAATTGAAGAGAACAAAACAAAAAGCGATATTTAATTTTTCAACTTCAAAAACAATGTAACGAAAATAATTATTGATCCAAGCAGCTTAACATTTCCTATTTTAATAATTATTGGTAGGCTGAGAAGACTATTGAGGGGTATAGATCAAACAGCAAATTTGATCACATTGCCTTTAAATTCAGACAGTTTGAATAGATATCAAAAGAAGCAAGAAATTTGACTGCCCCAAACAGTTACACCATTAAGGAGCCAGTGAATCTAATTAGAAGTTAACACAACAGAGTTACAAAAGAGACATTTCTGGTTTGCTTATTTTGATCAGTTGAGACTAAAATGACAGAGATATATAGCTCAACATAAAATTTATTGGTTAAATAAAAAAAATAGTTTCAGAATAAATGCAAACAACAAATCAAAACAATAAAATCTACAGAATTTACCTCAGCTGTTTACCATTTTGAAAAGAATCATAAATGATATTAGTATATCACTGACAGCTGACTACAAGTTCTGTAGAAACAACTCAACATTGGAAACAAACAAACAAAACAAAACAATTAAGTGAAATGTACCCAAGGAAAGGGATTTAATTTTCTGCAGAGAGTGGCTAGTGAAACACAGCTACAAAGATTTTTGGAATGGAATGATGTCTGAAAGATAACAAAATTCAAAAGATTTAAACAAAACCATGAAACAGCAATTTTGGTTTTAAGTTTTATACAGATATTTATGTCAAACTTTGGGTATTATTCTGAGCACTTGGCTTTCTTACTAAACATCATGGATCTGGTTTAGTCTTATTATGCAGATATCATGTTGGTAAAATCCCATTTTGCATTATTTTATTCAGTGGTCTAAAAAATGTTTTTTTCCTGATTATATCCATGTTTTTAACATAGCATAAAAATAACTACTTAAGTTACACATGAAAAAGAATAATAATATTTTAACTAGCTGCACGAGAAAAGCACTAATTCCAAACTTTCAAATGGTATCAAATCATATTTTGTCTGAATCGTATAGTGATCTAAACATTTCATAAATGTTATTCTTACTAACAGATACATATATATTTCAACTACTTATTTAAACCATTAGAAACCATAAGCGCTTTACTCATAAATCATTACTTTTATTTCCACTTGATATTTTCAAGTCACAAAAAACAATGAGCCACTAAAGGGAGCGTTTGTTTCTTATCACTTGGAGGCCAACCAGAAGAGCCAAAGAAAAAAAAGCGTACTCTCAATGTGGTTTGTCCGTGCCAAAAAAATCCTCAGATAGTATTGAGAATGACCTACTTCTTGGCTCAGACTTTATCTAATGAACATAACCAACCTTCAAAAAGGTAAGAATAAAGTAAAGAACTGGACTTAATGCCCATGACATATTAAAATGGACACGTATCCAATGATAATACTGACTTTAGAATTTAACAACTGCATAACACAGGGAATTTGAAACATTGATAAATGTGTATTTGTAATGTTAAGTTAATAGGAGACAAATCAAAATCATGCTCATAGATTGCTATTGGTGTAATAAGTTACAGAAGGTAGTTAGATATGTAAAACTAAAAGAATGGTAAAAGTCAAAACCAAATGCTAGATAGACGCCATTTCTCTACTTATTAGGTACTATTGTAGAAACAAAGATATTACTGATCTCAATAGCCAAGGAATACCAACATCAAATGTTCATACAAACTATTGCAGAATTCAATTTAGCTATCAATGATCAAAAAGTGGCTAGGCAAGAATCTAACAGTTAAAACTCTCTCTCAGTCTCACCTGTTGGACTTCCTGCGTTGGTCTCCATGGCGGGGCTAGTTGACGTGCTGTTGCTAGTGTTGGTGCTTTCATCTGAGGTTTTCTTGAAGAAGTTGTGCTGCAGGGCATAGTAGGGTGTGATCCTAGTTTTCGGATCGAATTCCAGCATGCGGAGAATGAGATCCTTAAATTTCAGATAGTCTGCCACTCCGTGACCCACCTCCCCAGATCTTCTGCCCCCTGGCCCACCCATTTCAGCGCCTATGATTTCGTGTAACTTACGGGAGTGCGGAGGTTTATACTGAAAAAAAAAACACAAAATTCAATTAGAGGTTAAAATTGGATAAAAATTATAGACTGGTGGGTGGGGGACTCATAGGATCCTACCTATTAGGCTAGGCTTTGTGGGGAAACAACTTTATTATTGTTTAGGCATAAAAAATTAATTTAAAGAAAAAAAAACAACAACTACATAAGCAAATAAAAAAAAATTTAAAGAAACTAATATTATTTAAGATTAATTACTGAATCTATTTATTTCATTATTTTCTCTCTCTAAAGGTTGTGTCTGCATTGGGGGGAGGGGGATGACCTTAAGAAAAATTAGGCAGCTTGCACTAAAAGCCTGTTAACAACCAGCTTACCTTCTTATTGTCTTTAGACTTCCTTGGGACATAAGAGCCATCTGGCAACTGTTCAAAATACTTGCGTGTCTTCTGAGCCTGATCCAACAAATGTTTAGGAGGCATACCCAGTACTTCAACAATCTTCATCATTTGGTCAAACTGTGGTAGAAAAATGTGATGATAAAGACTTCAGAGTTTTCTATATTGTTTTTCATGTTTCACAATAGGAAATACTATAGAATAGCTATAGTAATTATTTAATCAAAACTAACAGAACAGAAACTTTTCAGCAGAAAAATAATAAGCTTGTCCTTTGTTTAAATGTATATTTTTGCTAATGACTAGGAAATCTTATCATTATATGTAGGCACATAACATTTTTTCCCCCAATGTTACATTTTCAAAGGTCAATCTTCAACAGATTGTTATATTCAAATAAGTTCTTATCCCACAGATTAAATTGAAAAGTATTGAATTTTTTTAAACAAAGTACTAGGTCAAGTTATATTTTTAGATGTTGAGGGCATCGGCAAACAGTCAGTAAGACTTGAGCATACTACAAACACTGTGACTCACCTCATTAGAGCCAGCAAATAGTGGTTCCCCGGTGTGCATCTCCACCAGAATACAGCCTAAACTCCACATGTCTATGGCCAGATCATATGGAATGCCCAGTAGAACTTCAGGAGATCTATAAAACCTAGACTGAATGTACTGATAAATCTAGATAAAAGAGATAGAAAAAAAGATTGATTAAAAAAAAAAAATGAGCAATACTGAAATGGTATATATATATATATATATATATATATATATATATACTATACGAATATTAAAGAAAAACATTCAACTACAAAAAAAAAATCTTAATAACATCGCACTTAAACATAATAAAAATCACATTTAGAAATGTATTTATGTTTAAAAACTTCTAAAAGCAAAATGAAACAAGAAAATAATCAGATTACAATATATTTTACGTTATGTTCTATATAAATTAATTCAGATTCAGGAGATCTATAAAACCTAGACTGAATGTACTGATAAATCTAGATAAAAGAGATAGAAAAAAAGATTGATTAAAAAAAAAAAATGAGCAATACTGAAATGGTATATATATATATATATATATATATATATATATATATATATATATATATATATATACTATACGAATATTAAAGAAAAACATTCAACTACAAAAAAAAAATCTTAATAACATCGCACTTAAACATAATAAAAATCACATTTAGAAATGTATTTATGCTTAAAAACTTCTAAAAGCAAAATGAAACAAGAAAATAATCAGATTACAATATATTTTACGTTATGTTCTATATAAATTAATTCAGATTCCTCCCCCCCCCCCCCAAACGTATTTAAATTAAAAAATTTTTTTTTTTAATTTCGGGGTTCCATCATGTGGGGGTTGATAGGTTACAATGAACTTCAATCATAAATGTTTGTCCTAGTTAAAAGAAAAAAAATAAATTTTTGTTTAATTTTAGTTAATGATAAGATTGTTATTGTCTCCACACTATGCTTTAGAGTATAGAAACATACAAATCGAAGTTACATCTTATGTAGTAGATCAATTTAAGAGAGCTGCATACAACACAGGTACACAATCAATCAATCACACACACATATTACATTGTATTACTGGTTTAAGACAAGAGATCACATCAGAGTAAAAAAAACACTTGCCCTCTGTCCTATCTGACAAGAACTGCCAAAGTCCACAATTTTGATAGCACTGCGTTTAGGGTTACACAGCAGAATGTTTTCAGGCTTTAAATCACAGTGAATAATGTTGAGCTCGGGGGTGGCAAGAAACAGCAGCGCAGTACACAGCTGCTGGGCAAACTTTCGGGTCAGGTTCAGGGACACGCCCCTAAAGTTTGTGTTCCGCAGCAGGTCATACAGGTTGTAGGAGAGTAGCTCAAAAACAAGGCACAGGTGGTTACGAAACATAAAGTTTCTCTTCAGGCGAACTGGAATAGGGGGAGACAAAAAATAAAATACAAATATATAAATTGTTACATCTAGTAATGGATATTTTTACAAAACCAAAACAATTTCCTAGTAACTTTATAGAATAATGTATGGCCATAAAGTTTTTAGGTCAAAAGAAGAACTATTATAGAAAATGGCTCCACAATGAAATTAAAGTTAAAAAATTTTATAGCAATAATCTTCCAGGCTCATTTAGCATGCTCACTGCATTCTTTTGTGGACATGTGAGGGGAGGGAGTATCTAGGAGGTTTTCATACTGCCCTTAGGCACTCAGCAAAAACAACTCCACTCCAGTATCATCGGGAATACATAAGTCTGGCTCAGGATTCAACTCAAGTCCTCTCAATTAAATAGCAAAGAAGTCCACTAACACCAGCAAGATGTTGCTAATGTAGTTAATTCAGAAGTGGTCCACATTCCTCTCTACAGTACAACTAAATCAACCTTACCTATATAGTACTTGTTCTCTCTATCATTAGAGTTCATTAGCTCCAGCAACTTCACTTCTATCTGCGCCTGATTTAAAAATGGCTTCTTATTTTTGATGATCTTAATAGCCACATGCTCCTGGTCAATGTGGTCAAAGGCCTTGACAACCTGGAACAATCAAAAGAAATATGTTAGCACGACCCCCAATGATGTTAATTAGCTTCACTTACTAAGTAACTAGGTTCAATGGATCATTGACATTTAAGTCTGTATTATATTTATATATTTCAGGGATGTTTAAATTTTGTAAGAAATGAAATTAAACCATTATTTATCATGTATAGTCAAAGGTTTGTACATTTTTTTTTTGTATGATTGTTAATTCACTGATAATGAAACTTTTAGCATATAATACAAAACTTAAGAGTCTGTATCTATGCTCAAACTTAGGTGGCTGGTGATGAAGGCTGAATACCTTTGTAAACCTCAGCGTGGATAATCAAATCACTAATGATAATTAAATAAAACAGAAGTAAGAAAGAAGAGCACTAACCTGACCAAAAGAGCCTTTCCCTATCAGGGAGTCAATTTCATATCTGTCCATCCATTTTTCACCAGGGTTAACTATATAGTCGTGATTGGAATCATCGTAGCCGTCATTGTAGATGTGAGCGTTGACTTTGCCTTTTTTGTTCCCACTCTCGTCCCCTTGAGCTGCACCAACAGCACGTCTTTTCTTTTTGGCGTAGTAGACCTGCACAATTAGGAACATAACACTGACATCAACACATTTCTTTTGAAACCTAAGGGGCATATTTTTTATACTCAAATGTAAGGAAGAATTACATTAAACAAAAGGGGCTGACTAATGTGATTGTTGGGAACAAGTGCTTTATTCTATCTACTCTTGAGAACTCTTAGACCTAACTCATTTTAACAGCTTCAACTTTTATTTTAACAAGTCCATTTCTATACTATCTACTCACCCAGCTCCTTCTCTCAAATCTAAAATCACTAACTATTTTCACAGGCACTAATCTTTATATACATTCTTACTCTACCAGTTCCTGAATACATATTACTCATTCAAATGACGCTAATTATCATCTACAACAAGAATCTTGCAAAACTGTAAATATGCTACACAATATTATTCCAGCCAGTATACACACACAAAACATGACCCGTTAAATTTAACTTTCATTCACTTCCTTAATTCCCCACAGTGATGTGTCATTATCTTCGTACTTATTTTTATTATATTTATTAATAATGACTTTTGTCTGGACAGCTCCAATTGACCTCAGTGGTGAATGACTCCACAATGTTTTGATTTGTGAGAATGATGAGTGTGTAATTTGTAAATAAAGGGCAAGTAGACCCATAGCTTTAACAGGAGGCTATGTTGTTGACTTAAATACTGTTAGTTTGAGGTCAGATGTCAATTTTGTTGTTAACAACCAGTGTCATCTATCCACATTTAGTTGGTAAGTTAATTGTAATTTTTTGTTTTGTTTTATCTTGATTTATGCTACATTTTTGTAGAGGATATTGTTCAATTATTGTTCAGAATTAGACTATGTCGAGCTGTTACATTATTACTACTATAGGGCCAGTGTCTGGGAGTTAATCTGTGTTAACTGTGACTGTCTTGTAAGAAGATGATGGAATTTTATATGACCCAAGAATAGAAGAACCCATTCAAGACACAGTTGATGAGTTGGTATTTGCATAGCTGTATTGAGTTACGTCACCAGTAAAGACAAGCTTTTGGTTGTAACATTTGAGTTAAGCTTGAAATCCTGTACAACCCTAGTTTATGTATTCAAGCATATTTTTTTTTTGGAATATTGTTAACGTATTGGTGATTACCTTTAGAAGTGGTTACCATTACACTTTACCATACTTATTTTTATTATTACTTTTTTTTCTTCTATTTAATATAAATAAAAATAAACACATGTTAAAACCTCTGGGTGTCTATTCTTATCACAATAATTAGTTTCCATGTTCCTGACATGACGCAAGGGGTGAGTGTCTAGTAAAACAAAAAAAAAACACTAACATTTCTATTGATTACAGGCTAATGGGTTTAACAAACTACAAAAATATTTTGATTTAAAACTCATCAGTCAAGATTTTAATAATGTTATTTACTAGTTACTGAGTACTTATTGTCGATGTCCTAGCAAAATGTCACTACATGAACTATGGGTATTCAACTCTTACAACACAGAGAACAAAATGAGAGTTCATCCAATCCTGTCGAAAAAAAAAATCTTAACTCTTTATCTCCTAAATTATTTTTCCACGTTCTGACAGAATTGTTCATTTTTCACATTTGAACATTCTACCCTGTTATGATTAAATTTCAATAACATTTTTGTTTGTCATCAGAAAACATTACTTTTGGTATAGAATTATAGGAGAATGCATGCTCTTTTTATATTACACAAATTAAATTTTATAAAAACAGAAATTAATTTAATGAGGTAAAATCAACAAGGGTCTCATTAATTAGAAAAGAAAGAGTTAAGTCAATAAGGGAAAGAACTAATACTCACTTCGTTAATGTGTTTGTAGGTTTTGATGAGATCAACACTAAGTTTCCTCAGCGGTGCCGTGGCAGAGTCACGAAATGTGTTGGGTATTTTGGTCTGCATCGTGACCACATCTGCCACTGCCACAGACTGCTGAGAATTGTGGTGGTGATGGTGATGATGGTGGTGGGGGTCCGACATCTCAGAGTGGCCCCCTGAGAAAGCCTTCACTGCCAAACACAAAGATTGGGTGGAAGTATCAGCATGGCTATTGTACTGAAGCAGACCTGTCAAATACAAAAGCAATGCATTAGAATAAATTCTTCTACAAAAGTAAAACATGTCATCAAAAGTCTTCTTCAAGGAATGAAATACTTTGATTTCAAATAATATCTACATAAGTCTTGAAGGATTGATATAATTTCTACAAGAATTTTAAAAATAAATGTCAAGGTTATGCCAGTTAATTTGAGTCTTTCAAGAAAAAGAAAAGGTAATTAAAAGGATAAGACTTGAGGAGCCAATAATCTATAGAATGAAGTCAAAACTAAATTAAATTAATGTACTACTGAACTTAGAGCAACTGTTATTATTTGTGTACCGCGTTTAAGTTGAATAAAATTCAAAATGTTATATATAACGTTATAACTATAATGTTATAGCGCTTCCATAATGAGCATGCATCACATTCAATCAGGAGATAAAACCTGTTGTCTTTCCCAAATTGAGACAAATTTTACCTGCTCCAAAATGGTAAAAAATATATAAAAAATTGTGAGTCTACATACATTGTGAATGGGTTGCCAGTCAAACAAAAACTTGACCTAGGGATGACTGAAATGTTCTGGAATGTGCTCTGGTCAACACAAGCATTTGAAATAATAGACCAGGCACCAGTTAGTTTAAAGTATGAAGAATCTTTTTTTTTCTTTCAAAGTGCTAGGGTGTGATGGGAAAAAAAAACAACTTTATTTTTTTGAAGGAAGATAGATGAAATTTGTATGTGTGTGTGTTTTTATGATCTACTTGTGTTTTTTTTTTAATCCAATCATTTAAAGTTTATTTTATAAAAAGCCTTTTTTTTTAAATTATTTATTTTGTGTATAATCGTTATTATTTATTGTGATAATTTAATGATATTTAATGATTCATAGTTATAAGTATGTAGAGTAAAACTACTTGAAAAGCCTGACATTGGTTCAAAGTTAGAGAACTAATATTTTTTTAATGAAAAATAAGATATTTTTTTTTTGTATTCAAAATGATTTAAAATCTTTGGTTCATTAGAATTCATTCCTTACTAATTATTTCTGCTCTTAGTTTAAATCTACATTTTAAATATTAACAAACTAAACAATTACAAACAATTTAACACTAGAATAAGAAATACACAGCAGTTAAATTCCTTTCATATATTTTTTAAAATTTTTATACAAACTATTAAACATTTGGTTTTTTTAAAACATATTTCGAACGCTCCTTCAAGGTTTATTACATCCTAGCCCAAACCTCCCACAGGACACGGGGGGGATGACAGAAGACAAGGTTTGAATTCGGGACCATCGAGACAATAGTCTAAGAGTGCAACGTTTGATAAGAAATATAAATGAAGGGGTTACTTTTTACTTTTACTAATATTTATTTTTTAAGCATTAGCAAAACAATGAAAATTAAAAGGGAAATAATTCTTGTGCTTGCCCTTGCGAGTCAAACATGCCACAATTTTATTCATTTTCGTAGATTTTAAATAATGATAGTGATAACAAGAGAATTATCTAAAAAATAGAATACATGTTTAGTGTAAAATTTTAAAATATATACAGCATAAAAATTAACGTTTACCATAACATATTTTAAATCCTTTGCTTTCAGGCTATACAATACAAACAGTTTTTCCCCATCATAAATTCGAACGTATACTATTTCATTTGGTATTTATTATTTAGGTATGCATCTCTAGAGCTAGATCCTATTTATTATCTATGGTTAAAGAGAAAAATGCACTAGCCTCTGAGAACATGATATTATTAAAGGCTCTATTTTATAGGGCACACCAAAAGCTGCATCCACAATACCCAAAAAGTACAATGACATTTATCAAAATAAACTGATGCTATAAATACAATATTATTATTCATTTGTATGAGAGAAGTGTACCCAAGAAAGGTGATGTCCCAAGGACGTTGATTTACTAACTATCCTACTTCAATACCAATAATAGAAAATATCTCATCAATAAGTGACCAATAACAACTTACATCTAGAACTACATCTTCCTCTCCAAACTTACGTGATTAGACGACTAGATCTAGATCATATAAAATCTAAAACATGTTGTGTTTTAACAAGTCTTAGCAATTTATTTCAGAATTCAACTAAACTAAGTCTTGTAGACTTTTAAAATAAAATCCCTTTAGCTGCATCAAGATATTAATCTTTAAAGGTTTGCAACTAGATTAGTAGTTAGTAATTATGTAAACTACATATGATAATGCCCTGTCCAACTAGATTTAATGGTAAAATTATATGAGATATTGTAGATTGGGCATTGGCGTTAAGATTGCGATGCATATCATTCATTCATTCTTGACGCAACAAAGAGAAGACAAATCACATTAGACAATTCGTCTGTCTGGAGTAAAAATAGTTGCTAGATCTATTTTAAGTCGTATATAGTGTTATTACGCGATATCGAAAAGTAAATTATTTAACTACCGGACTAGTATTTAATGAATGATGAAAAAAAACAATTAAACTTTAAACTTACTGTAACGAAAAACAAGGGAAAAGGGGAGGGGAGAGGAAGAGGAAGTGTGAAGTTTTGATGTGTAACATTAAAAACAATAAACATATTTGGCTTAAAATGCGGAAAAATAGATAAGGGCTAGGCTTAATATAGTAACGAATGTAATAAATGTTTGCTTTAGAAATAAATGTTTATACATAATTACCCTAGGATCTGTGTAGTCCAAGACCGACATGACATGACACGCGAGGTTGTGTTTACATTTACATACGCAGTACACAGAACAAGAACCAGCACAGTCCAACACAGGGGTTTTCCAGCTAATTAGGTCAGTCGCCAAGGCGCATGCGTAGTGGTACAAGACACGATCGCTTGTGATTCATTTTTTTTAAAAATTCAAACACCAAGCTCACAAATGCAAACCAAAGAAATTGAAATGCATCGGAAAATTCAATGGTAACAGTTTTAAATGTAAAAGTAACACTTACGGCGATATTACTTTAAAACAACGTCTGCTAAAAGCAAGGGAATGACGTACCTGCACTCGATGAATTATCCAACCGGAATCCGCCTACCAAAGCAGGCATTCCATGGATGAAAGACGGAACGCAAGCATTGGTAACCCGTTTGGACTACATGCAGGAGACTATTGAATATCCCATCGAATAAAGTATTGAATGAAGATTATAGTTAACACCTATTCCACAATGGCACCATGAAATAATACACAAATTATAGCCAGAATTATACACGTGAGATCCAGGTGGCAATGTTTATGTCACATGACTGTCATGATTCAGCTTGCAATGCCCTTGACACTTCATGTTAACAGCCAATCAGCGGCCGTAACTCCAGGTCACGAAGGTTGTTGCTGGGGCGCGTTGCTAAAAATACAATAGGCGGAAGCAGTAGGAGCGGGGCAGTTGCAACACGCGAGCCAGACACTAGACTGCTAAATTTGAGTAACCTCTATCAGTCTAAAAGTTATATATGCATCTTTTTCCGCCCGAGTTTAGTAAATATTCTCTTTAAATGTTTATTTTGAAAACTGCATAGGTTAATATTGAAACAAACGCATGCATAGATTAGAACTACATGAATAATGGAAAAGTCTTCGATATTCAATGCCACGTAGGCGATGTAGATAGTCTAGATCCAAGACTTATTTTGGTGTTGCATTGTTTATTGGAGAGAAATAAACAAAAAACGCATAACTTTTCAAACTTTACAACAATTGATGTTCATTAATAAAAATAATACATACACTATAAAACTAATTGTTTTTTAATTAAAAGAAAAACAAAATATTCAGATGAGGAGCACAGGTTGTTCACTCCAAAAACTAGATTCTATTTACTTTGCTCCTTATTGCCACAACCTTGTAAAAGGAAATATATTTAAAACTATTATGCTTGAAATTTAAATGAAACCACACATGTTGTTTAGATATAGATCCTAATATTTAGCCATATTGTAGTTAAAAAACGATGAAGTGATGAAACATGATTGCTTGGTTGGGGGCTATAGAGCCACTTTAGTCCGATTCAAAATTAAAATACACATTCAAACAATTTATTTGATTTGATATTTGATAGTAGAAGAAGAAACCACGTAATTAATGTTTTAAAAAAAATTCATTATATTCATATTTTGTAAACATGTATAATAAGCAAAAATTACAGCTATTTAAGAAAAAAAAAAAAGATCTCTAGGCATGAAAGATGGTAAGTGTAAAGGGCGGGCACTAGAGGGAGATAAATATTTGTGCAAACATTTGAATGTCTAATAAACATCTAAGTCAATAACAGCACATGATGTATAAAGTGTTGTTTTTTTCCTCTTATCACCGTACCGTGGAAGACTTATCCATTTACGGTGTCCATACATTAACCTCGCCCCTACTTTTTTTTCCCTCCAGACATCGACTTCCAAAATCACGAAGAAATGTGTGTGTGGTTAAAATGATGACAAATGTGTTCTCGAAAAGCCCAGAACAACAATCTTTTGTTACCTCAAGCTAGAAGTGTGGAGTGTTCCCTGAAATCTAAAATAATTGAATCCTTAGCCTAAATATTTATTTTTTTCACTTCCTTAATGATGTATTGTTATCTTCTTATATTATAAAGTAGAATGTGAGGCGTATGTATGTATGTATGTATGTTACTTATAGACATCAAAACCGCTTGACCAATCTTGATAAAACTTGGCAGGAATGTTCCTTGGGTACTAACTTAGACCGTAGTGTATGTATTGTAGCCCTAAAACAAACTTAAGACCCTCAAAAAAATAAAGTTGTCCGACTCTATTAAAGCTATAGAGCGAAAAGAGCGATAGCTTTGTTAAATTAATGGGATTATAAAGTGAACAATTAAACGAAATAATTTTTAGTACGCGATTCATGAATGAATATAGATCTAGGCCAATCTCAACTCGGCTTCGCAGCTTACGTAAACGAATGCTTTAGAAAACCAAATTTGAATATTTATTTGATCAAAATATGAACCATGGATCTAGGCCATGGGTGTATTAGATCCGGTCTAGGTTCAAAAAACATCTCTTTAAGCAATTAAATATTCTACTAGAGAACATGACGGTATGAGGCGATAAACCGTAACAGAAATTTAAAAACAAAATGTTAACAGGAAGATGTCGAAAACAAATTAAAATGAATAGAAAATATAAACAACGGTGACAATAAAAAATAGATATTATTTTTTTTTAGTCTCTGTGGCATTTTACGTCTCGAGAGACGATCTTTTCCGTTTGCAACTTCTTGTGTGACTAAAGAGGCCAATCCTTCATACACAGCTGCGATCGCAGGTTGGGCAGGTTTTTTTTTAGTGCAAGTGCACAAATATTCTCATATGATTCCGTATTGTGTACACCGGATATAGATCTTTAAAAATAAAAACTATTTCTAGATTTGACTACGTCTACGTTAATACAAAAAAGAAGTGGATGCTTTAAATTAATTTCACGCACATGTTGATACAAAAGATTTAGGGGAAAAAAAGACGTTGAAAATGAAATTCATGTGCATGTGGATACAAATGGATTTATTTTGAGATTAATAACTGGCGTTGTTAGATGAAACAAGCTCAAAACATTGCATCAAAGCTGTTTTCGGAATTTCTTCCAAAAACCTGGCACCCCGAGGTGCATCCTATATGTTATTGAAACGTGTGTTTGTGTACCCTGCTAGGCACTCAAACTGCATGTTATATAATTAATAATTGCAGGAGGCCCCCCCCCCCCCTATGTAATATTCAATATTGTCCGTAATTTATAAACATAAAAACCCGGCAGTATTATTTAGTGCTTTAAACCAACTTCTGTTAACAAGTATACGAGTCTTCCAATATTAAACTAAAACTAGGTAAGTAATCTTTGAATCAATATAACTTATATGACGAAAATAATACGTCTTTAAAAAAAATTGTGAGCTAATAGAACTAAGGGAGGCGCGGTGGCCGAGCGGTAAAACGCTTGGCTTCTGAACCGGGGGTTCGAATCCTGGTGAAGACTGGGCTTTTTAATTTCGGGATCTTTGGGCATCTCTGAGTCCACCCAACTCTAAAGCTCTAATGGGTACCTGACATTAGTTGGGGAAAAGTAAAGGCGGTTGGTTGTTGTGCTGGCCACATGACACCCTCGTAATCAGATGACCTTAACATCTGCCCTAAAGACCACAAGGTCTGAATATGGAACTTTAACAACTGATAGATCTGACAGGAATTGGAGGGGGAAAAACATATACGTCATGAAATAAGAAATGTGCTTATATGTCTGAATAGTTTATTAGTATGAATTGTATTTGTCAGTTAGGATTCAGTGTTTGATGTTTCATCACATTTTGGTCATGTCCAGTAGCGTTTTTGAAGACTGATTTAAGGAGGGCTAAAGCCGAGGGGGATTCCACAAGAAAAGGTGCCTCCACAGAAGAGATAAAAATATATCCGAATTTCGACGCGGCAGAAACTGTAAGTTTTTTTTTGTTATATCCAACATTTTTTCCCGCATTTTTTACGTCTTGCAAAAATGTTGTATGTTGTGATTAAGAGGAGAACGCCTGTAACAAGCTCGGAATAAGTAAATACAGCTCCGGATTTACGGCAGTGCGTCTACCAAGGGCATTACCCTCCACAAACTCAAAAATATGTATATTAAATTTTTTTTTTTAAAGGAAAGAGCGATTAAATTCACAAGAACTCTGTCTGTCTTCTAAAATATAGCATGCTTTTAGATATAAGTATTTTAATTCATTAGTGGATTTTTATTAAAGGTTTCGAAAAAAATGGTAGGGGCCTCCACGAAAATCCTGCCCCTGAGCCTCCACACACTTAAATCCGGCCCTGTGTCTTTGTGTACTGGAGTGTCTCTAAATATTTGTGTTTATTTCTCTAAGTGGTTGATATTATGTGTATTAGGTCAAAAGCCTGAGAACGCCGCAGTGTTGACACCACGTGATCATGTTAAGAGTACGCAACCGGTTCGTTTTATCGGGACGAATATATCTCAAACTAAAGTACAAGCATGCTGGCACAAATATCTTATCAAATTATCTCAAACACGCCGTAAGTAGATCTACTTTTTTTTAAAAAGGAAGTGCGGGGGGGGGGGGGGGCGAAGATTGCAAAGATACATGACCGTTTCGGATGACGTAGCCTGAAAACTGACATGTGAGGTGGCAACCTGTGGTCAGTGGAGACCAATAGCTCGTTGACACGTCACAGGTCGTGTTCAGGCTAGACCAATCGTTACAGAAGGAATGAACACTGGCCCTGCACCATCGCAAATCGTGGGCAGTGGAGGCCAGAGCCTGAGACGTGGCAACGAGCTATTGGCCTCCAGTGCCCACAGGTTGTGACGTGACAGGTCAGTGTTGAGGCCTAGTATAACGTACGTTTTCGGTTCAGGCGACATGCAGTTTGTGCTTTCAAATTGAATTCTCTACAGTTATAATGTTTTGTTTGGTGTAATGCACACATTGTTAGACAAATTTACTGATGGATAATAAAGATTATTATTATTATTATTATTAGGTTAGAAACGAACGAGTATGCATTCTCTGGCGCTGCCAGGCTCGAGTTTCGTTAAAGACAAGCAAAATTCATTGTAGTCCCTTTATCAGTTTACATTGAGGAATTTTCTGGCGCTGTGGTTGGTCTGCAGCAGTACCGCCCTCTGACAGGCAACCTGACAGACAACAAGTATGTTCCTAGGAATGCTAAGGGCCTTGAAGGTATCTGTGAGGTCGGTTGATATAACAATGGGGTAGATAACTTCCATAAACGTTTAATCTCCAAGCCTAGGTTCCCATAATTTCGTTGCTTTATTATTTTTTTTAAAACTATGACATAGTGGGACGGCGATGTCAATAATGGTAGCGGCCTTTTCTTTTTTATCGATGAGCAGCAGATCAGCGCGATTAAAATCTACCGTTGTGTCCGTCAAAATAGGCCTATCCCAGTACATCAGATGATCAGTAGACTCGAGAACCTCTTGTGGTTAGTATTTGTAATAAGGGGGAGCATCCTTACCGATCAAATTATGTGTCAAAGCCAAGTGCTGGTGTATTAGCTTTGCAACTTGGTTATGGCGACCTAGGTAGGCGGATTCTAACAGGGCTGAACATCCTTCCCTTATGTATTATTATTATTATTATTAAATCAAATGTTTTAAGCTCTTCCGTTTATAGGACGAAACAATTAGAAAGTGGAGGAAGCATACACAAACCAATGGGCAACTAACTGGCTGTAATAAAAGGAGGTTTGATACGGACATTAACTGCCACGAATCGAGATACTGTTAAAATCATAGCTCAATTCTCTCATTTCGTTGGCAACAGTGTGGCTCAATTGAGTGTCCTTGACATTGTTTAGAGTATTGTAAAAATCTTCAATAGCGGGCTCGGACAATACTGGACAGTTCTTATTGAAACATTAAACGTCTATTTTTTTAAAATAAGTATTTATAGATAGATAGTTACACAACTGGATTCATTCTCGCCTAAACCCACAACATCCGTATTTTTTTTTCTTTTTTTTTTTTTTATTACAGGCAGGTGGACGACGCTAATACCTAAAGGGTCAGTGGTGACCCCTTGACCCTAACAGTGTGTTGTGCAGGTCACTGACTGGACAGACCCGCTGGTTTGAACTGTTCAGACAGACGCCAAGTTAAAGAAGCGGGATTTTTTTTTTTTGGAGGAGGCATAAATATACACATGCATTTAGGACCGTTTCACCATTGCAAGAGAGTTATGGGGAAAAAAACGAGTGTTTTTTGGTTGTATTATTTCTGTTTATTTATTTATTATAAGTTTTATTGTGTGTGTGTAATGATTTAGCATGTGTTTTTTTTTTTTTAAAGCGGTTCCCAAAGGGGAATGTCATGTCTCTCCTTCTGTCACATCACAATAACTAAGTAAAAAAATATTAAAGTTTCCCCTTTCCGACCAGGCGATCTATGAAGCTGAAGATGTTAAGATCGTCTGTTTCTGTGGCCCACGGTTAACGAGGGTGTCATGTAGCCAACACAACGACCAACCGATCCCCCCCCCCCCCCCCCCCCATATTGTCAGGTACATATAATAGGCGTCCTAAACATCCCGAAGTTTAAAATTCCAGTCTTCACTAGGAAACGAAACTAAAAGCGCTATTCAAATTTCAATATCACCATCATCTGTGTTATGCTCTCGCAATCGTGCTACGGCTACTTCTGGTCACCCGAGAGAGAGGACATATTTTTAAAAATTAAATAAGCAAACTATCTGTACATAGAGATGCACTAATGCTTAAAGATCCGTAGATAGCAAGGTCTGAAAGGGGGATCTTTACTTTTTTACTTTGCGTGTGCGATATTGTTTAGTGGTTCATATCATGTTTTTAAACCCTTCTATTTGTAACATTTATTTAGCTGGCAATTCTAAAATTCAATTTTTGCAATCTTTGACATTGTTTAGTCTATCGCTGAAATCTCCAATACATTAAAAATTGGTATTTTTTCAAATACGGCTATTTAAAAAAAAAAATATTAATAATAATAAGCGTTCATAATTACAACAGCTATTTAAGGACTTCTGAAAAGATGGCCTATAGTTTTTATAAAAGTAAGTATTCATATTGCCTGCACATACATATTAACCATTTTAAAAACTTAAATGGTTATTTTCAACAAATAAATAAATAAAGCTATAAACCATACACCTTATTTTCAGGGATTATTTTTACAACTTACGCTTTTATCAACTCTGTCTGGTTCAAAGTTTCAACACGTTTTTTCTCCCATTTACCATTTTTGCGTCAAGTTAAAACTTGCAAAATTATTCACTAAACCTGACAAGACATGAATAATAATAAAAAAATAATTATACAATTGGGAAATTAATTGCTGGTGATTAATTATTGTTTGATTTCGAAATAAGGGGAATCAATGCTACTTAATGAGAGATGTGGATGTATATATGCATTTAGTCTCTTATGAAGTTTTGACACGTTTTTCTCCCCTTTCCCAATTCTCGAATAAAGTTAAAATTTTGAATAATTATTAATAGCCGATAACAATATACGAATCAATCCAAACATTAACCAATTAGTTAATCATTTAGTACCAATTAATGTTGTTTTATATAGCAGAAAGGGAGATAAACCCCGTAATTCTCCGATAAATGGCGATACTTAGCGGCTCCTTCGCTTAGATTATCTTTGTTTTTAAAAAGTATTCTTTTTTCTATTGTTTGTTCTACTGTACTCTCAGGAAATCAATATTTTGACTAATGTTACATTACATTTCGTTGACAGAAGTTCCACAAGTTCGATTATATATATATATATATATTTACGTATTTTACATTGACCATGCCACACACACCCCTTTACAGTTGGTGGACTCGTACATAATACACACTCGAGCTACACAGATTAGTTTGTGATGGGCCTATCTGTTTATAAATAATTTTAAGCTTTAATTCATCAATCAGTAACAGAGTTGAAAGCAATAAGGTAAATAAAAGGAAAACAATTATTACAAATATAGGTATGTTATTTAACAGTTTTGCGAAATGCTCAGAAACACAAGCTATTTACAAGACATGTAGGCCTTCGGCTTCGGCCGAATATCATATTTTACTATCCGGTCATACGAGCTCCGGCCGATTATCAAAAAGTACTATCCGGTGCACCCCATATATATATATATATATGAGCGGTAAAAGCACTTGGCTTCTGAACTGGAGGTCCCGGGTTCGAATCCTGGTGAACACTAGGATTTTTAAATTTCGGGATCTTTGGACGCCTCTGAGTCCACCCAGCTCTAGTGGGTACCTGACATGAGTTGAGGAAAAGTAAAGGTGGTTGGTCGTTGTGCTGGCCACATGACACCCTCAGTACGCTAGTTAAAATCAAAGCAAGAAATATAACAGTACGTTGTAAAATAATCGCAACGTCATATTGGAGAGAGAGGAGAAAAAAACAACAACATGCAATCGACCCCAACCGCATGAGCAGAGAACACAGATCTATAAATAGCAAATTCGCCCAGCAACAGAACAATGGGTGCTCATGTTTCTTACAGCGCCAGACACACACACACACACAGAGAGAGAGAGAGAGAGCGTTGTCAGACTCTTTGTTTATATCTATTGTTTCTCGTGTGTGTAGGTAAAGGATTGAGCCGGTATTTATTGACTGATTACATTTAAACTGCCAACGATAGTTCTTAAGACTTGTTACGGAATGAAATTTAAAAAAAAAGTATGTTTTAGCGCTGTCGGTCAATACGACAGATTATCGTCCAGCGACGGTGATGTGTGGCCACCACAATGGCCAACCGGCTTCAGTGGCCAGGTATTTATTGAAAGATGGGGGGGGGGGGGGGCTTACGTGACTTCAGTCGCTAATAACAATGCCTAAGCCTCAGCCAGGTCTCGCACCCACGATCTTTAAATCGGCTGCCAAGCGAAAAACCACTCGACCACCCGTCTCAACATACTGAAAACAAGGTAGCAGACTATATGAAAAGGGAAGAGGGAGGCCCGCCTTAAAGAAACGACGGGGAAAAAAGCGGCCAAAAGGTAAATCTGCTGTAGATAAAAAAAAAAAAGCAGTTGATGGCTTGTTTGCATCCATTAGGCCTGTGCAAGTCCTCTCTGACCCAACCAAGATGCCCCCTGTGTGTGACCCGATTCCTGCCTGCTTAGTTCACACTGGTGGAATTCGGGTCAACGTTTGACGTCACAGGCGACTAGGCTTGGTGTGTGTGCCGATTACTCGGGTATCGAGCAATGATGTTTTTAAAAGTCGATATCGCACAAGACGCAAATCCGCAGCGTGTAACATTGATAAACAATATTACAGACAGGCAGTGTGTAACATTGATAAACAATAATTACAGACAGGCAGTGTGTAACATTCATAAACAATATTACAGACAGGCAGTGTGTAACATTCATAAACAATATTACAGACAAACAGTATGTAACATTCATAAACAATATTAGACAACCAGTGTGTAACATTTATAAGCAGTATTGGTAAGAATCCAAACAAGAATAAATGGCGAAACAAATCGACATGACTGTGGAGCCTACAGACATGCAGGAACTAATCACAACCTACCGTTTAAGCCCATTCTTTTAATCTAAATGGATACCGGTAACTGATGAGAACATTACGAGAAAAGTAGGCCATATAAAGGGCGGATAATGATTTTCAAACAGTGAAATCATAACTACGTTCCACAGTGATCCCCCCTTTAAAAAAAAAAAGCCATTGTGTAGTTATGTCAATGATTAAACAAGGTATTCCACAGCATGGGAATTGATGTAGGGCAGTGGTTTCAAACCCTTTTTCCTTCGGAGCAGGGGTCAGTTAAATTTCCGACAAGAGTGGCACATGCCGCGTGTAACTATAGAGTCTAATTGAATCGAAACCTTTGCAACGTCACAATTCAATGTGGGCAAATGTTTCGAGGGGCCGGACTGCAGCACGTCACGGGTCAGATGTCGCCCGGTGGTCATAGTTAGGTCTTCACTGTTGTAGAGAAGCGATAAGACTAATAGGGAAGATATCCAAATGTGTGAAGCTTTTATAGTGTGCTGATGGGGCAGGGCATTCCAGTGTGCCAATAGGGCAGGACATGGCAATAACAAACGCAACTAAATGTTAAATGTTTAACTTAATGTTAAATGTTTAACTTAATGTTAAATGTTTAACTTAATGTTAAATGTTTAACTTAATGTTAAATGTTTAACTTAATGTTAAATGTTTAACTTAATGTTAAATGTTTAACTTAATGTTAAATGTTTAACTTAATGTTAAATGTTTAACTAAATGTTAAAGTGGTGAAAGATGTATTGTTTACTGTTTACAAGTTTTAAAGCTCACAGAAATACATTCAGACAAGTTCCACTAAGTTCACAGCGTTTTCAGAACGAGAAGGCATTGGTCCAAAGGTTGAAGCGAATCAGGGCATGGTTTAGATAAATTGTGGTTGGGTTTGCAGCGCCAGACAGTTAGTGCTTAGCCCAGCTAGATCGTTGTAGGCATATTGCATTCTTAATGCAGAATTTCTAACCCACTTTCCAAACAAAAGTGACTGCATGTATCAACAGTATCAACATTCAACAACTATCAATAGTATATATATAAATATATATATATACAGATTTCAATGGCAATGCAGATGTCATTAAAACACAGGCGATGTTGTATCCTAAAAAATTTTTTGTTTTAAAATGCACAACAAATAAAAAAGCAAACACGACAGATTTTTTTTTTAAAAAAAAAGGTTACAAACGACAGTTTGTGTGGAAACACAAACTCAAAATCGGCCCCCCGAAGTGGTCCACCCAGGCAATATTTTCAGAAAGAACATCCGATGAAATTATATCAAAGACAAATGAGAGATAAGAATTGGAGAATTAAGGTAAAAAGATCTTGTGTAGTGCCCCAACGGTCCAGCAGATCAAAGGATAGGTGAAAGTGAATGTAAAGTTAGATGTGAACCTGGCCTAACTAGTTCCCCTTTCAGACCTTGTGGTCTATAGGGCAGATGATGTTAAGTTCATCTGTTTTTGTGGCCTACGGTTAACGAGGGTGTCATGTAGCCAGCACAACGACCAACCGCCTTTGCTTTTTCCCAACTAATGTCAGGTACCCATTTGAGCTGAGTGGACTCAGAGGCGCCCAAAGATTCCAAAGTTGAAAATCCCAGTCTTTACCAAGATTCGTACCCGGGACCCCCTGTTCGGAAGCCAAGCGCTTTACCGCTCAGCCACCGCGCCATCCCTGGCCTAACTGATGTCTTATAATTGATCTAAGTGTTTTGAATAGGCTCAATCTCTTTTTCGAATCCTCAAAAAAAAAATAAAAAATAAAAGTTTCCGCAATGAAAAAAAATTCAGAAAAATGAAATTTACAAGATTTCTATTGGTTTTAAATTAGGTCTAACTTATAATGCATACTAATTAGCTTTTTCTCCTTAAAAAAATGCTTGCATAACTGATTTTAAAAATTAGATTTTTCGCTTTCAGAAAAAAAAAAGTAGCCGTTTGCATCAGAACTTTGAATGGTCTAAAATATTGTGATGTCGGATTTTCAATTTCTTTTCTAGTTTACAAGATCTAAACGGGACGGACGGACAGACATTTCACACAAAACTAATAGCGTCTTTTCCCCTTTCGGGGGCCGCTAAAAATCTTTTTTTTCTGACACTCATCTCTCGCTTGTCTCCCATACTCAAACTTTCGCTTCCAACTACAACAGACTTCCTCTTGGTTACATCAGTATTCAGTCTTTACAAAAAAACTATTTTGAAACTATCCACCTGGAATCTGGATGTAATCAGGATAACATCAGATACAGGCACACGCTCTCCAAAACGATGGTCAATTTGGACAGTGGCGGCACATGGAATAACACAATGGGTGCGTGTAGAGATGGCCCCAAACCACGTGAAATATTCCTCTGATTGAATTTTTTAAAGTTATTGAGAGAAATTGCAAACCTCTGGTCACATGACTCTAAATACAACGATACATCTTTTAGACATTTTCAATGTTCATTTGCATTACTGTGTCCACACTAGCTACAACTTTATTTTGTCCACACCAGTTACAACATTACTGCGTCTACTAAAGACACTAGTTACAACATTACTGTATCCACACCGGTTACTGCATGATAATTTTTCTATATCAGTTACTACATTAGTGTGTCCACATTAGTAACTACATTAGTGTGTCCACATCAGTAACAACATTACTCTGTCCGAATCAATTATCGTTACAACATTACTGTGTCCGCCTCAGTCACACCATTACTTTGTCCACATCAGTTACTGCATAACTGTGTCCGCCTCAGTCACAACATTACTGTATTCGCCTCAGTCACAATATTACTTTGTCCACACCAGTTACTGCATTACTGTGTCCGCCACATCACTTTGTCCACATCAGGTACTGCATTACTGTGTCCACCTCAGTCCAAACATTACTTTGTCCACATCAGTTACTGCATTAATGTCTCCACCTCAATCACAACATCACTTTGTCCACACCAGTTATTGCATTTCTGTGTCCGCCACAGCCACATCACTTACTGCATTACTGTGTCCGCCTCAGTCACAACATCATTTGTCCACATCACTTACTGCATTACTGTCTCCGCCTCAGTCACAACATCGCTTTGTCCACACCAGTTATTGCATTACTGTGTCCGCCACAGCCACATCAGTTACTGCATCACTGTGTCCGCCTCAGTCACAACATCATTTGTCCACATCAGTTACTGCATTACTGTGTCGCCTCGGTCACAACATCACATTGTCCACATCAGTTACTGCATCAGTGTGTCCACATCAGTTATTAGTGACCTTATAACTATACACCAAACACTCTGCGCCAAGAATACAACAATGTATCTGGTTCCAAAAACAAAGCAGGACCAAAAGTTTATAGAGTTTTAAAAGCAGGGCTTTTTTTTTGTGACGGTACACACCGGTACGGCGTACCGGCACCCTTTTCGATATGGGGAAAAATATGACTGTTCTTGTATTTTTACGTTTATGATTAATGTATTAGTAGTTCAAAGTTAGGTAATCCATCACTGAGTAGGGCACCTATTTTTTTTTAAAGCACTGTTTGGGCATATTGGGGCAAGTGCCATGAAATACCATTGTCGATAGTGGTGCTCCAAGTGCTCGTTAGGTTGTTGATAGCTAGTCGAACCAATCCTTGTAGGCGTAGATTTTTATTCTCCACAAATCTAAAATAAAGTTTGAAAACTTCTCTTTTAAACAAACAAAAAATGTGACAAATATGTACAGCTTTCAGTGTCAATGTAAATTTTTGTAAAGTTCCCTTTCAGACCTTGTGATCTATAGGGCAGATGATACAAAGGTCATCTGTTTCTGTGGCCCACGGTCAACGAGGGAGTGATGTGGCCAGCACAACGACATACTTCGGACCAACCGCCTTACTTTTCCCCAACTAACGCCAAGTACCCATTAGAGCTGGGTGTACTCGGAGGCGCCAAAACATCCCGAAATTAAAAATTCTAGTCTATTAGGATTCGAACCCGGTACCCCCGGTGCGCAAGCCAAGCGTTTTACCACTCAACCACCGTGCCTCCAGATATGTGTAGAGATAAAAATGAACTTAGAAATCGGACGATTTAAAAAAAAAGAGAATATTTCAACTCACTTTTATCATCAACAGCATAACACGCCGAGGTTCTGTCTCCTGTCTTCAACGTAACTCCCTTTCGTGTGCCTTACACCCCTTGGCGTCCCCACCCATCTGTATCAATCCAACTCAAGAGTTACATCAGAATTCATCAGCCTCTGCAACACGCACGCACACACAAACACACACCATAACAACCAATGTCACTTGGTCACTTCTTCATAGAGAGATCATTTGGTAGAAAAAAAATCGAAAACTTGTAACAAATGGCGAAGTGGCACTGACATAACTACATCATACTATGACATGTGAACGACGTATGCCCCCAATTATCACACAGATCTGCATGACAAATAAATGGGGACAACAAATAACGACCCCGTTATAATTTGGCCAAACTAAACACCTCTGCCTGATTAAAAGCCTGTATTCTGTATACGGCTGGTATTATTAGCCATTGCCTGTTAGGAAATATACAATGTTTCTTAACTCTTTAGGAAATATACAATGTTTCTTAACTCTTTCTCTCCGTAATTATTTACCACATTCTGGTGGAATCAACGTTGGTATCGTCAGTTAGGAGAGAAAGAGTTAACAGAATAGTACGTTCCAAACAGGCTTTATGCCCATCTTTTTTTTTTAAGAGGGAAAAATGAGAATGCATTTGAAAGTTATTGTGACCTTGCTGCTACATAAGGGTAAAAGACGCAACACAGTAATAGCTTTGCGTTGTCTTTGTTGAACAACTCTGTTAGGGGAAAAAAAATTCCCAAATGGTAAGTTCGTGCCCTATTTTTAAAGTTCCAGCCAGCCCAATAGATCTCGCTTATACAGATCTATATACATATTCCTATCTTTGCATAAAAAAAACAACAACACAGGACAACATCCTTTCAAATATTCAAACGCTAATTTTTAAAAAGAAAAAGACACGAATGTACAAAAAAAACACGCACGGATACAGACTTCCCCCCCCCCCCCGGGCCCACTCTCTCTCTCTCTCTCTGTATATTTATATAATACGTTCAAGAGAAGGGAGAGCGACCCTTCCCATCCCGTAGTGCAGCAAGCTGCGGAATGGTTGGCTCATATCGACTAGTGACCTTTGCTCCCCACGTCAGCATTCAACCAATGAGCGCAGCTCTTTTATGCCATACAGCTGAGGGTCATTCGGACAAACTCGTCGTGTAAAAAAAAAAAAACAAAAAAAAAACTCTTTAACATGGAGGGGGGGGGGGGGGGGGGGGGGGGGGGGCGGGCCGAAAAGACGATGAACCCGCGCCCACTTCTGCTAATCCGAAACTCTCCCCCCCCCCCCCCTCCCTTCTTAACACAGCATGTAATCAAAAATTAAACAATGCGAAAAATACATCTCTTTAAAGAAGCGACCTCTTCAGTGGTACAAAGGCAGACAAGATATGACGCCGTTAACAAATGGTCTAACATTCCAGTGTTTAATAGATGTAATTGGGCTTAACACCTTTGTGCAAGATTCTAATAGATCATTGGCATATTTCAACGAACGAATATTAAAGGATTGACTTTGTAATTTGTTGATACAACTGAAGGCCCTTGTTGACAATTAAATAAGGTGATTCAAAATTGAGTCTAGGCTTAATAAAAAAAAACAAAAAAAAACAACAACTGATGTCTATTGTACCGCATCAAAATGAATTACAATGCATACAGTAATACAGTATAATAGACATTCCGAGAATATGTATATATTTACATCTATCTACATAAGTAAAGTTTTAGAATGGTGCAGATTCAGTCAATCGTAATGCGGCGTTCGTTTAATCCACACCTCTGTATGTATAAAAACTACGGTAGCCCATTCGCCTCTTTGTATACATTTTTTTTCTACAGCCGAGTGTGCTGTACACGATGGCGTTAGGTGGGAGGCCTGACAATACAACTGCCAGCGTGTGCTAAGCCTGTGTCAACTCATATGTCATGTGACAGTGCCCAGGCCGGAATGTCACTGATTCATTCAAGTCTTGTCAAGTATCAATGGGGGGGGGGGGGGGGGGGGGGAAAGAGGAGACACATAAGCTTCGTGATATAAGTGTTTATATGTAAGGTTCACTCAGTGACACAGCTACCTATACTGACAGCTAATGGAGACATGGAAAATGAGAGCAAGGATATGGTAGTGAATAAATTTTTATAATAAATTATATATAAATATTATATTTCCTAATTTATGAATTAAATCTATCTTCTATTTATTTTACCAAAATGAAAAAGAAAATGTCTGTCAATATTATAACTGAATGACTTAATTGAAGCTAAGAATCAATACCCGTAGAACAATGATTGTTAATTTAAATTGAAGCTAAGAATCGATACTGGTATTCCTTTGTATATTGTGGTACCAAGTAGATCAGAATCTTTATGTTCCAAGTCCTGAGTCAGAAGTTATGATGAACTGAAACCTTCCCCACCCACGCACAGGTCGACTATAAGTACAGTATCGCTATGTCAATGGGGATGATAATCGAACTCAGTCACCGGGGGCTAGTATTGAGGGCAATAACTAACCAACTGTAACAACTCGCATCAGTAAGAGTATGATATGACGAAGTGGGCTTAGGACGTCACTGTCTACACCACTCGCTCGACCGACACGGTGGTGAATCTAGGTTAAGTCAGGGCTGAGCATTCTTAACAGACCTGGGCCGTGTGTACACCGAGGACTGTCAAACGGTTATGGATGGTGGTTGTAAGGGTCATCTCTCATTCAGAACAGAGGTTGGGGGAAAACACACACAGGAAAAGTGGGGGGGGGGGGGGTAGTAGTAACCTCCCTAGGATATCCTGTTTCTAAGTTTACGTTTAGCGCCGGTCTCTCTGAAATAATGATGGTATATCTAAATGCATGGTGCCTTGTTTTGTTTTTACATGTTTTGTATGTTCCTTCAGATTGGAAGATAATTACACCATATCCCAAAGTTTACTAAAATCCAGAGTTGCTAAAGGGGGAGAGCTGCAGTATCACTGTAATCACAATGTTAGCGCACAAGATTGTTGGTAATAACAAAAGAGAGACAAGGCCTCCAACGTCTATCAAGCTGAATTTATTTTTCAAACGTTAGCTTTAGATTCAGAACCCTGTTGGTGTTCCCTTTTAATCACATTCCTTTATGACTTTTCTACCTTGGCATGCCAACTTTGAGTTAATAAGATACCTAATATTGCATAGTCATTGAGATGGCTACACAATGCCCTGTAAACTGAATCTAAGGTGTCAGCAAAGCCTATATTAGAACTACAAATCATGGTGTGGGTAGATTTTCATTAACTTGAAAAAAAAAAAAAAAGGTTTCTGAATATCCCTAGGTTATGCTTTCATTAAGGTGTTACTTAATCTTTAAAAGGGGAAGGCTATCAGAGGCTAGCTAGTGTTAAATTCTTGACTATATTCAGTGTTCAGACTATTACAATTGGCAACCACAATGGTTTCCTCCACAAAATTTATACTTAACAAGCAATAGAAAAAAAGAATACTTTTTATAACAAAAGCTTATCTAAGGGGGGGAAAATGCTAATTACTGCCATTTACCTGAAAATTACAGGGTTAATATCATTTCCAATATATAAAACAAAATTAATTAACTAGTACTAAATGATTAATTAATTAATTAATTTTTTGATTGAGTAGTGTATTGTTATTGACAATGAATAATTATGCTAAATTTCAACTTGATACAAGAATGGGGAATGGGATAAAAACATGTCAAAACGTAATAAGGGGACTTAATCCATATATATACATATATATAATATATATTCACATCTCTCATAGACTAGCATCATTCATTCCCTTATTTCGAAATTAAAGACCAACTGAAGAGGTTTTGGGGTCAATCTCTGTAATACCGTTTTAATACTTGTTTTCTGTAACATAATGCTTAAAAAAAAACGTGTATGCAAAATATTTTCTATAACTTTTCAGCCGTTAATGAGATATTAGCATTTTAATGTGGGTTTTAGGGACACTAAAAAGTCCTAGTCTCGTAGCCATTCGAAATGTCTTTCTCCCTCACTACACAGGTCCGTGACGTCATAGTATGGAAATTAGGTCACGCTACTAAGTTTAGAGGTAAGAGAATTAATGTTCGCCGGATTAGCCTAGATCCAGTCAAGCGTTCTAGTATCGAGTTTTAGTCCACCGTGGATCAGTCTGCTATATCTCTTGTTACAATCCACGTGTGTTTTTTTTTATGACTATGAGTGTGAGCTAATAACAATTAGCAAGACGGTTTAACTTAGATCCATTCATGTTTAAGTTTAGAGGTAAACGAATTAATGTTCGCCGGATTAGCCTAGATCCAGTCAAGCGTACTACTTACATTTCATTAACTAATTAATAAATATAAACAAACTATACATTCCGTCTGCATCTGTCTTTAGCAAGTTCGTGAGAGCTTTTCAGTTGTTTCTTTCAAAGGCAATCTGCTTTCCTATATGCCAAAGAAACCACTGGTTTGTCTGCATATGAATTAGATGTGACAAAATATACAAGCTGCAACTGGGTTCATGTGGTCAAGAGAAATGCTGCATTCATCGAAGATAATGCCTTATAACTTTATGTTTGCATTAAATATAAAGGGCATGTCCCACAAAGTTGAAATTTATCCAAAAGAATATTTTTTCACTTTTGAGTATTTATAAAGAAAATTAAACAAATTTGTTAATTCTAAAAATTTAAGACAACGTTAGCTTAAAACAAACCAACTGAAAGAATGATAATAATAATCTTTATTGTCCTTGTATAAGACTTATTTATTTAAGATTATTGTCATGACCATATAAAACTGACAGGATTTCTTCCATTGAGTGTCATAGCATCAGCTATTAGATTTGGAAGTAAACGATGCTCAACAATCTTATAAAATAACAGTCCAGCTGGAATAACACACAATCAGGCAGCCATCCACTGTTGGACGCGTCAGATAATCTTTTAGCCAATGTCAGGTTTCTACAATAAAATAATAAAAAATAGATTTATATATATATATTTAGTAATATATCTATATACACAAATGAAACATTAAGTAATATTAAATGGATATGAACATTAATATCAGCCTAGAGGAATCTAGCGCTACTTTACTAGAATATAACTAGATTATATACTATATAGATCTATAGTAGATCTTAAAATTCTTATAATTCTAATGATGAAAGAAGATGTGGAAAGAGTTTTTTAAAGTAAGTCTAGATTTTATAAATCTAGATCTATACCTTCCTTAAGAATGATATGTAAAAAATTATCTGCTTTCTAAAAACTATTGTTACTATAGTATAGACACTATAGATCTAATCTAAATCTTGTAGTAGGCCCTACTACAAAACAAGAATAGACCAACTAAAGATATAGACAGAACCTTCCCCAGGACATATATATTAGTATTACAGACCACTAGTGAAGTGACCTAGCCCTATAGCCTAGGCTAGTCACTATATAAGTCATAAGACTATATTTATATTCCTATATTATTATACTAACTTAATCTACGACTACACTATATGAAGGATGACTACATAGACAGACAGTTACAGTACAGCTAAACTAAACTAAGACTAGTAAAAAAAATATATATGTAGCTAAAAATCTATTATAATTAGATATCTAAATCCATATCTAGTTACAATCTAGTAATAATACTAAATTGTCTACGTTAAGTTGGTCTTAATAACAAAAAACAAGATCTAGAATCCTCTAGCCGATCTAGTGTCTTGAGCTCGACATTTTTCCCCGATTTCCATACTAAAACGTCACTTCCGCTTTCGGCCATGACATAGCCATTTCAAATCTCGTTATTTTTTTTTAAACTTTCAAATGACTTTTTCTAGTATAAATATGTATTTCTTTTAACTCAAATTTTTAGGAAATATATTTGATACCATCTACTATCATAATCAATAGTTATCTCAATTTCGATAAAAACCTCGTTAGTTGGTCTTTAAACAATAATTAACCATCAACAATATTTAACTAATAATTTTTTTTTTTTTTAAATTGATTCTTGTCTTGTCAGGTTTAATGAATAGTTGTGCAAAGTTTTAATTTGATCCAAGAATGGGAAATGGGAGAAAAAACATGTTCAAACCTGTTACCAGACAGACAGACAGAGTGAGTTGATATAGGCTTTGTAAAAAGAAAAATCCAAATCATCTATAGAATTCAACAGACTAAGGAATACAGGTAGATGAAGGAAAAGTTACTTTAAACATACTTTTAGGCACATATAAACAAAGTTTTCTAAACAAATATTTATACCAATACATTAAATAACAATAATATTATGGCTTAGTCTATGGGTTTGCGGGTTAAAAAGTGCTCTATTTTACTTATATACCTTGAAAACTTTACATTTCCTATACACACACACACATACATATATTGATGTATATACACTGGGTATAAAATATATTTTTAAAAAGTATAGTAAATTTCACCTTTCAGTTATTAATGCAGCTATATTGTATTTCAAAAAAAAAAAGGAAATAGTAATTTGTTTCAATAAAGGGTCTACAATCGCACACTGCATTCATTTTTTGCTATTAACCATTTGTATACATGTCACATTTATGCAAACTTATTGGGAAAAATAAACAAAAAAAGAAAAAGATTTATAATTGAAAATAGAAGGCTGGTCCATGAGAATGTGTACAGTGCTTCTAAACTTCTTCAAAGTGTATGATAAGTAATAACATTTTAAAATTTAACATTTGTTCTAGACCCCAATTGGATGAATTACTGATGTGTCAGCTAGGGCTTTGGCTTATATATATTTAACATCAGATAAGCATAATAATATAAAATGTATACATTTTCCACAGAGCATTTAGAAAACTGAATTAAATGAATTATATTTGCTTTGGGGAATGAAAAGAAAGGAACAATTAGATATAATAACAAGTCAAAAACAAATTATAAACTGAATCTAGATATCTATAAAGTGTCAAGAGGTCTTTAAAAACCAGATCTAAATTTTTATTAATCTATGTTTTAAGAAATCATCATAGTAATCATATTATAAAATTAAAAATTTGATAAAATGCATAATTAAAGAAAGGAACTTTAAGGAACAGGAGAGTCAAGAATTTAAATCACTATATAGTGTCTACATATACTATAGATATTTATTCTGACTGGTAGGAGTTAAAAGTCCACACAGTACAGCAGTGGATACAGATCTATTCTAGATCTAGAATCTAGATCTAAGTATAACAAACACTGAATACAGAATGATTAACAGAAACTGGAAAGAAAAATTTTCTTAATACAAATATTAGATTAGTGGTGTAGTCGTGAAACATCTAGATAGATCTACATCTACACATCAGTTAAGCCAAGCCATACAATGTGACAAGTCAGAGCTAAGGCTAAGGAAAATTCGTTCAGACATGCATGGGTAGTTCGAAGAAATAGGCTTTAGTTGGTACGACTAATAGTAATTAAGTTAAATTCTTTAATTAAGTCTTAATTTAAGACTAGATATAGATCTAGATCTAGACTATATATCTAGTCTAGAGTAGAGTATAATCATTGTCTACACTGAAACTCTTACTCTTAGACTAGAGTTAGAATTGACTTAGGCTTAGAGTTAGAAGAGTTAAAATTTTAAAATAGAGTATAGAGTGAGGTCTAGATTCTAGATCTACATTGACTAGGTGGATTATTAATGAAAACAAGACAGAGGCTAGATCTATATATATATATAGACCTAGAATTAGATTATTAAACAAGTGATGAATGAAATAGATCTTAATCCAGATACTAAAACGTAGATTCTACTTACAGTTTGAGAGCTGTAAAAACCCGGTTAAAAGATTCTGATGCTGCCAGTGTCAATCGTTGTTTATGCAACTCTCCAATCATACGCTTCGAAAAAATGAATGAAACCACATTCGAAACCATCCAATGAATATTAAAGAAAATGTTCCTTTGGGTTTACACAAATCAAAGTTCATTAAAAGTAGATAATTAAAAATGTATTAAAAGACCCCAAAAAAGTCACAAAGGTCAAAAGTTCAAACTAACAGGAAAATAAACAAATGCAATCGCTTAGGTGATGCCCAGACTGTTTTTCCGGACATGCTCAGATTCCAACATGGCGCCTCCGACTGAAAACGAGGCAATAGTTTTCGATTCGTATGCCATACATTCATTTTCCCCCCTTTTCTTTTTGTTGACTGCCTGCTGAGAAAAAAAATTCATTCAGATTGCTGATACAAGCAGATTTCTCTCCCCCCCCCCCTCCGGCTCTTGTATAGGTCTGCTCAAGTTATCGTCTGCATGCAACAGTACCGTTCTATGAATGTCACGGAAGATGACGAAATTCAAATTATGACACGGCAAAGCCAGATCTAAATGCTACATTATATTTGACCGATATATTTAGTATAGACTATAGAACAACTCTACAGAAGTATTAATTGAGGGGGAAAAAAAAGGCACAGGCGTACGTTTCAGCCTGAAGCCTGACGATTGTAGCAGTACACATTGAATATATTTCTATTTGGCATTTTTTTAAAAATTATTATTAATTTTAATGAATTAATGGGAAGTTGGTAACCGTCTGACCAGGGCCAGTAGTGCTTTTGGGCGCCTTCAGGCGAGAGTTTGGCTGAATAAATCGCTCCGCCTGCCTAAAAAAAAATAAAAAAAATTAGTGTTTTGCAGGCAGTGGTTCTCTTAACCCTAACCCTTCTATATGGATCTGAGACAGAAAGCAACTTAGACTTCTTGTACCCTTTCACCAAAGATGCTTGCAAGACCGCACTACAAATAGCGATGCCCTTGCAAACGCCAGTATGGGCATTATAGAGGGACTTCTTATAGTCCGACAGTTACGCTGGGCAGGGCATGCATCCCGTATGGGGGACCAAAAAGCTGTCCTTTTGGTGAGCTGAAAGGGGATCGATGCAACAGAGGCGCCCCCACGGAAACGCTTTAAAGACCAGCTTAGGCGACAACTTCCATTAACTGGCATAGAATTGAGCACGCTGCTACAGGCGTCTTCGGAACGAGGCAGCTACAAATGACTTACAAAGGCCGCGGGATACACATTTGAGGCCAAAAGAAAATCCGCTGTCGAGGACAGACGTAGACGGCGAAAAAAAAAAAAAATCTAAATCGACCACCGGCGGAAAACGGTTATGTCTGCGCTGGATGTGGCTAAATTTATAGGTCGCACCTGGGGCTGCGTAGCCACTGGAAATACTAAATTCTTTATTAATCTTTTGACTCGAAGACAAGCATATTTATAACAATACGGATGTAACGCTGCGTTTGGCCGCCCCCCCCCCCCTCAACCCCTTTCTTTTCGTCTGCTGAAACGCCGGTATGCCTACTAGAGTTGTCAAATAAATAAAAACAACGAACAGATTGGATTAAATCAAACTAGAGAGCTTGTAAACTTTAATCTATGAACGTTTGACCAAGAGATAGCTTTTTATTAAATCATAATTAAATATTTCTTACAACTTCTAAAAAAAGAAAAAAAAAGAATAGATCTACTTTCTAGATAAATGATAGTCTTTGATTTAGACATTAATTAGCCGTTCATATATGAGAAATGGGTGATAATTAGAATACATATGTATTAATATTTTTAAATAAAAAATTTCAAGTAGATCTAGTCTAATTCAATATTTATTTTTTTTAAATGGCAATATTATTGAGTGAATTAAATTGGGTCCGTCATCATGTCACTTCTTCAAGGACGGCATACAAAGGGAAATCACTCGACGTTGCTCACTCCTCACCAGCGTTAGAAATTCTTCCGAATCTTTGTCGTTAGAAAGATTCTCGCACGACTTCGAGCTCTTACACACTAAATCTATACAAGGTTAGTTTGGAGTGAATTTGGTTATGAATGAGTGCAAAGGTCAGTGTTTCCCAGACTTTCAACATATGTGTAGGCCACTCATTCAATAATTTTCGTAATTCTGGGTACCCCTCGACTTCTACCCCCCGCCCCCAAAGAAGAAACTACCATTTAAAATACCAAACGACAATAAAATTGTTCATAAAAAAATATAAATAATTGTTATATTATAAATAACATTGATTTGCACCAATGAGAGGAGAAGCATAGTTATTGCGTACCCCTTTCAATTTCTTGTTGTACCCCTGGGGGTATGCGTACCCCACTTTGGGAAACACTGATCTACAGCATTCAAGAATAGATTTTAAAATATCAATATAACATTGCGCTTTAAGTCTGCTTCAGTAAGCTATTAACCCAACACGAAGGGTGTCTGATATTACCAACTCGCTTTTTTAATCTCCCCTTGACTTCCATGTTTTGTACATGTTATTTCTCCCACACCTATTCTCGGATGAAGTTTAGACTTTACACAATTATTTTTTTGTACCTAACAAAACATGAATCAGTAAAAATAAACTTAACCAATCAGTTAATTAATTAGTGGTAATCAATAATATAGATATAAGTAAATATATAGATGGATCGCAAGGTTTGAAAGGGAGCTTTACTTTTTTTTTTTTTACTAATCAATTATATTGTTTGGTATCGAATAAGAGAAAGACATGCTACTTATTGAGAGATATGGCTGTATATATGGTGTTATTCCTCTTACTACATTTTTTACACGTTTTTCTCCCACTTCCTATTTTTGGATCAAATTGAAATTTCCCTTAATTATTCATAGTAGAAGACAATACATCAATCAATCAAAAAAAATCAATTAGTTAATCAATAACTCGTAATTAATTAAATTGTGTCTTTATAGAAAACGGCAGGGCTGGAGTTAGGTCACTTTCATAGGCCAGTGCTAATTCTAGGTGTAAATTATAAAATTAAAGCATTATATATAATAATATGGTTTCCGCGGCTTCGTGATTTTCCAGGAGCTCATGTAAATCTCCTGTAATTGCAAGATATAGGAAAAAAAAACAACTGGAAATCTCCTGAAATTATTAAAATCTCCTGAAAATTCATTAAAATTTCCTGAAAAAAATAGACAAACTAGTCATTATGGGGTGCCAATCCTACGCGCAATTAAAAAAAAAAGGTATTGTCAGCTTTCATTTAATAAAATTTATTGCAAAGACAAATGTATTTCCTATTACAAAATCATTATTTCACTTTTAATCCTTATCCTTATATTCAGACTGGACCCCGCGCAATCCGTTTCGCATTCGGCCCCGCAATTATTAGGGCCGGTCCTGGAAAAAAAGGTAACTTATTCCTGTAGTATTGATATATGTCAGTGATGGTTCCACGAAAAAAAATCGTTCACAGACATTTTGTTCACGACAATTCATTCACGCGATAATTCCTTCACCCGACAATTCATTCACCCGACTATTTGTTCACCCGGCATATCGTAATATCAATCACCGACAACTAATTCACAGATTTGTTATTCACCGACAACTGGCCCACAACAAATATTTCACACGGCAAATCATTCGCTGGCAATTCGTTCACCGACAACTCGTTCACCTGATAGTAATATATTGTAAATATTATATTCTCGTCGCGAGTTTAATTTTACACTAAAAGTACATACAGGAAGGAAATTGATACATTATTACTTTTGTTGTTATTATTCAACCCCCCCCCCCCCCCCCCCCCCCTTTGCCCATTTGATTGCAGTTGATTGGCCTTAATTTTTCTGAAGCATGAGGACTGTAGGCCTATGTGATAAAAGTTAGACTCAACAAAATAATAATAATAATAATAAGGCTTGTCTTGAGAGTCCGAAGATTAGTGAGGAATGCAGCATTTCCCGTGGCTGCGCAGCCCCAGCTGTGACCTACATATTTAGCCACATCCAGAGCAAGCATAACCATTATCCGCAGGTGGTCGATTTAGACATAAATAACACTTTTCGATCTTACAATAAGCTAGCTTAACAATTTAAATGGAATCTTATTTACCTCAAGGCAACATTTTTACTTTCGTTATCGAGGCCTACTTTTACACTCATTTCAGTATAGAAAAAAACGTATAAAAATCGAAAGGGGAGATGCTTACGTAGAAATGATGTTTTTTTTTTTTAAACTAAGGGATATAATCAAATAAATACCATATAACTCATGTCTTTCAGAGTTGCAATCCTTTAGTTAGCTTGTTTTTGTCAGCGGGTTAGGTGTAGTAATCTCTGCCACATGAGCTAATTTATTACTCCTACCCTTTTCTTTTGTATTTCATGCCTGATAAGAATAAAATAAACAGCGTAGATAAGGGATTACTGATATTTTCCTATTATTCTGTCTGTAAATTCAAGCTGGTTATGCCAGGTAATTTTCAACAATCACACCATAATATCATCTTGCCTTTAAAACAAATTGAAATAGCTAAATAAATTTATAATCACTTGACAAACAGTATTTTATATTTAATGATCCAACAAGAACACAGATAAACATTTGATGAATTTTTGTCAAAGAAGAAAGTCACTTTAAATTTACCTGAATTCGGTATTGACAATAAATAAATAAATAATAAATACAAATCTAATGTAGTTATTCAAATGAAGGGAAGCTATCCATAAATAAATAAAACACATTCAATGATCTTTTTACCTTCCTTCTCTGACTTACGAACGAATTAGATTCTGGAGGATTTGCCTTCATCTGTGTCTTTCTGAGTATTTTCTTATGTTTTGTTGTGGTATTGTATGGTTCAGTGTTTTATGTATAATTGCTACTTAACTTTTGAGTCTTCTATCCCGAAGGCTTTCAAAATTTAGTGATTTTACTAAAGGTGTTACTTTAGTCAAATGTGAATATTCGTTTGCTATTAATGTCACTGCTCTATTTTGTGTCTGTTCCAGTTTCTTAATGTTTTCTTAAGTTGAGGGGGTCCCAAACAGAGAATGCATATTCTGTTATTTTAGTTTTACGTTCTTATTTAATTTGTAGAATTTAAAAAAAAAAAATCCTAATGCGTTGTTTTATTATTTAAAATTGTTTCATCAATGTGGAAATTCCATGAGTTTTTTTTTTTTTTATCTATTATAACACCTTAGGTACTTTTGCGTTTTTAGTCTGTTACCCTTAAACACAACAATGAGAACACGGTTAAAAAAAACAACCCATCATTAACTAAAACTATATTTTATAGTGAGACTCCTTCAAAGGGTAAAGACAGAGTGGGATTTTATTCTACTACGAAGCCTACAAGATAGCTGTAGAGTCAAGACGTAAAGTGCTAGAGTGTCGAGTCAAGTGGTAAAAGCGCTCGAGTGTAGGTTCTAGTGGTAAAGTGGTAGCGTGCAGAGTGGAGTGGTAAAGCGCTAGAGAGTTGAGAAGAGTGATAAAGCGCTCGAGTGTACATTCTAGTGGTAAAGTGGTAGCGTGCAGAGTGCAGTGGTAAAGCGCTAGAGTGTTGAGAAGAGTGATAAAGCGCTCGAGTGTAGATTCTAGTGGTAAAGTGCTAGAGTGCAGAGTCGAGTGGTAAAGCGCTAGAGCAGGGGTGCGAAAATTGCGTCCCGCGGGTCACATGCGGCCCGCCGAAGTGTTATTATGTGGCCCGCGGACACCTAAAGAAATCAGGTGTGCTCACACATTACACAAATATAAAAATGCAAATATATCAAACATAAATAATTTTAAATATCTTTAATTTATTAAAACGTTTGATTCTTATCACTAATAATGAAGAGGCTAAAGAAACATTCTCTCTAAACAATATGCCGACCTTAGGCATAGGCAAACTATGCAGCTGCTTAGGGCCTACGATTTTTTGGGACATCGTACAAGATTTACTATTATATCAAATTTAGAAAAGAAATAGCGAAACTAATCCTCACTGTTCTTGTTGAAGTACACTAGGTTTTAAATAAATTGCATACTTTTAGTTTTTTTTCGTAGTTAATTTTATTTTTCTACTTTATTTGGTGCTACCAAATTCACTTTGCCTAAGGCCTCCAATTATCTAAGGCCGGCCCTGACTGGCTATTCCGAAAAGTAATTGACATAAACATTGATAATAAACATTCTGATGTTCGGTAACACAGTGGTATCCACTGGCCTAGCATTAGAATAATATAGAATCTCAATGAAGAAATTGTTAGGTTTCTTGAAGGACATTGACTGTGACTTTGTTACTAATATTTCTAATGAAGAGTTGAAGACAGACACGTTTATCATTGAAAACAGTGCAACATGTTGTTTGCACATTAAATGTATGTGCATCTTAAATCTTTCCAAACAAAACTATTCCATTTCTTGAGGCCAGCAAGTAAAATAAGTTTTTCTCATTTTCATTTGTGAAAGGTGAAACTATTTCTAGTGAAATGGTTGAAAAGTACAAGACTTATTTGGATTCCTTGATTGTGGAATTTAAAAGCAAATTTTAAGACGTCAAGAACTTGGAACCAGTTTTCAATACCCTCAGCTTACCATCTGGTGCAGAAGCTGATTCAGCTCAAGAGGAAATACTTCTAAACAAATTATGATTTGAAAAAGAAGTTCCAGCCAGTTCTTTCACGGGAGTTTAAAAAAAAACATTGCTGTTAAACTTTCACATGTAGTGCAATATATATATATATATATATATATATATATATATATATATATATATATATATATATATATGCACCCCCCCGTCCCCACATTCTTTTTATGTGGCCCTCGGTAGCAAAAGGTTGCCCACCAGTGCGCTAGAGTGCTGAGCAGAGTGATAAAGCGTTAGAGAGTAGTGTCAAGAGGTGAAGAGCTAGAGTGTAGAATGGTAAAGCGCTAGTGTATCTTATCTTATCTTATCTTATATAATACAGACGTTACTTCAAAAAAGAAGATGATTACGTCCTACGCGTCATGCATTTAGTCATGCATATTGTCAAACGGTAAAGCGCTACGCTTCTTCACGAAGAGGTCACTCCTTTAAGTCCCGATGAAGACTGGGATTTTGATTTCCTTAATTTTTAGCAGCTCCCATAGTCCATCTGAAAGGTGATTCCAAGGCGATTGGACGTTGTTCTGGTTACAGGACGTCCTTGTTAACAATGGAAACATGTTCGTTACGTCATTGCGCCTGCGCACTGCAAAGTCTGTAGGTATAGAACATTGAAAGTGGCAATAGCAAATACAGCATTGAACAAAATTTACTGTTAACAAGTTGTTGAAATACTTAAAAGGACAACGGAGAAATTAGTTACCATTTTCCGTTGAAGAACTTTTTTTTTCCTATTGCAATTCGAACATGCTTGATTCACCAAGTGGAAAACCAATGACTTGTTTAGTTTAAATTTCTAATCAGGAAAACCAATGACTTGTTTAGTTTAAATTTCTAATCAGGAAAACCAATGACTTGTTTAGTTTAGGCTAAATTTCTAGTCAGGAAAACCAATGACTTGTTTAGTTTAAATTTCTGTCAGGAAAACCAATGACTTGTTTAGTTTAAATTTCTAGTCAGGAAAACCAATGACTTGTTTAGTTTAAATTTTTAGTCAGAAAAACCAATGACTTGTTTAGTTTAAATTTCTAGTCAGGAAAACCAATGACTTGTTTAGTTTAAATTTCTAGTCAGGAAAACCAATGACTTGTTTAGTTTAAATTTCTAGTCAGGAAAACCAATGACTTGTTTAGTTTAAATTTCTAGTCAGGAAAACCAATGACTTGTTTAGTTTAAATTTCTAGTCAGGAAAACCAATGACTTGTTTAGTTTAAATTTCTAGTCAGGAAAACCAATGACTTGTTTAGTTTAAATTTCTAGTCAGGAAAACCAATGACTTGTTTAGTTTAAATTTCTAACAATCCACAACAACTGCATTGACCCGGGAACATTTCAACAATGTTATCTATTTTTATTTGGAGCGTCTGTAGTTTATTAGATGTTAATGGATTGTGTAGCATTGACCTCTCGACCCTTGACCTAAGCTTCACACGTACATTAGCACTTATATATTTCAATGTAAGCTTTATTTGTAGAAATAATTATTGTCCCAGTAGTGATCTGTTCACAATGAATAAAAACACAGGCTTAGCTTTGAAACAATCATGTAATAAACTAGAGGGGCCTACAGAAATCCCCAACGGTCCAATTAATTTTAATAATAATAACAATAATAACTTGTCTTTAATATTTATGATATAGATTACAGACGATACTTCAAAAAAAAAAAAAGATAAATAAGTCTTACGCATTTCATGTGTCTGCTAAGTCGTTGGTTTTCCTGGCTGATTCAAGCAACCCATTCCATTCTTTAATGGCACAAAGGAAGAAGGAGCACTTGTACGAATTTGTTCTAGCATATGGAATAAGAAATGGGCCTCAATCTTTGTGTCTTTCTCAGTATTACATTAGGTTTTGTTTTTTTATTTGTAAGTTATGGTTTTGTGTTTTATGTATTATAGCTACTTTACTTTTTATTCTTCTGTCCTGAAGTGTCTCTAAGTTTAGTGAGTTTACTAGTGGTGTTACTCAAATCAAATCGGTATATTCTTTTGTTATAAATCTCACTGCTCTATTTTGTGTTTTTTCTAAGTTTCTTTATCTTTGAGGACATTTCTCTTATACCTATGCATGACACTTAACGATACGTTTCAAAGGTAGCAAAAGAAATGGACATTCATACCCAGTGGGGGCTTGACCTTTTTAGGGGCCCCTGCATTTTGACATTCGACTTCATGACATGAGATAGTGGCGTAATATTTAGTGTAAAAACACATTTCGTACGCTCAGTTGGGGGCCCCCACTTTTCAAATTTGGACCTCCCCTCTCCCCACCCTAGCTACGCCACTGTTCATACTAGAGTTTGGTTCCAACAGTACGTGTGAAGTTAAAAGGTTGGATTAGAATTCAGGAATTTAATAGCCAAGGAAACAAAAGAGTTCTTGTGTCTGGTTTTGTGAACGGTCTTTTGCATCTTCTCTGTGAGGGTAAAATGTTAATCGTGATCCAAAGGGAGTATTCGTTGTTTTTTTCTATGATTAAATTTGTTTATCTTGGATAATATTTTTCTTTTCTCAAATAAGTGTTCAAGTGGACTTGGTTTGATACCAATGATCTTAATATATAGAAATTGTACACACCGAGAGAATGCATTTCTGTAGCTCCGAATGCATAAAAGTGCTTACCGTTGAGTCTGCACTGGCTAACTTACAGGGCTCCTGGAGTCCACCAACTGATAAGCAGTGGCGTAGCTAGGGTGAGGCAGAATGGGAGAGCTCGAAAATCCCCGGGGGTGCCCCTAATGAGTGTTTTTTTACATTTAATATTAAATATTACGCAAAATGCAGGGGCCCCCAAAGAAGTCAAGGCCCCTTCCCCGGGCCCCAAATGATGGAAAACTCCTAGCTACGCCCCTGCTGATTAGAGTCGCGAACGTAGGTCTAGCTTTGTTGGTCTAGCAAAAGTTTGAGAAACACTGTCTTAAGTCTTAAATTTAACTTTCATTACCATTAACTAAAATTGACTGGTGATGAGAGTAATGACTAAACACCGAAAGTATCAAACTATCACGAAGAGAGAAGTATAACATCTAATGTGATCCAGACCTTTGTTCTATGCCAGAGAGAGTTAACAGCATTAGTCAGTCGTTTCCTGGTTTATTAATTAAGAAAACAAGTGTTTTGATAGCTCCGCGTCTTTACTTAATGAGCTGAGACTATATAGCTACCATTAAACACTAATTCGTACGAGTTGTTTAGGAAATCCATTCTTCACTATTGGAGACAGGACTATTCAGATAAACATACGACAAGCTTATAGTATTGTATTTTTATTATTATTGCATTCCTAAAATTTAGTCATTTTCACGATAATTTATTTATAAAGTGTTTTTTTCTTCGAGTGTAGCCAATTTGATTTATGACAAAACCCAAGACGAAATGAGACACTCCATCAATATTCTAATACAATGATGAGGACAATGCCAATAAAATGTGTGTTTTTCAAATTCTACGCTTCATACGTTTGGATAATACTTTGTTTAAAAGGTAGAGAATTATTTTACAGTGTAATATTAAAGACCGCATTGGATTTCTATGGCTTAGACTTGAACAACAATGAAAGCATTTTGAAGTGAATGATTGAGGATATTGTTGACTATAGAGAAAACTTTACTCATTTGATAAGACTTTTGCGAAAGACTTGTGTGTAAGTGTGCACGAGAAGGAATGTTATCTATCTATCTATCTATCTGTCTGTCTGTCTGTCTATCTGTCTGTCTATCTATCTGTCTGTCTATCTGTCTATCCGTCTATCTGTCTGTCTGTCTGTCTATCTGTCTGTCTATCTGTCTTTCTGTCTTTCTGTCTGTCCGTCTATCTATCTATCTATCTATCTATCTATCTATCTATCTATCTATCTATCTATCTATCTATCTATTTTCTCCCACTTTCTATTCTCGGATTATTTTGATTATTCATTGTGTTCCTAACAAAACATGAATCAACCAGAAATTAACCAATATGTTAAATTAAATAGTGGTAATTAATTAATTTTGTTTGATATAGGAAAAAGTGAAATACATCTTACTGAATTAAGAGCTATTGTTATAAATGTGGAGTTATTACTTTTCGGTAAGCTTTTTTTTTAAAGAATTTTTTTCTAAATTTTGCTTTTATTTTTCATCACAGTGTACTGTAAACAGTCGATTGATACTAATCTAAGTTACTTTAAGGGTGAAACATTCAACATTACCTGTGATATACGAAACTTTACTAAGCTTCCAGAGTCGGACAACCTGACCTCATTAGTCTTTCATGCACAAAACTTCCTACAAGGAACAACTTCCTACAACTTTCTTCTTGCAAATTATTGGCCCTTTGGGAGTCCAAACAATACAACAGTATGTATGTCTCTTTTTATTTCTCTTTCAAAATGTGAACAGGTCAATCAGTCAATCAAATCAAAACAATCAATCAATCAATCGATCAATCCATGAATCAATCTTATCTTATCTTATCTATCTATAATAATAATAATAATACAATATCTCATAATTTAAGAAAAAACTGAGTTGGAAAAGCAACGAAAATATGGGAACCTAGGCTTGGAGATTAAAAGTTTATGGAAGTTATTTCAACCGAGGGGATAACAATTGATCTCACAGATGCTTTCAAGGCCAACATTCCTAGGAAGATTCTCGTTGCCTGTTAGAGGGCGGTACTGCTGTAGACCTGCCACATCACCAGAAAATTCCTCAGTGGAAACTGATAAAGTGACTACAATGAATTGTGTTTCCCTCAACCCTGGCAGCGCCAGAGAATGGATACTCGTTGGTTTCTAACATAATAATAATAATATTAATATTTTTTATCCACAATTATTTTACAATATGTGCATTACACCAAATAAAACATATAGAAAACCAAAATATAGATTCACACCAGATTCACTCAAAATTCCATGTGAAATGTGTATATCAGATTGCTGAATTTTATTTAATGATTTGATTGCCATGGGAACAAAGGAGTTTTATTGTCTGTAAGTCTTGGCTATCGGTGTCTTGTATTTCCAGAAAGTGATATTTTTATTTCTAAAATCTTTTAATTTTCTTATGGATGTTTTTCTCAAAAAACTGCCCAAATGAGGTTTTTTATTTAATGGAAGATGACCACAATATTACAATGTGGACAATGTAAACACAATACTGCTGTCCTTAGCACAAACAAAGTGGTTTATAGAGATTTTATACAGGTGGGCTGCCTGTCTGGGTGGGCTGTCTGTCTGGGTAGGCTGTCTGTCTGGGTGGGATGTCTGTCTGGGTGGGCTGTCTGTCTGGGTGGGCTGTCTATCTGGGTAGGCTGTCTGTCTGGGTGGGCTGTCTCTGTCTGGGTGGGCTGTCTGTCTGGGTGGGCTGTCTCTGTCTAGGTGGGCTGTCTGTCTGGGTGGGCTGTCTCTGTCTGGGTGGGCTGTCTGTCTGGTGAGAATATTTTACAAGCTATTTTCCCTACTTCTTAGTCTCGGGTCAAGTTGAAACTTTGCACAATTATTCATTGTCCATGGCAACATACGAATCAATTTTAAAATTTTGATGATCAATTAGTAGTAATTAATTAATTTGTTTTACATCGAAAATATACTAAGCAGGGGGGTATTTGAATAGAAATAAGTCATTCGCTAAAAATTATAAACAAACAATAAACAAAAATAAATAAATAATAATTTTATAAGTACTTGAATAGCTCAGTGGCTAACGCGTCAACCTTCCATAATGAAGTCTCGAAACCTCGATTCGAATTCAGACTCAGCAGCTTTTGAAAAAGCAGAAGTTAAACCTTCTTCCAGATTAGCCTGATACCCGGCCTCACCAGGTCCATAGAAGTGATAGAAATAGCGCACTGAACCTGCTATAAGCATGAAAGTTGCGCTACACAAAAACAATTAATAAAAATATTTCCAATCGCACAAATTTATCATTGTTAGTCTAGATCAGGGGTTCTCAACCTGTGGGTCGCGACCCCCTTGGGGTCGATTGACGATTTGCCAGGGGTCGCCAAAGACCATCGAAAAAATGAATTGTTTTGTCTATTCTTCTATTGTTGTATGTGTGAGCGTATGTGAGAAGAGTGGGGGATTGTAAAAAGGGGTCGCCAAGCATAAAAGGTTGAGAACCGCTGGTCTAGATCTTCCTAACGGCATGCATCTCAAATAGCCTCTGACAACCAGCCCAACTGTTTTCTCTGACAGAAGTGGTAAAAGCAAGTAATTGGCGCTTAACACCAGTAAGCTTCTGACAGGAGGGGCTCGTTAGCCATGGCTGGCTACCCACCTAAGAGAAAGCTCTGAATTCAAACCTCTACTGCCTTGCAGCTATGCGCAATCATGAGAAAGGCTTTTTCCTGAGAAAAAATCAGGGACCGACGTATTTTAGGCAGTTTACAACACACAGTGCTACACCCTGGCAAAGCCTGCGACACCGCTGACCCCAAACTGTATCGGTATTTCCCGTTCCTTGGATAGATCAGTTGTTTGGAGAGGTGGGTACTGCTGTATGGGAGGCAGAGGCGGCCTTAGCAGAGCTCGGGGCCCTTGACGAGTTTCAAATGCGGTGCTCTGAGCATATATATACCGTACTACATCACGCTAACGGGCTCGTCCGCCTCTAACAATGCGGAACTTTTTTTTTTGCTACTAAACATAGTACCTTACGTACATACTGTCTTTCACTAAATACATACTGTATTTTAATTGTTCTGCATGAAAGATTTCGCCTTTTAGGTTAATAAACGTAACTAATGATTAAGAAACATTTTGCTGTCTTTACCGCAACTGAACGGTATTTGAAACCAAAAATGTCATTAAGAACTTCCATGGTAATTGGTATCACACACACACATATATATATATATTATAAATATATATATATATATACATATATATGACGGGAAAATTTCCAAAAATGTCTTAGTTAATGAGAACTAATCTGGATTGCAAAGCTGACAGTCACAAAGAAATCTACAACCGCGGGGACCCATCAGGCGTGGGGCGGTTGCCCCACTCGCCACACCCTAGGGCCGCTACTGGTAGGAGGCATCGTTCCGACCACAGCTAATGACCAGGCAGAAATTATATGATCCATAGTCGCTTCGGCACTGAAATAGGCCATAGAATATATATTAATAGACATTAATGATTGATTGGAGGCGCGATGGCTGAGCGGTAAAGCGCTTGGATGACGTAGTGAGAGAATAACTTAATAGAAGCTTTTTTTTTTTTTTTTTTTTAAAGATAAGATTAGTCGTGAAAATGACGAAGGTAGACAGTGCTATATGAACAAGGGAACAGAGTAGATCGCAATACATATTTAATGTGCCCTATTTCAAAATCAAACTGGGAATCTCTTTTTTTTTTTTTTCAGAGTTATTTAATGAACCAACTGAAGACATTTTAAGCTCAACGGACGGGACAATGAATTTGCCATCAAATGATTCCCACATAGGTATAATAAAATATTTTTAAGTTGCAACTGTAGTGTTGATAATACGGATTAAATGCGAATCTAGCACTTCCTCATTCGTTATCCTATCTTGCCACCTTATTTTAAAGATCAGCCTGAGGCATCGGAGATGGAAGACATTCAGCTTTTTTTCCTTCCATGAGTAGGTTGACCATGTTTCACTTCCGTACAGCAAGGTGCTCAACACACAGGTCCGGTAGACTAGGGCTTTAGTATTGTTAGTCAGCAATATGTTGTCCCACACTCTTTTCTGCAACCGTGGCATGGTGCCCAATGCTTTGGCTATCCTGTTGTTGATGTCTTTATCCAGTAGAGTATTGTTGGATATGATGGAGCCGAGATAGCAAAAGCGATCCACAATTTCCAGTGGTTGGCCATTAATGTTTACTTGAGGTGCAGTATTTATGTTCTGGACTAGTATCTTAGTCTTGCTTTGACTAATGTTTAAGCCGAACTTCTGGCAAGCAGCAGATAGTTTGTCAACCAGGAACTGAAGCTGAACATCAGAATCAGCCACAATAGCTGCATCATCAGCATACAGGAGTTCCCTGATAAGTATCTTCCTAACGTTGGTTTTTGCCCGCAGCCTTGATACATTAAATAGTTTTCCAGAGGATCTTGTAAACTTCGTTTATGTCGTTGTACGCATAATGTAGTAGACAGGAGAAGAATATGCCAAACAGAGTAGGTGCGAGCACACAACCCTCTTGACACCACTGCTAACCTAAAAAGGTGCTGATTGGGCTCCATTGAATTTGACAGTACATTTAGTTTCCTCGTGAAAGCACTCAATGAACTTCAGTAGTTTGGGAGGGCAACCTATTTTTCTCAGGAGTTTGAAAAGGCCACTTCTGCTGACCATGTCAAAGGCGTTAGCCAGATCAACAAAAAACGATGTAAAGGGGTCTGTCTCTCTCTCTCTGAATTTCTCCTGCAGTAGTTGTAGAGAGGATATCATGTCTATAGTGGATCTACCACTCCTGAGTCCACACTGAGACTCTGGGTAGACTCTAAAAAGCTATCACTTGCAGCCTGGATAGTGCCACTCTAGCAAAGATTTTGATATATAACGTAAAAAACAAATTAGGGCATTCATTTCAGGGCTCTCTCAAGTGGGTGCTGGGGGGACTTTCAAATTTGGACCCCCTTCCTGCACACTAGCTACGCCACTGGACATTTGTATCCAACAGAAAATAAATTTGTCCCTTATTGTTAAGAGAGTTAATTCTAATTGTAAGGAAATGCATTTCTAAAAGTGGAACAATTTGTTCCATATTTTAAACAGGTTTCTTTCTACTAATAGTAGTACCAAAAAAGTCAAGAAAATGGTGCTAAGAATGTCTACAAGATTAACATTTTAAAATGCTATATATTCTGCAGTGTTTCCCAAACCTTTTTCCTTAACGGAACACTTCGCACATTCTGAGTATTTAGCGGGACACTTGGCTTATTTTCTGAGAGATTAAATGACGTGGTGGTGGCCTACTAGTCAATTATTCCATTATTACCTGGAACACCTATTCAGGCAGGCGTCGCGTAGCACTAGGGTTCCGAGGAACACAGTTTGGGAATCTTACTGGAACCTTTCTATGCGCGCAAACTAAATTCTTCATTCCCACTGGACAAAAGCCATACGCACTTTCTGATTAATTAGTCTTAGATCTAGTCTTAATGTGTCCTATTTCAAAATCAAACTGGGAATCTTTTTTGTTTTTTTTTCAGAGTCTCTAAGCTCAACGGACGGGACAATGAGTTCGCCATCAAATGATTCCCACATAGGTATAATAAAATATTTCTAAGTTGTAACTGTAGTGTTGTAATACGGATTAAATGCGAATCCGAAGATTTAGGTGGACTGAGGTCAACAATAAATAGTTTTATTTTCGTCGTCGAGAGGCTAATTAGGCTACGCTTGAACTTGTCTTGGCTTATCTACCTATGAAGGGGGCTCGAGAATACAAAACTTGAGCCAATCTTCAGCAGACAAATATAAGGTTTATTCAATAAAACAATAGGCTGCACTTCATAGTAGTTACAAAAATGATCGAATGCATAGAAATATAGTTACGCCCGCATAACAGTGATACGAAACATCTCCAATATACAGTCCTAAGGAATAGATATACATATAACTGTACTTCTTAAATCACGTCCGCATCACAGCGGGTAACAATAACGACTCCGCAGTACAGAAAACTAACTACTAGAAATATATGTACTGTCTCAGGTGACCACTGGCTTCGACTCTATTCAACTCAAAGTTACTACCCGACTCTCAAAGTTACTACCATCCAGACCTGACCAAAAGATACTACCTAACTAAACTCAAAGTATATTTAGTCATTCTTACGTCATGTTTCTATATCAGGAGTTTCACGTGTCTTTTCACCTGAGGTGAACATATAACTGGCAATGTCAACCGAGACTGTGACAATGGCACCATACATTTTTTTTGAGGCTTTTTCAAATTTCAAGAGTTCCTAAATAAAATAACATGACATCTGAATACTCTAATGCAGTATTTCCCAAACTTTTTCTTTAACGGAACACTTTCGCACATTCTGAGTATTTAGCAGAACACTTTGCTTTTTTTTTTTTTTTGATATATTAATTCACGTGGTGGCCTACTAGTTAATTATTACAGTAGTTCACAAAACACATATTCAGACCTCGAGGAACACTATGGTTCCGCTAAACACAATTTGGGAAACACTGATCTACAGTGTTTGACTACTCAAAAAGAAGATGGTTTAGTGCATGGCGTGTCTTCGTGCTTGTTAGGCAAAGTGGAAAACAAGTAGGCATTTACTTTCACCAACTAAATGTCAGATACTCATTAAATTTGGTTGGACTCCGTCTCCGGGGCGTTCCTAAAAATCTATAATTAAAAATCCCAGTATTCATCGAGAGTTGAAACTGAGACCTTTCGACTTTCGGTTCGGAAGCCAAGCACTTAACCACTCAACCACTACATCCCAAGACAATATGATATGCATTCAATCTGAATGATTACTCCTTAAGAGAACAAAATTAAGAAAGCTTCCAGTAAGCTCTTTAAAATAAAAAAAATTCATTGTTAACAAACAAACATTTAAAATATCATTATTTCTCCAGACATACTACTGTGTCCGAAGTTTTAGCTTGAGATAAATGATTCAATTAGTACTTGAATTTTTGACTTTCAACTTTTGACCAAAAACGTTTGACAATAAATAAAATGCGAGCTAACTGCATAATGCCATAAAACAATAACATTGTTTTTGATAACACCAGCATAAAGAAGGAGGCGAGGTGGCTGAGTGGTGAAGCTGAATGGTGGCTGAATTGTTCACCTCTATTAAATAGTTTGATTTGTTCACCTCTGTTAAATAGTTTGAATCGTTTAACAGAGAGTTTGAATCGTTCACCTCTGTCAAATAGTTTGAATCGTTCACCTCTGTCAAATAGTTTGAATCGTTCACCTCTGTCAAATAGTTTGAATCGTTCACCTCTGTCAAATAGTTTGAATCGTTCACCTCTGTCAAATAGTTTGAATCGTTCACCTCTGTTAAATAGTTTGAATTTTTTAAATTCTGTGGTTGAATTTTTTCTTTTACATACCTTTTAATTGCATATATTACAAGGAAATATTTCTTACAGTTGATACAATAATTAAAATAAAATACAATTTGTTTGTTCAAGTTGCAGGTATCAGTCACACCAACATGACTATTTTAGTGTCTGTGCTGGCCGTCTTCTTTGTCATCTTAATTATCTTTATCACCTGGTTTAAACGTAAACACATCGCCCAACTATTAAAATGTAAGTAAAATGTAAGTGAAATTAAGAGCTATTTTTTTTACAATTCTTTTTTTAAGCAAATTATTCATAGGATCGGGAATGATCTACAACCTTGACACGGATCTAAAAAACGGCGCTAATGATTTTCCTACAAATTCGACAGTTTATCTTTGTGAAAAAAATACTAGCAAATTGGCCGCACTTTGAAAACTCTGGTTTGACCGTTAAAGTTTTCCAAAATATAAACATGGGGATTTTATTTACCACCCCCTTCAAAAACAAAAAAAAAACAATCCTGGCTACGCCCATGTTTCTAATTTAGCTGCAGCTCTACAATTTTATCTGTCATGTGGGGTTTTTATAAACAAGTGTTTTGGTGTATATGTTGTATAGAATACGTAAATCTTTTTCATTTTGTATTTTGAAAAACTGCACTCTTTTAGCTCTGCAAATGTCTAATTCTTTAGCTTGTAGAACAAAATTTATTATTAGTTTGTATTATTTTTGTTTCTTTTTTCCCTAAATAACTCTCATTCATTCTCTTTTCCCTGTTTTAAAATACTATTATATATATAGATATATCTCCCCTTTATTCTCCATATCGCTTTCTCTTCTTATCTTTCTTACAGTAAGGCCAGGATTGGCTATCTTTGAGCCTCGGGAAACGTCAAAATGATCTTCAAAATTAAAATATAATCAAAGAGAAGCTTACTCCGCTTAACTTTAGGATGAAAACTCCATATACTCTGTTTCTGCCTGGTCTGTGGTCCTGGGTTCAAACCCCTGCTCACCACCATTCTGCGCCGTCCTGCGCAAGGTTTGGGTTTGGATGAAATAATCTTCATTGAATTCTGAAGGAACATCCGAAATATGTAAAACAAACCAACAACATATTTTGTAAGTCTAGATCTACGTATTTTACGACAGAGTTTCCCAAACTTTTTCCTTAACGGAACACTTCGCACATTCTGAATAGTTAGCGAAACACTTTGCTTATTTTTTTTTAGAGAGATTAATTCACGTGGTGACCTACTAGTTAATTATTTTAGTAGTTCTTGAAACATCTTAAAGTATCCATTCTGGCCTCGCTGAACACTAGGGTTCCGCGGAACACAGTTTGGGAAACACTGCTTTTTTAAAAAATAAATATAATGTTTTTCAGTACAAATAAATCAAGAAACATTGGAACTTGTGGGGAACTAATGACAACTGCGAAACAGCGGACAACTATGCCAAAACAACAGTCAAAACCATTGCTGAAACTAGTCCTGGAGGCCAGGATGTCGTTCAAATGACAGATAAGCATATAGAGGTAAGAACTGGTACCAAGTGAACTTTAATTTTTTTTTACAAAGTCCAGACGGCACTCGTGCTTGATGAACCGTGCACTTACCAAAGTGTAGGACCTCTTGCCGACAAAAGATTGTTGTCGCTTTGGTACGATGGCTGGGATTCTTCGGATAAGGCTCGTGAGCTACACAGGGCAATGAGTAGATCAGACAGAAAGGATGCGTGATGGCTACTTAATCGTGCCGAACAGGCCGTCCTAGCTCAGTTCTGAGTCGGTCACTGTCCAAATGGTGTTTACTTCGGACGGAGGAGGGAAAAATTACGACATGGAGGACGACGAGACAATAGAACACATTCTTTATGAATGCCGAGTTCTGCATGAAAGACGATCGGGACAAGGATTTGATAGAGAGAAAACTGGTACATGTCCGACATTAGGGCTGTCCTTGTACGGGGACAAGGCAGCCTTCAAGCTCACTGCTCGCTTCCTTTCACATGCTCTAAGGAAGTAATTCTCAGCTTGGTTCGCAACCAATGGGGCTTCTGATTCAGTAACTGCAAATTATTACGTCCTAGCACAAACCTCCTGCAGCACGGAAGGGAAAGACGGCGGGCGAGGTTCGAACTTGGGATATCGTTGTTACAGTCCTAAGCGCATACTGCACGACCAGGCAGGCATCCAAATAAGTCATGTCTGCGCTTTATAAGAGCCTATGCGTAATCGTCTGCTTAGAAGCCATCGATTGAAGACATTTGGCTGAACAGTAAGGCAGTGGCGTAGATAGGGTGGGGGGGAGTAGGGGGGAGAATGTGGAACCCCCCGGGCCCTTACTTGACCAGGGAGGGGGCCAAATGCGTGTTTTTTACATTAAAAATTAAATATTATGCAAAAATGTCAAGCCCCCCGTGCCCCTGAAGGATGGAAAATTCCTAGCTACGCCCCTGCGGTAAGAATTAGAAGGTAGATGTTTAGCTGTAAGAGTAGCATTTCAAATCTATTTTGTGACTAACATCTGTTCATTTTTTTGTTAAATGCAAAGCTACTACATCTTCACTTCTTCAGGGGCGTAGCTAGGAGTTTTATATCATTTGGAGGCCTGGGGGAGGGGCTGCATTTTGCGTAATATTTAATATTTAAATAAGAAAAAAAATTTGGGGCACCGGGGGATTTTCAAATTCTCCTCCCTCCACCTTTAGCTACGCCACTGCACTCCTTAATAGAATTTTCACATTTCACTTCACAGGTAGAATCTCATACTCCAGAAAATTCCAACCAGTCAATGAAAAGGAAGCGACTTAATTATATTGACGTACAAATCAACCAGGAAACGAAACTTCCCGAGCTGGTGAAAGAGGTTCGTCTCAAGGGAAAGTCGCATACAGTCAGGTACACGATTATTGACCCCGAGGCCACTCTACGCATGGCTGTGGAGGCGCGTCTGCAGAGATCCCCAACAGAAGAAGATGATCACGAGAGTCAACTGTACTGCAACTTTTCCTCCCTTTGTGCCACTTCAGGCGGCAGCCGTGCAAGCATCAGTGCCGAGGACCAGGCCAACGTGTATTACAACTGCCAGATGATTGTGGCGGAAAGTCGAGAAACTACCATGAAGAAGGAACAAGGCCGCAGTTCGGCAGAAACATAACAAGAGTACTGTGATAGCAATACAAGCGGCGTGGAGACAGCAAGTGAGTGGAATGGGTCAGAAACAGAAAATAACGAGAATATAGACAATAATTTTCAATCTAATGCAGATGGTCTTTATGCTAATATTGGGGACACACAGAAGATGAACGCTTTCACTGATGTGCTCTTTACGAATCTTTAACCAATGATTAACTATGTAATTGACCTTCGATCCCGTAGTCTGTTCGACCGTTGCGGCCATGCTAGACCGTCTTTACCCATTGGTCTCTGTCTGTTGCTAGGGTAAGAGTCTCTTTTAATGACACGCTGTCACGGGTGAATGTGTGTATGTATGTATAATCTATTTTTACAAAATAGCGAGTCACCGGAAGTGTGTTAGTTGTCAAAAGTAAAGAGTGCAATGTTTGATATGTCGAAAAGTTTGTGTATTGATTAAGTTGTTTAATTGTTTTATTCGATAATTACAGCGGAACTTCGGGACACCTAGACGCACCGAGAAGTTAGTTGTCAGAGAGTTATAAGTAGATATATAGATCTAATAGGAAAGCTGTAACCCACGCCATGTCCATTCCTTGATTTTGATACTGTCCTTTCATCGCTTCTTTTGTGTGCAGAAGGATCTTTGCGAGCTCTAAATAATGAGTGTGTAATAATTTAATGCTCGTTTTGTTCAGCGCCGACTAAGGCTACCGAAATAATTTTTTTAAAATCTGAGTCCAGGTATTTTTAAAAGCTTATATCAACTCACTCTGTCAGTCTGGTAAAAAGTTTGAACTTCTTTTTTTTTTCCATTCTCGGATCAAGTTGAAACTTTGCACAATTAGTCACTGTACTTGTCTTCTCTAACAAGACTTGAATCAATCGAAACGAAACGATATTAACCGATTAGTTAATTCATTATTGGTGATTGTTTATTTTGTTTTATATGGCAGAAAGGGAGCTTAATCCTACCATTTTCAGATAAATGGAAGTGATTTGCAGTTCTTTCCCTTAGATAAGCTCTGTTTTGTTTTTTAAAGTAATCTTTTCTTTTTGCTTGTTCGACAGTACCTCTTATTAAAGCCGTAAAATAAAATTTAAAAAAAGGTATTAATGCATCACCGTAACATTCACCCAGATTACTCCCCCTCCCCTTGTGCCAACTGGTCCAGACAAGCATTAAGATCATAGCCCACTGAGAAAGCTAACAGCTTGAAATTGCGCTAAACAAAAACAATTGTTGAAAATATTTCTAATCACACAGATTTTTATTCTTGTTAGTCTTGATCTATTTCAAAATTAATCACATGTCTGATCCAAACTGATAAAATTAAACTGAACACAACCTTTTTTTTTTCTTTTTTTTTTTAATATATATTTTTTTAAAACTATATATTTTTTTAATTTTTTGTTTTCTTCTTTGGATTGCAAAGTCTGAAAGAGGAACTTTTACTTCTTTACATTTTGATTGCAAAGTCTGAAAGAGGAACTTTTACTTCTTTACATTTTGATTGCAAAGTCTGAAAGAGGAACTTTTACTTCTTTACATTTTGATTGCAAAGTCTGAAAGAGGAACTTTTACTTCTTTACATTTTGATTGCAAAGTCTGAAAGAGGAACTTTGACTTAACATTTGGACTAGGGGTCCGAAACCAATCCCTCCCTTCCTTTGTTTTGTTAATGCAAGTTTTGAAAGTGAAACATTTGCACATCTTTGGTCAATTCTTACAATTAGCTTACAGTCTCTTCTTGGCTGGAACGAAATAGTTGTAAGTAGGAAGTCTGGAATTAAACTGGTAGAAAAGTTGATACAGCATCATGCTAATAACATAAATTCCACGGGTTCAATCCCCATACTAGCCAATATATTTTTTTTATGACAATCAAATTCAATTCCAATTTTATTTTAACAATTAAGTGTTGATTTAATTTTTTTTATATAACTAGTTAAAATTTAATTTTTAAGTCATAAAATATTTTTTTGAACAAAAAAAAATTTTAAAAAATTAAAGAAACAAAAGAATTGTTTTGAATGACAAATTGTTTATTTCAAAGAATGTTAAAACCCCATTCACCTTGAAAACTTTTTTTTTTATACTGGCTCACATTATGAAAACAAAAATGTCTTAAGTTAGGCCAGAACAACAACATAAAGACAAGAATCTAAGAATACAAATCTCCATAGATTTCATGTTCACCATAAAGCTAGCTAATGTCTTGCTTGTCAAGTGTCTATAAAGTGTCTTTTTGTGTGTGAAAAAAACTAACCCATTTTTAGATTGATACTGAAAAACAACAGCTTGATACCTAGAAAAACTTGTTTTGTTGTACAATATGTGAAGCAATGTGCTATAATACAGAATAAATAGAATATATACAGTCATATTTGCAGTGAATGTTGCTCTAGGACTAGTAACTGGACAATGGTTTTTCAACATGTTTACTTAGCTTGACATTTTGTCTTATCAACATGGGAAATAGGCTTCTCAGTCAGAAAATTCAAGAGCTATGAAGATTAAAAGAGAAACACTGATTGCAAGATTTACAATAAGTTGATTAGAAGAATGAATACATAACTAAGTTCGTTATAAGGAATATGATTAGAGTCTACAAGATTGGACTAGCTGCATCAGAGTTGTCAGAGAGTATTTTTGTGAGACATGGAAATCGCTCATTACAATAAACATAACCAAAGGCATCCTTCAGTGCTGGACCCTAAATATAGTTTGAAGATATATGAGAAATGCTAAAATAATTAGGTTCTTCAGATACAGCCCAGTGAAAAGCTTCTAAGTTAATACACTGTTCTCTAACAAAATAAAAAAGAACTGTGAAGACTAAGAATACTGGATGAAGAAAGAGTGTGTTTGTTGGTGGGAGTGAGTCATAAAGGAATAAACAAGACTGGAAATGCTAGTGGAACACTGGGGAGTCATGGCCCTTTGATGATGTGGGGGAAAAAAAATGGAATTAACAGTTTATAACAACCTGAAACATGGCCATGAGACCATACAAACATAACACTGGAATCTCTAGTAAACATGTTTTTATGAAACATGACCATCAGACCATAGAAACATAACACTGGAATCTCCAGTAAACACTTTTTTTTTATGAAACATGGTCATGAGACCATACAAACATAAGACTGGAGTCTCCTAAACATGTGTTTAAATATATAAAACCAAAAAATTTACATTTTAATATACGGTTTTTTAAATAAAATTATAGATTTTGAAATTAAATGACATTTTCTGAATGGTGCTAAAAATATGGTGGGTATTCAATTTCTATTTAAACATTGAATATCAAATATTTATCAATTAGTTTTGTTATATGCCAGTTCTGCTTAATCCCTACAGTAAATATGTATCATCCTATATCAAGCAATTATGATTTAGGCATTTTCCAACTAAAAATTCTGTTCCACAACAATCTCAAATTAAAATTCATCATCAAAAGATTCAACAAGTGGAGACAAATGCCCCAGCACATTTCAACATTTGTATGTCCTTATCAAGACATTCTACTAACAGAGACATCTGCCACAGCACATTTTAAAAAATTAAGATGCCAAGGATAAGACTTAAGAGAAGCTGTGGCATCTGCTCTAGCACATTCCCACATTAAAAAAACATCCCACAGCTATGACATCTGCCCGAAACTGGGCACCACATTTTAAAAAAATCCTTATAAATGACATTCATCGATTCATAACACCTATCCCAGCATGCTCACACACTACAATGTCCACAGAAAGACATTGGTCAAGCCTGTTACACTGAATTTCATACTTGGTCTACTTTCAAATACTATCACCAGGACTGTACCCAACAACAGGCAGAAATAATCACCTCACCATGGACTTTAGTGATACGATTTTCTCAAAATAACTAACATACACGTATATCAGATATTGGTGAATTCAAACAAGTTTAAAATGAATACAAATTAGATTTTTCAAATAAATCATTGACATTAAATACAAAGTGACAGCAAAAAACAAAACAATCTTGGTACAAAAGTAGAAGATACAAGTTTCAGTAAAGAAGCAATTTTTCTGAATTCGGGTAATGCCTAGTTACCATTATGTACGTTAAACTTTGTTAAATAATAGTCATCAATTTAAAATATTTTCTCTGGATCTTCTTTAATTAGTTAATTGCAAATACATCAACTACAAATCCAATTTGGTCACTTTCTGATCTTACCATTTTATTTATAGCCAAATATTATCTAATCTTAAAACAAAAGTTTTACAAATAATTTTTTCAGACCAGTACAAACTATTGAAGTTATAAACTAGACATGTTTAAAGGCAATCTTTAAAAAAAAAATATATTATAAACCAAACTATAAGATATGAGATGCAATAAAAGATCTCTGCTTCAATAACCATTTCTAGCCAGATTTTAAAAGCCTTTAATTCAAACAAACAACTTTGAGAATGGTTATTGAATTAAACATTTCACCACAGCCAAAATGAAAATAGATTTCTAAACGGAAGAAAAAAACAACAAAAATAAATTACAAAAGCAAAAAGAAAGTAAGTATATTTAAAGGAAAAAATTAATTGTGGAAAACATTTTTCTCTCATTGTTAATAAAGAAACTATGCCAAACTATGTTGACCATATAAAGAAAGATCTTTACAAAATTATGCCAGAACTTTTCAAATAGCAATTTTAAAAAATGGGGAAATATAAATTGTGTTGCTGTGTAAAAAGTACTAAAAATTTCATCTTTCACTAAGGTGAAGGTCAATACAACTATAATCTGCGTACAAAACTGTTCGCTAAAAAATGTACTGAGCTATGGAAATAAAAGACTAACCAAAAAATATCACACACACACTAACCCTGGTCTGTACGCAGAGCGTCTACTATCTGCTTTTGAGTAGTAAGAGATTAGGGCTTCAGCAGAGCTGATACCACCGCCTTAGCGTTCAGGTTGCGCAGGTCTGTGTACGTCTGCCCAGTGCCAACGAAGACAATGGGCTGTCCTGTGGTGTAAGTCATTGATATAGCTGCCCCAACCTTGAAAAAGAATCAATCAAACAGTAAGTGATTAGATCTTTTAAACTTATCAACAATGAGAAAATGAACAATAAAAGTTTAATTTTTAACAAAACAAGTGGTCGCTGAGTGGTAAAGCACTTGGCTTCCAAACTGAGGGGCCTCGATTTCAAATTTGGAATTTTGATATTTGGGATCTTTAAGATGCCCCGGAGTTAACCATTTCTAATGAATACCTGACATGTTTATGTAAAAAGACAAAAATATGTGCTGAAATGAATTATCTAGATAACCTTGATATGAAAAAATACAATGTAGGGTCAAGGTTTGATGAGCAGAGTTGTGTTTACTGAGCGCCTAAAGGCAGCACGGAAAGCCTTCTCCCAGAAACCCCCTCCCTTCCATTCGTCCACAAACGAGATTGGACCATAGCGCTCTAAGAATGCTACAAGTTTTCCTGAATGATTTATTTTTCACTAAGTACTTTTTACAGCTCAGTATTTCAGTCTCCTAGTACAAACAAGTCCACTATATGATTTGCTTTGATTTAGCAATCATTCTCATTTCTTTGTCTGTAAGGCATTTTGATTCTGAAGATTAAGGATGAGTGCAGTATTTCACGTGATTACACAGACTGCTTATTTTCCCACATCTGATGCAGACAAAGTTGTTGTCTGTCTATCTACTGCTGAGTAAATCAATGACTGTTTTCTTTTGTCATTCATGCTTTCATTGTCTGTCTATAAAAATATCCTGCATTGTTTTAAAAACTAATTATTTTAATGTCTTCACACTATGAACGGTCATACCTTATCATCTATTGTGTCAAACTTGGTCAAAATGATGCCATCAATCAAACGAGGAGTGGCAGACTGGGAATGGTCAGCTAAGGCCTGGTTGAACTTGACAAGCTGGTCAACAGCCTCATTACCCACGAGGGCTTCTCCAACAAAAAGAACCAGATCTGGCTGGTTTACCTTCACCAACTAGACAAATAAAAGGACAAATAGAAACTGATAAAATACCAACTACATATTACATAGAGTAGAATATTTGGTTTTCAAATATTTCTGAAACACTTTGAGTAGTTTTTGGAAGTCAAGGACTTCTCTTTACATCCACAGTCAGCTAATGTAATTTAATAATAGCCTAATAGTTATGAAATGTCTAGCAGATATCAGAATCAAGTTTATTTGAGAGAAATCAACATTAACCCAATAGCGCCTATTGCAGTAGGATGCATTTCCAACGTTTTTAGCCTAATGTGTTAGGAGGAGAAGGACGTTACAAGCAGATTTTTTTTTTATTTTCATGTAAGAAGAGCTCATGAAGTCACATTCACAATGAAAACAAATGCATGGTGACTATTTACAGTGAAAACCAAATGTTTATAGCTTTTTTTTTTTTAATTAAGTGTCAATATTGCAGTCTTTAAGGCCTACATGATGAATTGAATATTTTTTAAGCTTCTTGATATTCTAAAGGAATTGAAAGTACATATTTTTTTTAAGATGTTTATTTGTTAGTTTGTATTATATATATATGTATATATTTTAACTTTTGTCACAGTAACATTCTTTGCAGAGAGGATTGAATGCAGAGGTCTTCACGTTAGACCAATTAACCAGTTATGGGTTTGTGTGCTAGCAGCCTCACCCACAGAGTAGATTATTTAGAGTGAAAACCAGACAACCAAGAACTGTTTCTGATGTCATGCCAAAAACCTATTGAAACCTATTTAAACATGATTTTAGCTAGAGGGAGTTTAAACAAACAGCAAAAAAATGGTCTTCAGAAGTCTAGGCAAGAACAAATCCTGCTATAACTACTAAACATGAATCACTTTGTTTTTTTTTTACGTGCAAGTCCGTACATGACTACTGGATAAGTGATTAAGTTAAAATTTTATAACAATAGATTCTCATATTTACTTTACTCAAAGCTCTCATCAATGGTTCATTGTCCTGCATTCGTCCAGCGGTGTCTACTAGCACTACATCAATGTGGTAGTCACGGGCTGGAATCAAAACAAATGTTTAATCTGGTCAGTGGATGCATGCAAGGAATATTTACAAGAAGAAAACTAATAAAAACAAGGACAAAATTGGAATGAAATAATGATTTTTAATATTGAAATGTGTATCTATCAACAGTAGTAGTTATGAAATTTTTAGAAAAGATAGGGCTGATAATCATGGAGGAGTTCTTCTGGCAATAAAAAACACTCTTATAGCTGAAGAAATTACCTTACCTAACTCAAAAAATATAGAATCAACATTTTGTAAAATTAATACCACCTCAACATCCCTAATAATAGGCAGCATTTACAGACCACCAAATTCTAGTTTAGAATACATGCAGGAACTATGTAATCAGATTACTACACTTAAAGAGACAAATAAAAATGCAGTTTTTTGGATTATGGGTGATTTCAACCTACCTGATATAAATTGGAAAACACTAAACCATAGATAAACACCAAAACCTTAAGGACATAAATGAGCTTTTCATAGAAACTTTACACAACCTAAGTTTAGATCAAATCATTAAAAAGCCAACTAGATTAAACAACACATTAGATCTCTTCTTAACCAACAGACCTGGATTAGTAGTTGATTATGATATTATCCCTGGTCTATCAGACCATGAGATCATAAAAATACAGTCAGATAAAAGCAGTAGCCAATTCAAAACCCAAAAGAAAAATCTTACTCTGGAATAAATGTAACCAAACACAACTACACCAAGCTGCATTAAACTTTCAACAAACATTCTTATTAGAAAAAGACATTAACCAACCAGTCGATGACCTCTGGAAGTTCATTAAAAACCATCTTAAAAGCATTATAGAAAATCATATACCAACTAAATACACATCAAACAAAATAAATAAATGCTCGTTTAATAATAGACTAAAGAAGCTTTGTAAACAGAAGGAAAACCTATGTAGAAAATTTAAAGAAACTAAGGCAGAAAGAGTTTACAAAAAGTATATAAAAATTAAACATATAACCCAAAAAGTAAGCAGACAGCTGCAGAGTGAATACATAAACAATGTAATATCTAAAGATAACAACAAAAACCTATGGTCATACATTAAGTCTAAGAAAATGGAAACAACAGGCATAGCGCCATTAAAAGATGAACATAACATAATACATAATGATAATGAAACTAAAGCAAACATCCTAAACAAATACTTTGCATCAGCATTCTCAGCCCCAGGAGACAAAGACATATTACTGAATTTGAACCAAGTAGACAATATAGAAGATGTAGTACAAGAAAATGGAATTCAAAAACTATTAGCCAACACCAAACCAAATAAAGCGTCTGGACCTGATGGTATTCCAGCTAGATTACTCAAAGAACTAAGCAATGAGCTACCCCCAGTGTTCAAAATATTCTTTCAGGCTTCACTTAACCAGGGCAGAGTACCAAAGGACTGGAAAGAAGCTAATGTCACCCCCCTATTTAAAAAAGGAGAAAAATCTGACCCAGGAAACTACAGACCAGTATCACTTACCAGCATCACATGTAAAATCTTAGAACACATAATATGTAGCAACATCATAAACCACTTAGACAAACAAAATGTCCTCACACCATACCAACATGGCTTTAGGAAATATAGATCATGTGAAACACAACTAATAGGACTAATTGATGATTTTTCTAAAGGTTTAGATAATAGTGAACAAATAGATGCTATCTTACTAGATTTTTCTAAGGCTTTTGACAAAGTTCACCACCATAGTTTGCTTAAAAAATTAAAATATTTTGGCATTAATGGTCCACTGCATCAGTGGATTTAAGATTTTCTGATAGGGAGAAAACAAACTGTAATAATAAATGGCTCTAAATCAACACCGATAACAGTAAACTCAGGTGTACCTCAAGGAACAGTCTTGGGTCCACTACTATTTTTAATTTACATAAATGATTTACCAAATTGCATTACTTCAGGAACAAAAGTCAGATTATTTGCAGACGATTGCATAATATATAGAACAATAAAAACAACACAAGACACAGATATTTTACAAAGAGAATTAGATGAATTACAGAAATGGGAATCAAATTGGAGCATGTCTTTCCACCCAGAAAAATGTCAGTTGTTAAGAGTAATAAAAAAACTAAAACAAATTAATTCCAATTATCTTATTCATGGCAAACCAGTAACACAGACTAAAAAAGCAAAATACCTAGGTGTTATAATAAATGAAAAACTGTCATGGAATCCACATATTGATAAAACTATAAAATCCAACAAAGCATTAGGGTTTATTAAAAGAAATTTCTATAAATCAAATAAGAACATAAAACTAAAATGTTATTTAACCTTGGTTAGGCCAATAATAGAATATGCATCCTCTGTTTGGGACCCCTCAACTCAAGAAAACATTAAGAAACTGGAACAGACACAAAATAGAGCAGTGAGATTCATAACAAATGAATATTCACATTTGACTAGAGTAACACCTATAGTAAAATCACTAAATTTAGAAAGCCTTCAGGACAGAAGACTCAAAAGTAAAGTAGCAATTATACATAAAACACTGAACCATAATCTTCAAATACAAAAACAAAATTTAATAAAATACTTTGAAAGACACAAAGATAAAGGCACATTCCTCATCCCATATGCTAGGACAAATTTGTACAAATACTCCTTCTTCCCTAGTGCTATTAGAGCATGGAATGGGTTGCCTGAGCTAGTCAGGAAAACCAGTGACTTGGCAGAATTTAAGTCATTGGTTAATATGCATGACGCGTAGGACTAATCATCTTCTTTTTTGAAGTAATGTCTGTATTATATAAGATAAGAAGCCATTCAAATGCAAAACATCTCTACATTTTTTACAATATAATCTTCACCTCCTAAAATAAACTTTTTGCTACAAAGCTCTTGTTAAATACTTTTTAGATACAATGAAACCTTCAAAACACATCAGACTCTGGAATTAATTGGTCCAATCTAGACCATGTTTTCTCAGACCAATCTCATTAGGGAGAATGTCTTTTTACGCATAAAAGATAGCTTGAAATGAGACTTGAATGAGGTAGGCCAAGGATTATCTGATGCTATGATACTGTAAAGGAGTTGTATATTTTATATCATAGATGTTCTGAGGAGAAAATTTCTACCTGGTGAACATTTAAATATAAGTGATTATAAGTGATAATATTTTACTAAATAACTACCCGAGGCTATGGCTTCCATGGCTATTCCAGCTGAATCTTTTCCATAACCTCTTTCATAGAGTTGAACCATTTCACGGCCATGTTTATCTTTAGGGTGCAGGGCATTCAGTTTGCGGACATGAGTGCGTAGTTGCTCCACAGCACCGGATCTAAATGTGTCGCAGGCAGCAATTAAAACACTGAGTCCATTCTCTATCAACCAGAAACAAACCTGAAAATGAAAGAAATCTTTAATTGCAATGTGATCCAATTCCCTATATAACTTTTCAGTAGTGCTCAGTTTGTTACTAAACATTCAATAACTCTCCTTTCACAAACCAAACAGCTTCTAAACTTCAATAAACCAGTAGCTTTAAATCTAAACCGGTTCTGAAACAAACAGTAACATCTTAGTGATTAAAAGACAAATCCAGACATAATGATACTACATATTCTAATCAATGTATGGAAACACACCTTGGCTAAGTTGGTGGACTTTCCCACGCCGTTGACCCCACAGAAAGTGATGACATAGGGTCGATTCTGCTGCTTAGCCTCCATGGCATCACGGAGTATATCCACACGTCTGCGTGGTGAGAGGATCTGAACACAGGACTCTTGGAGAGTATTTTTAACTGTACTGGCCACGCCTGTTAATTGAAATTGAATATTATGAAAATAACGGTCAAATTATAACTACCTTAATGTACCTTTATTTATAATATATATGAAACAGCTTTTAGATGAAAGTGCATTAGACTGTAATTTATAAGATTAGAAAACAGCACACATGGATCCATATAATTATATTCTAATGACACAATATTAAGTGGATCAAAGCATAATCCTTTATAACACAACCCAAACAACATAAATTAATAAAAAAATTAAATGAATTTCAAATAACAGTGATAACTACAATAGTGGAATAAAATGATAATAATGTAACTTGACTTGACTCTTGACTACCAATCCCAATATCTGGCTTAGTCTTTCTTTTAAATATTTTCAAAAGACCTTACAAGAAAATATTAACTCTTGACTCATTCTTTGAATGTTCAGTCAACCACTTGAATTTATTTATAGACCATTCAATGGTCATGTAGAACTTACATTTTTTTTTTCCTTTTTACCAACTTTAACCTGCCTTCTTAGCCAATTCTGCAGTCAAGTGTAAAAATTTTGATAAAAAGTGAGGTGAGTTAGTGAACTTAGTTACTTAAATTTTAAGAACATTCAAAATATCACAGTCAACTTAAGCACCAGGAGGTGCAGTGGCTGAGCCGTAAAGCGCTTGGCTTCCAAATTGGTGTCCCTGGTTCAAATCCTGGTGAAGAGTGGTATTTTTAATTTCAGGATCTAATGTGTACCTGACATTAGTTGGGGAAAGTAAAGGCGGTTGGTCTTTGTGCTGGACACATGACACCGTGCTCATTTTCTGTTGGCCAAAGAAACAGATGACATCATCTGTCCAATAGATCGCAAGGTCTGAAATGGGAACTTAATATTTACTTTTACAAGATTTAACAACTTTTCACTCACTTCCAAATGTTCCTAGAACTTTCCCCTCTAGTTTAGCAGCCACTGAATCACACAACTTTACAGCTATATCAGAGGCAACATTTTTTCCTGTGAAAAAAAAAAAAAAAGAATAACAATGGGCAAATTAAAACATTAAACCTAAACCTATCATTTTAAAATATACAACCACAAAAAAAAATATAGCAGAGTACCAGAGAATGTATTACCAAGATCAAGTATTACCTATTAAGTGGTCTTTCATTTTTTCTAATGCAGGGGCAAGACTTTCGGCAGTCAAAGTCTTAGAGCCAACTAAGTTGCGGAACATGCTGAAGACACCTCCACTAGACTTTGACCTGTTATATTAAAAAAAAAAAGCTCATTATCTCCTCCTATTCAAGAATTTTTAGGACTTAACTTACAAACTTAGAAAAATAAAGTCTTTCATTTAAGACAACAGCGAAAAAAAAAAAAATTTGGATTTTGGATAGCATTTTCTTCTGTTGCTTAGGAAAGGAGGGGTGAAATAAAATCACAAATTAACCTAAGGTGTCATTAGAAATAATGAGGACTTTGATTAACAAGCTCTTATTGAACATGCAAGCAGAAATTCTTTCATATTTATCATTGATAAATTCCTACTGTCCTAGAATAAAAAAAAACAGGTCATGATAATGAACTGATTCCAGTTTAAACAGAAGATCCAAATCAACAGAGAAAAAGAAAATTATTTCAATGTGAGCTACAGAAAACTTACTATTTCTAGAGCTATTTGAACAGCTTTTTTTTATCGAGAAACAAAAAGTACAAAAAACAAACAAAAAAACAACAACAACAACATAATGGAATATAATAAAGGCATGTCGTACTTATTACTAGACTTTTGTTCAGCTACAACTTCTTCTGAGTCATCTGAATCATCCACTACCTCATCATCCTCATCTTCTTCAATGTCTTTCAGATCACCTTTCATTTGACCAACCTGTGCTTGCTGGAAACAAAACAAAAAAAGGTTCAACAATAAAAACAGTTTGGTGGCCGAGGAGTCAAAAGGCTAGGCTCCAACTGCTATCTCAATAAGCTGGACAACTTCAAAATGGAGCACAGAGCTGCCTTTATAGACTCACATTAATATCCATTTTCAATGAATAAAATGAAATATTGTTGAGTCAAAATGTGCAAACTTAAATATGCTACATAAACTAAACTGATAAAGTATAAAAGACAATTTAAAAACTTCTACCTGATCACAAACTTATATAAAGTGTTTAACATACATTAATGTAGACATCAGCATTCGGTTCAACTGATAGCGTTCAACAATTACTATGAATTTTTGTCTAACAGTTGTGAAAAAGTGGCACTGTATAAAGGTAAAGTTAAAAGGATATGATCCGCATAAAGGAAGGGTTCCCGGATTGCAGATCCCATACGCAACAGAAGTAGAAAATCCAGTGAAAGTGCAACAGCACCTGGTGATAACAGAAGCCCAACTTGTGACCACAGCTGTGTAATAAGGATTGGCCTCTACAGTCACGCAAGAGATTGCAAATGGAAAAGATGTAAAATGCCACAGGAAAATGTATATTAATATACTTCATCCTACATTATGAAGCTTGTATGTTTAACAAAAGCATATAGTTTGTGCCTCAATATATTTAGGTATCAATGACTATAAGATACAATGAAGACCAACACTAGAGCAAATTAAGATGTCTACTATTTGTGAAAAATAAAAATAATACACCCCTTCACATTTATATCAAAATTACCAATAAAATAATGAAATATATTGTTACATTAAACTATTATGTTCACCAAAGTGCCTACTTCACACTTATTGTGGTATATTAATTATCATTAATAATGCTATAATGATTATTGCAAGTATGCAAATTTATTTATATATTAAATATAATATATCCGAGAACAATGGAAATGCATCAGTGCGCGTCTTGTCTATGTTTTAGCTTAAATATATTTAATTAATTAATAAATCATTTCCTCTGACCTATTTTATAATCTACTACACTATTAAATTTTAATAACTTATTTTATGAGTGCTACATTTTTTAGAACATAAAAATATACACATCATTTTAATTTAAAAAAAGACAACTTTATACTGCCAAAGACCAATTAATAAAAGGTTTTAAAATGATGGCTTCACATTCAATTATATGGCTTAAAATATTTAAATTTTGTTTTAAATGTTAAAAGTTATAAAAGCCAGGACCAGTGTTTTTTTGTAAAAAAAAAATAGGTGCCGGTACTCAGTGATGAATTGCCTTTTAACTACTAATATATTAATAATAAACGTTAAAATACAAGAAAAGTAATAATTTTTTCCCCAATTAGAAAAAGGTGCCAGTACACTAGTCACAAAAAGAAGCCCTGGCCAGGACAATAATGGTCAAGTGATTAAAATGTTGGTCTCAGAAAATGTGGGTTTAAAGCGTTAATGGAGCTGTTAAGATAAATACAAGCTTTTACCTCATCTTTTGAAGGCATAAAGCCAACTGTATCTGTAGAAGAACTAAAATCCAAAGTGGCCATGTCTTTTGTAGAGCCAGAGTTATCCCACTTGGTTTCTTTCTTTCCTTTTGGTTTGGAGGGTTCTGGACTTTTACTGGTTGAAGGAAAACACATTTATCTATGAATGCATCCTTAAAATTTCTCTATATTAATACATCTCATCTTTTTGCCTAGATGTTAATTCATCTTTCCATTTGTCAGTACTAATTAACTCATTAGCTACTAAGCCCATACCTAAGCAGCATCTCTCTAAATACTAAGCAAAGGGAGGTAACTCCAAAAACAGAAATAGACTGACTTTACAAAATATATTTTAAAAAACATAAAACAACATCTATCAAAAACAAAAAATACTTCTAAAAAAAGAGAAATGGATGACCTTTAAAATGATGTATAATTTGAAAAGGTTTTACAAGATTAAAATAATAAAAACAACAGGAAAAAGACGAAAATTTGTTCGAGTGCCTGATTTTTTGAAGACTGGTGGAACCCCCTCACCCCACCCCATCAGATCTGTAATTTTTGGTAACCTTTATTATTTACGCAAAGACCAGTAATGTTTATAAGTGGGAATTTAGTAGGCCTATACAATAAACATTATGCTTATATATAAAATCTGTATATGTCTTGAGTATTTACTGACTTTCACTGGGTGCGCGAGAGGCCCTTAGTTGCCTGAAAATGGCATCATGCTAATGTGGTTCTGCATGTGTCTCAGGTTTCATTACTTCTAGCATAAAAAAGTAAAAGTAATCAAACCATTGTCCAAACCAACGTTGTGAACACCCCCAACTAGATCTATTTCATCAAAAGTTTTCATGTGGTAAATAAAAACTGTTCAAAATATCAGTCAAAGAAGTTGAAGATTCATTGACAGACGGATGATAGATCTAATGCTTACTTCACTCTCTCTCTGAATTGGACTAGATCTAAGTCTAAATGTAGCGCTAAATTCTAATGATCAATGTCTTGATTAATATCAAGTTCATTATTAGCTGTATTTAGTGTATTATTTGCGATAATGGGTCTAAAAACTGAAAGGTCATTGAGAAAATGGCCTGCGCAGCTAAGGAAAATATAAAAAAAAAAAAAAAAACCAACTTTGAAGGCCCATAGAAACTGAAGCGAAAGACGTAAAAACATCTTGTTTTTTTTTTTTATGAAACGATCTATATTACTACTTTTTAAAAAACCCAGCCAGCTCAAAATAACACCACGCGTCGCGCAGGAAAACAAGAGCTACGCAAGTCACGCTGTGTGTGTGCTGTGGCGGGTGCATTAGTACTGAGGGGGGAAGGGCGCATTTGGTTGCATTAGTAGCTAATGAGTTAACTCTTTTTTTTATAAACTTATAATATAAAATATATAACACAGTTAAAGAACAAAAAAGAATGAAAATGCATTAGGTACTTGACAGTTGTGGGTTTCTTTTTATTCTTATTCAACAACTTCTGAAGGTTTTTCATTCTCGTCTCTTCATCTAGGCCTCCGTTGCTATTTTGAGAAACTGACAATGAGGTCAAAACAGGTGAACTTTGTGCCGCAATAGGTGGTTCGAGTGTTTCTGTAAAAAAAATAATAATTTTAAAAATATTATGGTTAAAAGATTGTTTCTATAATTTCTAACACTGACACACCTATAAAATTAAGGTTTTTCTAATTCTTTACTTAGATGGAAAGGCTTTAAAAAAAAAAGAGTCATAAAAAACACCATGGTTAATAGTGGGCTGTAAATAGTCGGCTCAAAACCGCTTATTAAGAGTTGCAATAACAGCATGAGTCATTTCTAAGATTATGCTTACGAGTGTTGGTCCAATGAATAATGCATGCACATAACATAATGACCACACTAGGTACAATATTCTGAACAATTTGAAAATGGCAGTTAAAATATGGTGAAAATGAAGGACTGCCACAAGAGCTGGTACAAATAGTCGCTAGGCTTTTTATTAAACGATGGCAGCAGTAGGTACAATATTTTTAAATGTGAGTAAATTGCAAATTAATGAAGGAAATGATAGCCCTATTCAGGGCATGAACCATAGACCCTCCATTTTCAAAACTCCACCTAGAAGAATCTATATATATCATTCTCTTTATGGCTTAAGAGTTTGGACACCAAGTAATGGAAAGATCACTCTTTTATTTCTGCAAGTCGCACAGAGTAGAGTTACCACACGTAATTTTAGAGGCGAAAAAAATAAGGGGGGGGGGGGGGGGGGGGAGGAGAACAAGGTGCGAGAAGCTTCTTTCACTAGATTCCATAATTACGGGTATTGCATAATGCCGTTTTTTTTTATCGCGCGTAGGATTGGCATTTTCCACATTGAATGACACCCCAAAATGACAATTTTTGTCTATATATTTCAGGAGATTTGTATGGGTTTTCAAAAGATTTTAATAATTTCCGGATATTTCCAGATTTTAATAGTTTGCAATTTCAGGAGATTTCCAGGAGCTCCTGGTAAATCAACAGGAAGCTACGGGAAATCTGTTATAACTTATAAAATTGTTTAATTTAATAATTTATACACCTAGAATTAGAGCAGTTGATATGAAAGTGCGGGGCCCACTGTGGTCGCAAAGAAGCAGTGGCCTAAGGCCAGCTCTGCAAAAAAGCGGCGTATGCTACGCTGTGGGTCGACTAGTTTAAAATATTGTACTTAGTGCATATGTGTGTATTTGATCTAAACATTTTGTGTTAGCCTCAACCTTGAGAAAAATTAGCTAATTTTTCTGAGGAAAAAAAAAAATGTATTTTGTACACAGCAGAAATATATGTCTGAAGTTGTCATCAAAGGGAGAGCAAAAGTTGTTTGATATAAAAACATCAGTTGCTTACCTTTGGGCATCTTATTCTCTTTGCCTTTATTCACCCTCTTCTCTTCTTTTCCATCTTTTCTCTCAATCATGGAGGAAACTGTTTTCTTAGACTTCTGAGACTCATCAAAAGTTCTCATTTTCCTATCGATCATGAGACAACAAAAGAAAAAAAATGTATTTCAGATCAATTATTCCAGAGAGCTCGCAGTCTAAATCATCTATAGAGCATTGGGCTATCAAGCTAATTGTCCTGGTCAGATACTGTAGCAAAGGATTTGAGGACAAACTGGCTTTTTATTAATATATTTTAATTATTTTGAGGGAAGCAAAGCTAATTGGTTATAATGTATGACAACTGGTTAGGATGAAGTATTGATTGTAAGCTTTAAAATACACATTTCTAGCTGCTTCAATTTTGAAACCTTCATGTAGTATTAGTAAGTAAAGTATCTTTGACACCTAAAGGTGTGTGCGCAGGGGGGGGATAGAGAAAGTGATGTTTACCTACATCTGACAACGGGGGTGTTGTGGCCAAGCGGGGATTTTAAGGGCATGTCCACCCAACCCTAATGGGAACCCAACATTAGTTGGGGAAAGTAAAGGGGTTTGGTAGTTGGCCATAGAAACAGATGACCTTTACATCATCTGCCCTATAGATCACAAAGTATATGAGGGACATTTTTTTTTTACATCTGACACTAATATTAACAAGGATGTAGAAGTTCCCCTGTGTTGTGACACGGTTACTGTGTGGTCAACCGTGACACACGGTCAAGTGTTGGGTATCGAGAGTTAGGGGACTTGGGGGAAGTGACGAGTGTGTAAACAAGAGAGAGGGAGAGAAAGTCATGAGTGAAGTTGGGTATCTGTATATAACTTTTGTCGTGTATATATGTTTTGTTAAAATGTTCGACAATTAAAAGACACTGTCAACGTAAAAGGACTTGTTTCTTCACAACCTGTTTATATCTTATCACTAACAAACGTGTTGCATCCACCCTGTTACTTTGTCTAACATTAACCCAAGGCTTTAACATAGTTAGCCCCTACTTTACACAACCAGTGTGTTATTGAGAGCAAATGAAATCCTTTATAAAAATCAACGTCTAAGCTCAAGAATCTCCAATTACTTTACTACTCAACCACCCCATCCGATAGAATTTAATCAAGAAATGTTTCTTATATTTAAAAACCATTTCTTGTGAAAGCAGGTTCTTGAGAATGTAACTTAACATATTATTGAGTAGGAAAACAATCCAATGGGAGGTGCTGTTAACTCACTTTTTGGCAGCTTGATCTCTCTTTGATTCATCTTCTGTTTCTTTCAGCAACCCATTGAACAGTTCCGTAAATTCCGAGAAGCTCTTGTCACCATAGAAACGACTGAGCAAGACATTCTTGTACTTCTCCCTGAACTTCAGCTGAATGTCAGTCAGGAACTTATCAACATAAGACAGCTGCAGGATGTTTTGATAAGCCACCTGCATGGGAAAGAAAAACATATATATGTATGTGTTACAGCTTGGGATCTTGAAGGTGATTAATATGTATCAGGATGTTCTAGATGAGGTGTCAATGTCTCAAGGTGTGCCAGGGATTCTGTAGATATTATCTCTAGATCTAAATATCTTTAGAGATTCAAATAACAAGGATCCTTTCAATTCAAATACAGAACTTCAATTCAAAAACTAGGAATCACTTATTATACAGAATATACAAAATAAAACTGTATCAAATGAATACTTTCTTTCAAAGCTCATTAACAAATAGATTCAGATATATACTAGATCTGATTTCTTAACTGAAGAAATGAATATATGACTAGACTGTACAAGTTTCATGGATGTTTCTATACACCAGGGCATGGGTTTTTCAATACCCCAGCATTTGGGGTTTTCCTTCAGCTGGGCTAAATTATTCTAAGTTTATTACCCTAGATTAGGTTTATTTAAACTGATGTGACAGTATGTATGGGACAGAAGTCAAACTAAAAACATTCAAGGATTAATGGCTCTTTGTAAGCTTGTAAACACAAACACAAGATATTTAAAGCTGGCAAAAGCATTATGATATAATTAGGAAATGCACAGGGGGCGCTGTGGCTGAGTGGTTAAACACTTGGCTTTCTGAACCCGGGTCTTGAGTTCAAATCTCTGTGAAGACTGGGATTTTGAATTTCTGTTTTTTTCTAATGGGTACCTGACTTGAATTGAGGTAAGTAAAGGGGGTTGGTTGTTGTGCTGGCCACATGACACCATGCTCTTTAACAGTTGGCAAAAGAAACAGATGACCTAAACATCCTCTGCCCCATAGATTGCAAGGTCTGAAAGGGAAAACTTTAATTTTTTAACTTTACAAGGACTATTCAATTAAAACAAATAAATAGTTTGGTAGTTGGCCAAACATTAAGGAAAAACATGGTCAAACATTTATAACAAGAAAGTAAAACTATGCAAATTAGGGTGACCAAAATAATAATAAAAATGTTTCTAACATCTTTCTCCTTAGAATAACCCATATATAGAGCTATAACTATGGAAATGAAGTATGAAATTTGAAGACAAAAGCATCTAGCACAAAAATCAGATAAAAGGCGAGTGTAACCAATTAATGAGATCCTCAGACCTCACAAAGACAGTACGAAAGAATAAAAAGAGGCAGACAAAGGAAGTGATGGAAGAAAAACATTCAGGAGTGGAAGGGCCCCATCAATGGAATAGGCTCTAATCCTAGAAAAAAAAAAAAAAAAGATCAGCAGAGAAAGACAGTCGATAGATCACATGTGGTCCACCAACTGTCTAACGGACTAAAGAAAAGTAAAAGTGATAATTTGAATAAGTGCATTGTGAAAAGAATTCAACAGGATATTATTTATTTATGTAGTTTTAATTCAAGTTAAAACAAAATGTTTGAAATAATGCACACAAAAAAAAAAAAAGCTGAATTCAGAAGCCTAACAAGCAACATATTGTTGTAACCCTATTCGCGAAGCAATAGGGTTAATTGTGTGTGATCAGCTGATATGTGACACAGGCCAGTAATACAGTTTAGCATGCTATATCGAAGGGCAAGGGACAGTACTGGCATGAACTTTGCACGTGAATAGGACCCGGGTTATGATCATCTGATCATAAACCTGCGTGGATCAGAGACACAGTGTGTGTAAGGAAGTGCAGTTCAAGACAGGACAGCGAGTAGACCGGGGCTGTTAGTCGGCCATGAAGTCAGTCCTGGTGGAGTCCTGAAGTGAATGTACGAGTCCAGGAAAAGATAGAGACAGTAGACTTTATTAGTTTAGTACGGTGATGTACAGTATAGCATCTTTAGTGTTGATGTCTTGCCAATTGTGTGTGTCATATTGGCTGTTTTAATTGACCATTATTAAAGCACCAGATTATTTGGAGCCTTCTCGTCAAGTTCTTGATGTGTTGTTGTGTGTTTAGCAGTGTTTACAGAAGGCCTGATAAGGAGAAATCTTAACAATATAAGCAATACTTAAAAAAAACGAAAAACAACTAAGTTTGTCCATATTGTGACAAACCGTTTAAGCTCACTCAAGATATCACTCAAGTCAAAGCATTTAATTAATTACTTTGCACCCTATTAATCATCAATTTTACTAATTTAGCGATCAAGCACTAAAAACACAGCCACCACCCCTCCAATCCAACCCCACCCCCTTCGGCAACAATGTCACCTTTTACCATCCCCACCTTGACACGAGTACACTCCCTCCATCTATCTTGGCAAACATCCGTTGACCCCCCTTCCGGGAACGGCTGGTCACTTCAAAGTGCCCATTCAACTCAACGCCTTGGGCAGCGCTGTTCGTCTAGCACTAGCCATTATCAAGGTATAATCTCCCTTGATCTGGCCTAGCTCTGATACCCCCCTTTTATATCCTCTGACCACCTGGGCGAACTCCCTGGACTCTCAACTCGCGCCTTCGCGCGGTGTCTATCTCTCGGAAACGCCGTTACTGTCTAGCAAGGATCTCTCTGTCTAAGACGCCAGATAGTCTAGACCACCTTTGCACTTATCTCCCGCCTCACTCCCCCTCTCCATGTGTATATGGACAAAACTTCATCGTCCGATCTCATTCTCGCTGGAGAGCTGACAGGGAGCACATCTATCTCTTGCTTGAGCTCTAGACTATTTTCATTCCCTTATTTCACTTTGGATTGGTGGTATGTAACTTAGTAAAGTGCTTGAGAACCATTTTACTTAGTAATGTATATATGTATTTGTGCATTTATTACTACATTAGTTGTGTACATATTTGTGCATTCTGATCATGGATAATGTAAGTAGATTACTGTATACTTATATTTTATATCATGACTTTGTGGCTAAATGTTCAAGCCAGCTGGACTAGAATTTATTAACAATTCTTACCAGATGTATTTAGCTCTTTAACTATTATTAATCTAACTCTCATATATTAGCGCTCAGTACGAGCCTTCAATATATTATCATTGATTAATTCCTTGGCAGGGAATTATCAAAACATTTCTGTAAGCATGTCTTATTACTGAGAATGTATTTACTTATGCTCTATGTTTACTTATGTGAGAGCATGGGCGAGTATCAGACGTTGATCTCCCCTTCCCCTTTCATTTTATTTATCTAAGCGATGTATGTACTTGCTATTCACCGTGACGGGTGAACACCACTTGTATTACTTATCATGTATCACTTATTACTGTTTGTTATTTCCCTTTATGGGAGTCCCTATTATTATTGTTATCTCCCTTGATGGGATGCTATATTCATTTGTTAGTTCCCTTTGATATTTATGAAACTAGCTAATAGTTTCTCTACATCAGTCTGAAGATGTCCTTCACGGAAAGGCATCTACCTCCCAGTGTTATCATTATGGCCAAACCGACGTATAAATAATATCGTTGCAGCTTTTATTTGTAGGCAACATGCGTCTGAAATCTTAGCAACCTAAAGCTGATACCAGATTTGTTGGCACCAGATCTGCAGACATCAGTCCTACTCATCCTTCAAGAGTCCAAGTAACAACGCTAGCCACAGACTCGTCACTGGCTTAACTGAATGGTAGACGCAGCTTAGCTCTGCAACAATACAACGTTGGACTGCAACCGGAGCCTGGATCAACCACGCCAGCCCACCAGCAGACAGCATCAGTACCAGCCACGCCCATCTCATCAGTGCAGCACCTTACCTAAAGCTAAGCAACCAGCCTAATGACACTCAGACCACTTGGTTCTCATATCTAATGATGATAGACCTATATATATGTAAATACGCTAGATCCCATCCTAGCACCTGTACAGCATCTCACCTTTTAACTATCTTTTGTATAATAAACTGTACATAGTTTTACATCTAAATATAGTATTTGTTGCCTGCATTATAACGCTGTGCTTGTAGTTTATATGTGTAAGTGTGGGTTCTCAAACTATAAAATCCCCTAGACACCCAAAACGGCCAAATTTCAAACCCACTTGTCACACATATTTAAGGTCATACACCTCAATACTGCAGGATTTATTTACCTTTTCAATCTCAAACAATATGATTAATTACAAATAATTAATTGGTTAATTTTTTTTTATTGATTCATGTTTTGTTAGGTACAGTCAATAAATATTTAAATTTTAACTAGATCGAAGGATGAGAAATGGAAAAAATAACGTGTGCAAAAATAGTACCAGATAGATGGAAAGAGTGAGTTCATTTAAGCTTTGTAATAATTAAGTGTATAGTTATAGTGTTAAATGTAACCCGATTGCATTTATTGACTTTTGTCAGGGGCTGAGTTTTAAAAAAAGGTTAATATCTCAGTGATCACACAAATGTATGTATTAAAGACTGAGAAACTAGAATATTACAAATGAAGAATTCTAATTCATTTCAACTACAGTGTACATTTTGTAAACATAGTAACAAAAAAAAACTACACTTTATTTATCACTGATTGTCTAAAGTAAAAACATTCTCTCAAAATGTCAGCTACTTACCACAAATATCAGCTCAAACTCATTGTCGAGTTTATATTTTAAGGTCAAAGATTCATGAGAATAAGTATTATTGCCAGTTCTTTCCTACAGAAAACAAGCAAAAAATAGAAAAACATTAGAATATATTTTGTAATTTGAGACCAAGAATGAGGATCACTCAGGTTTGGGCCCCCAAAAGGAACATTAACCATTATAACTTTGGCAACCATACTGAGCAAAAAAAGAATTTAAATAAATAAAACTTAAATTATTACTTTTATTGAATAACATTGGCCATTGCTAGCCAACTAGATTATCCTTATTTTAATTACATTTCTATATAGACTAATATTATAGATTTACAAATTGGAACCAGTAATTTAACCCTCTAAAGACAGAGCATTTTAGCATGTCTTGTGCCAAAAAGATGGAGCACTATTTCCAGACTAAGCACTTCTCTTACAAACAAATTCCTAACAAATTTAATAAACTAATACTTTACATACACAAAACTATATATATTATTGAAGAGAAATGAATGAACTAATTTAATCTTATATGGAATTTATCTGAAATATTAACATTTATTAAAATAAGCCAAGCTAATGTGCATAATTTATGCGCATACAATTCCAAAATAGTTTTTTCAAAACAGAACAGAATTATAAAGGTAAGAGTTTTTTAAGAAGCTTTAGGCTTGAATAAGCCCTAATACATGTCTTTAGAGAAACAAGGCACATTGAGACCCTTCAGACACTTCTATCACATTATTTTACTACTTTTCTCCCCCCCCCCCCCCAATCTCCCAGGTACCATGGAAACAAACACCTTCATAATTGTCACAGTGACAGTCACCCATTTATGACCCAGGGATCGTTTTTTTAGCTGTTTGTTGGTCATAAAGTTGGCATCATATTTATTAGTCTCCCTGACAAATGTTTGAACTAAATTGATAGTAAAAAAAACATGAAACAGTCTGTTGGGTGCTAATCCCTTGGTTCTCAAATGGGTCTTCTCTATCCAGCTACGAACCCTTACCTGTAAACCATGTTACCAAGAAAAGACATCGTCAAACCATACTAGATCTAGTATCATTGTAAACTTAGATCTAAAGTTTTCCTCAATTCTGCTCTTATTTTTATTAGGGCTATCATAGTTTAAATAAACTAGCTTTTATCAATATCAACCGCAGACATGTTAAAATTTTCACCTTTCACTAGCTAACTTCAAAAAATCAATTAAAAAAAATTATTGCGTTAAAACAGCGAAGGAAGCCGCCATTACAGTCTACTAATGTGTAAAAATAGTAAGAACTAATCTGATTGGCTGATACAAACACTGGCTAGCCAATCCTTTGGTTGGAAACATCGTGGCCGATATATCGTCCGGCTAACCTTTTTCGCCAAATAGCCTGGGGCCGATATATTGGCTGCGTCGTCTTAAGAAGGTTAAGTTTCTTAATTATGTCCTAGTAGCTGCTTGAAACCAATAGATTCATCTTTATATAAAATAAATCCAGCAAGATCTACGGTCGGATATGAATCATATGATGAGTTTTCCTTTTGACTGAACCCCCTATATTACTTATTAGTGTACTGTAGTGTTACATGTATATAGGAATATAATCAATATTATTATAGATCAGAGATAGAGATAGCTCGACTTACTCAGACTCAGAGACTGCTAGTGCTACTGCTACAGTGCTAGTCTAGAGTCTAAGTCTAAGTCTAGAATAGTCTAGATATTTATATAAAATTTATAAGATATAATATAATAATAATATTAAATATATAATTATTATATGTGATAATCTTAATTAAATCTAGAGTCTAGACTAAGACTAGACCACACTAGAGTTAGAGTCACTAGAGTTAACAACTAAAAGTCCTAAGAAGTGACTAGACTAGAGACACTGACACTAGTCTACAAATAAATAAAATTTATTAAAATCAAAATGAAATAACACTAAACTTCTTAATAAGTCTTAATAACTGTGAACACTAATAATAATAACAGTTTAATAATTTATAATCATGTTCACGATTACCTGGAGAATTACTGACTTGATCAAGGCATTTACGGAAGGTGTGAATAGTTGAGACGTTCCCTGGAAACACCATAAAACTATTCCACCTTTACTAAATATAGTGAAAAAGTCTAACATATTGTCTTCGTGTGAATGTTTTGTGTTTAGTTAAATCCTTGTTGGCTAACTCAGAACGGTAAATAAAGTTCTCAAGTGAGTAAATACAAAACTTTAATCCGAATCTTTGAATGAAACGTAAGAAATGCTTATCTAAATTTTGTCTATAGATTTAGATCTTTAACGTAGATCTAAATCTAGAATAATCTAGATCTATATTTTTATGAGAACAAACTTTAAAGAACAATTTCAGTTCAAATTTTTAAAAATAAAAACAGTGACATATTTTAAGACAATGTATGTTTTGTTGCATAAAAATAAAGATAGAAATTTTAGTTGCAATCCAATCATATATTTATGATGGTCAGTGCGAATTAGTATGACTTGAGCTTGGTAGAATTCCCCATGCTCAGTTCACTTACACTAAACATTAACAAAACAATTATTTAACATTTAAACATTTAACATAATTAAGCCGATATGACTGATCAACCAAATAGCATTGCAGACAAGCTTCAGGCATTCACCAACAAATGCTTACGACCAGTATCGGCTTTATGGGGTGGCAAGTGTGGCAACCGCCCCTGGCCCCGCGCCTGAGGGGATTTTCGCGATCGGAGATTCCCTTGTCACCGTCAGGCTCGTAAACCTTGTTGATGTCTAAGGGCTGAGCCGAAGGCTCTTCGAGCCCTAAGTTTGAAAAAAAAAACCCTGCTTGGACGCCAAACAGTAAAAAAAAAAAAAAAAAAAACCTGTGCGAACACACAGTTCTGTTTGGGAGAGACCCTAAACAATGCCTATGTAAATCATTGCTGTTGACCGATGCATTTGGCCCCCAACGCGTGGGCTAGACACGGCCGAAGGCCGAGAGTACACCGGGATCTTCTGCCATTTCCCTTCAATGTACCAAGCTAACTGTGCGGGACCCGCCATTTATTTAACGGTCTCTTTGGGGAACAGCGCATGGATGTGTGACAGATTTGTGGGGACTTTTTTACAACCCCGTCCGTGCAAGAGGTTAACTCTCGTCTACCCGTGCGTGAGCATCCCCATGGGAGTCTTGTGTTGCTACCCATTTAGCCTAACCACTTCCTCTAATTGTCGTTTCCACGCGAGCGCCACGATGAGGCAGAGTAGCGTGCTTGCGGGCTCGTAAACCAGACCAGTTGAAAAAAATGTGTTGCTCAATGTTCTGGAAGCCTTTCCTGGAATCTATATGATGCCAACTACCATATAAGCACACGAGATTCTTTTTTTGTGTTTCGATTCTCCGTTCAGTTTTGGTAAAGACAGTATCTTAATGCTTATCGATTCTAAAAGGCTGTCACAGTTTAACAGTTCTTCTTGGCATAAAAAAAAAAAAAATAAACGCCTGGCCGGAAGCAACCAATCAAAATAGTTTATTTCGTAAAGAAAGAGTCATACAGTATGGCTTCTGTAAATATAATACAGTAAATATGTTGTACCTTAGTAAGCCATAGAAGAAGAAAAAAAAGGACCAGGGTTTTTAAGAATGATCATTTGTACATAGTTATTATTTGTAATTTGACTGCCTTTTTAGCATTTGTGCTTTTTTGGCAATAAAATGGTATATTGATTCCTTGTTTGGTATTGTGACCTAGCTCGTATGTTACCAATTTATGTGCTATAGTTATTTCGGCCAATCAGCATCCACAAAGTTTGACCATGACGTATTCATTTTCCCCCTCAATAAGTTATTATGCATATACGGGGATGGCAGTGGGCAGGGTGGAACCAGGGACCATCGAGACGACCGAACAAGTCAAGCGCGCATACCGCACGGCCAGCCAGAGATCCATTTTTATGTCATGTGTGTCAGCGTGGTTATCTCTCTACTCTGAGAATGTCTAATGGTAGCGCAATGGATGACTTTATGCTAGAACAAAATAGACAAGAAAAACTGCCATGGCGCACAGTCTTAGCAAGAATTCTAGCGATAGCCTTGCCAATGAATAAACAGCACATTTCGTGGAGGAACAGAGAAACTTTATGCGCCAAACAGCGGTCAGTTTTTAAGGCTTGGTTGAGATGCTTGACAAATTCGACCCAACCATACAAAACATTATCGACGAATTAAGAACGCAGAGTTTCACTACCAGAACCTCGGGCCATTTTAATGTCAAACACTAGTGTCGCGGGCCACATGATGGAAAAGAAAAAAAAATTAATGAAATTGACCTGAAACTAGGCTGAAACTATTTTATTTCAAACCCGAGGATCTAGTACTTACATTGAATTATTGGGATATTTGAATTTTTTCTCTTTACATAAAAAATGGCGTAAGTTCTGTTTATATTTTGTTGTTCTTGTTATTTAAAAACAGCCACACTTTCTTTATATAAACAAATATGTTGGCCAGGAATGGTATCACGTTCTACAAAAAAGTAAAGATCCATTCACTTTTCCTACTAGATTCTAATAATTCTAGAGTTCTATTTCATGAACGCACAAATGTTAAATGCCGTGGTATTAATTACTAGTAATCCATTAGAAAAAAGTGAGGGCCCTAACGTAGCTAAAGATACATTTTGAAAAATTTTTTTGGTGGGGGGGGGTTCTATATTTAGTGCCGACGTTTCAGCGGGCCGGATGGAAGCACGTCGCGGGTCGGATCTGGCCCGCGGGCCGTATTTTAGGCATCAATGGTCTCAGCACAACGTGTAGAAATTCTCCATACATAAAAAAAAGGCTGGAAATTGTATGTTTATCTATGTTAGGGCCCTCACTATATCTCTGTATTGGTACCATGACATTGACCCTGAACATTTGTGCGTTTATGAAATGGGATTGTAGAATGTAGGATCTACCAGGAAAAGTGAATTGATTTTTAAATTTTTGTGGAACATATTTTTAATAATGAAAGTGTGGCTTTAAAAAAAACCAACAACAACATCAGCATATCAGCATTATGAAACAAATATTCCGGTATTCTTGGTTTGAGCTGGGAATCAAAGATTGTTAAACTACGTCTAGAGGTTGAAGGGTTTATGAGAATATTTTCCAAAAGAGACAAGAAAATGATTCCCCGGTAAAGTTAGCGACAAAGTTGTTCATATTTTAAGTAGAGAAATAAAGTCATTTTCCAACGCGTAATAAGATAAACCTAAAAGTTTCATGAATTGTTTCAGGTCAATTTCATTTCGTTTTTTTGTGTGCCTTTTTGGCAATGTGGCCCGCGACACGAGTGTCGGAAAATAAAATGGCCCGCAGGTCGATTTAGGTTCGGCATCACTGGTCTAGACAATGATACTCTCGATAAAGAGTAACCAATAAAACACACTTTTCCAGGTTGGCTTCATCCTTCATGCCAAAGGCAGTCTTTTTTCGGTATCTCAAACGAGAAAAGCACGATAGAAGCATTCCAGACAGGGATGGCCAGTGCTAAAAGATAACAATGCGATGTATAAATCATGCATTTATTTTGTCTGTGTTTAGAAGACGCAGTTAAATCTGTAACATAATTGTACACACTTAGTGAATTAATAAAAAAAAAATATCTCAAATTATTGAATTTTAGAATTGCGTCATCATGTTTTGCGTAGTAGACAGTTTTGATTCTCGCAGACAAAAAATTCAATGGAAGCCCTGTCCGTGGACCACCCAATAGAAATACAATAAAGAAGAAAAGACACTGTCATCTTTATGGGACATCAAAAGAGGTAGGAATAGCTTATAGGCTGGCATAGGACGTTATCTTATAATGATCTTCTTCAATGAAGGAACATCTGCAATTTATTAGATAAGACAAATGTATTAAAATTATGGACATCGTGGTGGATGATCTTATGACTTCTTCATATATGATATAAGAAACACCCTTGAATAAGACAGGCGCAGGCGACGCACAACGGTTTTGTCTGCATAAGTGTGGCAAAATGTGTAGGTCACTGTGGCGTGAACTTCCGTGAAGTACAGTACTCAACTTTAATCTTAAGAATCTAAGAAAATCCTTAAGATTAGATTAGATCTGTGTATGTGTGTTCTAGTCTAAAACACTTAAAACAGGCATACTCTAACTCATAATAGTCATAATAAGTTGAAGTCTAAATCTAGTACTCTAGTCTCTAAATTTGTTTTTTTTTTTTTTACTTGTTTTGGGTGTTCTTTCGGGATTAAAGATTCTTACGACAGCCCAGAGCGCATTGGCTACCACACGACCAGGCAGCCATCTAGTCTTGATCTCATTAAATCTCAAATACACTACTTTAGCTATGTTTACTTTATATATAATCTACATGGCGTTCTAGATTTATATCTACGAAATTTAGATACAGATCTAGATGATCAATATATATATATATAGGTCTAAATCTGTGATTTATTCATGCGTTGAGCACTAGGCTGATGCCGCGGGCACATACTGCACTGGATGGCTGCCGCATGCGAGCTTATGTTTTGTGATAGTCTACTTTTCTGTGGCAGTGCAGATTTGGATTAAGACAAAGCAAATATATATCTAAACAAGAAAATGTAAAGAATACTTTAAAAAAAAATTATCAAAGAGGAATAACTCCAAATTTAGAGCTTTATCTCTCATTCGCGTAGAAGTTATTTCTCCCCTTTCGATGTCAAACAAAATTAATGACCAATAATTAATTGATTCATTTTTTTGAAATTGATTCATGCCTTGTTCGATACTATAAATAATTGTTTAGTATCTTGCTTCGAAAATGGGTGTGGGAGAAATAGCGTGTAAAATAATATAAGGGGAAAAATCTACATAATTAGCCATATCTCTGAATACTGGAGGATTGATTTCCCTTGTTAATAAAAACATAATTAATTACCAGTAATTAATTGATTTATTGGTGTGTTTTTTTAATTGATTCATGTTTTGTTAGGTACAACAAATAATTTTGTTTCAGAAACAAAACGCTCAAAGTTTTTACCAAACAGACAGATTGAATTGAAAGATTTGAGTTGATACAAAGTTCCCAGTTACTTTCGTAAATAGTAGTTCTTCTAGGAGTTGGTTTTCCGTGCTGCCTTTAGACGCTCAGTGTCGAACCTCGAGCCCCCTTCTAGGTAGCCAAGACAAGCCAAGTTCAAGCGCACTTAGCCTCTCGAGCATTTGGACAACCAACTCGATAAAAAATATTTTTTTTTATCTAAGCCCCTCCCTGTCCCAAGAAGTAAATAGATCGCAGGTCTGACTGGTCAGTGTAAGGCTAGTCTAGACTACGTGTAGTCAGTCATGACAAGACAACCAAGCGATAGTGTTTGTTGTGTGTTGAGTGGTCAGGCGAGAAGATACACACTCCCGTGGTTAGTCATGCATGTAGATCTCCTTTAACACGCATTTTTTTTTTTTGCTTACAAGATCTAACTGCATAGACGAAGATTTATTTCTTTTACGAGAATGTAAACACTACTATATGGTTTTCCGTTATACAGTAAGTCGATAGATTAAATTAATAGGCATGTGTGACATCACATACAAACCCGGTGAAAGTCTGACCGTTTTGGATGCGCAGGAAAATTACGTCAGAAAAATATCAATTACTAAGTTATTATTGCAAATAAAAACAAAATAATACTATATTCATTTTCTGTAAATAAAAACACATATATCAAAAATTGTCAAAACCATCGGAGTTTCCCTTTAACCATTTTGGGGCCCAATGCGAAACAAATTTCGCGGGGCCAAGTTTGGGTAGGGATACGGATAATAAGTGAAAATTAAGAGTTTGTATTAGAAAATAAATTCGTCTTTGCATTTTATTCATTCCTTACTACGTACATAATTACTTTACGAGCCTTGAGTGTAACGAAGTCAAACAGTATATGATAAAAATTATGTTGCTTCAATTCGGCAAGAATTACCGAATGTTTCAATCTATCTACGAGAATTGTAGACCTCAAATAATTCTCCATTAGTTTGAGGCGCGAGAAGCTTTTTTTTCACCAGATTCCACAATTGCGGGTATTGCATAATGCCACTTTTTTTTTTATCGCGCTTAGGATTGGCGTTTTCCATATTGAATGACACCCCAAAATGACAATTTTTGCCTATATATTTCAGGAGATTTGTATGAGTTTTCAAAAGATTTTAATACTTTCCAGGACTTTTTCGTAAATTTTGCAATTTCAGGAGATTTCCAGGAGCTCCTGGTAAATCAGGAGGCCGCGGGAAATCTGTTATAAGTTATAAAATGGTTTCAATTATAATTTACACCTAAGATTAGCGCGGGTCATATGAAAGTGCGGGGCCCACTGCGGTCGCATAGGCTGCAGTGGCCAAAGGCCGCCCAAATAGCGTCGTGTGCTACGCCGATGGTCGACTAATGATCTTTATTTCTGAAGGAACATCAAAAACGTATAAAACATATAGAAACATTATGGGCTGGCGAATTTGCGGTGACCAGAGATATTTTTTTTGCTGTACAGCAGCAACACATCATGAAATGATGATTGAAGATTGTGTCTTGTAGTCCACCAGATAGTACACTAATAAGTAATTAAGAACAACGATGGAGAGAAGCGGTACCTACCAACTTAAAGCGCCCACCCTCGCTCCCTGCTCCAACAAGAATGACCTCACCCAGCTGAAAGACGATGCCTGTGGCCCTGTCACTTGCACCCGCCAGCCGGACACTTCCGGTTTGACCAGTTGCCAGTACTATAAAGTAATTTTTCTTTTTTAAAAAAATAATTTGTTTTAATCATATGATTCTAAAAAGTTTTGTTGTAATTATTATCATGCCTATTATCGTTTTAAAAGCATTCATAATGTCATCCGTAAACTTGTATTTCACATTCAATGTCATTGAATCCACATCGTTATCATTGATGTATGTATTTTAAGTAATACGTTTTAAATTCCAATTCAATTAGGGCATTTAGGGTAGATTGATCTAGAACTAGAATAACACTAGATCTAGACTGATCTGGAGCTAGAATGACACTAGATCAAGATTGATCTGGAACTAGAATAACACTTGATCTAGACTGATCTGGAACTAGAATTATACTAGATCTAGACTGATCTGGAACTAGAATAACATTAGATCTAGACTGATCTGGAGCTAGAATGACACTAGATCAAGATTGATCTGGAACTAGAATAACACTTGATCTAGACTGATCTGGAACTAGAATTATACTAGATCTAGACTGATCTGGAACTAGAATAACATTAGATCTAGACTGATCTGGAACTAGAATAATACTAGATCTAGACTGATCTGGAACTAGAATAACACTATATCTGTAACTATAAAGACTAGATATCAATAGAAACAAAACCTGATTGACCTATATATGTAGGAACACGAGTAGGTTACGACTTAATTATATTCTTTTTGTAAGAACCGTCTGTATTTTATCAAGACGTTCATTGAATTTCATTTGGACCCGGGGGGGGGGGGGGGGAGGGAGGGAGGGCGGTTCAAATGTTTCTTTGACCTTCGTCACCAAAGAATGATATAGGACTACTGTTGTTTTTTTTTTTATATTTAATTTGTTCATTTTTAATCCAATGCGATAAACATACATATAGGTAACCGTGCGGGACCAAGTAAAAACAAAGGATGTTTGGACCACGAGGCCTTCGCCAGCTACAAAAACAAACACAAAAGACAATGAAAACAAAGTATCAGTCCGAGGTTGTCCTCTAGCGAGGCAGAGAAGAAATGAGCAACGCTGGTGTAAAAAGTGCGGGGAAATAAGAAGAAGGTGGTTGTGATGTCTGGCAACCTGGTCACCCTTTCCCCATTAACTCTTTCGCTCTGTAATTATTTACCACATTCTGGTGGAATCAACGCTGGTATCGTCAGTCTGAAGTGTGAGAGTTAATTTCCGAACATTCTTAGTATTTAGCGGAACACTTTGCCTTTTTATTAGACTGGATAGATAGATAAATAATAATAATTCAACCGTATTCTAAATAATGTTGTTTTTTTTCCAAGCATAAACTTTAATAAGCAAAATATTTGTTGAAATCCTTTAAAAAAAAAGACCAAAAAAAAACTACCCCGCTTTTCTAAAGGGGAAGAACTCCTTCCTTATGAGTATATCAACCAGTAGTGTACAAGTTATTTCCCTTATTCGATATCAAACAAAATAATTAAATATTACCACTAATTAATTGACTAACTGAGCGTTTTTCATTTATTGATTCATGTCGTGTTAGGTACAATAAATAATTGTTTAAGGTATCAACTTGATCGGAGAATGCGTGAGGGAGAAATGGCGGTAACAATTATTTTAGGGACTGAACCCAACACATTTAGCCATATATGTCCCATTTTGAAGCACAGTTTCCCTTGTTGCAATTAAACAAAATAATGAAGTACCGGGTAATGAATTGTCTAATTGGTTATTTCTTTCATTGATTCACGTCCTGCCTATGTCAATGAACAAGTGAGCGAAGTTTCAGCTTGATCCGAGTACACACTTTTTACCAGACAGACAGACTGACAGAGTGAATTGATATAAGCTTTGTATATAACCTCTTGATATCAGGCAGGATATCGCAATCTGAATTTAAGTTCTGTATTGGCGTCAAACCTGCTTCTATAGGCTACTTTGACATTGTTGCAACATTTAAAGATACTCTTACTTCTCACAAAGAGGTAGTAGAAAACTGAAGTATAATACGATATCTTGTTTTAAGATATTGTGGTACTCTTTAGTCGACCAGAAATCATTTCATGGTTGATCTTTTATTGTATTTTTGCTTCCGATAGGAGTCAGAATCTAGATCAGTGCAAAGTTCATAGTGAGGTATAGAATTTGTTTTGTTATCAAGAAAAAATAATTGAAATCTTTTTTGTTCTGCATTTAATTATTAGACTAATTCACACTAATTAATTATTCCAGTAGTTCGTAGAACACTAAGTCAGGTCTCCGCGGACCACTAGGGTTTTCGCGGAACACATACAAAAAAAACAAAAACGGGCCTAATGCATTTAAGATCCACATTCCCCATTCTGAGTCTCAGGGTTTTAGCAGTGGTACGATTGGCTAGATGTACAATTAGATTTGTTTGTTTGTTTTTTTGTTTGTTTCGTTTTTTTTGTTTGTTTGTTTGTTTTTGTTTTGTTTTTTCTTGTTTCGTTTTGTTTGTTTCTTTTTGTTTGTTTGTTTGTTTTTTGTTTGTTTTGTTTTTTGTTCTACTGTTGACGATTACGATATTTCTAGACACTGTAAAAAATCGATAATAGGCTCTAAATAAGAGGAGCTTAGTTACAAATTCTTTTATCGTGTCAACGAAGAAGTCTTCTTTCGTATTTAATATTTAATAGTGATGAGAAAGTAACAATCCTAAACGTTCCTACTCTAACCTTGACCTTCCAAGTCTTAGCCGTCTGCATGCGGATGAACTCTCAATCAAGCCAAATGATTGGACAAGAAAAAAAAACAACAACAGGGACATACGAAAGATATAACAACAAATATTTCTTTCTGAGGAATATATTTCAACTGATGACGGTCTTTGACTTAACCGCTGTAGGCGTATTATATTTTAATTTAAAAAACTTGAAATATTTTTTTTGTGAACAAATCTAAGTATAACTAAATATAATTTTTAACTTGGATGAAATGAAATTAAACGTTTTAAACATCTAACTCACTATGAATACACGTTATTACACTCTGATATCCTGGAGTCGTCTGGCGTACTTATCCGCTTATCTTATCTTGCATCATTCTACAAGGCTAACATTAAAGAAATGCTCTCTCTCTGAAGCCTACCACCCAATTTTAAATACATTTTCTAAACAAATGATTCAATCATATCATGATAATACTAAATATTAATAGCACGCCGTACTGTATTTACATCATTTTCGTAATGAGAGCAATACGTTTTTGTAGTTAATCTGTTGTTTTTTATATAAACAAACTCTGACCGTTGTTAATGTTAGAACCAGTGGCGTAGCTTTGGAAGAGGGGGGTCCGATTTTTAAAATCCCCCAGGCCCCCCACTTGAGGGGTCCCACAAATGAGTGTCCGAGATTGTTTTTTACATTAAATATTACGCCATTATCTAATGTCATGATTTCGAATGTCAAAACGCATGGGCCCCTAAAAAGGTCAACCCCTCCCCCCCCCCCCCCGGGGCTCCAAATCTCTAGCTACGCCACTGGTTAGAACATATGTTTAGTGATACAGAGGCTCTAGAAAAATAAAGTAAATTTTCATCTACAGACAACTCCTGATGTGTGGGCGAACAATGCGGTCAGTGTTGGAGAACTCAAGGTGACATCTATTTGCTTTTTCATTTAGAATACTGCTACGTCTCTCACTATTCAGGCTCTCTGCAAACTGCTCCATGCGACACTGTCAACTTAAAGAACTTGACAACTCAGCGCTCCAAGATAACGCAACACTTTAATGTCCAATAAATCACAGAAAATAATGTACAATTGGTAACACGTAACACAGAATACACACACATTTCTCGGTTAACAACCGTATCGCGTATCAACAGTTGCACTGGCCTCTCCAACTCGTCCCGGATTTGCAATGGGTTCAACTGAAAAACACAACCTGTGGGCAAGTTAGCTCTTTGCAACATCACAGTTCTGACGTCACGTCCTGAAACTATAACTATAACCTCTTAGTAATGTAGAAGTTGTTTCCCTTTTTCGATAATAGATAAAACAAATGTTAACGATAATTAACAAACTAATTGGTTAATTTACTGCTTCATGTTTTTTTAGTTTCAGCTTCATCCTAGAATGGGTGTGCATAGAAATAATGTGTACAATGAACTAAGGGGACGAAACCTAAATTATTTAGCCATATCTCTGAATACTGATGGATTAATTTCCCTTCTCGGTATCAAACAAAATAATTAATTACGCGTAACTAACTGACTAATTGGTTAATTATTGATTCATGTATTGTCTTTGCCTATGAATAATCGTGCCAAGTTTCCCTTTGATCTAAGAATGGGTGTGGTAAAAATACAGTGTTCAAATTTTTTACCAGACAGATAGACAGACAGAGTGAGTTGATCTAAGCTTTGTAAAAAATAAAAGAAAATACTTTAAAAAACAACAAAGCTTTTATTAAGTGTATCAATTAGTTTGGATCAGTCATGTAATTAAATGTGTAATAAGCCTCAAACGACAATCTATAAAGGGGACTTATTCAACTTCAGTCAAGTACTATTTCTTTGCCTTGTAAAGGGACTAATTCAGATTATACCATCACTTCGGTCACTTACTATTTCTATCCCTTGTTTGAGATACCAACCAAAGTAATTTATAACCAATAGTGAATTAACTAATTGGTTAATTTTGTTTTATTATTGATTCTTGTGTTGTCAGGTAAAAGAAATAATTGTGCAAAATTTCAACTTGATCCGAGATCAATAACCTGTACAAACGTTTGGCCAGACAGACAGACAGAGTTGATATAAAAATGAATGACAGTGACAAGGGTACTATAGAATTAGAAAGTGATCCAGATTAGCTTGAACCAAATACCTGCTTCAGTGAATCGTGAATGACATACAACTTTTCTTGACTTTCCAGCCAGAGAGCTTCAAGTACGATTTATTCCGATATCAGCTTTATGCGCAGCCTGCTGGATACAACTGTCACGGGGAACAGGTGAAAACAGGTGAGCCATTGGAAATATTATTGTAATATCATGTCTGGGCGTGTGTGTCGTAGAAAGCTAGAATGTAGTCAGCATGCGAGTTTGGAGTGGTTAGAGGATTTAAGATTCTTTAAATGATATTTTTTAAAAAGTGCACTTATTAGCAATGCTGATTAATGATCCTCCCCATTTAAGACACTTGAAGTCCATGCATATTAATGTAAGGAAGAATTACTTGCGACAATGGCAAGGGAAGAAACAGATTTATTTTTAATTATCATAGGAAATATTATTCTATTGACGAAGAATCGTGTCTATAAGAAATTGCCAAATCATTATTGGAATAACGAAAAAGCTTGCAAAAAATAATATATATGTGCGATAAATATGTTTGGTTTGGGTAGCTACTATTTTACATAATTACAATTTATATCTGTTTGTAATTATTTTGTTTATTTAGATACATTTATTTCGTTGTGATTTTGATGCCGTTGAAAATCATTTTCTAGGACAATCACTCTAGCCGAGACCAATCGTCATGGAACACTGACATGCATCGTCACAACCTGTGTGCAGTTTTGGCCAATAGGCCTGTACGACGTGGCAGCGAGCTGTTCGTCTCCACAGCCCAAAGGCTGCGACGTCGCAGGTCAGTGATGAGGACTTCTATAACGACTGGTCTCGTGCTAACCCAGTGGCCAGTGCGAATGGACAGTTTTTAAGGTATTCCAAAAGGATTAAGACTCAAATCTAAATCTATTAAAGTTGTGGGTGACTCTTCATCTTCATTTACAAAAGAAGTGGAAAAAAATGTGTCTTTTCTTTTCTTACTTAGCTTTTCCATCGTTATCCAAATGTTCCAGTCTGCAGCATTGTCAGGGTGAAGGATAACAAAGTGTGGTCACGTGATGTGAAGTGATACTGACACGTTTCTTTTTAATTCGACCGTTACTTTTTTTTTGGGGGGGGGGGGGCTACGTGTCCATGGACGTTTTGTCCAAGAGACATTTTTCCTTGAGAACAGTCGTTATAACAGGCCTCAACTCTGACCTGTGACGTCTCAAGTCAGGTGTTCAGGCCTACTATTTTCCTTACATTGAACACTATTTCAGATTCACCTTCACCTATCCCATAGTCTGTTGGACAGTTGGGGCACCACACAAGATTTGTCAACCGTCTTTCTCCACTCCTCTCTGTCTTTTGCCTTGTTGTCTTACCATCGCTTTCTCTGTCTGCCTCTTCTTCTTTTTCCTGGTACTGTTCCCTGAAGGAAGGTCTTTGCAGGTACCAAAGATCTTGTAATATGGCCATAGTTACCAGGTCATCGTGAGGTTCAATCGCTCTAGTAACCCTGTCTCTTAATCTATTCGTTTGTGATCCGGTCTTTAAATGTGATACTTAGGATCCTTCTGTAACATCTCAATTCCATTGCTACTATCCTTCTGAGAACTGGCTTTTCCCCACTTTTCTCAGTTGACAATGCATGCTGAAAACTGGTGTTGATGGTGGCATGCTTATAGCACCAGACTGCTGCTAGACAAACGGATGTAGGCATTTTAACTTATAAAGCTTGAAGTAACTTGAATAACCTCTTTGAGAACAAACTAAATATAACTTTTATTCCACTTCAGATTATTGAAATTAAGTGATATTTAAACAAATCAAACTCTGGCATCCATGAGTCGTATCACGTACTTAACACAGCTTACGACAGTGCCGCTTATCTTGCATCATTCTACAAGACTAACATGAAATTAATACTAACAGTGAATACTCCTTTTATCATATCACCTAGGAAACACACACACTCCTTAACAAGTACTTAATTGGCTTATTTATCATGCCCTCTTTCTTATTTCCTATCAGTACCCAACAAACAGTACGACGCCCCAACCACAGATGTAAGGGCCCTGAGACAAACTATGTTCATCCCCGTCGTACCTACTAAGCCAGGGGGGGAGAGAGATGTCACGTTCCCGATGACCCCTCAGACCATGGGTCAACCAGACGTGACCACGGCGTGCTGCGTTCCCGTGATCCCTTGCAATCCGGGATTCCAGAACTTGACTGCTAATATTTACCCTGACCCTAGGGTCGTGTGTGACACCTACAACAGGTAAGCGTTTTAACTGTGACACCTACAACAGGTAAGCGTTATAACGGTGACACCTTCAACAGATAAACGTTTTGCCTGTGGCACCTACAACAGGTAAACGTTTTGTCTGGGCACCTACTACAGGTAAACGTTTTGTCTAGGGCACCTACAACAGGTAAACGTTTTGTCTGCGACACCTAAAACAGGTAAACGTTTTGTCTGGGGCACCTACAACAGGTAAACGTTTTGTCTGGGGCACCTACAACAGGTAAACGTTTTGGCACCTACAACAGGTAGGCCTAAACTTTTTGCCTGGGGCACCAACAACAGGTAGGCCTAAACGTTTTGTCTGGGGCACCTAATACAGGTAAACGTTTTGCCTGGGGCACCTACAACAGGTAAACGTTTTGTCTGGGGCACCTACAACAGGTAAACGTTTTGTCTGTGGCACCTTCAACAGGTAAACGTTTTGTCTGGGGCACCTACAACAGGTAGGCCTAAACGTTTTGTCTGGGGCACCTACAACAGGTAAACGTTTTGTCTGTGGCACCTACAACAGGTAAGCATTTTTTAAAACTGTTGTTTAAAGACGCAACAGCAGTGTAAATAATCTCAAGAGGCATTGTTGGTATCTTAACAATTAACATATTTCGGAGTGTACAAAGTATAAACTGAGGCACCTATCCAGAGTGTCATTTAATCTAGTAGAAATTGTGAACTGCCCAGACGTGATGTCAAAAACAAGACTGACCATTTCCTCTCCCTCCCCCCCCCCCCCCCCCCACCTAAAAAAATGGATGAACAAAAAAAGTGAAAAACAACATTATTCAATGAACATTTTCACGCCTTATTGAGCATCATACATCGTAACGGATCATCGGAATCAGCTCCCTGTGATATCACCCAAAAGAAAAAAAAAAAAGAAATAAAATACTTCACTGCCTATAGCAGGTCAGGTTACTTGTATAATTAATAAATTTTAAAAAATTCAAAAATTTATAGAGCTATTCTATTTTACCTTAACATTTCTGAAAATAGATACATTGATTTAGGATCTGAGTTCGACATCAATATGATTAGAAGTCTTTAAGCTACTAAAAGCAGACTTTGATTTCTTGGAAATGAAGAAAAAAAAAAGAGAAAAATTAGAATTTCATTTTTTTTCAAAAGGGAATTACAATAATTGATGTAATCAAGAGTTTTGATAATGCAGTATATTTAACTCATTAATGAAGGGAATTTGTCTATTGTTGTCACTATGTCTATCGCCTCCTTCAGTTGCGAAGCGACTATGGATCATCTCATGGAAATGAGATGAATGCCTGGGCATAAGCTGTGGGCGTAATGATGTAGCCCACACATTAGTTCCCCCCCCCCCCTCTCCACGCAGCTTATGTATCAGCAGTGCCGATACAGTTTGAGGTCAGCGGCGTCGCAGGTTCTACCAGGGTGTAGCACTGTGTGCTGCTAACTGCCTTAGGGTCACCAGCTCCTGATTTTTCCTCAGGGGTGACTCCCGAAGCCTTTCTTATGCTTAGATATAGCTGCAAGGTAAAAGAGGTTTGAATTCAGAGTTTTCCTTCTCCTAGGTGGGTAGCCAGCCATGGCTAACGAGCCCCTCCTGCCCGAAGCTTACTGGTTAAGGCGCCAGTTACTCGTCTTTGCCCCAAGTCATGTTAGTGAGAACAATTCCGCCGGACTCAATATCTGAGCCACACGTGAAGGCCAGGAGTTGGACTGGTTGTCAGAGGCTATTTGAGACGCATGCCATTAGGAAGCATTTTATAAGTAGTGGAGTGCTTACTACCATTACCACTTCCTTCAATGACAACCTTGCGAAACAATGTTGTCACTATCACTATACAAAATAACCCTTACTTCTCAACAGACAAAACTCGACTGCCTCTCAATACACTAATCTATTAACTTCTTTTATTTCATTCCTCACAGTATTGTCTTTTTTTAATTTTTTAATTATGACATTATTTCCACTATAAAACCTAGACCCAAAAAATAAAGAAAAACAATCAAATCCTAACATCTACGCGCTGAATTCATAATCCTAGCCTAATAATTTCCATCCTGTTAAGGTGTAATCTTGCCGGGCAGAATACTCATGGGCGAGTAGACATCTGTTCGGACAAGCAGCAAATTGCCAACCAGCAACATGACTTTGAGCCTCCGCCCCCGCAGCAGTTTATGATGCCTCCGTCTAACCTTCAGTCGAGTGGCTGCTGTGGTTTCCCACCCACGTTTCCCCCTGTGAACCAGGTACACTTTTACTTTCTGCTGTAGTCTGTCTCGTAATCTGTCTGTCTTATATGTCTTATAGTCTGTCACTCTGTCTTATATGTCTTTAAGTCTGTCACTATGTCTTAAATAGTCTTATATGTCTTTAAGTCTGTCTTATAGTCTGTCCTTTATGTCTTAAAGTCTTGTCATAAAGTCATGTCTTAAAGTCTTGTCATAAAGTCATGTCTTATAGTCTGTCCTATATGTCTTAAAGTCTTGTCTTGTTGTTTGTCTTATATGTCTTTAAGTCTGTCTTATAGTATGTCTTATATGTCTTAAAGTCTTGTCTTAAAGTCTTGTCTTAAAGTCTTGTCTTAAAGTCTTGTCTTAAAGTCTTGTCTTAAAGTCTTGTCTTAAAGTCTTGTCTTAAAGTCTTGTCTTAAAGTCTTGTCTTAAAGTCTTGTCTTAAAGTCTTGTCTTAAAGTCTTGTCTTAAAGTCTTGTCTTAAAGTCTTGTCTTAAAGTCTTGTCTTAAAGCCTGTTTTATAGTCTGTCTAATATGTCTTTAAGTCTTGTCTTTAAGTCTTGTCTTTAAGTCTTGTCTTTAAGTCTTGTCTTTAAGTCTTGTCTTTAAGTCATGTCTTATAGTCTGCCTTATATGTCTTAAAGTCTGTCTTACAGCCTTAACCTGAACAATAGTCAGCAAAAGTGTTGCATTGTTTTCTTTTGTTAGAATTTACAATTATCAACTATAGCAGCGATTCACAAACTACGGCCCGAAGGCCACATCTGGCCCCATGATGTTCTTTTATCTGACAACTCGCAACTTCTGTCTGCAGTGCAATAATGAAGCCTCATCACAGGTCCGTACTACGTGGCAACGAGCTATTGGTCTCCTGCAGGTTGCGACGTAGCAGGTCAGTGTTCAAGCCTACTATGAGGATCGGACTCGGCTGGATGGTCGTCAAATCATAGCTTGGTCACTGCTTAACGTAGACTCCAAGTAGGAGGTCTAAGTCCTCGTTGGAGCGTATCAAATAAAGTAGTGTGGCCATTTGAATTCGCTGAGATTTACATTGATCTTAAGATATTGATCGGTCACCACGTTGAAACGAAGCATAATATTAATTAGTTTTTGAGCATCTGTTATTCGGTGTTAATGGTACAAGTTGATTGTACACTGTTAATTACACATTATTACGTCTAGCTTTACGGTCCTGCCAGTCAGCAAGCAGGAATGCCCATGATGGGCTACAGTCAAGGGGAAGGCCATCCACAGCAGCTACATCAACAGCCGTACGCCACGAATCAGCAGGCGGTCTTGCAGCAGCAGCAACAGGCTGTTGACTACATGCGTGGATCCTCGTGTACCAACCCTGCCTGTGTGGATGCCATTGACGGTAAGATTTGAAGATCTCTTTGAATAAAGATCCATACTATTATTGTAGTAATTATTTGCCTTTACTTTTCCGCAGGGCCAGATTTAAGGGAAGGCAAAAGGGACGGTAAAGTACTTGGCGTCCAAACCGAGGTCCCAGGTTCGAATCCTTGTGAAGACCGGGAATTTTAATCTCGGGATCTTTGGGCGCCTCTGAGTCCACAACTTTAATGGGTACCTGGCATTAGTTGGGGCAAGTAACGGCGTTGGTCGTTGTGCTGGCCACATGACACCCTCCTTAACCGTGGGCCACAGAAATAGATTACCTTTACATCATCTGCCCTATGGATGTAAGGTCTGAAAGGGGAACTTTACTTTTTTTGGTGGGGTTACAGCCCCGGAGACTTCACAAAAGAAATAATAATTTATAAGAATTTGACGGGTCAGAAATGTCTAAGTTTTGTGATTTTTTTTTGGGATTTTTTTTTACATTTTTTTATTCTCATGGCCATAATTATCGTGATTTAGAAGTGTACGCTTGTAGCATGCTCGGAATAAGTAAATACAGCTCCAGTGCGTCTGCCAAGAGCCTTACCCTCTACAAACTAAAAAAATATACACTTTTTAAAACTAAAATATGCATATTAAATATTTTTTAAAGGAAATTGGAATTAAATTTACAATATATCTATTTCATTCTTCTAAAATATTGCATGCCTTTAGATATAAGTATTTTCATTCATAAGCGGATCTTTATTAAAGCTTTCAAAACATTGTTGGGGCCTCCCACAAAACTCCAGCCAGGGGCCGCTACATATTTAAATCGAGCCCTGCTTGACTATGTTGTAAACAGGGATTTGTTTTTGTGACGTTACACACCGGTACGGCGTACCGGCACCTTTTTGAATGTGGGGAAAAAATTATTACCTTTCTTGTATTTTAGCGTATATCATCAATTTATTCGAAGTTAAACGTTAGGTAATCAATCACCGAGTACCGGCACCTATTCACTGAGTACCGGCACCTATTCACCGAGTACCGGCACCTATTCACGGAGCACCGGCACCTATTCACTGAGTACCGGCACATATTCGCGGAGTACCGGCACCTATTTTTGTTTTTACAAAAAAAAAACAACCCCTGGTTGTACGGAACCACCGTAGTCTGTAATCCTTTAGTTCTTATCTGTGAAGCATTCACAGCAATTTGTTTCCTTTTGTCTTATAGATGGAATGAATCTAACAGGCAACAAACGAGCGGTGAGTTCTTTGTGTTTGATAATAATAGTAAACATAATAATAATAATAATAATACCGCCGTACCACTGTCTCATAATTTAAGAAAAACTGAGAAAAGCAAAGAAAATATGGGAACCTAGGCTTGGAGATTAAGCGTCTATGGAAATTGTCCAAAATAACAATATATCCCATTGTTATATCAACCGAGGGGACAATAACAACTGACCTCACAGTCACCTTCAAGGCCCTTAACATTCCTAGGAACATCTTCGTTGCCTGTCAGAGGGCTTTACTGCTGCAGACCTGCCACATCACCAGAAAATTCCTCAGTGGAAACTGTTAAAGGGACTACGATGAATTTTGTTTCTCTTTAGCGAAACTCGACCCTGGCAGCGCCAGAGAATGACTACTCGTTCATTTCTAACATAATAATAATAATTATTATAATAATAATAATGATAAAAAAACGCTACCATTATTGACATCGCCGTACCACTGTCTCATATTTTAAGATTAACTGAAATGGAAAAGCAAAGAAAATATGGGAACCTTGGCTCGGAGATTAACTCTTTCTCTCCGTAATTATTTACCACATTCTAGTGGAATCAACGTTGGTATCGCCAGTTAGGAGAGAAAGAGTTAAGCGATTATGAAAGTTATCTAAAATAACAATATACCCTTTTGTCATATCAACCGAGGGGATAATGACAACTGACCTCACAGATACCTTCAAGGCTATTAACATCCCTAAGAAGATTCTCGTGGCCTGTCAGAGGGTGGTACTGCTGCAGACCTGCCACATCACTAGAAAATTCCCCCAGGAGACGCTGATAAAGGGACTACAATTAATTTTGTTTCTTTTTAAAGAAATTCAACCCTGACAGTGCCAGAGAATGAATACTCGTTCTTTTCTAACATAATAATAATAACAGAAAGAAAGAGAGAGAGAGAGAGAATGACAGCGAGAATAGTTTAAAGGTTTAGTGTATATCTTTATAAGTAAGATATTGTCATTGATCAAAGGTGCATACATTGATGGAATGTCTGTTTATCAGGTGTGCTCCAGTAACAAGACGTTTAGGTTTACAGATAGAGCCACCAGAGCGATACTGGCCAGTAAGTATGTGTTCCTTAGTTGTTGTTTTTTTATCTATTTAAGTTCTAATCCATATAACGGAATAGAGACACTATCTGCTGGATTGTTTTTTTTTAAACGACTCACTGTGATGTTGAATAGAGATCTCCATGAGCTCGCTTCGTCTATGTTAATTATGGCATAATATCTTTTATTCTTATCTTAAAAGGGGCACCTTTACTTTAATACTATATATTTAAGCAAAGCACTCCATTGATACAATAGTACTGAAAAATTTTTAATTATCAAAGTTGCTTTAACCAGCTTGTATTGTTGTCTAGTTTGTCCAATAGATATTCGTTTCTAGCGCTACTGATGTTTCAATGAGTCTCACTGTGTCTTGACTCTGTCTCTAGACATGGAGCCCCCTGAGAAACGAGATGTAAGACTCCGAACAATGTACGGCTCCTATGGCTCCTTCCTCTTGGCTCGTGTGACTCCGCGCAGGTGCCTACAGGGACCCAAGTCAAACATCAATACCCAAGGTACTGTTGTTGATACCGGAGGGGTGAGACTGTAGACGTATGATTGAAATGAGGGAATAAATGGATGCTTTGGCGTTTATTTTGCGGTAAAAGTCAGTTGATGGGTCTTACTGCTTTTGAAACCACATTGATTTCTTACACTCTTTTTAAAGCTCTGATGATTATGCCTAAAGCTGAAGCGTCTTCCTAATAAAAATCAACATAGAACTAGTTCAATAGCTCAAGCATCTGGTGATGTATAAATACAGATCTTTATCTTGTACATAGTTTCTGGATGTTTGTTTGTAAAATGTTTTACATAATTCGGATGTTCCTTCAGAGTTGAAGATAATTTACTTCCTAGTCCAAACCTCCCGCAGGACGACGGGGGATGAGAGCGGGCAGGGTTTGAACCCTCGACCGTCGATAAATCCGAACGACAGTCCAGCGCGCAAACCGCACGACCAGGCAGCCAATAGCTGTTTCAATACAGCTCTAGTGCTTTTGCAGTTTCTGGCGTTTATACATGTATCAATACAGATCGGTTTATTTACGCGGTTTCTAGGGCTGGGTCAACACAGAACTAGTTTTAATAACATAAGCATCTGGTAATGGGTCAACAGAGAACTAGGTTTAATAAGCATCTGGTGATGGGTCAACACAGAACTAAGTAATAAGCATCTGGTGATGGGTCAACACAGAACTAGGTTTAATAACATAAGCATCTGGTGATATGTCAACACAGAACCAGTTTTAATAACATAAGCATCTGGTGATTGGTCAACACAAAACTAGTTTTAATAACATCTGGTGATATGTCAACACAGAACTAGGTTTAATAACATAAGCATCTGGTGATATGTCAACACAGAACTAGGTTTAATAAGGCATCTGGTGATAGGTCAACACAGAACTAGGTTTAATAACATAAGCATCTGGTGATATGTCAACGAGAACTAGGTTTAATAACATAGGCATCTGGTGATGGGCACTGGCAGATCCGGGGGGGGGGGGGGGGCGGTAGGGGCAATCGCCCCCCCCCCCCCACTCGGCCGATCCCCCCCCCCCCCTTGAAGGGGGGCCGGACGAATTTTAGATTAGAATTCACACAATTTGTATACGAATTTATTACTTTTGTTAATAGTATAACTAATTATTTATATTTTTAACATATTTTTAGATTGTTTCGCCCCCCCCCTCTAGTATGTTGGCCGATTTGGTGGGGTCGGGAGGGGGCGATGGCATCAATCCGCCTCCCCACAATAAACTTTTGAGTGGGGGGGGGGGCGGTCCAATTTATTTGTAGAAATCACAGCTTGCTAACATAATCAATTAAACATCTATATGATTAAAACTTGTTATTGATATTTTAACCGATCTTTATATTATGTCTTTCCCCTGTTGACCGATTGGGGGAGGGGGGGGGCGAATACCTCTTTTGCCCTTCCCACCTAAACCCTTTGAGTGGGGGGGGCGGTCCTATTTTTATGGACAAATCATAGTTTGTGAACAAAATTAGTTGAGTTAATATATACATTTTATATTATGTCGCTCCCCTTTTGGTATCTTAGCCGATTCGGTGGGTTAGGGGGGTATGCGATTGCCTGTACTGCCCTCCCCACTCTAGCCCTCTTAGTGGGGGGGGCGGTCCTATTTTTATGGAGAAATCATAGTTTGTGAACACAATTAGTTGAATATCTATATAATATAAACTACGTATTGATATGTGAATCCATTGTATATTATGTCGCACCACACTCTTATCTCAAATTTTATTATTATTAAATATAAAATGAAAAAGGGTTGTACCAGGTGGGAGGAGCGATACATGCAATCGCCTTTCCCCTCCCCCCCCCCCCAAATCGGACAAACCAATACTTTTTCTTTTTGAATTATAGTTAAGAAATTACAAAATAAAAAAAATCTGTCACTGATATAATATATATATATATATGATATAAATTAAATTCCTATATCGAGTTGCCCCACCCCTATTCTTTAATGCTAAATGCAATCATTAGCAGAAATTATAAAAAGGAGCGAGGATTAATCGTTTTCACTCTATCGCCCCTCCCCTTTCCAGACAGAGTTTATGTAATTTTACATGAATTTATCATAATCATTTTAAGAAAGACTTTGCTTTGGAAAAGTTAGAATTCAAACGAAATTTTTCAGTACAAGAGTCACGATTGAGATGAGTTCTAAACCAAAATAATAGTTTCCTAGTCGTCTTTTTCAACCTTTACTCAATCTGATATCTTCTAGTTACATAAATTTGGGACTCTAACTCACAATTTACGCTTGAACTTTATTGAATATTATTTATCGAATAATTTTTTTCTTCGGCGACGATCCTCAAAGCTTTAATCTAAATATGTGGGGTATCTAATCTTTTAAAGGAACAAATCGGTTTTATCTGCAATGTATCAAGGGCGTATACTTTCATATTAGAATAGTTTACAACACTATTCAAAAGGTCCTTTTTTAATAGGGAACTTTAGGTCAGGAGAATGCGTTTCTTCAGTGAAGAATGCAAGAAAACACTTTTGGCGTCGGGGCTTCGCCCCGAACTCGATTGATTACTAATGAGCTGTAGATGTCAGGAGAATACTTTTCTTCAGTGAAATGTTTTGTAAAATGTTTTACATAATTCGGATGTTCCTTCAGAGTTGAAGATAGTTTACTTCCTAGTCCAAACCTCCCGCAAGAATGAAGAAAACTCTTTTGGCGTCGGGGCTTCGCCCCGAACTCCACTGATAAATAATGAGCTGTAGATGTCAGGAGAATGCGTTTCTGCAGTGAAGATTGCAATAAAATGCTTTTGGAGTCGGGATTCGCCCCGAACTCCATTGATTAATAATGAGCTGTAAATGTCAGGAGAATACTTTTCTTCAGTGAAGAATGCAAGAAAATACTTTTGGAGTCGGGATTCGCCCCGAACTCCATTGATTAATAATGTGCTGTAGATGTCAGGAGAATACTTTTCTTCAGTGAAGAATGCAAGAAAACTGTTTTGGCGTCGGGGCTTCGCCCCGAACTCCACTGATAAATAATGAGCTGTAGATGTCAGGAGAATGCGTTTCTGCAGTGAAGATTGCAAGAAAATGCTTTTGGAGTCGGGATTCGCCCCGAACTCCATTGATTAATAATGTGCTGTAGATGTCAGGAGAATACTTTTCTTCATTGAAGAATGCAAGAAAACGATTTTGCAGCGGGGCTTCGCCCCGAACTTCACTGGAAAAGCATACAGCGTTCCCCCAGACCCCCCAAGCTTGCAAGAGAAAGGCCTCAACATGACTGTTTTTTTTTTGGCCGAAGGTTGAGAATCACTGCTTTTTTTGAATTCTTATATATATATATATATATATATATATATATATATATGCTGTACGCACGTTTATGTATAAGGTTAGGGTTTACTTGGCGCTAGGAAAGGGTTTGAAAAAAAAATCGCTCCCTCCCACTCCAAAGTTCTGGATCCGCTAGTGGTGATGGGTCAACACAAAACTAGTTTTATTAACACAAGCATCTGGTGATAGGTCAATGCAATATCAGTCTAATATCATATACATATGTTATGAAAATTATATGCTGTATCGGTTGCGTTCTTATGTTTACATGTGCTTGTAATTCGTCTGTAAGAATGTGCTCATGAAATGTGTGTTGTGTAGCCATTCAGTGTATTAAAGCCATTCTAAGCGGACATGGCTTTCGACTCTGTTATCATTATGTTCATAACATCAGTCTAATATCATATACATCCGATGATAGTTAAATATATAATTGATTGATTTATAAGAACGTTCTTTGTAAGTTATATTTTGTAGTAGCATATGCTGCGTTAGCTAACTTTTAGTCGGCATATACTCACTAGTTTTCACTCTTTCTCTCCTGATTGACGATACCAGCGTTGATTTGAACTCATTAAATTAAATCCATGTTTGATTTTTATAAACTTTACTTTGGTCTTATTTAAATAGAGCAAGCTATACTTAACTCTATACCAACTAAAACAATTTCTGATAACAAATGAAAAGGTGTTTTAGAGGTTAATTACAAAAGAGTAGTGAAATACTACTCAGCAATAGGAAGAATTCGGTTGAAATGTGGAAGATAATGACGGAGAGAAAGAGTTAAAAGTACATTCTCAATTTGAGACGTCACGCAAATAAGCAAGTTACATTTCTATTATTTCCCTTGTTTAAATAAATAAATAAGTGCTCTCCCTTTGCTTTCAGGCAATGGTTTTAGATGGTGCTACCCTCAAACGGAAAACAACTTGTGCTACGTCATTGAACGAAATCCAAGGTGCTAGCGACCAGGGTTGTGTTGAACCGAGACCAACTGTTCTAGAAGGCCTGAACACTGACCTGCAACGTCACAGCCTGTGGGAAGTTTTGACCAATAGCTCGTTGCCACAATGTACAAACCTGCTATTGGTCTAAACTGCCCACAAACTGTGACGTTGCAGGTCAGTGTTCACGCCTGAACTTGTATGTGACATTGGAGCCGAGAAGATAAATCAGGATCTTTTGGGACGCTGACCCCTTCGCCGTGACACTTCCCATGGAGGATAACTTTAATTGTATTGCTGCCAAGAAATTTCTTCGACAACTACTAAATCAAATGAAATATTGCGACTTTAAATGCAAATTAGCGTTGGCAATTATGAACTTTTTATGTTCAGAAAATAATTTGTATGGGTCTTATAAAATTTGAAACATGTGAATCAACTATTTACCTCATCATGGCCCAGTTCTTTACCCCGTTTCCGATTAGTTATCATCATACCTTTAAGACATCAGACACAATATATGTAGGCCTAAATCCCAACATAACGTCTCTGTACCGTCACGTCTGCAAACTATAGAGACTGGTTGGTTGTAATAAAGATGATCAATTGTCTTCTGATTTGTTTAACCATTGTTTGATTTGTGTGTGTGTGTGTGCATGTGTGTGCTCGCGCGTGCTCTCTTGCTTTTAATTTTATCCAAACTTTCACTTTTGTCTTTATCAATTTTGATTTTTTTCCTTGTAAACGAATTTTTAAACAAGATTACAAAGACAGTTTGTGTGGAAACACAAACTCAAAATCGGCCCCGAAGTGGTCCATCCAGGCAGGTTTCAATATTTTCAGAAAGAATATCAAAATAAAATTCATTCAAAGGCAAATGACAGAGAAGAATGGAGTAAGAAGGTTGACCGATCGTATGTGGTGCCCCAACGGTCCAGCAAACCAAGGGATAGGTGACAGTGAAGGTGAGATGTCAACTTGGCCTAACTAATGTCGTCTAATGATTATCTAATTGATCTTTTTGGTTTGGAAAGGGTCGATCTCTTATTCAAAGCCTCAAGGAGAAAAAAAAATTCATTCTTTTTTGCACCCTATGCGCGCATGGTGGTGGCGTCATGAAAAACTACTTAATTGTTGTTTTAAATTATGTTCCACTTATGTACACATTATATAGATTTTTTCCCCTTAAAAAAAATCATTTTAATGTAGTTTTTAATATGACAAAACTTACTTAACTTAGCAATATATTTGTAACAATAAAAAAATAACATTTTTTTGAAAAAATTTTTTTAACCGTTTTGATTACTAAATAGCTTCCCGTGTTTGTTACTATTAATAGTGAATAGTTGTAAAAATGGTGTATTTTTATGAAGAAAACTACTTGCATAGTTGATTTTAAAAATTAAAATTTTCGCTTTCAGAAAAAGTAGCCGTTGCACCAGAACTTTGAAAGGTCTAAAATATCATGATGTCGGATTTTCAATATCTTTTCCAGTTTACGAGATCTAAACTGGTCGGTCGGACGGACAGACAGACCATAAAAAAAACAACTATTACCGTCTCCCTTTCGGGGGCCGCTAAAAATCATCGAATTATCTTAAAATCTAATCGACAAACTCTAACGTGATTTTAGCGAAGCGATTAGATCGTAAAACTAAAGGCAAAATTTACTATTTAAAATCAAAGTCAAACTTCAAAATCAAATAAAAGAAACAAAAATTATAACCTGCAAAAATGTTGGGGGAAAAAAAAGGAATACATCTTTGATTTTTTTAATTGGATTCTTTTCATATTGTTTTGATGAATATATCAGATAGATCAATATAGATTGAACGAAATGTTTTGCCTTGTTGATCTATTTATTTTTGTACAATCATGTAAACGGAAGCGAGGAACTACTCACCCTAAAGCTGGGAACATCAGACCTCTTATAGTGAGTTATTAGCCGGAAACACTTTAACTAAATATTTCTTGATAGCAGGGCTGCAAAAATATGACCAGGCGACAAATCATATCAGTTTGAGGATCGCAGCATTCGTAGGCTACTTTGGCATTCAGCTATTTTGTAGGGGACATAATAACGCCAACCATGAATACCTTTGGATCGAACTTTTTATTTGATAAATTATCTTGGCAAAACAAGAGATATTAAATATGTAAAATAATGTATAGATGGAAAGGTCATAAGGTCACGATGATAAGAGAATCTATGCTGCTTTCTTCTCTAGCCTAACTACTTGACAATCTAGAATAGTGTCACGTGATTTATATTTATAAGTGTATCAAGTTAACCCTAATGTATACAATTACAGAGAAATATACCCAGACAGCTAACACATTTTTAGCTTGGGTTTAAGAAAAATGATGCTTGAGGGATAATTTTAATTAACCCACAAGACTTGTGACATGGTATGCATTGATCCGAGTTTTTATCTTCGTGAGACTTCCGTAGGCCCAGAATCTTCTGGACTTTCTTGGAATCCAAACTTGATGCACCTAGATGGAAATAAAATAATATTTAATCAAAATAACACCATGTGTCACTGTCAATGTAGTGATTTGTTAATGCATTGCTTTCTCTCTCACCAGTTGTTTATATATATATATATATATATGTGTGTGTGTGTGTGTGTGTGTGTATATATTTCGTAGTCATACCAATCCATGTTTTGCATCATATGTATGTTTGTATGTATGTAAATAGCATTTTTTATTCCTAGTTGAGATAGCATGAAATATTAGTTTATCTTTTCTTTAATTTTCCCACCACCTTGCACCATCTGTTTAATTTCTTTATTAATTAATGCTACGGCCTTTGTAAGTGATCTCCATCTGTCTCGTTCTGAAGCCGCCTTTGCTCTCTTCTGTGTGAGTCAAAGCAAGTTGGCGCCTGAGCTGGTCTTAAAGCCTTTCCGTGGGACATATCTGCTACGTCGACCACCAAAGAAAAACAAACAACCTGTATTCGGCATGCATTCTCGTCCTCCATACGGAATTGTGCCCAGCCCAGCGTAATTTGAAACATATTTGAGACACCCCTCCCAAAAAAAAAAATATCCACTGCCGAGGACAGACGTAGTAAGAAGAGAACCTAAATCGATCACCGGCGGACGATAGTTATGTCTCCTCTCCGCTGGATGTGGCAAAATATGTAGGTCGCAGCTGGGGCTGCTTAGCCACGTGAAATACTGCTCAACTCATAAATCATTATGTGGCAGAGAACTAGACAAAAGCACATAGCTCAAGATATCAAAAAGCAAAAGTGAAGCTGGATAGAACACACCCTGCTAAAACCAGCTACCAATGTTTCAAGGCAGGCACATGATTGGAATCCGCGAGGAAAGTGGGCAGATCCAAGCAAACCCGGAAGAGGTCAGTCATCAGTGAAGCTGACGATACTTGAATGACATGGGAGTAGATGAAAAAAGCTGCTCAGAACCGAGTTCGGTTGAGAGGTGTGGGGGCGGCCCTATGCTCCCCTGGGAGTGCACTGGATTAATTTAATTAAGTTATTACTATTCGGATTCGAAGAAAAGCCGGGCCTTATAAATATTTGTGTTGATTTGTTCTTTTATCAACACTTAGAAGCTAAATATGCCAAGCGAGCCAACTCCACTTCAACCGTTGAGAAGATCTAGCAGTACCAGTCTAGTACAGCACCCACCGTCTGTAGAGCGGATCATTCCTCCAGCCGGGGTGCAGCAAGTTGACTACGTACTTGTCAAATTTCGAATGAGATTGAAACGGCACATAGAGAGATTCCTGTGAATAAGATAAAGGGAAATAATTAATTACCAGTAATTAATTAACTAATTGGTTCCTTTTTTAAATTGATTCATGTCTTGTCTAGGCGAATGAATAATTGTATGAAGTTTCAGCTTGATCCGAGAATGGGTGTGAGAGAAATAAGGTGTACAAACTTTTTACCAGACAGACAGACATAGTAAAGTGATAGAAGCTTTGTAAAAATAATAATTAGTTACTTTCTATCTTAATGTATTTGCTAAAGTATTTTCAAAAATTAGATTTAAATCTATACAGAAAGAAATATGTCACTTTGTGACAACTGACCAGTTATAAATCTTGTTGTTTTTTAATTAGCGTAACAAGTTATTAAAGTATAAAAACAACAACTTGTATTTAACTCCCGCCAATGTGTTTCATAATTTATTTTTGGCAATATCATATGTTTTAGATGGCGGATTTACATATTGGCTTAAAAAAGCAATCACCAAAGCAATTCTTGATGCCACTCGTGACGAAGTTATTAGACTTAGAAAACTAAGATGCTTCATAACAAAAGTTCATTAAGGTTGTGCTACAAAACTAGGATTGCCGAAGAGATAAATCAAATAAAAACAATATTAAAATTATTAATTCAAACTGGAAGAAATGAACGAAATTAAAATGTGATACTTACATTGAGACCGAAAGGAATTTTGGAAGCCATATGTAGGTCTGCAGATGACCGAAATGGTTGGAGTGATGCAGTCATGCTTGTCTGACAGTATATAAAATTTATTTCATTTTTTTTTCCTTGCTTAAAAATATTTTTTAAAGAGTTAAGCATCTTTTTCAGAGTATGCGATCTATAGAGCAGATGATGTAAAGATCTGTTTCTATACGGGGTTGACATTTAACAAGGGTGCCATGTGGCCAGCACAACGACGTTGAACGATCAACCTTTTTATATTACTTTCCCCAACTAATGTCAGGCATCCATTAAAGTTGGATGGACTCATGGGCGTCCTGAAAATTCAAACACCCAGTCTTAACTGACATTCGGATTCGAACCCACGATCCGTCAGTTCGGAAGCCAAGCGTTTACCACTCGGCCAGATCTGCTTGTTTTTATTGTTTCTTTTGGTTTTATGATTGCTTGGGTAATGCTGGTGACCGCGATTACTAGAATAGGCCTATATGTCAACATTATAAAGAATGTTCAAAATATGTCTCAATATTGTTACTGTCAAATGACTGCTGTTTCTCTAATGTCTCTGTCAAGTTTCACTGCTGATTTTTTTAATGTCTCTGTCGAATTTTACTGTTCACTCTTTAATGTCTCTTCAAATGTCACTGCGGATTCTTTAATGTCTTTTCAAATTTCACTGCTCATTCTTCTATGTCTCTGTCAAATGTCCCTGCTGATTCGCTTAAGTCTATACCAAATGTCACTGCTGTGTCACTATCGTCACTGTCAAATGTTTATCACGTGACACTGCCTCTGTCAGTGAAACCCTAGATCTGTCAGTCCTTATAAGTGTACATAGGCTTCCGTGTCCTAATACAATTAAGCCTCAACCCGTAATAATAATTCTTTCGGTGGTTGGTTATAAAGTTTATATAAATCTCTACTTTGGGAAGGCATTCTCGCGTATGATACCTTCACATACTTCAGGACGGCTTTGGGGAAAAGCAGACGGGGGGGGGGGGGGGGGTTACTGCCCCAGCAACCCAGGGCCAACAAAGCCGGCTGTTGAAGGTAGCCCTCCTAAGTATAGTGATTTACACCTGGAACTAGATTTCAGGGAGATCCTCGATGTTTCGTCGTAAACAAATCTCGCAAAGTCCCATTCGTTAACGAGAAAATTTGTTTTTTTTTAATAAATTGTATTTGACCTGTAACAAATTACTATAATCTTTGTTAAAATATTTTTTTGGGCAATAAATTTTGAAAAGGACTTACAGGAAAAAAAAAAATCAAGTTTGCACAAGTCTACTCACCGTCTCATAACCTTTGACCTGGTTAATCATTTTCATATCCAACTTGTCTTCCGTTTTGATTTTAGGTAATACCTTATCTGTCAGCATAATTATAGAATTATAACAAATAACAAGCTAAATATTTTAATTAAAAAAAAAACATAGCTTATCTAAGAGAAAGAACTCCGCACTTACAACTATATCTCTCAATAATGTAGGGTATTTCCCTTATTCTAACACAATAATTAATTATTAATTTTTTTTTATAATAATTGTTAATTTTATTAATTAATTTATGTTTTGTTATGTATAATAAATAATTGTTTAACGTTTCAGCTTGATCCTATAATGTGTGTAGGAGAAATAAAGTGTTCAATTATCTAAGGGGACAAACCCTACATATTTAGCCGTATCTGTGAAAACTGAAAGATTAATTTCCCTTTTGGATATCAAACAAAATAATTTATTACCAATAATTAATTGACAAAATGTTTTTTTTAACTGATTGGTGTCTTTTCTATGCCAATGAATATTTGTGTACCAACATTTTACCAGATAGACAGAGTGAGTTGATATAAGCTTAGTAAAAAGACTTATAGCAATTACAGATTGTCGTAAAACTAGTGCTGTCTGAGAAAGCTAAACTAATACCCGTATGTGTTTTTTTTAAAGGAATTCCATGTTTATGAAAAAAATTGTACACATATTTTCTTATTCAAATATTGAGATGTTACAAAAGGATTCTAGACATCATATACAAAGATTTTATTGCAAACGCGGAAAGGCGATTAGGCCTCGTGCTGACCTTCTAACCACTGGAAAAAAACAATACACTTTTGGGATATTTAAGTTTAAACAGTGCCTTTCCACTATCTGTTTCATAGGCTTGATAATTAACTGCTTTAACTGAAACAATTTGCGGTTCTATTTAAAAGCGATATAAAAACTCAGAAAGTATTTTTACTACAACTTATGTTCAGCGCAATTAAATACTTTAATTGTTTCACCGCTGTTAAATAGCTTAATTGTTTCAACGCTATTAAGATATTTGTATGTTGCACCGCTATTAAATAGTTTAAATGTTATTATAACCTAGATGTACAACAATTTGCTTGTGAAGTTATGTGTAGAGCTGCTTCCCATGTATATTGTATACTAAATGTTGATATAATGATGAAAGTAGTAGAAATAGTTGTTAATGTATAAAAACAACATTTATAACAGGGGCCTCGCAAGCACCCATTAAATTGGGCCTCGCATTTCGTCTGGCCAGCCCTGGCAACTGACACTGTTCGGACACCATGATAAATAGATTACATAAAACCTACAGTTCATCGTGTGTGACAGCCACTGACAGGCAGTGGCAGAGAATGCGTGAAGCTCTTGTCGGCGGCTGCACCTCAATTATACCAATTTTAGTCCCTCGGGAAGACGAAAGCGATTATATTCATTGACGATAGAAAAAGCAAGACAGCCCCCGTTCATCAACATTACACTTTGCATCGAGTTTAAAAAGAAATGGGGGGGGGGGGGGGGGAATGGTGGCTCCCTTTGACGGCCACAAAAGGAAAACTCACATGACATTCTGTAGATGTCCATCTCCTTGGCTGTTCTCCCCACAGAGCAAGGTCCTGCGGAAGTGTATCGGTAAGGGTAGCGATCTGGAAGTTTTGGAATGGGCAGTTCATCTTTGCGTAAGAATACGGCTTTCTTCTGCGGCACTGTGTCCTGGTATATATATGAAGACAATCTATCAAGCTAGTTTTAACGTTAGGACTAAACATGGCTCTAGGACTTATGCAGTTCAACAACATCCTCACACACACAAAGATGTAGCCTATTTACATTCCGCACACACACACACAAAGATGCAGTCTATTTACATTACACCAACACACAAAGATGCAGCCTATTTACATTCCACATACACATACAAAGATTCAGCCTATTTACATTCCGCAAACACACAGACACAAATATTTATCCTAATTATATTCCACACACACAAAGATGTAGTTTATTTACGTTACACACACACAGTAAAGATGTAGCCTATTTACACTCCACATACACACAGCGTTGTAGCCTATTTACACTCCACATACACACAGAGATGTAGCCTATTTACACTCCATATACACACAAAGATACAGCCTATTTACACTCCACATACACACAGAGATGTAGCCTATTTACACTCCACATACACACAGAGATGTAGCCTATTTACACTCCATATACACACAAAGATACAGCCTATTTACACTCCACATACACACAGAGATGTAGCCTATTTACACTCCACATACACACAGAGATGTAGCCTATTTACACTCCACATACACACAGAGATGTAGCCCATTTACACTCCATATACACACAAAGATACAGCCTATTTACACTCCACATACACACAGAGATGTAGCCTATTTACACTCCATATACACACAAAGATACAGCCTATTTACACTCCACATACACACAGAGATGTAGCCTATTTACACTCCAAATACACACAGAGATGTAGCCTATTTACACTCCACATACACACAGAGATGTAGCCTATTTACATTCCATACACATGCGCGCACACAGATTTAGCCTCTTTACATTTCACACACACGCACATACACAAAGATGTAGCCTATTTACATTCCACAAACACACGCACAAAGATATAGCTTATTTACATTCCACCAATTGAAGTCTGTGTAAGGATTCTTCTTAAAATCTTCTTTACACAACATCAGTTCCCCCAGGCTGTGTTTCTGTCCAGTGGTCATTGTTTCATACAACTAAGTTGTCTTCGCACATTGACAAATTTTTTTTTTTACTTCAAAGCCAAAATCACAAGCCGGGATGAAGCTGCTGAAACGAAAAATTAATCAGTTTATTTTTTTTTCTTGGATATCAAATTGTATTTCTTGCATTGAGTGTTTGCTTGTGTGTCGCCTCTCTGATTGCCATTTGATATTTATAACTTGGTCGCTCTGTGTCTTTGTATGTGTGTTACTCTGTAAATAAGTCCTTTGTCAAAAGCAATGCTGGATTTTACGATAGGCAACACGCTATAGCATTGGGTCCCCCACATCAAACATTGTTTTGAACAAAGGAATATATTGGCTTATGGTGATTAAAAGGGATCCCATATCTTATCAATACAGAAGTTACTTCAAAAAAGAAGATGATTACGTCCTTCGCGTCATACATCTAGACATGCATGTTAACCAATGGCTGGCTCAGATAACTTAGGGTCTCATCAAGTCTACGTCCGGTCCTGGTCATGAGTTGACCACGTGACATTGCCGGTCGACTAGTATACAATAAAACAGAAACCTTAATGAGTTTGAAACTTTTTGGTATAACTTATAGATTACAGATTTTTCTTTAAAAAAAAAAAAAAGATAGTTACGTCCTTCGCATTTCATGTGTCAATCAAGTCATACATGTTGATCTGTGACTTAAAATATGCTAAGGCATTGGTTTTCCTGGCTGACTCAGGCAACCCATTCCATTAAAAGATTAGAGAATGCAGAACGGTTAGAGAGGCACTTTCTTAATGTGAAACGCTCTTGTTTCGTCCTAGTACATTCTCAAACACGCGAATCGTATATGAATATATCATAACCCATTATTAAAAATATAAATACAAATCTCCTTTCATTAAATATCGGATGCGACAGAGCTATTATTATAATTATTATCAGAATTTTCGTCATTAATTTAATGACTTCATACTAAGCATAAATTTGCCATTAAACACAATAATATGAAAATATCGATTTAGATAAAGATTATTATTTTTTATTACATAATATATTAGTGTATAAAGTGTAGTATTTTCAGATCTATGTTATTAAAAATAAACAAAAACTTACTTTTTTTTATACAAATCGCAGAAAGTAGAACTCTATACCCCCATTGAGTTGTGAATAAGTTGGGAGCTTTACAATATCGCGGCTGTGTGTGTGTTAAATTTAATATCTATTAAGTATTGTTAAAGTTTTTTTTCTGCATTATATCAATGTTTTCTAACTTAACCTCTCTCATCCATCTTTTTCGTTGACTGTCAATGAAACCATCAAAAGACGGGAAAGGGAAGGAAAAAAAAATGGGAGTGCCATCAAACCAGCAAAATGATTAGGCCAAACACAGCCTCGAAGACATCAAAGCAGTGTTGAAGTCCATGTCGCTAGTGCATAGCAAAAAGTACAGTCTAACGTTTTGCAAATGTTAAAGATAATACGTACAGTGTATAGAGTACATTTTTTTATATTCTTGCTGATTTTCAAACAAAATTAATTAAAATATAAAAAAATAATAATAAAACACAAAAAGACTTGTTCGGGCATATGTGTCTTGCTGCTGTCACTTTTTTTTTTTAAAGTTGTCTGCATTAAAAAAAATTCTTTGGTCACGACCAGACCGGCCCATTTGGTGCCGGCCTACCGTGCATTTGCCCATATAGCCAGTCCGCCCTTGCAGTAGACCATGTGAGAAAAAGACGAAGGAGCTCCCATTATGACGATTAGACAGGGCTACGTTTTACAACGATTTTTGCCCTTTTGACGTTAACTTAGCACATATTTGTGAACCTGCTAGACATTTTTTAAATGTACATAATCTAACCATATCTTATGTAATGCAGACGGTTATTAAAAAAAAGAAGCTATCTAGTATAATCTAGACTTTCTAGGAAATTCTAGTATAGATTATAGATATGATGATTGAATGGACCTCATTCACCAATCGTAAACAAACAACATTTTGCCACAATACAAATTAAGCAATCCATAAGGGCTGTCACGTGAAACGTAATTTGTTTTATCAATATTATCACGTGGCTAAATGTTGTTTGTTTACGATTGGTGAATGAGGTCCATTGATTGATGCCTAGAGTGACTAGAGCTTTATTTTAAAAAAAAAGCTTTCTTTTTGTGAATCTGAGAATTTAAAAAAAAAATGCAGGCAACAAATACCCAGCTGTGACCTAGAATAGATCCTAGATCTAGTGCCATGCTTCTAGAACTACACATAGGCCTATAGTGTCATGCTTCTAGAACCCCACATAGGCCTATAGTGCCATGCTTCTAGAACCACACATAGGCCTATGGTGCCATGCTTCTAGAACCACACATAGGCCTATGGTGCCATGCTTCTAGAACCACACATAGGCCTATGGTGCCATGCTTCTAGAACCACACATAGGCCTATGGTGCCATGCTTCTAGAACCACACATAGGCCTATAGTGCCATGCTTCTAGAACCACACATAGGCCTATAGTGCCATGCTTCTAGAACCACACATAGGCCTATAATGCCATGCTTCTAGAACCACACATAGGCCTATAGTGCCATGCTTCTAGGACCACACATAGGCCTATGGTGCCATGCTTCTAGAACCACACATAGGCCTATGCTTACACACAAGCACAGTGACTTATGTTTTTTTAGATCTAGCATTTGCATTCTACCTGATATCCTTCCAAATAAAAAGGTTTCCTTAAAAAAAAAATTCTTGCTTGTTTATTCTTTCTGAAAAAATGTATTAGAGGGTTTTTTTTTTCTAATTTCCGAACTATTTATAGCGAAACCTATTTATAGTTATTACATAAAGCGCGTTCTAACTTCGACCACTTCTTTTATTAATCCACGCCTTAGATGCCAATCTTTCATGATCTTCACAAAGAATTACGTTGATCCTGTCATTGGTTCATTTAGGAGCTATCAATCTTCTCCTATTATGCAGATTGAGCCCAACCTTTTTTGTGTGTGTTGTTTGTTTTCTTTATTTGCTTGTAGCTGATGAAGTAATACTACTGTAATACCGACATACTATTAATCCTATCTAGGTCCTGCTATACAGGCATGATGATTATTGGTGAAGGTACCATGTCGGCAGAGGCCGGTGTGGACAGTATAGAACTAATAATTACTATTCAACAGCTGCGCTGGGTGGGACACTTATCCCACATGGGAGACGAACGCATGCCAAAGGCGATCCTCTTTGGCGAGCCTAAAGAAAGACGGCGTAACAGAGCTACTCCCCTCGCCTGTAAACGCTATAAAGATCAACTCAGGCGCCATTTTGACTTACTGGCATAGAGAAAAGCTTTCACAAACGCCATTGGACACACATTTAAGTATCAAAGAAAAGCCATTGGACACACATTTAAGTATCAAAGAAAAGCCATTGGACACACATTTAAGTATCAAAGAAAAGCCATTGGACACACATTTGAGTATCAAAGAAAAGCCATTGGACACACATTTAGGCCTAAGTATCAAAGAAAAGCCATTGTTGAAGACAAGAGCAGAAAACTAATAGAAAACTTAAATAGACATCCAGTGGAAAATGGCTTTGTAAGCGTCACTTGTGGAAACATGTAGGTCGCAACTGGGTTTGCATAGTCATGTGAGACACTGCACTCATCCTAAATGTTTGGAATCGAAGACATTGCCATTATTATTATTTAATTGGTAAAAAGTGTTTATAAATATCGCGTGAAATACAGACTTAAGTTTAAAAAAGATGGTCACGACATACAGGTACGTGTTCCTAAGTCAATCTAGTCATGCATGTTAAATTCTGCCAAATCATTGGTATTTCTGGCTGACCCAAGCAACCCATTCCATGGGAAAGAAGGAGCATTTGCACAAAATGTGTCCTAGTATATGGAACGAGGAATGTGGCTTTATCTTTTGTGTCTTTCTAAGTATTTTAATATTCTTGTAGTAGAATGCTTATTTTCCAATAGTTTAAGGTTTAATGACAGTCACTAGATCAAGCAATATTTAGATTTCTAATACAAACTGGGATAAACAAACTGATAGAATGGGGTTATGTATACTTTAAAAAAAAAAATTTTTAGATGTAGTCTCTTTCTTAGTACCTCCTACCCATGCCATATAGGCCTACTCCCATCTTTAACAAATCAGATTTCTGTCCGTTTACAAGTTATTGACACTTAAGGGGATAGAGAGGCTTTCACCTCGCCGTTACACTTAAGATTATAACTTATTGGTTTTAGATATCAGCAAATCCTAAATCTAGCTCTAGCCAATTAAAATCTGTATCTAGATCTATAGCACAGACATATTTTTAAATATACTAGGAGGGGGAACAACTTTCCAAAACTGTTCGAATTCTTTGTTTAAACTTACTGATTTCCCTTGTTCAGGAAAACTACACATATACATGTCAGTGGTGGCCAATCTCCTAGCAACCGTCACTGTTTCGCTGTGTAGTAAAAGAAACGAACAAGCTGTGGAGGGCACCAACTTTTTGAGGTTTTGTGAGTCAAGAATTAGTTGTATTTCTCACTGAAGCGCGATTTATCTCAAATTCTATAAAAATGTCAGACATAGATTCAGAAGAAATGGACGAAGAGCAAATTTCATTGGGTGTAAGTTTTATACCAATTAATTTAATATATTTATTTTTGAAGATCGGTGATTAGTTTGCATATATGATATACAATATACATACACTTATACACTAGTAACACTATACTCACTATACAGATTGATCTCGATTCTAAGTATGTTTACTCATTTTAGAAATTTCTGATCGTTATCAGAAATTCCTTATGATGATCATGATTATTTTAGACTTCATCATTATTATAAAATTAATTACAAAATAACTAGAACAGAACTTTAACAGTTTATTAAAACTTTGATTGTAGTATAAATTTTATAATTCTAGATCTAGTTAGACTATTGTTAATTGTACTTTGGCTAAGATGAAAAGTGAAATGGATTGCCAATGGACTGGTCCTACTTTTGAAAAAGACCATATGTGTCAATATAATTTACTTACTAGCTCCATAAAACACTTTCAATATGACAATGGTCTCTCTTTTTATGTGAACCACTTTTCATATCAGAGAGGCTTAAATTAGTATCACTGTTTAAAGAAAAAAGATTTTAATAGACTGGCTAAAGGCTATAGCACATTTGTCTACCTTCAAAGGAGTGGAACAGATCTATTTGACAATAAAAATTCATGTTTTTTAAATAGTGACTTTTTACAACTTTTTTGTTTGGTTTTGAGATAGCTACTTGGTCATGTCTATGCATTTGAAAAATTAGAAATTTGTAAAACACAAAAAAAAATGCATATAAAAAAATATGTATATGTAAAAAAAAAAGTGAATTAAATTCATTTCTTTCAGTAACAAATTTTAACTATGTCATTGTTTGTGGCTTAAACAGTTACATTTACATTTCCTAGTATATGATGAGTAAACTGTGGGAATTTAAGCTGGTTTTAAACTTCAGATTGATACATTCAATGTTATGGCCAATAAATAAACAAAAGCATCACTTATTTTAATGGTTGGAATACTTTAATTCTTCCCAATTTATAAAGTTTTTTTCTTTTCTTTTTTCTTTTCAAAAGACTTATGAAGGCGGCAGAAATGAAAGAGAAGAAAGACATGGCCAGGGAAAAGCAACTCTTCGAAATGGAGACACATACGAAGGAATGTATGAAAATGGCAAAAGACATGGAAATGGAGTATACAGGTTCAGTAATTCTGTTCATGGCTCCTTTTAAAAAATATTTTCCAAACAAAGCAGTATATTGTTGATATGACATTTTATTTTACTTCTATTGTAATGGGTGCACATAGTATTGTGTTTGTGATTTCTAAAGTAATTCTTCCAAGGTAAATTAATTTTGGGAAATTTGGGATTATTTCTTATGAATTATAATCCAACTCTGATCCTTGTGACACTTTTCATTAACCGTTGGGCTCAGAAAAAGAAGAGTTCTATGTCATCTGATCTACACATCCATGTTTCTTTCTTTTGTGTAGTAATATAAAGCAGTAACAATAATTTTTTTTAAATCCTTGTTTGTTTATTTTTTTAAATAAATTATCAAAGTTACAGATTTTTGTAAGGATATAAATACTATTTATTAAATTATTTAATCTACAAAAATGAAACCACATTCAACAAGCTTTGGTCATTTTAAATTAAGCTAATTAATTGTGTGGTCAAATCTTATTTCCTATGAATACAAAGATCTCTGTGGAGTCTTTTCTTTTAAAAAAAATGATTAAACTTATTCATAATGCAGGAGAATATGTTGATTACGATTTTCCCATGTCTGATATACAAGCATTTATATTGCCTACATAATTCATTATACTAGTCTACAGTAGCCTATTATTACTTCCCTTTATAATTAACTTAAAATAAAAAAATATATATATTGTTAAGTTTATGAGTACTTGTACAATGTAAAATATAGTTTCTGCTAATGTTGTCAAAAACTTTTATTTGGTTTTAGATTTAAAAATGGAGCAAGATACCTCGGAGAATATTTAAGGCACAAAAAACATGGTCAAGGAACATTTATCTACCCTGATGGATCCAAATATGAAGGTCAGTTCCTGTTTTTAATGATTTTTTTTTTTTCCTTTAAAGTTGTTTGCAATTTTTATAATGTTCAATAATTTTATATAAAAATTTCAATGTCTTGATCATTATTGATATATATTGATTATATAAACATTAGAATTATTTAGGCCTCAGAAATGATGTTTACAGATTTAATGAATCTGTTCATGGCTCCTTTATTGAAATCTCATTCTCATTAAAGGTTTAATGTTGTATCTTGTATAGCTTTCTCTCTTTAAATTCTCTGCTTTTTAAAATGAGCAATACTTGTACTTCTTGGTAAAGGTCCTATTTCCAATTGGTCACAGAAAGACAACATAGTTTAATAATATAGAGTAAATAAAATACCAATGTTGTGTATCAGTGTCTTATGTTTATAAAAAGTAACAGGATATCTAACTTAATATCTAATTTAACTTGGACCATACACAGTGGCATTAGAGCATGGGACAAGATGCCTGAATCGGCTAGGAAAAATCAATGACTTTGTAGAGTTTTTAAGTCTCTAATTAACATACATACACGACTAGATTGACACATGAATAGGATATGATTATCTTATTCTTTGAAGTAAAAAAAAGTTAAGTTCCCCTTTCAGACCTTGTGGTCTATAGGGCAGATGATGTAAAGGTCATCTGTTTCTGTGACCTACTGTTAACTAGGGTTTCATGTGGCCTGCACAGCGACCAACTGCGTTTACTTTTCCCCAACTAACGTCAGGTCCCTATTAGAGCTGGATGGACTCAGAGGCATCCGAAGACCCTGAAATTAAAATTCCCAGTCTTCCCCAGGATTCAAACCCCAGACACTGGTTTGGAAGCCAAGTGCTTTACTGCTGAGCCACATCGACTCCATAGTATTTTTTGAAGAATTGTCTGTAATTTAAGATATTCTGCTATGGTCACTTAAACCTAGAAGAAGATTTAAATTAAATTAAACTTAAATTGTTCACAACAAACTGTAGGTACAAACCATAAAGGTGGTTACCAATAAAAAAAATGTAAATAATATCTCTTGTTTTTACAGGGAGCTGGGTGGAAGATCAGCGAAGTGGTTTTGGTAAATATTACTATGTGAATGGTGACACATATGAAGGTGAGTGGCAGAACCATGTACGGCATGGCAAAGGAACCTATCTGTATGCTGCAACTGGTACGATATATGTTGGCTTATGGAACAATGGCAAATGGGAGGGACAAGGAGAGTTGGTACATGCAAACCACAAGTTTGTTGGACTTTTTAAGGAAAACAGAGTAAGTCTTCGCATGCTTTTTGCTTTTTATTTGTGGAGAGTAGAGCATTTATCATGCACACTTTTACAATGGTTTAGTGTTGTCTTTTTTTTAACTTTCCATTCTATTTTTTTGTTCTTTCCACCTAATTAAGTCTAAAGTGTTTCTATTCTGTCTGTAGCAAAATTTCATTTAATAAATTCTTTTGTTTTGTTTTGTAAGTTTCAAACATTCCTTTAAAATTATTAGAATATATCCTAGCCAAAACTTCCTACAGGATGGCAGCTTGATGGAAGTGGGTAGGATCAAACTTGGGACCATCCTCACAACAGTCCTAACCACATACCACACACCAAATGACCAGCTAGTTATCTAATTTTTTAAATGCTCAATGAAACATGCCTAGAAAAGTAAATTGAGGTCCTAGTGACCATTTTGAGATCCGTAATGGACAAAATCACTATGGCAACTAACTTTTAAAATTATTTAAAGACATGTTCACCCCATGTTAAAAATATTACATCATCCAATATGGATGACTGCATTGTCATGTTGTACGGAGTAATGTCGCGATGGCTATGGGTTCGAACTGTGCCTGCCACCATCCCTGCCGTCCTGTGGAAGGTTTGGCTAGAATATAAAAATCTTCAACACTGAAATTGCATCCATGACATGTAAGAGAAAATAAAGCATAAATGTTCTTATTTTGTAATCATTTCCATACTCAATACTTGATTCTGTTTATATTCACTTTTAGCCCGAAGGCAAAGGAAAATATATTTTTGATATTGGATGTGAACAGCACGGAAAGTATGTGATTGTGCCATCTGAAAAAGATGACAAGGGAGAAGATGATGAGCCTTTAGCTGCGGCTACAACAAAATGGGTTGCGGGTGAAGTTCTACCTGTGCATATCAAGACAGCTGAAGAGGAAGAAGAGGAAAGAATGTTGGCAGAAGCTGAGAAGATTAAATTGCAACTAGGTAAGGTTGAATAGTTGGGCTTTCCTTCACCTTCATCATATTCCTTGCCCTTCATTATCTATTATTTTCTAATTATTATTAGAAGTTTGTGATTAAAAAACACAAACAAGCAACAACGGCAATGTCCTCGATTCCAAAGATTAGGGATGAGTGCAGTGTTTCACATGACTACTCAAACCCAGTTGCGACCTGCATACTTTTCTGCATCTTATACAGACAAAGCTGTTGTCTGTCAGCCATCTATTTAAGTTTTCTTTTTGGCTTTCGCACCTGTCTTCATACAAGATTAATGATGATTGCAGTATTTCACATCAACCCAGTTGAGACTTGCATATTTTTCTGCATCTCATGCAGACAAAGTAATTGTCCACAAGGGGTCCATTTAAGTTTTCTTTTTGGCTTCTCTGCTTGTTTTCAAACAAGAAGTATCAATGAATAAAACATAAAAAAAAAAAAACTTAAGATAAAATTCTGATATTTTTCTAATGGTACCACACTGGGGATGCTATCTCTGAAAAGGTGCAGCTTTCCTGTTATGTCCTAGGCTAAATCCTATAGCATAAAGCTCAGTTGCCCAACTTTTTTTGGCACAGGATCTTTAGAACATTTCTGAAACTAGTGTCACAAGCCACAGTAGCACAAAAATTTTTATATGCACTTACATAATATTGTGGTGGTTGCAGAATAGGAATTGGAAAAATCTCCTTTTAGTTAGTGCAGCCCAGGAATAGAGGAACTACACACTAAGTATATAGTAGTAATGGTCACTGGTATTGTGGGACTTCAGACAGGACTTGAGGTGAAGAGCTCCTGCTTCATGCCTGTCTGGAGAAATCCTTCCTGATATTAAAGTGATAAGGGCAACACATAGACACTCCAATTTCCAAATGGACTTTTTAAAAAGTATATTCAATAGTAGCTCTTTTTTTTATTGGATCTGACTGGTTACTATGTTGACCTTGCTTTAATAGCTACCTGAAAGCTACTAGGAAAAATAAAAGGGTAATAGGCGATCCAAAGGCAGACCCCGAATGCGATGGATTGATGATGAGAAGGCAGATCTGCAACAGCTTGGGGTTAGGGCATGGAGACAAAAGGCCCAGGAGAGATCTGAATGGAGGGATGTGTTGAAGCAGACCAGAGCCCTCCATGGGCTGTAGCGCCACTGAGATGGATGGATGGAATAGTTATTGTGCTAATTGCAGGCTTCTAATTAATAGGTCATAGAAATGAATTAACTATCATTTTATAAACTTTATAGACCTTTAAGTGTCTAAAGAGAATTTTTCCCACAGAGAATTAATCTCTTATACACATAGTCATTATAATTCTTTTTTTTTTTGGCTTTTAACCTTTAAGTATGCATTTGATAACAATCCTCATATAATCTTATTCACTGCATTAACAGAAGCAGCAGCAGCAGAAGAGCCTACTAATGCAGAGGAAGAAGACAAACCCCCTGGGGAGGTACCAACAACCGAAGAAGATGTCACAGACCCAGCACACGAATCACAACCAGAAGGTGAAGAAACAAATGTTGATGGTGGCACAACAGAAGAAGGTGGTGGGGAGGAGACTGGTGGTGATGCAGAAAACACAGAAGCACTTGCAGAGGAAATGGAAGACACCACAGCCGCAGGAGATGGATTAACGGATTAACTGTCTTCCATCTTTATATTTAATGTAACTTTCTAGTACTTTTGTACTTTGTATTGTAAGCCCAAAATTTTTTATTGTTAATCATGTAATGGAACTGTACATAAAAAGCCTCTTTGATGCCTACAGCGGATGTAAAGTTTGTCTGTTTTTATGACCATTGGCTATCAAGGGGGTCATGAGGCCAAATCAATATTTGTCATCAAATGTTTATTATATGTCTTATGTGCAAGAGGAAAATTCTCCATGCAAAATGCATTAAAAAAACCTAAGTTTTTAAGTAAATTAACTTACTTTTGGTAGTTAAATTTCATTATTTAACTATAAATGCTTACTTATGTATCAAACATTTTAAGCTAAGGTTTAATAAGTTCTTTATTCATTTACTAATACTATGGAGATGTTTTCTAAAACATACAAAGTGCAGAAAATAATGAAATGAAATATAATAGGCTTGTAGTTTGTTTATTTACATGAGATTTGAGTTATTAATTAGCTTATTGACTTTTAGACTTTATACAGCAAGGATACTTGCATCTAATTATGTATCAAAACAAATTAAAACTGGTTTGTTTACATGCAGCTCCAAGATGCTATTCTTTTTTTTTTAATATACTTAGCATGTGGGATGTGTGGCTGAGTTGTATACACTGCTTGGCTACCTAAAAAAAAATGTGGGTGGAGTTTGAATCCTGATGGAATTCTTTGTCTTGAACTTAGATCTGTTTCGGTGAGTGCCTAATAGCAACACAGAAACCTTCTAGATGCCCCCTCCACCTATCTGTCTACAAAAGAGATTCAACCAGAGCTCACTAAGAGTCCATATAGGAGAATTTAAAACAATCTAGGCATACACATAAGAGGAAATAATAATGCATCCATTCTAGGACTGAGGTGAGCTAAAATCTTGTTCTAGCAGAATTCTTGTAACCTGTCTAACATTATAAACTTTTATTTTCTCTACAGAAAAATAATCTGTCCAATATTTGTACTCCATTGAGTTACTTGATTTTACAACTTTTATAAATCAACAAACCCATTTTTTTACAACAAACCCAAGATGTCACATCATAATTAAATTCTGGGCTTCAACTTCAACTAGTTAATTCAACAAAATGCAGAGAGTGAAAAAACATAAATATGATAATAGTAAATATGTTAATTTAATCCATTTTATTCAAAGTAAATATTTCACATTTATGTTTTAAATCAGATAGGCTTTTAGGCTTTCTGGTATATTTAAATAAGAAAAAGAAAAAAAATACTTTAAAGGAAAAAAAAAAAGCTTATATTGAGTGTGATTATATTAATTAACTGGGATGAGTCATGTAATTGTTACTGTGATTGCTTTCTAAATGCATTAAAAAATAAAAGTTGTGTGACTTGAATTTGAACTCAGGGCTCAAGCCTCTTCAAGGGGACTAATACAACTTATACCACCAAATCTGTCAAGTATAATATCTTTCCCTGTTCAATACTAAACAAAATAATTAATTACCAATAGTTAATTAACTAATTGTTTAATATTTTGTATCGATTTTTTGGTCAGGTACTTGAAATAATTGCAGAATTTTAACTTGATCCGAGATTGGGTGTGGGAGAAAGAAGTGTGAACAAAGATTTTACCAGACAGACAGAGCTTTGTTAAAAAAAAAAGATTTTCAAAAAATAAAAGAAACATTTCTTGTTTCACTGGTGACAGCTTTTTTTTTTTATTTTGCAATAAAAGTAAAGTTGAAAATAAAATTAAAAAATAAATTGTAAAATATAATCTTAATCTTCCACAATGTTTCTGAAAACACTAAGTGTAATGTAAGGATAAGTGCTCAGACTACATCTACCCTGCTATTTCTATCTATCTAAAACATCTTGGATTTCAATCCCTCAAAACACCACTGCTTTTAAATATAACATTTCTCATTTATTCCAGTCATCAGCTACTGTAAGGAATACAGTCACCACTATATCTAAATCACACCATAAATATACCAACATTCACATGTATTTAAACCAAAATACAACACAAGTAATAGTGCAATTCAATACTGCACATTATATCAAAGAAAAATAATTTAAAACTGTAATACTAATTGGTATTCTGCCTGATTACATATCCTTTGTTGTGTGCATATTAAATGTTGGATAAATGATGTGTAGTGCCAAATGAGAAGTTTAGTAGTGATGAAATTGTGCATCACTAATTTTGTAAACTCTGCTGAGCCATCACTATCAACAGCTGGGAGAAAATGGCATAACATTCAGTGAAAGCTTTGGCAGACGAAATATTTCTGTGCATTCTAAATAAATAATATGCTTTAACATTATATTGCATGCGTTTCAAGCAGAATGATACCAATAACATGGTAGTCATAAAGTGGGGTCCTGGACTGAATAGAGAGATCATGCCAAGTGTAGAAAGGAGGCAGAAAAGTTAGAAAACATCAAGTTCAATGCTATATGTTCGAAACCGTTATCACTTGCCAAACCCAACCATAAGTGTTTTTTGAAGTTAATGAAGTTTCTACCAGTATCTTTTGGTGTGAAAAGCATACCAAGAAAAGAAGACAAAGGAGTATGTACTTTAAGTCAACACTCTGGCTCAATCTTCAATCTATGAAGAGATGAAAGCTGAGCTGGTTCTGTCTTATATTAACACGTGACTCATTGTCAAAAGTCATCTGTTAAGTTACAGTGCATCAAGCATGAAGATACGTCATCCAAAGAAAAGCTGGACAGAAAATGTAAAAGAATGGACTGGCCTCTAAGTTCTCTTGATATTTATATTCTTCTAAAAACCTTGCTGATGCCTGAAGTGGCGAGCTGCTTTTTCTGTGTCTAAGAACTGGTGTCTAGAGCTAGAGGGGATCATTTAACTCTGTTATGTTAAAACAAGTGATACTTTAATTAAGCATCAAAGAAATGTGGTCTGATGAGAGGACTGGCATTTCTTGTGTCTAAGAACTGTTCTATAAAGCTAAATGAGATTGTATATGTCAACACCAGATTAGGAAGATCATAATGTTAGCCCTAAATATAATTCATGTATTACATTTCATTGTTTTAAAAAGATGTTAAAAAGAGACAGGCTTTAACTAAAGAATATTCTTATAAGATATTTATATCTAATCAAATATCAAATAATCTATAAATATCACAGAAAAGACATGGCTTTTTTCCCTCATTGCAATTAAAATTTTTATCTTTGATCATTTTTTTTTCTCAAAAGTTATCAATAAAACTGTTTAGGTAATAAAATTCATATCAAAATTAATTAGAATGTAATACTTTAATGTTAATTCTAGGAATTAGTATTAATATTTCCAGTTATAAATAAAACAATAGTCATTTAGTAATTGATTGCCTGCTTTGAGTGACCCACACATTTAAAGAATAAATAAATTGATTACACCACAAAACTGAATATGTTGTAAATAAAATTTGATTTATCAAAAAAAGTCCAGAGCATAAAAAATATCATCTGTATTATGTTTTTTTAAGTTGACCACATTTTACTATTTTGCATAACAAAATTAAAAAAATAAAAAAGCAAAGCTTCTTTATGCTTCATAGTTTTCCAAACAAATATGTTCAGATATTCCATATTATTGCAGGAGTCTTCTGGTACAGTAGTTCAAACCTAATCAGGAAAGAGGCACACTCCAAATTAACACATTCATTTTCTTAAATGTAAGCTATTTTAATTATTGTTAAATTGTTTAAAAATTATTTTTTACTGGTGACAGAGAACTGGGAAAATTTTAAAACAGGTATGTATTTTTGCAAGATTCCCAGGGTAGCTCTATCTAAAATATATAATTCAAAAATCAATTATAACAGCATATTGTTTGTTACAAACTTGCAACTTAAATGTATGAGGTTTTTATGTAACTTAAGGTTCATCATTGGATGGTTAGTTCATAGACAGGGTTTGGGTTTCTCAGCGGGTGGACCTACAATAGGTTGCAGTCTTAGCTGAGGATGGAGGTAAGCTGTGCGATGTGTGGTCTGCCAGCTGTTGCAATAAGCTTGGTATTCAGGAGTGTCCAGCTCTGGCTGATGAACAGAGTAGGCGTTAGGTAGGCGGCCTGTACACGAAAATAGAATTTAGATCAAATAAATTAACTATGATTACATTATGATTTTGAAAACCTTGAAATGTGGTATCTATATTTAGTCTAACTAAGAATCTCTGTAAAACTCCTACAATTCCTTTCTTGCAATGTATTGTCTCAGAAACAAAATGCTTAGAAATTTGTCTGATATATAGTACAGACATAGCTTCCACTTTGATGATTGTTTAATTCTAAAACCAAGAACAAGTAATTTGTTGACAAGAATTGTGTTTATTTAGAATTAAACACTGAATGATAGTGTAAATAAATAAACTGAAGTGCATATGACAAGCTTTTCAATTTTGAAAAGGTTAATGGAACTCAATTTCTTTTATTTATCAACATAAAAATCATGCATCATAAATTTTCAAGCATAATTATTTATTGAGCAAGCAAAAAAATTATACAATTGTTATTACTGCCAAGGCCATGAAAAGCATCAGAAGTAATTATCTTCTTTTTTGAGGATGTCATTAAATATTTCTAGAAGTATTTGATTAACTGAGACGATAATGGAAAAATCCAATATGGCAAGAACTTACGTTTTAACTTTTTAAGATTCTCAGGATAATGATGCAGAGGAGATTTATTGTAAGAGTCTGCATAAGTAGGTTGAAAGTAGTGTGCATACTAAAAAAAAAAACAACAACTATATTTTAAAAAAACAAAGCAAAAAGTTAAATAGCAATAATAAAGTAAAAACTGAATCATTTAACTTACAATTACAAAAACACAACCTAATAAAATACTCAGAAAGACACAAAGGTCAATTTCTACAAATGTTCCTTCTTACTTGATGCCATGGATCAGGTTGCTTATATTAGCTATGAATATTAAAGACTTAGCAGAATTAGTCTCTAATTAACATGCCCAACTAGATTAACAGATAATTCTAGCTAGGTGCATGAAGGATGCAATTATCCTTCGTGCATCTATTTTATTTTAATTATATTTTATTTCAATGGAAAGCAGGCTAGAAGTTATTAAAAACATGACTAGCTTCCAAACGCTAAATAAGCTCTTAAAAATATTGTGGTGAGTTAAAGCCGGCATATGCATTGGCAATGTTTTGGTTCTGACCTAACAAAGATAAAAAATCCTAAGTGAGGAATCAGGCAAGAGGTTATAACTCTAACTTTTCCAAATTTATATTTATTTTAAGAAAAGAGATCAAAGCAAGAAGTTATTATCTGAATGACACATGAATGCATATAAAAGAACAAATTGAAGAACATATTGTTTGACAAAAAGACTTTCATTAATTCAGAGAATGACACAGGCAAAATCACTGGAAGCAATCCTCTAATTACTTTTTAAATCTAGTGGAATCAAGCCAATAAACTTATGATCATGCAGATAGCTAAAATCTATCCTCTTTTAAAATCATCATGTGCAAGTGATATTTTTATAATACCCTTTAGGCCTACGAGTAGCAAGCTTATCACACCATCATTTTATTTCTATTTAGAAATTATGTCATGCTTAAGTAAGATCAACTTTATACCTGAGATGGCAGTGGTTTGTTCTTTTTTATCTCTTTTAAATCAAATCTCTCTTCATTATAGTTGCCAACAAGAGTAGCGGTCCTGTACAGGTCTTCATTTGTAGTACAGCGCCACCCGTACTGGTGCATCTTTAACATATTATCAGTGTGGTTCCATATTTCTGCACCTCCAGTTGCACCCCGCATCATGCTACAAAATGGGGGTAAATGATCTAGAAGCTCCATCATATGTTCTGTTAACACTGAAATATAATCCACATTTTTGGGGTTACTTGTAAGTCTTTTATTCCTCTATGGCGTTTAATTTGAAATAAATATAAATCTAGTAATTTTTTTTTTTAGATTAAAGAGTGTAAAATTTATGAATATTAAAGTAAAGTTTATTTTTTAAAATCCAAAAATGTCTTTATGCTTTATACTCTGTGCTGATATTGTGCTAAAACAAGTTCTCAACTTCGAAGTTGTTTTATTTTTTATATTCTGGATATCTCAAATTGTCATAATAATACTTAATAATAGATATCTACCTAATGTCTAACTGCTCAATATTAATACTAATAACTAATAAAAATAATGAATGTTAAAATAGATAATAATATTAATTTTTTAAAATATAATTTAATTTAAATATGTTTTTAATTTATTCCTGGAATTATTAAAATTATTAACGATATCGGCATATCGGATAAGAACTGTGTTACAGTTGATGACTCTTAGTCCACTTAAGTCTTTTTATGTCTCTATAACTAGTAACTAGTCACTAGTGCTAGATTATAGATCTAGATCTATCTCTTAAATACCCTTAATATAATTAAATTTATTACAGACTCTTATTAATATAAATTCAATGTTTATACAAACAATATTTACCTGGTAAAAAATATGTAGGCCCTAAAGTCTAGTACCTTAAAGTATAATAATAATAGAGTGGTTGACGACAGTTGTCAATTAAATGGCAATGGCGTTACTTCCCCTGTTGCTAGGTCATACTCACATATCTAAAAGTTCAATTTCAGTCACGCATAAAAAAAAATATTACTACCACAGACCTACATAATAAATATAGATGCAATCTAGGTCTTTGAGCTAAACGCTTTTAAACAAAGACCAAGGAAAAATCGATTGCTAAAATCTAAATAGATACAGAACGATGTAAAAATAGATCTATATATCTTTATCTAATGGTAATCTTATCTTATCTTATATAATACAGACGTTACTTCAAAAAAGAAGATGATTACGTCCTATGCGTCATGCATTTAGTCATGCATATTAACCAATGACTTAAATTCTGACAAGTCACTGGTTTTTCTGGCTAGCTCAGGCAACCCATTCCATGCTCTAATAGCACTAGGGAAGAAGGAGTATTTGTACAAATTTGTCCTAGCATATGGGACGAGAAATGTGCCTTTATTTTTGTGTCTTTCAGAGTATTTTATTAAATTTTGATTTTGTACTTGAAGATTATGGTTCAGTGTTTTATGTATAATTGCTACTTTACTTTTGAGTCTTCTGTCCTGAAGGCTTTCTAAATTTAGTGATTTTACTAATGGTGTTACTTTATTCAAATGTGAATATTCGTTTGTTATGAATCTCACAGCTCTATTTTGTGTTTGTTCCAGTTTCTTAATGTTTTCTTGAGTTGAGGGGTCCCAAACGGTGGATGCATATTCTATTATTGGCCTAACCAAGGTTAAATAACATTTTAGTTTTATGTTCTTATTTGATTTATAGAAATTTCTTTTAATGAACCCTAATGCTTTGTTGGATTTTTTAAATAGTTTCATTAATATGTGGATTCCATGACAGTTTTTCATTTATTATAACACCTAGGTATTTTGCATTTTTAGTCTGTGTTACTGGTTTGCCATGAATAAGATAAGTGGAATTAATTTGTTTTAGTTTTTTTGTTACTCTTAACAACTGACATTTTTCTGGGTGGAAAGACATGCTCCAATTTGATTCCCATTTCTGTAATTCATCTAATTCTCTTTGTAAAATATCTGTGTCTTGTGTTGTTTTTATTGTTCTATATATTATGCAATCGTCTGCAAATAATCTGACTTTTGTTCCTGAAGTAATGCAATTTGGTAAATCATTATGTAAATTAAAAATAGTTGTGGACCCAAGACTGTTCCTTGAGGTACACCTGAGTTTACTGTTATCGGTGTTGATTTAGAGCCATTTATTATTACAGTTTGTTCTCTCCCTGTCAGAAAATCTTTAATCCACTGATGCAGTGGACCATTAGTGCCAAAATATTTTAATTTTTTTAAGCAAACTATGGTGGTGAACTTTGTCAAAAGCCTTAGAAAAATCTAGTAAGATAGCATCTATTTGTTCACTATTATCTAAACCTTTTGAAAAATCATCAATTAGTCCTATTAGTTGTGTTTCACATGATCTATATTTCCTAAAGCCATGTTGGTATGGGGTGAGGACATTATGTTTGTCTAACTGGTTTATGATGTTGCTACATATTATGTGTTCTAGGATTTTACATGTGATGCTAGTAAGTAATACTGGTCTGTAGTTTCCTGGATCAGATTTTTCTCCTTTTTTAAATAGGGGGGTGACATTAGCTTCATTCCAGTCCTTTGGTACTCTGCCCTGGTTAAGCAATGCCTGAAAGAGTATTTTGAACACTGGGGCTAGCTCATTGCTTAGTTCTTTGAGTAATCTAGCTGGAATACCATCAGGTCCAGACGCTTTATTTGGTTTGGTGTTGGCTAATAGTTTTTGAATTTCATTTTCTTGTACTACTAAATCTTCTATATTGTCTACTTGGTTCAAATTAAGAAATATGTCTTTGTCTCCTGGGGCTGAGAATGCAGATGCAAAGTATTTGTTTAGGATGTTTGCTTTAGTTTCATTATCATTATGTATTATGTTATGTTCATCTTTTAATGGGGCTATGCCTGTTGTTTCCATTTTCTTAGACTTAATGTATGACCATAGGTTTTTGTTGTTATCTTTAGATATTACATTGTTTATGTATTCACTCTGCAGCTGTCTGCTTACTTTTTGGGTTATGTGTTTAATTTTCAAATACTTTTTGTAAACTCTTTCTGCCTTGGTTTCTTTAAATTTTCTATATAGGTTTTCCTTCTGTTTACAAAGCTTCTTTAGTCTATTATTAAACCAGCTTTTATTTATTTTGTTTGATGTGTATTTAGTTGGTATATGATTTTCTATAATGCTTTTAAGATGGGTTTTAATGAAATTCCAGAGGTCATTGACCTCTATAAGATAAGATAAGAGTAAAATAATAATCTAAAATCCAGAACTTAAAGAGTATATTGTTTGTTTGTTCTACATGTTTCGGATGTTCTTAAGTCACTTAAGAATAGATCATCACATTCTAGCCCAAGCCTCCCTCAGAACGGTGGGGGATTGACTATAGACTCTTTATAGACAATAGTCTATAACCAGGTAGTCATATATACATATGACTGTAGGACCCACGACGTAAACAATATTTTTCTTTTACAAATTCCTACGCACCTTGTTGGTTTCAGCTCTACAATGCAAACATTTATTTAAAGAAACTGACATTACCAACTATTTGTTGTTTATCAAATACTAATAAAGAGCTAACCATTCAAGATAAAGTAGCGGTATAGAGAATTTAAGACGTATAAAGTCATCGTTCATGATACAGGGGAGTGAGCACGAAGAAAGGATCGTCCAAAGAAAATCTGGTTGGACAACATAAAAGAATGGACCGGCTTCGATAAGCTCTCTTAATATCCTGCTAAAATCAGCTGCTGACCGGGGAGATATTTGGTTACACGAACTGTCTCAGCACCCCGACGACGAAATCAAGGGACAGATGAGATGAGAATGCTGCCCTGCACCAGCGCACTATTCAACATTGGATAAGAGCACACCATTGATAGAAGCTTTTACACCCGCATGAAGTGACAAAAATGAAATAGAGCCTGGAGTTATGGAAAAGAGGCGTACGCCCTTTGACCTGTCTGACACTTGATATGCAGGCACCTGGAGCGACACTGAGAGGTGTGTCGTCTGAAAAGGTTAGCAGTAAAGAAGAACAAGCGAAACTAAGGACTAGACTTGTCACTAGAGTTTCACTAGACTCTTGAATCAAAGGCTCTACTGTATTTGTAAAAAGAAAAGGTCTTTCCCACTGCAACAAGATAACAAGATCAGGGAAGAAAATGGTCTAGTTTGAACATGAAAAGTGTTTTCCCTTGTTCAAAATAATAATTTTCCTTCTTAAAGTAATGAAGTTTTAATTTCCAAACATTGATCACACCGCTTTGTTCTTGCAGTTTAAAAAGCAAATAATTCTATCACGCGCAGAAACACTTTCTTTGAGTGATCTGTGCGGTAAGGCTATTAATAGAAAAGGGGGCAGATTCTGGACAACCAATGAAAATCCATGTTATTTTATTATAGCCTTGCCCGTATTTTCGACCAATAAAATAGATTGTATTATAATGAGTTAGCCCACTTGACCTAGTCCTTCTAAATCGAAAATGGATTCATAGCGAAAGTTACTTTACACAACAGTCGCTAGGACCAGACTGAGATCTCGATCTAGAAATAAATACTTGTAAGTTTTAGTTAACCAAAACAGCAATGGCAGCCCTTTATGATTATAGTTCGTATTCTTCAGCAGCTTCGGATACAGAATACTCGCGAGAACATCTAGAGGATTTATCTTATGGAAATCTAAATACAGTGCCCGAGTGTATTTTACAGCGCTCAGCGGTTCTCCATTCTCTTCAACTTGACAACAATGATATTACTAGTCTACCGAGTTGTATTGGACTTTTCAAAAAATTAATAGTTCTCGACATTTCCTCCAACAATATGACATTTATTTGCGATGAGATTTGTCAGCTCACAAAACTAAGAACTCTTATTGCTAAAAACAACAAATTAACAACCGATTCTTTTCCCAAAAATTTCGGATCCCTAAAAATGCTGGAAGTTATAAATGTGAGTGGCAACAATATTGAACTATTTCCACCTCAATTTACAGAATTGGATAAACTACAGGTACTTCATTGTGGAGGAAATAATATTAAAGAGCTACCTAACACTATTAAACATTTAACAAGGTATGCCTTATAAATTAACTTTTTAATCCTTATGTTTTAACTTTTTCCTCAAGAGGCTCAATACACAAATTCTAATGAGTCAATCAGTATTCCCAATAATTTAAATGAATGTTTCACTAAGATATTTTATTCATAATTCTATGAAGATCTAGAGTCTAATTTAAGAATTCTAGAATAGATTTAGACTATAAAAGTTTGATCCAAAAATACATTATTATTATTATCTATTATTAGTAATAAGAATTATAAATTATGAACTGATAAATGCGAAGGCCAATCTTCATTTTGAAAAGTTGATTATAGTAAGACAAGAGTAGTTGGGCCTAGTTCATTGTTTTCTGCTTTTGCTGTAAGTTGTTTTGTGAGTCCTTTTTCTTTGCTGTCCTCAACCCTTTTTGCCTCCTAACCTTGAACACCAAAATGGTTGTCGCATTCACATTTAATTTCTTGAAAGTATTTTTATATCTCTTAAGTTGACCCCCTCTGGAACACCTTTCATTGCACATTTCCCCACAAATGAGTCATGTAGGAAGTCCAACATGTCCAACCCATTGTAGTTGTAATCCTTTTATTCTATGGCATGGAGACTGTTTTCTGTGATGTGTAGGATTTCACATTTGTAGTATATATATTAGTACATGAATATACAAAAGTAGTGGATAAAATATGTGACTGTTTTACTGATTGTAGTATACCCCAAATACATAACAGCCTACTAGCGTAACGTACAAAGGGATATTCAAAATTTCTTGCACTAAATCTAGATACATCTATATATATATCAATATAAATTTAAGTGCAAAATGCACCCCCTGGCGTGATTTTCTGGGTACAAATTTTGTATGGACATTGTTTTCAAATATTGGCAAAATCTCAACCCATGGGATTGTGTTTGTCCATGTTGAGGTTTTTTTTATTTCAACTTAGGCCACATATTTCAAGTTTGTAAGTTAAGTCCAAGATTATAAAATGTTGGATCCCTCTGGTTTGATTTGTTTTTTTGTTTTTTTAATATAAATACTGTTTGTGTATTTTTAAAAAATTTTCCTTGGTTAAAATAAAAAAAAAAGAACAAAAAGATGTTCTAGTTTTCCTAATCACTTAAACCCTTTCTTCTGCCAAGACCTTCTGGGTCATATAAAGGTCATGGCTTCAAAATAAAATTGCAAACATGCATAAATTGTTCCTTTCTCCATAACCATTGAAGTTATACATTTTCTCATATTTAAAAGGCATTTCATCAATAACCTTTATTTTGTGCAAACACATTGTATGAGCTGTTCACACTGTAAATGGCTTTTGCTGTCATTGGGCTACCAAAGTTGTAACTATATTGGTAAAAGCATATATATACATATATAACACTAATCCATTCTGAGTAAAATTTAGCTGCAGTTTGTCAAATTGAGGATGAGTAGCACTTTGGTTGAACTTTTTCATGCAACCAAAATCTTCCAATTCTTTGCTTTTAGGAAATGTGTGATTGTCCTTGACCTAACTGTACATCATTTCATATTTTTGTTTTTCTTGCTTCCTTTTTCACCTCCCCCCCCCTGCAACATGTACAGCTGTGTTTTTGTGAAAGCTATGTAATTTCATCTTTTGAACATAATATAAATATATTATTTAAACTTTTTTGACTTTGACAATGCTAAGCATTGTAATGACTTTATAGTTGGAAGGGTAAAAGTTGGAACTAATTGGGATTTTTCTTTTGAGACGTAACTTTACATTAACTCTTTCACTCCGTAATTATATAACACATTCTGGTGGAATCAACGTTGGTATCGTCAGTTAGGAGAGAAAGAGTTTAAAACTTTGAATGGAAATAGCTAGAGACAGATTAACGGACAAGAGACCCACTTCAGTGTTGCTCAGATAAAGGATAAGACATGTTTTTTAGGTTTAGCAATGTTTGAACGTCTCCTTCTTTCGAAATAAATAGTTCTATTGATAACTAGGCAGTTTTAACTTAATCTGTTGTGTTCTGGTTTGCTGTATCATCTACAATTTTAAGTATTTGAACATGCGCCACAAAATAGTAACCAGCAACATCTCAACAGCATGTTATTGAAAAGCAGATTTCATTTGAGACTTTCATGTTAATAGTAGAATGTAGAAAGAAAGGGAAAGCAGTCGTGTAAAGAATAATTATAAAATATGAATACCTGTTTCCCATGGTTATAAAGAATTTTTTTGTGTAGACTCAACTTGTTATTTGCAAGCCTTAAAATATTTAACAATATTTTTAAACAAATTGTAACATTTGGTGTTGAGTTTGGATCAGTAAAAAAGTGTGTTGGTAAAAGCTTGTGGAAAAATAGGGGGACTAACTGTCTTTTTGCGTGTGTTCACTACTTATTCTGTAGGTAGATTTTGGTCAAAGGTTAGTTAGCAGGAGTATATTTAACTATTTCTAGTGCTTAGCCATAATAAGCTTTAAAGGGGGGGAGAACAAATAGAAATGGAAGAGCCATTGGGGAAGAATGTTTATGGGGTGGGGCTGTATAGCAGACATGTCATTTCATTAATTGGAGGGGAAAGATATTCTCATTTTAGTAATCCTGGATGGAGAGAGGGGGCTGCAAAGATATTTGTTATAACATTTTTTTTTACAAATTAGATGTGATTGCAATTTTTTTTCTGGTTCTTTACCTCTGGTTTTGAGGACCATCGGTAATGTTATTTATCAGTTTTCCTTTAGGTAGCAGCATACATGTAGGTGACCTTTTCGTTCCTTTTATGCAAATAAATGTCTGCTGTTGTAGTCAAGCTGTTACTGAACCTGCAAGCTTTTGTTTAGCATAACTTTGAATAAACTATGTCAATATCATTATGCAGACAATCTGAAATTTGTATTTACATATTTTATATTTATATATTTTTTTTAAGGAAGTAAGTAGGAGTAAAGTTCCCCTTTCAGACCTTGCGATCTATAGGGCTGATGATGTAAAGGTCATCTTTTGACAGGGGTGTTATGTGGGCAGCACAATGTCCAAACGCCTTTATTTTTCCCCAACTAATGTCAGGTACCCATTAGAGCTGGGTGGACTCAGTGGCGCCCAGAGATCCCTATATTAAAAATCCCAGTCTTCGCCAGGATTCGAACTTCCGGACCTCCAGCTTGGAAGCCAATTGCTTTACCGCTATGCCTCCTTTTTAAGGAAATATACAGACAATTCAACTGTTGCCTTTAAAACTTGTATTCATACGTTAATGATACTTGTAAACCAAAGAAGAAAGAAACCAACAATATGCTTCTAGTAAAATGCTTTTTAATTTGCAGTTGAAAACAAATTTGCACTGTCATATCTAAAATGATATTGTCATTTTTTTTTACCATTACCAAAGACAAGTGATAAATGTCTCAGCGCATGACACGGCTTGCTTTTGTTTTGTTTTTTTAAACCATGTTTTTAAATTGCTTTTGTCTTCCTCTGGGTCCAATCTCTTGTGTGGACTTAATGGGGTAAAGGGGATCTGGAAGGTTTCCATGCTGCGCCTAGCAAACACAAGTCTGTTGTCCATTCTCGATCTAAAAAATCTCATGGTCCACCTCGAGAATTGAAGCTTTTTTATGCCACCCAGCAAAGATCATTTGCTTTTAAAAGCAAATTAAGTATTGGTACTGTCTTGTGTATCCATATTTAAAGTGAGGATCAATTTTCTACTGCTCAACTGCTGGTGGAAAACTCCTGGTTTGAGAACCTCGTTAGCTGTTGGTTTAGTCTGTGAGCCTGACTGGTTTGAAACGTTTGTGGGTTCATTTAACTCCTATCAACTTGTCTGGTTCATCAACCCATATCTTCTGCCTCAGCGACCTTGGCACACTTAAAAATCCCCGTCCAGATAACACACCTACGACTATATTGTTATTGTTAGCAACAGCAGAGGGGGCATGTGTTATGGTCTACGTGTCATAGGCGGTATTTGAACGCAAACAGTCCAGAAGAAATCAGGCATGTCCATCTTGTGGTTACATTCTCCAGCCTGGGGCAGACTTGGGCTTGTTAGGTCGGTGTGATCTTAAAGTTTCTTATAAGATCGAACGTGCGTTGTTGTTATTTATAGAGGGACACTATTTCTTATCACACAATACAGTGCAGAACAAAAGCACGTTTCGTAAACAACAATGTAGTCATACAAACAAATAAACATTTAACAAAAAGAAAACACACACACACACACACATGATACAAACATTAAATGATGATAATACAAATAGTAATTTTTAGCAACCAAAAATAAAAATTCAACAAACAAACATTTAGCTAACAAAATAAAATGTGTCATACATTAGCAAACACGCTAAAATTTAACAAACATTTAGCAAGGAAAAAAAACTTACATAAGCAAGCAAATATTTAGCAATAAAAGACATTTAACACACAAGCAAAAGAACATGCAACAAAAACAAAAAACTAGGTAAACGAAACAATGTTGAACAAATAGCAAGATGTAGAAAATAAATGAACATTATATAAAGGAACAAGGAAAATATTTTAAAATACTTTAAAAAGAAAACAAAGCTCATATAATGTGTAATTGTATCAATTAGTTTGGATCAGTCATGTAATTTTATGAGCAATGCTACTAGCGTAACAAATTTGTATGATTAGAAATATTTTTACCAAAGGACCTCATTCACCAATCGTAAACAAACAGCATTTAGCCACGTGATTCTCTATCTCTTCTATACAAATTACGCAATCAATCAAGGGGACTAGTTCAATTTATACCACCACATCTGTCAAGTTCGATTTCTTTCCCTTGTTCAAGATACCAAACAAAATAATTAATTACCAATAGTTGATTATTAATTAAATGTTTTTTTTATATTAATTCTCTTGTTGTCAGGTAAAAGAAATAATTTTGCGAAATTTCTGCTTGAACCGAGATTGGGTGTGGGAGAAATAGTGTGTACAAACTTTTTACCATACAGAGTGAGTTAACTCTTTCTCTCCGTAATTATTTACCACATTCTGGTGAAATCAACGTTGGTATTGTCAGTTAGGAGAGAAAGAGTTAAGATAAGATAATTTTTATTGATCCAATCAACTAGAAAGTCAGTTTGACTACAATTGACAACCTCAACGTAACTAATGTACAACAGCAACATAGATGCAAATACGAACAACATTCACACACGAAAAACACATACACATTCATAACCAGCGCTTTATAAATTAGACTTCTATGTACTCTGACCAAAAGTGGGATAAAGGAGTTTTTAAATCTTTCTGTTTTAGTCCTAATGGAAAGGAGACGACCACTTCGTTCAGATCTGATGTAACAGTGATTTAACGGGTGCAAGTTGTCTTTAAGAATCGTGAGTGTTTTAGAAAGGCATCTTTCATGAAAAAGGTCTTCAAGAAATGGTAGCTGTGTTCGAGTGATATACGATGCTTTTTTAATTATTTTGTTTAGTCTAAGTCTTTGTGCCAGTGAAGTATCATACCAGCAGGAGATGGCAAAGTTAATTAGACTGCTGATGGTTGCTGTATAAAAAAGTGTAATAGGCCTAATTGTGTTGTCGATCTTAAATTTCCTTAGCTTTTTAAGATAGAAGAATCGTTGGGGAATTTTGGTGTAAAGGTTTTGACAGTGTTCACTCCATTTCAGTTTGTTGTTGATTGCTCATATAAACCAAGAAAAGTTAAGTATTGAACAGCAGTGAAAAAAAAAATGTTTTAACGTTCTTTTGGATAGGAATGTTGCGAAACTTGATTAATACATATTAGCGGTAGAGCTGAGATAAGTCTTTGTGTTTTAGCCTTGAGTTCTAAGATGTTTCGTACGTGGGCTAGAACTAGTGTTAAGTACTTGAGTAAGTTTGACTTTATAATATTAATGAGAGTGTCATTAATCTATTTCATTTACACACATGATAATTCGTTCACTAACTTCCAAGACGAACATTGTTGAGTTACGCGTCTGTATTTTACGGGAAATGAACATAGATTATATGGCTCGCTTTGGATTATTCTTATCTTGGTGCCGTTTTAGGTGGATATAAGTTTTTGTGCCCCGTCAGGTGGGCATGATTTGGGCCAGAATCTAGTCAAGCCGGTTATCTTATGCTAGGCCAATGTCGGGCCGGTGTCTGGATAAGCGTGAGACCATTAAAGCGCTGTGTGGTAAAGTCTACGCAGCTCGGTGGAGCAGACTGGCATGATGTGCATCGCCTCGGTGGAGCAGACTGGCGTGATGTGCATCGCCTCGGTGGAGCAGACTGGCGTGATGTGCATCGCCTCGGTGGAGCAGACTGGCGTGATGTGCATCGCCCTGTTGAAGTAGTCCATTGTGAAGTGCTTACTTAGACTTTCGTTGTAGCTGAGCATCACGAGATGCGAATGTAGGTTTCCCGTTGCGCATTATGTCTACCCCTCCGCTATGATGCCCAGATTGCATTACGTCATTTAATTACGATAAGAACGTGTTTGACACTGAGTCACATGACCTACGGCCCTACGTTATCGTGTATCATTGTACATACTTATTGTTGCATAGTAGGGAATCCATTGTTAACCGTATCGGTTCGTTTGAAAGTAAAAAAGTAAATGTAAAGTTCCCCTTTCAGACCTTGGACAGATCATGTGAAGGTCATCTGTTTCTTTGACCAACGGTTAACGAGTAGGGTGTTAACTGGTCAGCACAACGACCAAACCTCTTTCACTTTACCCCAACTCAAGTCAGGTACACATTAGAGTTAGATGGACTCAGGGAGCCCTAAAAATCCCGAAATTCAAAATCCCAATCTTCACCGAGATTCGAACCCAGGACCTGAGGTTCGGAAGCCCAGCGCTTAACCACTCAGCCACCACCCCCCTCGTTCGTTTGTTATCCCCATCTATAGTTTTGAAGTAGAGAAGTAGAAGCACTTGTAAGACCTTGTCCTTCGCATGTGGAATAAGAAATTTGCCTTTATTTTTGTGTCTTTCTGAAATGTGCCTTTATCTTTGTGTGTTTCTAAGTATTTGATAAGGTAGTGTTATAGTTCAGTGTGCTAAGTATTACTGCTATTTTAATTTTTTAGTCTTCTGTCCTAGATTGATTTTACTAATGGTGTTGCTCCGGTCAAATGTCAATATTCATTCTTAGTCGGAGACAAGTTTTGGCCAGAAGTTTCTGAACATTTATCACAAACTCTTATTTTTGGAGAGGCACAGCAAGCAGTGGGGCAAACTTGGTGTGGCACTCGGCTGTGGCACTGCCATACAACCTGGCACACAAAAAATGTCCCATTTGAATGGCCTCGTTACTTTCTAAACTCTTTCTCTCCTAATCGACGATTCCATCGTTGATTTTGACCTCATTAAAATAAGTTAATGTTTAATTTTATAAACTTGACTTTGTGTTAGATAAAAAGAGCATGCATTTCCCTTTAATTCTATACCAAAACAACATTTTATGATAACAAATAACTTAGCTATTGAAGCCCAATCATAAAAGGGGAGAGAAATAGTAATGAACAAAATGAAGAATTCCTTCGAAACGTGGAAAAATAATTACGTAGAGAAATAGTTTAACTTTTAAATCATTTTGTTAAGTTTGATATGTATCCGAAACTGAACACATGCTTAGGTGGGTCTACGCAATGTATTGTATCTCTACAAGAAAGCAGGGTTGTTGGCAATATGAATAGTTTATTGCATGATTTAAAATTGATTTAAATAAAAGAGTAAAGTAAAAGTAAAAGAAAAGGCCCTTTGTGTGAAAAGTGAAACAAAAGATATCCAAAGTCAAGGCAAAAGATGATCCCTCATTAACTGAGTTGTCGCTGCCACGTCATATACTCTCGCTACGTTCAAGTCTTCAAGCCCTCACTTCTGTCTTCAAGCCCTCACTTCTGTCTTCAAGCCCTCACTTCTGTTTTCAATCCCTCACTTTTGTCTTCAATCCCTCACTTTTGTCTTCAATCCCTCACTTTTGTCTGCCCACCTCACAAAATTGGCCTTAATTCTAGATTGACTGTTTGCATCTTAAAAGTTGGTCTCAGAACATCAAGTCCACCAGCTTGCCCATATAGCCAGTTCACTCCTGTCAACAAGTGTCAACCTAGTAGTATTGTTCTTTTTTTTTTTATTTATTGTTTAAATATTATTTATCTAATTTATTTTCAGAAATAAAATAAAAATATATGCATAAATTTATAAAATAAAAATAAAAAATAACTTCCTTTTCTTTATATCGAAACCCTTGATGTTGTTTTTCACTATTAATAGTAAATAGTTTTTAAAAATTGTGTGTTTTTATAAAAACTTAAACAAAAAAGGCTTACATATTTAGGCCTAACTTTGAAAGTTAGCTTTCAGAAGATAAAAAGTAGCACCTAAACTTTGCAAGTTCTAACATATTGTGAAATGGGATATTCAATCTTTTCTAGATTTTTAGATCTTAACGATACTTAGCGTGACAGACGGACGGACAGCTACAAAACAAATAGCGGATTTTTACCTTTTGGGGGCCGCTAAAATATTGACCACAGGTAATTATATATATCGAAGCTGGAGAAATATGGATTTATAAAAGTAAATTAAATATCTTCAACCCCCCCCCCCCCCTTTTCCTTTTTTTTTCCCAATAGCATACACATTTTTTTTCTGCATCGGCAAATTAAAACATGCTAGTTTTTACACATCGCTGTCAAAGTATTAACAACGTTATCAGTTGTGAGTCATTGGTGATATGTGGTCGTTACCTCCAAGGGTAGACAAGGACCAGATTTGAATGCCTGTTTAGTGATATTTGGTCGTTACCTCCAAGGGTAGACAAGGACCAGATTTGAATGCCTGTTTGGTGATGTGTGGTCGTTACCTCCAAGGGTAGACAAGGACCAGATTTGAATGCCTGTTTGGTGATATGTGGTCGTTACCTCCAAGGGTAGACAAGGACCAGATTTGAATGCCTGTTTGGTGATGTGTGGTCATTACCTCCAAGGGTAGACAAGGACCAGATTTGAATGCCTGTTTGGTGATATGTGGTCGTTACCTCCAAGGGTAGACAAGGACCAGATTTGAATGCCTGTTTGGTGATATTTGGTCGTTACCTCCAAGGGTAGACAAGGACCAGATTTGAATGCCTGTTTGGTGATATGTGGTCGTTACCTCCAAGGGTAGACAAGGACCAGATTTGAATGCCTGTTTGGTGATGTGTGGTCGTTACCTCCAAGGGTAGACAAGGACCAGATTTGAATGCCTGTTTGGTGATGTGTGGTCGTTACCTCCAAGGGTAGACAAGGACCAGATTTGAATGCCTGTTTGGTGATGTGTGGTCGTTACCTCCAAGGGTAGACAAGGACCAGATTTGAATGCCTGTTTGGTGATATGTGGTCGTTACCTCCAAGGGTAGACAAGGACCAGATTTGAATGCCTGTTTAGTGATATTTGGTCGTTACCTCCAAGGGTAGACAAGGACCAGATTTGAATGCCTGTTTGGTGATGTGTGGTCGTTACCTCCAAGGGTAGACAAGGACCAGATTTGAATGCCTGTTTGGTGATATGTGGTCGTTACCTCCAAGGGTAGACAAGGACCAGATTTGAATGCCTGTTTGGTGATGTGTGGTCGTTACCTCCAAGGGTAGACAAGGACCAGATTTGAATGCCTGTTTGGTGATATGTGGTCGTTACCTCCAAGGGTAGACAAGGACCAGATTTGAATGCCTGTTTGGTGATATTTGGTCGTTACCTCCAAGGGTAGACAAGGACCAGATTTGAATGCCTGTTTGGTGATATGTGGTCGTTACCTCCAAGGGTAGACAAGGACCAGATTTGAATGCCTGTTTGGTGATGTGTGGTCGTTACCTCCAAGGGTAGACAAGGACCAGATTTGAATGCCTGTTTGGTGATGTGTGGTCGTTACCTCCAAGGGTAGACAAGGACCAGATCTGAATGCCTGTTTGGTGATGTGTGGTCGTTACCTCCAAGGGTAGACAAGGACCAGATTTGAATGCCTGTTTGGTGATATGTGGTCGTTACCTCCAAGGGTAGACAAGGACCAGATTTGAATGCCTGTTTGGTGATGTGTGGTCGTTACCTCCAAGGGTAGACAAGGACCAGATTTGAATGCCTGTTTGGTGATGTGTGGTCGTTACCTCCAAGGGTAGACAAGGACCAGATTTGAATGCCTGTTTGGTGATATGTGGTCGTTACCTCCAAGGGTAGACAAGGACCAGATTTGAATGCCTGTTTGGTGATGTGTGGTCGTTACCTCCAAGGGTAGACAAGGACCAGATTTGAATGCCTGTTTGGTGATATGTGGTCGTTACCTCCAAGGGTAGACAAGGACCAGATTTGAATGCCTGTTTGGTGATGTGTGGTCGTTACCTCCAAGGGTAGACAAGGACCAGATTTGAATGCCTGTTTGGTGATATGTGGTCGTTACCTCCAAGGGTAGACAAGGACCAGATTTGAATGCCTGTTTGGTGATATGTGGTCGTTACCTCCAAGGGTAGACAAGGACCAGATTTGAATGCCTGTTTGGTGATGTGTGGTCGTTACCTCCAAGGGTAGACAAGGACCAGATTTGAATGCCTGTTTGGTGATGCTTATGGAAGTGTTGCTGGCCTCCTGAAGCCCTCCATCGATAACCAAAGAAATGAACTATACAACACAAACATTCAGATCCAGAGAAATCAACTTTCTTTTTTTCTCTTTCTGCGTCTTGGACGCAAGCACGCACACACTTTTAATGACATATACATATATGATTACATACGCTAACACCAGGGCCGGACTTAGCTAATCGGAGGTCTTAGGCGAAGTGAATTTGGTGGACTCAAATAGAAATAAGCACCATCAAACTAAAATAACGCGATTTCTACTGTTTGCTTAAAACAATCAATGCTGACACGTAGCGAAATTGAATAAAGCACCTCTATCCATTCTCCGCTTTTCGTTTGTGTTTTGATGCACCAGACTCGAAATAACGTTAGTCTGTATTCAACGATAGGAATAGGTAAGTTCTTCTAACACAGGTAGTCTAGCAAGTAGATTTAAACATTCACGAATACATCATTAGTTAAAGTAAAGACTTGGAACTAGACTAGTAGACACAGATCTCTGCTAGATCTATATTTAAGAGATGATCCAAGTTAAAAATGTTTTCCCCTACCTGGTTTCCCAGGCCCTGCATAGACACATACACTTTCATAGAAATACACATACTTAACACAAATATACACTTACATACTCATGCATAAGCACACACACACACAATTCGCGAATCCCGGGAAAAGAAATCCGCGAATTATGTTAACTAGGTTTAAATGTCAATGTATTATAATACGCTAAAATATGCTCACAAAACGCATGCTAAAGACAGTGGCGTAGCAAGATATCCGTGGGCCCGGGTTCATTGAACCCCTTCGCGCCATGGATGCTACGCCACTGGCTAAAGACAGCCTTACTCATTAATATAATCAACTTCACCCATCGCTTAGTCTATTGGACCGTTTTGGCCCCACACAGGATCTGTTGACCGTCTTTCTCCATTCCTCTCTGTCTTTTGCCTTGGATAGAATCTCTTAAATACAATAATAATGTATAAATCGTAGTAATGATAAATTGAAAGACCATGATAATGTAGTTTAACTTGTACAAACACGCAGCACATTTGTGCTGATGAATAGATCAAGAAAAAAAAAAAGGGAGATGGGGTATAGTATTTTGTTTCGGACGTGACTTGGTGAGGGTTTTTAGTTCAACGTATCTACAAGCTAACGGTGAATTTCAGCGTTGTCCTGCTTTTTAAAAAAAGGGCCTTATGAAAATTCACGAAATAGCCTGTTAACAGCAAAAAATGCGTGAGTGTGTGCGTGGACGCGAACAGTGGACCTCCACATGAATGACGGTATACTTGATAATACTTCCATACACTTGCCAAAGAACATACTGACATATATACAATTTCATACACATTCTTAAATGCATACACATACGCTTACACACGCTTATAGATACACACTTGGCACCAACACGCATACACTTATACATCAATACACGTACACACATGCAAAATAAAAATCGGCTTCCTCTCAAACGACGTCATTTGCGTTCAACAAGTCATTCTTACCGCTCAACATTCGTACCGCATAACTCTGCATTCAGACCTACCATGCTCTGCATTCAGACCTACCGTGCTCTGCATTCAGACCTACCATGCTCTGCTTTCAGACCTACCATGCTCTGTATTCAGACCTAACATCTTGAGACACGAGCATATACCCAAGGATTTTTGTTTGTTTGTTTATTTAGAATCCATTGAATCAAGATCGTCATTCACTTGAATATCCTTCACATTTACCTATCGCTAAGTCTGTTGGACTGCTGGGGCACCAAAATAGGAATAAACAAAGTTCTACTAACATAGGTAGTCGAATAAGTAGATCTAAACATACACGAATAGATCACTAGTTATAGTTGACCATATTTCTCCATTCCTCTCTGTATTTCGCCTATGAGCCTTTAAATATTTCTTCTTCATATGCTGGAATGTTGGAACTCTTGAAGAACTTTCTATGAAATAATAGTAATAATCTTTATTGTCCATATGGAAATTTGTCTTACAATTTGTGCATTACACCAAACAAAAAACATTATAACTATAAGAAACCAAAGTTTACATTCACACCAGACTCACTCATAATTTGCATGTGACAAAGTTTATATCAGATTGTTCTTATGTAATGATTTGATTGCTAGGGGAACAAATGAGTGTTTGTGTCTGTTTGTCTTTGCTATCAGTGTTTTGTATCTTTTTTGTGGATGGTAAAATCACACACACACAAAAAATATATATTAACCACACTAAGTAATAGTCTCATGTTATTATCAGACGTGAACAAAGTTATCTTCCCTCCTCAGTTGGGTTAACAGAGAGATTTTTAAAGAATATATGTTAGTGCCATTCTTGGTCTTGCAAAAATGCATACATAGTTGCTTGATGCATCATCATACTTTTCTTTTTTGACCACATTGTAAATCTGCAATACAAATGTTTTTGCATTTGTAGGTCTGATTTTTTTATGTTTGCACGATATTTCTTTTTGATTAGAAAATGTTTTGGATCTCCCTTTGCTAAGAACTAGATTGTCATACTTTGCGTCTATTACAGTTGGTAGCTCTTGCTAGTTTGAGGCATGGTGGCTGAGGGGCGAAGAATTTGTCTTCCAAACGAAAGCGACATAGGTTCGAATCTAGATGAAAATTTTAAAATTTGAGTTTTTTTAGGATGCCCCTAAGTCCGCCCAATTCTAATGGATACCTGATGTTAGTTGTGGGGGGGGGGGGGGGGGGGGGGAGTTAAGGTTGTTGGTCATTGTGCTGGCCACATGACACTCATGTTAACCATGGGCTATAGAAACAGGTGACCTTTTCATCTTGTCCTATAGATTGAAATGGAAAAGTCTAAAAGGGGAACTTTTCTCTGTTTTTTTTCATTAGCTCTAGCTCTTTTTTATAATTTGGTTAAGAACATATGCACTAAACTAAAAGTGTATTTATTTAATGATGATGCACTATTTTTTAAAATCATTTAGCAGGCGGCTACTGACAATGTCACTGACAATGTCACCTTAATGATTTTGCATAACCGCTGTTGTTGTTCTTGTCACACATGTGATGGGGGGGGGGGGGGAATATCTTATTACCCGCCAAATATCTCTCATTTGCATACAGACTCAACCTGTCACGGCCATGCGACAGCATCGGCTTACTGGAAGAAGAAAATAGCAGCTTGAGCCATTGATGTCATCATAATTTGCCTAATAGAACTTAGGTTTCTAAATTACAAATCATTTTCTATTAGAACTTTAAATCTCAGATCACGTCCATGCTTCAGGCAACCACATGGTCTACTGTATGGTATTCCTCATTTGTTTATTTTGTTTTATTTATTTTCTGGTTCTAGTTTTGGAAAATGATGTTAATTTCAGCCGTGAGCTAATCTTCTTTTTTTTTCTCTCTTCAGACATTTTTTTCTTCTTGATTGTCATTTTCCACTAAAAACATGAAACTCGTGTCTAGTTTTAAATGTCGTGAAAACCTGGCATCATTGAGCTAGTTAACAAAATCTGGGTTATTTTTAAAGGGAAGGTGGATGAAATAGAATTGAAGGGCTATATACCCTTTGGTCTTTAGATCAATTTTGGTTTAATATCTCATATCCTATCATTAATGTTGTCTTCAAATAGTTTGTTTACCTGGACTCTATTTTTATTTTTGTGATACTGTTCTTTACAGAAAGATGTTTGAAAGCCCTGGCATGCTCTTGGGCTATTTGAATTGACATTTAACATGGCTCAAATTAACCTTACCATCTTATCATACAGCTACCATCAGTAGTCTAATTACCTTTGCCATCACCTGCTGGGTGATGCTTCAACTGCACAACGACATGGACTGAATAGAATAATTATAAAAGCATCTTGTATCACTCAAACACAGCTACCATCTTTGCAAGAACTTTTCCATAAAAAATGCCTTTTTTAAACATATAAAATCCTTGAAGACAACTTACTCCCATTAGACCACAGTTGCATCAGATCTGGACAAAGTGGTTGGCTCCTCTCCATTAAGGCTAGTCAGGGTGTTTCAATGTCATTTGTTGTCACCAAGGAGTACATAAAATCCCAATTCATCAAGCACTTGTTATGTGTGTGTTTGCTTGTTTGATTTTTGCTTGTATATCATTATGCTTGTAATAAAAAGGCTGAGGTCGACAATTGTAATTAAACTGAATTTCCTTTTCTTTTTTTTTTTTACTTATACCATTATTCTACCTTATCCTGAAATTCTTTATTGGAAATTCAGAATTCATAGGTTATGCCTAATAGATGCTAAAGCATCTCTATCTTCGAGTCTAAGATTCACAGGCATTAGAGATGTTCATCTGGGGGGGGGGGGGGGGGGGGAATATTCCTAGCCAGCTTTTTGGTGTATCTGGTGTACAGAATTAAGTGTTAATAAGCTAGGTTTTTTTAGAAATTTGAAACTTTTTTGTTCCTGCACTTTGAAGTTTTGAAAGCGTTTCCATTTGTAATTCAATTTTATTTGATTTAGTTGGCACCATTGAAGTTCAGTTTAGTGTCCTTGATATTGTTTAGTTGATAGTGAAAAATCCCCCAATATATAAAGAAGTGGATTGGCCAGATTTTTGTATATATATTTTTGCCGTTTTCTTAGTAATATAATTTAAATTTGAGAAAAATAGATCTGTACAGCACAATTAGTCATCAGTTAAGAAAAAAAAAAAGGAAACCTGAGTATAATATTTTATTCAAGTTACATATATAGTGCAGGTTCACAAGAAGCAGATAATATTCATGGATAATGTGCACTCAAGTGTGTGCTTATAAATAGTTTCTGAATTCATTTCCTAATGAGTAGGCCTATTGGGAAGTCAAAAAAGAGTCCCATTTGAGCAGTCATTATTATTATTTTTTATTTGTAAAATGATCACTAACGTTCTTTGTCATTGTTGCTTTCAGACTTCAAGTGTTATACCTTGGGGGCAACCAGCTGGTTGAGATCCCGGCTGAGGTTGGCTACCTGAGTGAGCTCACCAACCTGGTCCTGTGTGACAACCGACTCCAGAGTCTTCCGCCCACTCTTATCAATCTGCGCAACCTGCGCAGCCTTAGCTTGCATAACAACAAGCTTTCCACACTGCCAACAGAGATTGTGGCCTTGAACCTCGTGGAGTTGAGTTTGAGAAACAATCCACTGGTCAATAAATTCGTTGAGGTCAGTTTTGCATTTTGAAAACATCCAGAAAATTTAGTCTAACATCTTTACTTTGAATTCAAGAAAGTTCAAAATTTTATAAAATAGTAAAAGCTGTTTAAAAAAAAAAATTGCCAATGTTATCTTGAAAGATGTGATAGTATTTTTTAAAATATTTATTCATTAGTTATGAAAGAATATTTTATCAAGATGTTTTAAACCTTAAGAGAAGTGTGTCTAGTCTTTGCAAGAATTCAATTGAATTCAAATAAAAAAAATTTAGTCCTTTATTTACATTAAAAAAAAAGTTTCCCATTCAGACCTTGCAATCTATGGGGCACTTGATGTTTAGGTCATTTGCTTCTACAGTTAATGAGCAGGGTGTCATGTGGCCAGCACAACGACCAACTGCCTTTACTGTCTCCTACTAAAGTTAGGTATCCATTAATGTTGGGTGGACACAAGGGCTCCCTAAAAATCCCAGAATTGAAAATCCCAGTCTTCACTGAGGTTCGAACACAGGACCTGTAGTTTGGAAGCCAAGTGCTTAACTACTCAGCCACCGCACCTCCATTACAAACAAACTATTTAGATCTATTTGCAATGCAATAAAGACTGCATGCCTCCTTCACAAAAAAAACAAACCATTCATAACATTTCTACTTTTTATTTCTAACCTTTTCATAGAATAAAAAAGCATGACTTATGAAAGTAAATGGAGGCCCAGTGGCTAAGTGGTAAAGCACCTGGCTTCCAAATCGGAGATTCCTGGGATTAAATCCTGATGATGACTGGGATTTTTAATTTTGAAACATTTAGGGCGCCTCTGAGTTCATCCAGCTCTAATAGGTACCTGACAATAGTTTGGGATAAGTAAAAGCGGTTGGTCATTGGGCTGACCATATGATTCCCTTGTTAACCATGTGCCATAGAAATAGAAGACCTTTACATGATCTGCCCTATAGATCGCATGGTCTGAAAGGGGAACTTTATTACTTTGACTATGAATGTCACTGAAACTTTGATTATTGTGAAAAACAATACCCATTCATATGCTTGATGTGTTTTCCATTCTACAAGGATTTGGTCTACAACCCCCCCTCTCTTATGGAGCTGTCTGGCAGGATAATTAAGATAGAAAGAATCCGATACACTGCCGAGGACTTACCCTATAGTCTGATCCGTTATCTGGACTCTGCTCAGCGCTGCGTCAACCCGCATTGCAAAGGTGAGTATCCCGGCCTGAATCTCTCATCCTTTGCTGTTGCTATGCCCTTGTTGTGTTGCTTATTTCTGACCCTGTATCCTCCCTTCCCTTGTTGATGACAGTGTAATTAGACTCATTGATTCGACCACAGCTTGGACACAATCCACAGCTGATAGACACTATTAACTTAGAATAAGATCTTCTAATTTGTTATGTCTCTGTCTAAACACACAATTTATTCAGTTCATTATGTTAAGAGCATGTTATTAACTAATTACTTAATAATTATCCAACTCTGAAAAAATCTAATGTAACAGATAATGTGAGTAAAGTGCTACATTTTTCTGCTAGTGACAGTAGTTGATGGTGCTTTTCTTTGTTGTGGATTCCTCCTGTTTCTTTGTTCCTCAACTGTTCTTAGACCACCGCATTTCACTACTATCTTTTGTCCACTATGTTTCATTTTAGTTCTTTCTCATCAGTTTATGATTAGAGGTTCTCATGTTTTTATTCTTTAATTTAACCTCGAGTGTTGTGCTCGTCAACTAACTGCGACAATAATTTTATTGGGAGACTCAAAAAATATTTCTATTAGAAACAGAAAAAAAATTATGTTCTAGCTAACTCTTATTTCTAAAAGAAAACAAAATATGTTCTAGCTAACTCTTATTTCTAAAAGAAAACAAAATATGTTCTAGCTAACTCTTATTTCTAAAAGAAAAAAAAAGTTCTAGCTAACTCTTATTTCTAAAAAAAAAAAAAACATATGTTCTAGCTAACTCTTATTTCTAAAAAAAAAAAAATATGTTCTGGCTAACTCTTATTTCTAAAAGAAAAAAAAAGATGTTCTAGCTAACTCTTATTTCTAACTTTTAAATTTAGTTCTGTTTAGATTAAGCTGTATGTTCCTAAGACTCTAATCAATGATTGGACTCATTGGCTCTTGAAATTTAATTGAAAGTGTATCAAAGCTAATTGTTTTACAATTAATATCTGGTGTGTGTGAGTGTGTGTAAATGTATTACAAGATAAGCATGACATTTTGAGCCCATCACATTCAGCCGTGACTCAGCTTTTTCTAGAAGAGATAAGGCGATCATGTTTCTTTAGAATGGCTAATGTAAAGCTTAGAGTTATTTGTTCCCTTCAGTTTCTAGCTCAGGTTAACAAATAGCAATTATTGACTTTGATTGTTGGCTTTTTGAAGTCTTTTAAAGATGGATGTGATACATACATTTTACATTTTCCCTGCATATGAAATTTTGTGAAGGAGTTAACTGTGACATAAAGACTTATTCTCATCAGTGATTATGTATTTCAAAAGTAGTGATCCGTCCAAATTCCCAAAAATCCAATCCAAATCCTGAAAATTTCACATTCCAAAGAAAAACAAACTGGCCTTAGATGTTGAATTTGAAAAAATGCTAACAGTTCTCTCCTTCCCCCCCCCCCCCCCCTGTCTCTGTTTGTCTGCACTGCGTGGCTGGTCCACTTGAGTGCATCGAACTCAAGAGGGGGGAACTAATTCATTTAGGGGTAAACAACTTATTTTATTACTTTCTTTGTTGCTTGTTAGTCTTGATTCACAGTGTACATTTTGTTCTGTTGATGTTCCTAATTGATAGAGTGACACCTTTCATTGTTTTTTTTTCTGTACATGAAGCCTTGTTATGTTTGTAAATTTGTTTTACAATAATTGTTCTTGTTACACTTAACAAATCTATCAGAGTCACTGGACTCTCTCTTATCTGATTAAAAAAAACTAGTTAAAATGCTAATAGTCCCTTCCCCCCCCCCTCCCCTTTATCTCTCTGTCTGCACTGCGTGGCTGGTCCACTTGAGTGCATCGAACTCAGACAGGGGAACTAATTCATTTAAGGGTAAACAACTTATTTTGTTACTTTCTTTGTTGCTTGTTTGTCTGGATACATTATGGGGTCATGAAATGCTTAACATTAGTATCAGATATTGATGTCAAGCAAAAAAAACAAACAATAAGGTTCATCCCAGTTCAATTGAATGGAAATTCAGTTTGACTACAATTAACCACCTCAGCCTAACTACTGTCGAAAAAGTTAACTTTGTTTTTCAGTGCTTCATCTCTTATCACCTTGTTCTTCTTCTTTTGTCTTCTTCTTCGTTCTCATTTTACATGTCGGAGGGTTCAGATCAGTAATCTTATATCTGAGATGAACTGCATAGTGGTTTCCAGATCAGGCAATGCTCCATATAGTTTTTGTTCTATAGGAAGGTTTTGGGGCCAGAGTCTTCTTGTTCAGGCCTCTTGATAATAGTATGCAGCTTTGAAGGACATGGTCAGCATTCTCTGGTGATGCTCCACAAGGGCAGGTTTCGCTCGTCCCCTCTTTAAGTTTCCGGAACATATGTTGTTTTATTCTGTTATGTCCGGTTTTGAGTCGAAAAATTATGCATTGGTATAATAGGGGTTCTTTTTCTTGAAATTGGGATGTGAGCTGGTCCAATTCTCATTTATTTTACTCCCTATTATTTTCATAATTTCTTCTAGGTAGAGAGGGATTTTCATTTGTTTTTTCATTCTTTCATCTCTGTCAGCTTTTTCATTGCCTTTTAATTCAATGTGTGCCGGAATCCATTGAAGAACAGTTTCCTTGCTGTTGATGTTAAGGTTTACAAGAGCTGTCCTGAGTTGTTCCATTATTCAATTCAATTTTCATTCTTCATCCGCATTCAACTCAAATATTTTGTGATGACATACATATATGTTAATTATTGATGCCTCCAGAATTTTCCTCAGCTCAAATTGTGGAAATAACTTATTTAGAGCTTTCTGTTCACCATGTACTGTCCAATTCGGCCATTCGTTGAAGCTTTCACTCAACCTTTAAATAGATTTCTCAGCAGGGTTCAGTGGCATGCAAATAAGTTGGGCTAGTTCAGAACAGACACAGAGACATAAGGATCCTTATATTAGCTTGGCTGGAACTCTAATAATTTTTCACTTGTTTTTTCAATATGTGTATGTTTTTGTATGTGAGTTGTGAGTGTGCATTTTTAGTTTGTGTGTGTGTGTGTGTGTTTTACTGTTTAGAGTTTATTGATGAAAGCTTAGTTGTTGAAACATCTGTTTAGGTTGTATTGACGTCATTTCTTACGTCAACCTAAACATATGTTTTCATCTGGTTGAGATTTTCTTCTCTTTGTCTTACTGCCAGACCTTAGTTTGGCCTTTGTGAGGCATGAGTTGTAATGTTTGTTTCATTTCTTGGCATTTTGCATTTTTAGCTTACAACTTCACCTTTCGTGGCAATGTCAGTGTGACTCTTGCACTTCATATATATATATATATATATATCTAGGTCAAGGTTGAAAGGAGTGTTCTTACTGTACAATTCTGTCACATTCTGATTGGTTTGTTCTTATGACCTCAGATAAAACTTTTTTTTTTTAATTATATAGGTCATGTTCTAATATTGATTAGAGATTAGTATATATGCTTTTTACTAACAAAGAAAAAAAATTGATTCCCTTTAAAAAAAATTAACTTTTTTTTTAGATACATTTTTTGAACTTTTGAGTTACCAGTAAAACTTTTTTAGTAATGTGCATACACACTCACTGTACATATAAATAGTAAAGTAAAGTTCCCCTTCCAGACCTTTTGGTTTATAGGGCAGATGATGTAAAGGTCATCTGTTTCTGTGGCCTATGGTTAACATGGATGTTTTGTGGCCAGCAAAATGACCAGCTGCCTTTACTTTTTCCCAGACTAATGTCAGGTACCCATTAGAGCTGGGTGAACTCAGAGGCTCCTGAAGATCCCGAAATAGAAAATCAGTCTTCATAAGGAAGCCAAGTGCTTTACCGCTCAGCCACAGGGCCTCCCACTGTACATATGCAGGTCCGTACAGCATGGCAATGAGCTATTTGTCTCCCCTGCCCACAGGCTGCGATGTTGCAAGTTAGTGTTTAGGCCTACCATAATGTTTGGTCTTGTGGGAACTCTGAAGTGTGAGGAATGTGTCAAGGAAATAATTTGTTTTACAAGTTTTTGTTGTTTCTTTAAATTCTTACATCCTAACCCAAATTCCCTTCAGGATGGCAGAGGATGGTAGGGGGAAGGGGTTCAATTCTTGACCATTGGTCAAGAGTCCAAATTGTATGACTCAAAGACTTTGTTTCAAGTTGTAAATGTTCCTTCAAAAAAATTATTGCATTCTAGCCTGAACCTCCTTTTGGATAGAAGTGGCAGGGTTTGAACTCAAAACAATTGTGACAACAGTTCATAGCACATACAACATCACCAAAAAGTCAGGATAATCACATAATAACCATTGTATATCTTAAGATTGACATTGTGGTAAGAATATTTTATAACAAGTTGGTATTGGATTTTTTTTTTTTAATTTTATCAAACTAAATTGATTTGTTTAATTTCCAGGTGTTTACTTTTCATCTCGTGTGGAACAGATTAAGTTTGTGGACTTCTGTGGCAAGTACCGGCTCCCGCTGCTCCAGTACCTGTGCTCCCCAAGCTGCAGCACCGGCACCCCCCCAATCACTTCCCACAGAGACACAGATGATCAGGATGAAGGCTGGGAAGCAAGGGAGAGAATGAGGAAAGTTTTGCTGGGTTGACCTCGATGCATTGCGTTTCAAGTGGAGTGTACATACGTTTATCTGCCGTGAACCTTAATCTACATTTTGATATTTGAGCATCCGATCATTCTGTTGCGGATGATTGTGATGCATGTAGCCACTGTGACTATAATTCTCAAAGCTTTAACTAAAGACGGAATACTATTTACAGAAAAGATGTGCTAGTAGTGGGTGAGCTACTTATGTCAAAGGAAATCAAAAATATTTGAGTCATGCATTGGTAGCACTTAAGTTTTTTGAGATGTTTGTTAATATGACTTGACAGTTTATAAGCTTATAAGCAATGTTCAATTATGAATCATTTCAGTTTATAATGGTTAAAACGTGTTCAGTTATTCATCATTTCAGTTAACAAGGGTTAAGACATGTTCAATTACCCATCATTTCAGTTTATAAGAGCTAAAATGTATGTATGTGAGCTTCTATTCTGTGGTGCTCTCCAGCATTCAAAGTTAAGTGTAGTTTTGTAAAATAAGTACTTGTGGAAAAGTGGTACAATTAGAACTAGTCCAACATGGTACCGATATAAATAAATTGTCCAGAATAGAATATTTGTGCATTGCCTTTATTGTGTCAGGTACTCCACTAGGACACCTATGTGCAAGTTTATGATGTTCCTGAGTATGGCAGGTTGAATATTTTAAACTGTTACTATGTGCCTTGATGCAATGTTTAGAAAGACTTTGGGGTTGCCTCTTGACGTTGTCAGTGCCTCTTTCATCAAGTTCTTTGATCTGACTTGATATGGAAGTCTTCTCACCTGAGGTTAGTGTTTCTTTCATCTAGTTCTTTGATCTGACTTGAAATTGAAGTCTTCTCAACTGAGGTCTTGCCTCTTTCATCTAGTTCTTTGATCTGACTTGAAATTGAAGTCTTCTCAACTGAGGTGAGTGCCTCTTTCATCTAGTTCTTGGATCTGACTTGAAATTGAAGTCTTCTCAACTGAGGTGAGTGCCTCTTTCATCTAGTTCTTGGATCTGACTTGAAATTGAAGTCTTCTCAACTGAGGTCTTGCCTCTTTCATCTAGTTCTTTGATCTGACTTGAAATGGAAGTCTTCTCAAATGAGGTCTATGTTTCTCTTCCACCAGAAACCATGATGGGGGGGGGGGGGGGGGGGGGGGTAAATCAAATACTAAAATAATTGACACCTGAACTGAGTTTTGATCAATGCCAGCTAGGGTTGTACTGATAGTAGCTCCTTTTTCAATATCCTGACCCAGCAAAATATCAGGCCACTATCCTGCTCCAGCTGGCTATCAGAAAGTACTATCCTGTACTAGCCAAATGCCAGTATACCTTTACAAGTAACTGGAATAATTAGTTTTTCTACTGTTAATACTTTGTATTAGTCTAAATTGAATTGTATTTTGAATAGAGTTCTGCTCTGGCCACTTATCCTTTGCAAAGAAGAAAAAAAAGGATATCTGCTTTGAGACAAGTATCTAATAGATACAAAGCCTTTGTATTAGAAACTACTGATCTTCAAGTTCTATAGACTGTGATAAGTTTTGAAGTGTGTGCCTGTCAACTTGAAGCTATTGATTTGTTTGGCTCTCCTTAATCAGTTTTATAAATATGTTTTTAGTCTAGTCAATAAATGGGATAGGAGGCCACCTCATCGCAGCGTAACATCCATTTTAGTTTGGTCTGAATTCAAATGATCAAGTCATTCTAAAGGGCTTTGCCTCATGTTATGAAGTGGACATTTTTTGTTATTGAACCAAACATTCATTTTACCACCTTTTTGTGTATAAATTTCAAAAGCATTTTTGTTTGGTAGTTTCTGACCATATGATCCCCAAACCACATGGACCCCAAACTACATGGATCTTACTTTCCCTTTCACATTGCAATGATTGTATTGTAATCAGTTGTTCAAAACAGTTTCAAACATTATGTCAACTGTTTATAAAACTAAGACATTTCAAAAAATATTTATCATTTAGAAAACTTCAGATTAACTATTTGAAATGTTTCTTTGGATAATTGTGTGTTCATTGACTGACCGCATCACCACTAGTGACCACACCACCACTTTGGATGTACTAATGGCATTATACTATATCTTTTAGAATTCAAACATTTTTGTAGAGGTTTTCTTTATTTTTGAATTGCAACTCTTATGGTTTTAAAAGTGTATTTAAAAAAAAATAATTTTTCGTAGCATTTTTTTTTTTTAAGTTTACAAGCTCATTATTTGAGTGAAGCCAGGCATTTGTGTGTTTACTTGTTGGAAATAAGTTATTTGTATTTGAGAATGTACCTTGGACTACTGCTAACAATTTATTTCTATGAAATAAATTTGTTTTGGCCTTTTGTGTGAAAAAATTGTAGAAGATAATTAATGATAAGCTGTTACTGGATTTACAATTTCAACTATGCTAGTGTGTACATAAGAGAGATTGTATATCTTCTTTTTTTTCAAGTTTTCTGTTCTAGTTTGTTGTATAAAGAGACTTGTCAATGTTCGGCATAGTACTTGTGTATATCTGAGGACTCCACTTACAAAAATTATTATTTAGGTCTTCATTTTCAAGGGGGGGGGGGGGGGGGAGTGAACATTTTGTTCTGCCCCTTAATTTGTTCTTATGATGTTCTTGGCAACATGAATCACTCACTTTTAGAGTACATGCAGTTTAGACTTGATAAACTTGAATCACTCTCTACAGACCATGAATCACTCACTTTAGAGTACCTGCAGTTTAGACTTGATAAACTTGAATCACTCTCTACAGACTACAATTTAGAAATGTTAAATCTGAATCACTCAATACTAAATGAAATTTAGACAAAACTTTTAAAACCTAAGAGAAAGATTAAATTCTCTATATGTTTAGATTCATTCATTCAAGAGATGAAAGTAGCTATGGTTGGAACCATTTCACCCACACAACAGTTCCCCCTCTCCACCCAGCCAATGTGCCCAAAGGAATGGTAAATGCCCAAAACAGTTTGGGATCAGTAGGTTCCACAATGGTGTAGCACTGTGTGCTGCAAGCTGCCGAAAGGTCACTGGCTGCTGATTTTTTTCTCAGGGCTTATTCCCGAAGCCTTTCCCTTGTTAAGCCACAATGCAGCGAATTCAGATGTTTAGGTTAGACTTATTTCCAAGTGGATTCCTCTTTTTCTTATGCTCATATTTATGATTATCTTTTCCTCTAAATGGCAATTTTTGTGATGTGACTTTAAAATGTGTAACCATTGTTATAAGCCTTGTTGACTTGTTGTGCTTTAATATATCAATGTTCAAGTATTTACCACAAAATATAAATAGAGCGGATGGATGGATTGGTGGAAGGGGAGTAATTTCTTTTGTTTTTACTTTCACTGTTTTTATTGATTTGTCAGTGATTCAAATCCTTTAAGAACTTTAAAAAAAAACTTGTGTTGGAATATTATTAGAATCTATATTTATAGACTTAAAAAAAAACAAAAAACATTTACATATGTGGTTTTATTTATTTATTTTTTTCACCTATGGCATTTATATATTTTTAAATCTTCTCTAAAGAATATGTGAAAATATTTTTTTTTTAAATCAGAAATTGTATTTAAAAAATATTTCTTTCAAATAGTGGTATAGGAAATTTTTTGTAGGTAATCTGTCATTGTTCATTTTGATTGGACTTAAGTGAGCAGTGTATCTAAATTATATTTTATCACTTGGTTTCAATGCTACTATTCAACTATTTTCATTCACTACATTGGAAATGAGTTCTTTCATTCTAGTAATACACAGGAAATACAGATTTATCATTCTAGTATTACATCTACACAAGAATTAAACATTTCTCATTCTAATGTTAGATCTACACAAGAAATGTATGCATACAAAATTCTGCATCATCTGACATTAACAGAATTAATATTTCCAGAGTGTTTTAATTTGAAACATTAACTCTCTCCTTCCTTAACATTTCCAGAGTGTTTTAATATGAAGCATTAACTCTCTCTTTCCTTCCTTACTTCTTGATATGTGTCTGCTTATACTATTTGATAACCACTGACACACCACTTTTACTTACACAAACTTGTTTGAAATAATTTGTTTTTCAATTATTTGGCCATGTTACTGTGTCACTAATTGAAATAGAACAATTAATATATAGCAGAAGTTTTCCAAGTGACTTGAGTTCAAGTGGTTGAGTTTAAATATACTTAGCCTATCAGTATTTTAGTCTTTTTTTTTTTTTTCCAAAATTTATTTTGTGAATATTAATGCTTCCCAATTTTTTTTTCTTTTTAGTTTTTATATCATGTGCAGGAAAACAAGTCTTCCTTGATACATTTATATTGACAGTTTTGTAATGTCATTATTATTTTGGTTCATTGCTTAACTTTATGTAACCTTTTTCTTACCAATATATTTGTCTTCATAATCAAGGTATATACATTTACATATAATATCTTACAAAAATGGTTCAAGTTTTAATTTTAAAAAAAAACAACAACAACTAAAAAGCATTTTATTCTAAAGAAACAAGTGAGCCCTTTGAAATCTAAGACACTTTAGAAACAATCTTAGTGATATTAGATTTATTCTAATGTGGATTGATAGTATTAGAAGCTGTAGCTACAGCTCTGCTTCCCTCATGGGGTATGTTTGAACAGGTCAGTTTGTTTTATGTGATTGTCTCTCTTAGGGAGTATTAATTATTAATTAAATTGCATGCATTACACACTTACACTATAGTATTACTAGCTTGGTGCTTTAGGCCTGTATACAGTATAAAGTGAAGTTTTTATAAAATTATTACCGTTTAAGGATATTGGCTCTGACAAATAGAGTCCATAGTTTGTACCTAAAGCATTGGATATTCTATGGGCAACTAGATGTGCTATGTATAGTCTGTTTATCAAGAGTGCAATACAAATGTATTATTATTCAGATTTGTAAAATAGAGAATTTGGCCAGATAGATTTTTATGTTACTAACTCAATCTTTCCCTCAGCTACAGCTTTGTCTGAATCAAATGTGGACAAATATGGATGTTGCTACTGGGTTTGGATAGCCATGTGAAGCATTGCACTTATCCTCAATCTTCGGAAACGAAGACATTGTCATTATTAGTATTAATTTAATCTTCAGGCTCAAGTCTATAATTTTGTCAAACTATAAAGTGTTTATATCTCTTTGTTTCTTGGGGTTTTTTTTTTCTAATTTACTTTGTAAATTGTATTTTGAGCTAATCTATTTGTGGTGGCTAGACTCTAACCAAAGACAACATCATAGTTCTGAATTGTGCTATACAGCATGTAGATGCAAAGTTTGTGTATGTTTCTACGTCTTTAAAATTTGTTTTAATATTGCTGAGAATGTGATCAGTGTAATATACTGTACATGATTTGATATATATATATATATATGTATATATGCCCAACCTGCGATCGCAGCTGTGTATCAAGGATTGGCCTCTTTAGTCACACAAGAAGTTGCAAAGGAAAAGGATCGTCTCTCCAGACGTAAAATGCCACAGAGATATGTATTTTATACGTACATAGAGCTCTACCTTGTGTATTCTGCTGTAAATCTTTGTAAATAGACAACTTTTTGGTTTGTGCCTTCTTGAAATCTCTAAGTTTGGTAGCTTTCTTTTGAAAAGCTACTTTGTACAAAATATTCTTAGATGCTGAATAAATATTAAAAATTACTATAACCGGTATATGAAGCAATAGTCAATAAATATTTGTCAGTTGTTACAATTATTTTAATGGAAAGTTAGCTGAGAGGTTGCTTCCCACTTCCTTTCCTTCCCAGTTTGAGAACCTGTAACCACTATTGTTACAGAAGCTTGTGATTTGTAAAATTTTACAATGGCCTTTAATTGCGGTGTGATACTTTCGAGTTTAGCAAAGGGGAAAGGCTTTAGCCCAAAATGCATGTCTATATTTGAGGTAAAGACATCTTCGCATAAAATTAAGGTATGGGGCTGTGGCAGAAGTAAAGTAGTTGACAATACTAGATTATTTAGAGAGTGCTTGAGTTGTGGATTAAATATATATAACCAGTAGAAATCTAATTATGTCGTCAGTATCACTAGTTTAAATTCAGTTATCTTATGTAATATAACATAACCTATGCATGCATTTATATTTTGTATGGTATAGTCTTCTTTAAAACTTACAAAAAAAATAAAAGAACTTGGTGGGGTCAAAGTTCATTTTTTCAATGTTGATCTTTTGTTGACATCAAACATTGGACAAGTTTTCATTGGTTTTGTTTGTGTTCATCTGAGACCAATCATCATAGAAGGCCTGAACACTTACTAGAACATCACAACTTGTGGGCAGTGAAGACCAATGGCTCTGTATGATGTTACAATGAGCGATTGGTCTAAATTGCCCACAGGTTGCAACCTTGCTGGTCAATTTTGAGGCCTTCTATAATGAATGGTTTCGGTTCATCACACACAAAAAATCAAAACAAAATAAACATTTAGAAGATTGAAATTTTTGTCTTTGTTGCTTTGTGCTGAATGTATCTTTGTTTGACAGGGGAAAAGACTTAAAAACAAGTTAAATTTATATATAATACTTTAAAAAAAAAAAAAAAAAAGCTTATATCAAGTGCAATTATAAAATTCCTTCTCTCAGTCATGTGATTTTAAATTTGTAATAGAATAACACTTCCAACAATAAATCTGTGATTATAAATAGTTTTACTCCTTTGGCTTTGTTTAAGTGCAGTTTCATTCTTTTAGCGGGAGAATGAAGAAGGGGTTAGGGTTAAGATTAGTTACCATGATAGTTTTTAAATGCATTTTATTAAATAAAAAAAAATGACTTGAATTTGAACTAAAGGGCTCAAGCCAATGATTAGCTTATGAAAATAGTTTTTTTTAGTTAAGTTTAGTTTCAGGTGACCTAATTCTCTACAAAGTATAAAGGGGACTAATTCAATTTATATCACCACAACCATCAAGTACACTTTCCTTCCCTTATTCAATAACTAATAGTTAATTAATTAATTGGTTATTTTTATTCTTGTTTTGTCAGGTACAAGAAATGATTGTGCGAAATTCCAACTTGATATAAGATTAGGTGTGGTAGAAATAACGTATACAAACTTTTTACCAGACAAACAGAATTGATGTAAGCTTTGTAATGATTGTCTTGAGTGTTGCTTTGTATTGAATTTACAGTTTATAGACTCAGGATATCATGATCAAAGTCACATTTACTTGAAGAGCTCTGTGGCCTAATAACATCATTCTTATTATCTGAATGTCCTATTTAAACACACACACTCACTTTTTTTATCTTTGCTTGAAAGTAGACTTTTACAAATAGGACACATTTCCTTATGAAACTTGTAAATGGAGTTTGAAACTTTTAACTGCTGATACAAAAATGAATAAACATGATCTGTAACAAATGCTTGCCTTCTGAAATGGGGATCCCGGGTTCAAATCCTGGTGAAGACTGGGATTTTTAAAGTTGGGATCTTTGGGCCCCTATGAGTCCATCCAGCTCTAATGGGTACCTGACATTAGTTGGGGAAAAGTAAAGGCGGTTGGTTGTTGTGCTGGCCACAGAAACAGATGACCTTTACATCATCTGTCCTATAGACCACAAGGTCTGAAAGGGAAAATTTACTTACTTTTTAACACATAATAATACCAGCACTAAGGTACCAAGATTATTGAGAGTAGAAGGTTCAGAAAATATGGTGAAACAAGAGTAAGCCCGGAGGTGGACTCAAAACACAGACCTCAGAACCAGCCCTATAACCTAGCAGAAACCAGGTACCAGTCTAATGTCTACCTTTACCAACCAGGTTCCAAGTCAGTAGTGTGTCTCCACATTGCTACCCAAGGTCTTGTCCCTTCCATAATCACACTTGAATCTTAATATTACATGTTAATGTTTTTCCATGTACAATTCAAAATGATGTGTGTATAGGGTGGCTAACAATAAAAGGTATTTTTTTCATCCACTATTTTGTCTCCCATATTCACTTCCTGCCTGGCTCCCCACCTCACTGACCTATCCATCCAGTAGTCCTATTTAGTGCCTTACCGGTATCTAAACTTTGTGTTCGTATCTAAACTTTGTGCTCGATGGACAGAGATTTTCATCTAATGATAACATCATCACCTCTGTAAACATCTTTATGTAGAAAGATGCTAAACAGTATCAACATTGAATTAAGAATCTTATTAACTATAACATATGATATTACACTTTTTATTTACTAAAAATTTTTAAAAAAATCTTTTTGAAATATTTGTGTCTACAGAAATAAAGAAAAATGTCTTCAAGAGGACAACAAATAATAAATACTGTCGTCACTAAACGTGAACTGTTTTATTCAAAGTGTTTAGAAAGGCTATAACATTCTAGTCTGTAATTCACACAATGACACAAGATATTTACAGCATCAACAAATCAAAATATGAACTTGCTCTGAAAATCATTGACTGCTGACACATCACACTATCTCTACTAGCACTCAATGTGGGCTATAATGTCACAAACTTGGGTGAAAGTCCCTTAGGAACAAATTTAAAATCACATTGTTGGTAGTAGGGTGGTGAATGAAGAGTTCCTTGGGAAAAGGGAGATAAGTCCAACCATTCAGCATGCCCGCTAAGAACTAATTATTTCACTCCACAACTAAGTCAAAAGACTTCACATGCTAACCAATCACAAGCATTAAGATAAAACATCGAACTACTCACATCAACCCATGGCAAACATATTCACTACTGAGAAAACCGTTACAATACATTAAACAAACCAAAATCCAGACTTGAGAAATGTTAGTACTCAATAAACCAAACGATCCTTACAGGTGTATGCAAATATTATATCATCTGACTTAAAGGAATAAAACATCACAGCAAAAAAACTAAGAAAAACAACCCAACCATTCAATGTTCTGTAAAAGATTTAAAGTATTTTAAGTCTATAGAATCACTCCATTAGTGTATTAACATCAGCCCCCCAACCGTAATTAAGTGATATGTGGTATGCAGTACAGAACTAAGAAGAACAGTAATTACTTTTCCACTGCACAGATTGCAAAGAGCCTACCACTCAGATGGCTAGATGAAGAAAATCCAGTATAAGTGGGACATTCTTTTTTGTTGTTGTTGTTGTTGGCAGGTGGGAACAAAAAAACTTGAATACAGAATTGATGAAATTAAGTTCAAATCTTGGTGGAAGGTGAGATTGTAAATCAGGACTTAAGGACAGGACTGACTGGGTAAGAGAAAAAAAAAGTATTTGGTGATACTGCTGTATGAACTGGCTACACTACTGCAACTTGTCTTTTTACCAAGATAAAAATGACATACTAAGGACCTGAGACTTGTACATTTGAACTTCCCCTCTCATTCATTATTCTGTGCTTAACAAATTAAAACTGTCTTAAGACATCAAAATGTAAACAGGTTTTTAAAATACAAATAATTAAAAGAAATAGAAATTAACTTCCCTTTACACCCACCAACACACACACCACACAATGTTTACAAAAGTTTGTCTTGCTGTATACACACACATACACACAAACATATGTTTGTCACACTTTCAAAATGTCTTGATCACATTATTGCAAAGATATATGAATTAGAATCAATTGAATTAAAAACATTCATTAAACTAAGACTAATTATTGCAAAGCCACATTGTAACACAATTCATGGTTTCTCTAATTTCACAGAGTCATGGGCAGACAATAGTTGCCAATAAAAAAAAACAATCCAGAATAAAAACCAAGTATTGGGCAAATTCAAATTGACCACCAACTAATGCTTACTTTTAATGCTCATAGTTTTAAAAGGGAATCAAACTTTCAGATGTACAGAATGAGTAGAGACTGCCTTCATCCAAGCTGATTCTTAACTCTTTCTCTCCTAGCTGACGATACCAATATTGATTTGACCCCATTAAATTAAATTTTGTTTTTTAAATTTTAACTTGTGTTGTATAAAAAGAGCATGCATTCAGCTAAAATTCTATACCTGATATAATATTTCCTGATAACAAACCAAAAAGTTAATTCATAACACGGTAGTGAAACACAAAATGAGCAAAACGAATAATTCCATCAGAATATGGAAAATAACTACGGAGAGAAAGAGTTAAGAAATGGGGCTAGCTCTAGAAAACCTCAAGTACAACTTGAAAGTTATTACTTTATTATGAAACATTTTTTTAGTTCAGTGTTAGAAGTACTCATTCAAAATGGGCTCTTTTTTTTTTTTTTTTAAATCCCTAGTTCGCAAAGTTAATGACAGATTTAAAAAATGCTAATTAAAACAATCTGGATAGTATTTAATATACAAGTCCATAGAGCAGACATAAAGGCACAGAGAAAGCAACTGACAATATTTGAGCAGGCAGATGTAAGGTTAAATAAATGTAAACTTGACAATGTCAATAGTAGAGTCTATAGAAACAGTTAAAACTGTACTTTTCTATACCACGAGATGAATTAGGACTTCTAACAGACCTCTATGTCTAATAAACTTAACAATGTCTACAGTAGAGTCCATAGCAACAGATAAACTGTACTTTTCTATACCATGAGAAGAAATAGGACTTCTAACAGGCCTCTTAGTCCTTAAGTCTGTCGCCATGAAGAACTAGTAGAGACACATAACAATCATGTTTTTAATGACATTTCTTTATTGACCCCAGAGTAGCAGCAGTCATGTTAAATAGTTTTTTTTTTCACCCAAGAGTCACAAAGCTGTGAGTCATTTAACAGTGACTGTTTCAAGCAAAATGAGCCTAGGATGGCTAAGAACACGACAAAAAGTCAAATGAAGTGATGGGCTGACTGGAGGGGAGTTAAATATACTCCAAATAAAATCTAATAAAATTCACAATTTTGGACTATTTTGAACTCTGACATGAATATTTTTTACACTTTACAAAATGCTAGAATTAATAGTTTTCAATAAGGCCTTTCAAACTATATATTATAGTAAATGTATTTAATTTAGCAGCGCTATTTCTCTGTAACAACATGCACTAAAATATTTACATTGAATGGCATGAAAGAAAAAGGCCTGCAGATAGAGACTCATTTTGCCCAGCATTTGATATGCAAGATAATGTAATTTGAAAAAAAAACAAAAAAAAAACCTCACAATTAATAAAAGAATATTTTTTCACAGATAACATCGGGTTTACAGGTGAACCAAAAACGACTGTCAACAATCACTGTTTTGATTTTTTTTTACTTGAGACATTAGCATAAATATGAAGACATTTGTGTTTGATAAAATCTATAAATGATGTAACATGTTTAAAGAAAGACGGTAAAATAGCATAAAACTTACATTTCATGTGGAACCAAATAGTATGATTACTTAATACAGTGATAGACAGCCATATGGGCTGAAAAAATATTGTTTAGAAAAGATTTTCTGCTTTATACGCTTTGAATGTTCTTTCATCAATGAAGATTACATTAAGTCCTAGCCTTAAAGTCTTGCATGACTGCAGGGGATGGGTGGGCAGGGTTTCAACTCAGTGCCATCCTGGTGAGTCTGAAGACAGCAGCGCATACCACATCAGGCAGCCATATTATTTAAAATTGATATAAATTATATCTTGGATTTAAATTTATGTTTGCACCAAATAAACTTAATCATAAACAACTAATACTGTCATAATTACTTACGGTAGCATTTTAAAAAAATCTAACAATAGGGGGAACTAAATTTAATATCTTGAAATGACATTACTGTCTGAAGGTATCTTGAATTTCTCAACAGGACCACAAAAATAATGAGTTGAGAAGAATTAAAATACTTCAAATTGACGTTCCAGCAAGTTTATTTTTATCAACGATTGACTAGCAACAGCAGTAAATTTAAGACAAGTAATTTTCTTTGAAGCAAAGTTAATGAACTAGTGTATTCATGTAAGCATTAGCTGCAAGGAAAACTACTTGTATTAAATTCACTTCTGCTGTCCTGCAGGAAGTTAAGGCAAGGACATAATGTAATCTTCATTAATGGAAGAACAATCAAAGCATATAAAACAGAAAATTAAATGCTTTCATTAATCTAGTTCATTAACTTGATATCAAGTGATTAGCTACAACATGCGCCTTATTTGGCAAAAAAAAATTGTTGGTCCTTCCTTATTCTTGACTGACTGAAAGTAGTACAACTCAATTCAAATTTATTTAAATTTAACATTCTCAACTAAAGGGACACAGATTCATTTCAATTGAAGCCATTGATAACAAAAAGAACATTTTTGAAAGTGAACATAAAAGTCACAATCACAGATCACTAAGGTCAATGATCTTGGCATAAGCTCCTCAGAATAGTACAAGCATTCTATTCATACAATTTTTCTTTACCTTCAACTTTTTGTTCTGCTTATAAAAAAAAAAAATTTGGTCATAGCCTAAGCGAATAAAAACAGTTCAATCCTGATACTCAAAAATTAGGATATCAATTATATGATCTAATCCATAAAAGACATTTTCTTTAGTTTTCACCATTGGCACCATAGTCTTCAAAACTTCTTTCTTTTTTGGCAGATAATATTTTATAAGGAAAAAATATCTTTCTTAAATTGTTTCAATAAAAAAATGTGTACTATTTAGGATCAATGTAAATTTAACTTTCTTTCAGTTACTTCAAAATCATTAGCTGCATTCTGTTTAACAATATTAAATATAAAAATGTCAGTTTATGACATTATGCATAAAGAAAGCACATAACTGTTCAGACTACAAAAATATCCAAGCTAATAACACTCTGAAAACTGTAATTCCTCTTTCTATATTCATCCAGTGGTACCACACCTCCCATATCTTCTATCATTTTACCAATGAGTTGTTGAACTTTATAATCCAGTGACAATTTTTCAGCAAACAAAATATCTTCAGGTTTTGAACTAGTAAACCAAGTCTCTGTTGGTCTCTTCATTGGATAAAGTGTTATGTAGACAAATAAATATTCCAGTCCCTATTTATCACATAAGTGAACACTGGGAAGGGTCCTGAGGTGCAGCTCCACCAAACTGACCCAAGTTGGGGATCTAAACAAGAAGAAAAAAAAAAAAAGCAGAAGAAAACTCATTATTAGAAATGAAACTAAATATCAAAGTCTTACAGTGGTGATGGTGGGTCACTTGGTTCAAATTCACATACATGAAAAAAACTGAAAACCTAGAAAAATATTTTCAATAGCAATTTGTCAAGAGAGAAAAAAATCCCATTTTTTTACCTAAATATTAAAACTGAAGTTTTGTATTTCTGAAGAAGAATCAGCAGCTTAAATTGCCATGGAGTGAATATGAAAAACTAGAAATTCTGATGGTGACTGACAATATTTAAATTCCAAAAAGAATTTTAACATTTTTATAAAATCTTCCAATTTTGTATTTTTTAGAGCTTCCTACAATTGTTAAGTTGTTCCATAAGTTGTAATCAATCAAATCTCTAGGGCATGGTGGCAAAGTGCTTGGCTTCTAAACAGAGGGATCTCCGGCTCAAATGTTATTGAAGACTGGGATTTTACATTTCTGAATTTTAGGACATACCTGAGTCCACGAAACTCAAGTTCCTGAAATTAGTTGGGGAAAGTAAATGTAGTTGGATTTTATGCTGGCCACATGGTAATGATAACATCATTAATCATCAGACATAGAAAAAGATGACCTTTACATCATCTGCCCTAATCATCAACCATAGAAACTGATGACCTTTAAATCATCTATAAGGATGAAAATATTTTAGTTAGAAACTTCGAATGAACAACTGAATGTACACAAAATATGTCAGAAACAGCTGAACTGTAAATGATCTCTGAAGCCATGTCCCCATTCATTCTCTCACCTGTCCCATTTCTCCCAAGTCACCAAAGTTTGGCATGACCATATTGCCTTCTCCAACAACTTCTTGGGGCGGAGCACCAAGTTCATGCATCTAGGAAGACAAAACAATTTATATTGGTCTGTGACATCTAGCAAAGGGCTTAAAACAAAGTTTATTTTATTAAATCAAATTTCATTTTTTTTAAATATTTAGAATAAAAATGTACTGCAGCCAGAGGTTGTTGGGAACCAAATGTTGGTTGTAGTCAGGAGTTGATAGGAACCTAATGTTGGTTGGAGTCTGGAGTTGTTAGGAACCAAATGTTGGTTGGAGTCTGGAGTTTTTAGGAACCAAATATTGGTTGGAGCCAGGAGTTGTTAGGAACCAAATGTTGGTTGGAGTCTAGAGTTGTAAGGAACCAAATATTGGTTGGAGCCAGGAGTTGTTAGGAACCAAATGTTGGTTGGAGTCTAGAGTTGTAAGGAACCAAATGTTGGTTGGAGTCTGGAGTTGTTAGGAACCAAATATTGGTTGGAGCCAGGAGTTGTTAGGAACCAAATGTTGGTTGGAGCCAGGAGTTGTTAGGAACCAAATGTTGGTTGGAGTCTGGAGTTGTAAGGAACCAAATGTTGGTTGGAGTCAGGAGTTGTTAAAAACCAAATGTTGGTTGGAGTCAGGAGTTGTTAGAAACCAAATGTTGGTTGGAGTCAGGAGTTGTTAGAAACCAAATGTTGGTTGAGTGATAAGCAAGTAAGAAAATGTAGATTCTATATGTTAGTTAATTTCTCTCTGTGAATACCTTTAAAAAAAATTATAACAATCTCTATCTTATTAATACTAAAAAAAAAACATCAAGAATCTAGCACAAAATCAATTTGTATCATAAAGGATAAATACAGCAAAAAAAAAGTTTTACCCTCTGCAATAAGTCTAAAAGAACTTCAAATCGAGAGTTTTTCTCTTCCAGGCTATGATCATCAGAGTCCCCATCTAAGTGCTCCACAACTTTCTCAATAATCTCCAGCTGTTTGCGGTAAACTATCAGCTTCTCTGGTTCAAGATCATGCTGTTTTTCTTCTATGTACACCTGGTACTGGATACATGGGATGGAAATACAGATACTGAATAAAGTTAGAGAGAAAGAGTATTTCAGAAAGATAACTAATTTAAAAACTGAAAGATAGTTTAATGAACAAGACTTTTCTTTTTAATACATCTCAGGAAATCTAGAATTTCTTTTTCTATGAGATACGGAGAAACTGTTCAAGAATTATTATCATTGTATTATCTCCTTATCAATCAACTTTAATGGTTGCCAAGTAATAGAAAGCTTAGATGACTATTTCAGATGCTTTATTGGCTCTCCTTTTCAGACTAACTTTAAACCATAAGGTCAAAAACTAACAGAACCTAATCTACTTAATCACTAAGCTTGTAATGATAATATTTGGGCAATACTGTATTGATCTATAATTGGGGTGATATATATCTTTTTTAAAGAGTTCATCTTGTTTTTAAAAAACAAGTGCAGACAACATAAAATAAAAAATGAAGGAGCTATCATCTTGACATTGTGAAGTGAGGCTGAAATATTTGTATTTTTGACAGTTTTTACAGTTCATTTATGAATTAAGCTAAAGGAATACATATGTTTTTAATAAAAAGTATTGAAGCAGGATTTAATTGTGTTAACAAATTATTCTGATGAGTCATGATTTGGACAATTAATGTTATTTCCTTAAGATTTGAATTATTTATCCTGTTGTTACTTCAGTTAAAGTTAAGCCGTAAAAGCTAGGCTCACAACAGTTATGGGAAAATTAACAAGTAAGTAAAGTAACCCTTTTAGACCTTGGAGCAGATGATATAAAGGTATCTGCTTCTATGGCACAACAAACAATTGCCTTTACGTTCCCCAGCTAATTTCAGGTATCCATTAGATTTGGGTGGAATCTGGGACATCTTAAAAAATCCTGAAATTCAAAATTCAGATCTGCACTGGGATTCAAACCTGAGATCCCTCAGAATCTAAGTACTGTAAGCCATTTATATATTAATCAACAATAGATAAAAAAAGGAGTAGAGCTAGTTGGTGGAAAACCAGAAATTCTGTCATAGGAAATGTCAACTTGAAAAGATATAATAGTCTTACCTTTTGAGAGACTTCCTTGAGTGGCTGGTACAACAGCTCTTTAGACAGCAGCTGTTTGACCATGTTCTGAAACATTCCCCCCATGGCTCCCAGTCCTTCTTCCATGCCAGAACCACCGCCGCCTTCTGCTCCCAGTGTTTCTGCCAATTGTTCCCACAGCACTTGCTGGTTGGGATCTCCCTGCAGTAGACAAGAATGATTAGTCAGTTTTAGTGTTACTGATAGATTTTCTGGTTCTCCAATAAGGCAATCTTAATTTGACAATTCCTTAAGTTTCAGATATTACTTAATATAATCCAGCCAGAGACAGGTACTTAAAGTAATGTTAACTTGTTTATGTCTTTACACTATTCATCTCAGTCTCTGCTGTTTTCAACAAAACTTTGCAAAGATAGGCTGTTCCACCCCTTTAAGTATTACATAGGACACTGTAGTTTGTGGGAAAGCTTTTGAAAAACTTTATTAATAAAGACTAAATATGTTCTAGTAATTTTGATGTTCTGAATAAATGTAAACTGACAGACTTGAAAAACTTGAGTACAGAATCAGACTATTATAATGTACAAGTACCATTGATTTAATTCATAGATATAAAAACATTTCAAATGCAAATCAGATCCATTCTGTTTGTTTTAAAACATGTTTGTTTTCAATATCAAATTATTTTGATATGGAATTTTTAAAGGGGACAAAATCTGACAGCTTATTTGGGTGAAACTGACGCAAAAAGAATAACTCCAGGACTGGAGTTTACAAATGACCTTAAGACACTTTTGTGTAGCCCATTTGAGATTGTATGACCTTAACGTAGGAAGTCCCAGCAAGGTTGAATAGAGGAGGAAAACCATTGGTTTCGATTGAAACAGGTGTTTCAAATCAAATAGACAACAATATGAGTTAAGCTTTCGCAGTTGATGTTAAATGTTTGATGGGCAAAGAACAGTTACATAATCAAAGATGTATGTCTAGAGTCCATAATTTTAAAGAGCTATGTATGACATCTGTAAGCATGTCAGTACAACAAGAAGACATTACATAATCAAAGACGTACGTCTAGAGTCCAGAATTTTAAAGAGCTATGTATGACATCTGTAAGCATGTCAGTACAACAAGAAGACATTACATAATCAAAGACGTATGTCTAGAGTCCAGAATTTTAAAGAGCTATGTGTGACATCTGTAAGCATGTCAGTACAACAAGAAGACATTACATAATCAAAGACATATGTCTAGAGTCCAGAATTTTATAGAGCTACGTATGAGATCTGTAAGCATGTCAGTACAGCAAGAAGACATAAGTAGGTGCATTTTCATGGTGCTGGAAAATATGCAGGTCGCAAATGGGTTTGCGTAGTCATGAGAAACACTGCACTCATCCTTAATCTCCGTCATCGAAGACATTGCCATTACAAGGTCAATAGAAAAAGATATGTAACCTATAATAGTAGCACTAGAATACTACTGTTACTGAAAGAAGAAACATAAGTAAGATACGAGTAAGATTCGAACCACAGATCCCCAATACCAAACTGCAATACATCAAACATGACCATCAAGGCCACCAAAAAGAGCCTTTCTAAACAAATGACCTGCCATACTCTAGTGCTGCAATTACGTTTATTCATTCTTTGTTTCAGCACTTCGCTTCAACACTTTATTTCTATCTAAGGTATGTAGCACAAATAATGGACCATTACTCTACATAATCAGTCATTCTTCAGAAATGGAGATACTCAGAGTGTACATCTGCCCAAATCAGTCTGTCTTAAAATGTGTATATATATAGATATATATTTATATCTAAATCTACTGTACAATGACTTGCACTCTCCAGAAACTAAACTCAGTCTATGTTTTAAACTCTATTGTTTATTTTATCTCAATTCGTCAATAATACCAACTTGTAAACTTTCGGCATTCAAGTTGAGGCCACTCAAAGTTTTCTCAACAGTCTCTGCAAAAGCTGCTGCGTTGTTGGTGGAGGCTAGGAGGAACAAGACAAAACTATTGTTAGATGTTGGTGCTGGGTAGACATTCACTCCCCGGGACCAGAGTACCCTCCCTCTTATAAGAGACAGCATTGAAAACGTAAACAAAAAAAATTCGATCACAACCAAACAGAGCTCAAGGAATTAATGACACTCATTTCTAACAACCCATTACCTCAACAACCAATGGGTCAGAGTCTGCACAGATGGATCTTCTCAAAAATCCAACACAAATGGAGGAGCAGGCATTTTGAATTGAAAATAAGACATGAATATTTTTGACTTAACAGTATTTATCTACATGGTCTTAACTCCTTCTCTCCTAACTTACAATACCAACGGTGATTTGACCTAATTAAATTAAATTAATTTTTGGTTTTATAAGCTTTAATTTGTGTTATATAAAAAGAGCATGCATTCTTGTATAATTATATACCTAATAAAACATTTCCTGAATACATACAAAAAAGTTGTTGAAGTTTAATCCTAACAGGGTAGTGAAACACAAATGAGCAAAATGAATAAATCCATCGGAACATGGAACAATAATTATGGAGACAAAGAGTTAAACAGTAAGTAGTGCACAATCTTAAATAGTATTCCATTACACAATCCCAGTGACACTTTAAGAGATATAAAGAATACACATTTTTAAAATCTAAACACTGGGATGGGGGTTGCAAGGTAGTAAATCAAAGACAAATTAAAAGAGAGAGGCGGGTGTTGGGGTTTAACTTTTCTAAGGCCATCCAGGAAAAACATATGAGAATTCACTACATATATGTTTTGCATTATTAAGTATACCAGCTTGCTCTGCTGATGCAGCCAACTCAGCAAACTGTCTTTGTATATTGGGGTCAGCCAACAGGGCATTGAAGGTATCCTCAAAAGATTTGTTCATGGCGTCTGCTAGGAAATCATAATTTCCTTCCTCTGGTGAGCTCTCATCCTAGAAACAAAAAAATTAATGCAAACATTTTACACTTCAGACAGCTTCTAACAATTCAACATATCCAGCAATGAAGTGAGACACACTTGTATGTAAGACTATAGACACATTTGTGAGACAAACTTAAGACACATTTGTGAGACACACTTGTGTGTATGACACATTTGTATGTAAGACACATTTGTATGTAAGACACATTTGTGAGACACGCATGAATATGAGTAGTTCAAAAGTTGGGTTATGTGATAATTAGATGAAGGCTATCAAAAAAACAGTCCAACTAAAGGAACTAATTAATTGTTATTCAAGTATGAGTTATTAAGATAGCAGTGATACATGTAATACAAATGTAAAGGTAAAGCCTAGTATTAAAATCATTTTTTGCTTGGAATATGTTTATCCTATACTCCCTTGGGGGTACACAGGAATAGGTCAAGTCAAGCAGCATTTCACACTAACTATTACATAAAATTAAGTCAAGAAATGAAATACAAAACAGATATTAAAAGCATTTTAAAAATAACAATATGATAACAGGAATGAATAAAATGTTCAAAGTAACTAATAATAGTGAAGAAAACATTGATGACTAGGTATTGAGTTAGAACTGGGGGGAGACTCGAACAAGAAGTAATGTTTTATTGAAGATAGTTCTCACATAATCATTTCATATTAGTAACACAAGGAAAAAGAAATCATGTAATGATGTTAACTGTGGCATAGCTAGGTTGGGGGTCCAAATTTGTAAAAAAAAAAACCCCCCCCCGGGCCCCCATTTCAGGGGGTACCCCCAAATGAGTGTCCAAAATTTGTTTTGACATTAATTATTACAACATTATCTTATGTCATGATGTCAAATTTCAAAATGCAGGGGTCCCTAATGAGGTTAAGCCCCTCCGGCCCCCTAATCCCTAGCTATGTCACTGGATGTTAATATAGATTAGAGAATGACAAAGAGAGTCCAAAAATTAGCTTCATAACCTTGAGGTCAATGAGTTTATCAGAAAAGAAAAAAAAATGAATGTTTCACTCTAAAGGTTTCAGGTATAAGAAATAAGAATATCAGAGATCATAAAAAAAAAAAAAACATTTCAATAATATCTTGTTGAACCACAAGAGGCACACCTATAGGGGCATACACAAATAAGAAAATTCCTTTTTTTTATAAAGACTTACAGGTTTTTTACTATCTTTCTCAGCCTCTGCTGCCTGTGGTGGGTCAAGTGGCTTGGTTGCTGCTTCTTTTGGCTTATCAAAATCTGCTAATGCACCTAAGGGAGAAACAAACATTTCAGAAATCTCAAAGAAAATATTACAAAACATTTCTCAAGTTTCTATGTTCAGTGCATCTCTTGAAAACATGTCCATAACTTGACTGTTTTGTTTTTTTCACTAACAAATCTGTACTTAAGGACCTGAAGCACTTTTGTTTTACACTGAGCAACATAGTTAACCATTAAAGAAATGTTTTCTGACTAGTCCAAGGAATTGATGCTCTGTTGAATACTTCAAGAGGTATGCTATGCTCATCTATAGATAAAGAAATGCTGGTCTTAGTGGTACATGATAATTAAATACTTATAACTGTGTAACTTGTGGCTTGTCAGGATGTGAAATAAAGGTTCACCCAACAAAAATATATGGAGACACAGTGGCTGAGCGGTAAAACGCTTGGCTTCCAAACCGGGGGTCCCAGGATCAAATCCTGGTGAAGACTGGGATTTTTAATTTTGGGATCTTTGGGCACCTCTGAGTTCACCCAGCTCTAATGGGTACCTGACATGTGCTGGTGAAAAGTAAAGGTGGTTGGTCATTGTCCTGGCCACATGATACCCTTGTTAACCATAGGCCACAGAAACAGATGACCTATACATCACCTGCCCTCAACCACAAGGTCTGAAAGGGAAAGGGAGGGGATGATGGCCCATGATTCATATTGACATTTTTTAAATTTCCATTTTAGAGTTAATTTGGGATATTAGTAAACTAGCATTCAAATGATATGACCCTGAACTTTCCACTAAGTAGTTTTGTTTTTCAAGGTCATCCATTGACAGTTGGTGAAACTTGTATTATGATCACATTACTAGCTCTGTCAAAGTTAACGACACCAAAAATTCTTCTTACGCACTTTTAATAGAACACATTTAATCAGTAGGTCCCAGACTGGACAAAGTTCTTAGGACTGGGCTCTGAATAACCAGGAAGAAATTTTTTTTTGTTTCATAGCTGGATGCAGATGTTTAGTACAAAATGCTAAGCAAGATATGTATAGCTGGGTGACTAAAAGTAAGTAGCTAAATTCAATACAGCAGCAAGCTATATATTTGTGTCCTTTTTCCCAAACATAGAAAAACTAGAGGACATTCACCTTCACCAATCCCTTGGTCTGTTGGACCATTGGGGCACCACACAAGATCTGTCGACCATATTTTTTCATTCCTTCCAGTCTTTTGCCTTGGATAGAATTTCTTTCAATGACAGGCCCATCAATTCTTTTCTATACAATGTCGTTTTTCCGTGGCTTTCTATCTCTCTGCCTTTTCTTTTTCCTGCTACTGTTTTCTAGAGAAAGGTTTTTGGGAGCCAGAGCACCTTGCAAAACGGCAACAGAGTTTTAGTTTGAGTTTTTTGACAGCTTCTAAAGTCATTGTCATGATTTTGGGGTCCAATTGCTGCAAACCAATCCTATCTCTAAATCTTCATTTGTAATGCAGATCCTAGGTATCATATACAAAGGAAATTTAATAGCCTCATAAGATTTGCACTTCTAACTTGTGTGCAATCAATAAAATAATTAAATATATAGATCTAGATAGATACAAATTGTAATGATGCAAGCTCTGTCAGTGTCATTCATTGTCAATGTCACCTGATGTGACTTAAGGCCTAGAAGTTGCAACCAATATCAATTATAATCAATAATAATTCAATTCAATGGTTTAAACTAATTAAATGGAAAAGATTTCTCTCATTTCCACTCTAGTAGATCTAGACTAGTACTAGTAGATGGTCTAGTGACTAGAGTCCTAGTCAGCCTAGTGTCTCTAAGTTTTTATTACTAGACTTAGAGATTCTAGAGTCTAGAGCTAGATGTAGTAGAGTGTTACAGTGTAGAGTCGAGTTATAGATATCTAATAATCTAGATCTAGTTAATAACTTAATAAGACTTATAAGTTATAGTTATAATGATTATTTAGTTTATAATTATTTTTATACTTAATTTATTATACTATTTATAGGAGACATAGACGACGTAGTCTAAAACAAAATCTAGGTAGAATCTAGATCTAGTTTTCATTGTATAGTAATGCAATAATTAATACAAGCTCACTGTCTAGTATAGCATCTAATTCTGGATCTACATTTTTTTGAATGTCGACTGAAGATGATTCGTCCTTTACAGAACTTTTATTTTCCATGCTACCATTTGATGATTCGGACGCCATAGTAAGCTAAAGTCCGAATCGGCAATGTATATTAGTTTCGCATTTTTTTTTTTTTTTTCAGAAAGCTATGGGGAAAAAATTATTAACATCCAAAGCAAGGAAGAAGTGTTCTAAATTATTAGTTTTTAATTAAAAGTATTAAATTATAAGTTGATTGTTCCCATTTGATTAGAACGTAAAGTGGATGTTTGTATTGTTTGTAATGTTTTAGCCTACTATGTTTCGGATTTGCATCTGAGTGGGAGATAATCCTAATCCGCAGGACTATTTGTTTGTTTTACATGTTTCGGATGTTCCTTCAGAATTGAAGATAATTACTTCATAGTCCCAACCTCCCGCAGGACGACGGGGGATGGGAGCGGGCAGGGTTTGAACCCTGGGCCATCGATAAATCTGAACGACAGTCCGGCGCGCAAACCGCACGACCAGGCATTCATCCATGTATGGGGGATGCCAGTGGACGGGTATGAACCGGGGACCAGCGAGGCGACCGGTTTAACTATTTACACCTGCATAAAACATAAATAGGCTTTGTCTGCTGTGCTGGATTTACCTTTAGGCAATAGAAGCTATAGCCTAGGTGCCCCGCTTGCCTGGTTGGGGGGGGGGCGAAAATGGTTAAAGGGGTATTGCCTTAAAAGGGGCCCTTTATTTCCAATAGATTATAGGAACTTATCAAATATAAATCCTGCTCTGTTTGTCTGCATCAGATGTGGCAAATATGTAGGTCTCAACCGATCTATTTATTTTTCGTTTTGACAAAGCTAATATCATTCTTTTTTGTATTGGTCCAAACAATTGAAAATTCAGTTTGACTACTTAAGATAAATGATCTTAATGCACCCTGAGTAAACTTAGGAAAAAAAAAAAGGAGTTTTTAAATTTCTATTCTAGCCATAATGCATAAAAGCAGACGACCACTCCGTCCAGAAATGATGTAACTGTGACGTAATGGGTGCTCATTGTCTTGAAAGATTTTATGATTTGGAAACTTTGTTCTTTAAAAAATGGTAGCTGTGTTCGTGAAATGTTTTGAATTGATTTGTTTAGTTGATGTCTTTGTGCCATTGAAGTATTACCATACCAGCAGGTGATAGTAAACGTAATTAGCTTACTGGTGGTAGATTTATAAAAAAAAAGCTTAATTATTGTTCAGTGAAATTACAATGTTCGTATATTCACTGATGCTTTTGGGTGTAAAGATTTTATCAGCGTTCTTACAATGTTCGTAGATTCACTGATGCTTCTGGGTGTAAAGATTTTATCAGCATTCTTACAATTTTCGTAGATTCACTGATGCTTCTGGGTGTAAAGATTTTATCAGCGTTCATTGTAGTGTCTCTTTACATTCTTGCACTGTTTGAATGTTTATCTGGATATCTGCAAGCGGGTCCTGATGCTTTCTAGAAGCCACAATTATTTCTTGACATTCAAAATAGATCCATGTATAAGCTTTACAGTTGAATGGTAGTTTTTCGTCACCTGGGATAAAGTCGTCTCAAAATTTGATAATGGTCTTCATGTTCCCTATTAGAGTTTGCATTGAAACGTTTAACAATAATTTCACACCGAACTGTCGGCTAAAACGAATGTCAGTCCTCACATTAGGTGCACACAATGTGCAGATTGAGGGGTTTATCAGGAACGCTAGTATTTAGTTAATTATTTTGTTCAGTTCATCAGACCCCATTCAATAGTATGACATTCTACAACTGGTGTCATTAAACTTCATTGATCGCTGGAAGAAAACCTAACTTCTTTTTTTCCTGTTTTATTAAATTTTCAAATGGTCTCTTATCTACATATATGATACACTAGCCAATGGAATTTCAGACTACAATTGTCCACCTCAGCATTTCAACCAAAACAATAACAATTTAAGAGCAAACAGGAACACCATAATAGGTACACACAATATAAACAAAGTGAAAGAAATCCACAAAATGATAAAACTTGTATTTTATTTCATACATTCAAATCAAAATGTACTTTTTCAGTCAAGAAAAAAAAAAAAAAAATGCAAGTCAGGACGCTAGAAGGTTTATTTCTATAATTTCAGATAAATTCTTAGTTTTAAAAAAAATGAATAAAAACAAATCTATAATGTCTCAAACCCAATTTATGGAAGTTCATTTAAAAAAAAGAAAAAAAAAATAATAATTTAAAAAAAATAGATGTCAGTTCTTTGATGAGACTCAATACAATACATAATTTTTTTTTTGCATACATATGAAACAGCTTTGAAATAAAAGTTAAAAGTTCTGAAAATACTAATAAAATGGCAGAGTGAAGCAATTCACAAGTGTCCTCTAGGTTACACCATGTCATCTGGTCAATCGTTACAATGTATAAGAAAACATTTTGATAAGGTGCATATATATGAAAGAGGACTATAAGAATAAATAATGTACTGTAGAAGAACAGAACACATGATAAAAATACACAGTATAAATGTCTTGTGTACAAGGGCATTGCCATATCAATTTTAAGAAAATATAAACCTAGCCTTATGCAGTGTTTAAAAGAAATGTTTTGTTCTTTAGTTAAAGTAGAATACATTACAAAAAAAAAAAAAAAAAAAGCTGCTTTTTGATAGAGGAAAATACATGACTTGAAAACAAAATGATGAATTCTTGCCAATTCTTTTTAAAACCTACTGTGGAAACTTCATTATTTAAAAAGAAAAAACAGGCATTCTGGCACTCACAATTCTTTGGATAAATAACATTAATATTGACAAGAACTTTTCGTAGGAAGTCAAAAGTTAAGTCAAGTCGTGAAATAAAGTAATCATAATTGTTCTGTTAGTTTTCGTAGTTAACTGCCCAAAAAAAAAAGGTTTTGATATAAAGTTTGTGAAAAAAAAAAAATTCAACCATAAAATTCTGGTATATGACATGCACATACCATTAAAAAGAAAATGGGTTTAACTGTATCCCTAATCTAGATGTATTTCTAATCTATGACAATATGAGATCAAACTTAACTGATTAAAATATATTGTGGTTTAAATTACTAATTGTGGTTCAACAAATTATCACACAAAAATTGTATGCCTGAATGCTGGTACACAATTATAGATGAATGATAGGGAGTTAATTAGATTTAATAGCCAAGTTTTACAAACATTCACTTGTCCTAGCGCATGACAGAGATGCTGCTTTACAAATCTTTTTGATACAAGAAAATGTAAAGTTTGAGAAAATTATTTAGCGTTAGAACTATTCTGAATTATAGTTTTAACAACAAATTGAACCCAAAATTAAAGTAATTATTTTGACAAATAATTCACTTAACTGAAATATATATAAAAACAAACAATTAGAGCTTACTAGTATTTCTAGCACTGACAAAAACTGAAATTTGGTCTCACCCCATGACAGTTTGATTCAAGCATTGATTGTAATATGAAAATCAGAAACCACACAAAAAATAGAATGTTTTAAAAACTTACCATTTAACCACAAAAAAAAAAAAAAAAAAAAATAGACTTTGTAACTACACCTCTTGTAACATAGTGTACAAAACTTCTGTAAAACTATCAAAAGGTCTGTATCTGAAAGCATGCATGTGATTTGGTTCTTGAGTTAAACCTAGTTATGACACTTGCAGTTGTAGTAAAATCCAAACTGAAGGAGTGATTGTTGTAGCATGCATTATCTCCAAATGCAGTAAAATTTTAGTGTTCTCTAGATATTACAAAAGCTTTATCTGCGTTGGATGTGTCATAATTTGTAGGCTCATACTGGACTATTCATTCATCTTTGCACTTAAGGACAATTCCTTATTAATTAAAATTACAACACACACACACACATATATATATATATTGGTTGTACTACTGGATACTTTTCAGCTAAGAGATCAGCATATCCAGGTTCAAGTTCACAAGGTTGACCATTTTAATAATACAAACAAACAAAAAATGTTATAACGTAAAATAATTTTAGCTTTTCATACAGAGCTCTTAGTTTTCAATCCGTGATACAGCTAGAGTAAATCAAAGGTTAAATAAAAGCCTACATAGTTCATAACATTTAAGTAGCCATGCAAAAATAATGACCATATATCCACACAACTAAAAGAGTATCATAAATGTCAGTGTACATACTGCTCTTGTACATTAAATGGGTTAATCTCAGCCGTGTGGAATAAATATGGCAAGCCAAACAAGGCACACATGAAATCACTGTCAGTAGCATTTTGATAAAGAAGAGATTCAAAGCAAATGATACATCAATGAAAACCTTTTTCTCTCTAAAATAAACTCATCAAGAACGGACAGACAAGAATGCCATTACTAAGTTCCTTAAAAAAAATTGAAGCACATTGTCAACAAATATTAGCTGTTGAATATTGTTAATACTTCCTTTAACAAAGTAAATGCAAGCAAACAAACAAATGTGGGATCTCACCCAAGGCTTTTTTTATTGGTTCGCTATGGAACCCAATGTTATGGTACCCAGTCAAATCTTGTTTTTACGTGTAATACACACAGTAATGTTCAGAACTATAACAATTAACTGTGTTAACACAATCAACTAAACTAAAGATCTCAATAAATTTACTAATACTTCACTATGCACAGGTCTGCAAGAACCTAGTAAAGGAAGCTACAAATGAAAATAATGGGCGACTAGAAAAAAATATTTTCACATTACATTATTTAAAAAAACAAACTACCTTAGCCTTAATTTTGTGTGTGGAATAATAGTAATTCATAAGTACGAACCATGCACTCAATGGGACAAAACTATGACACTGACTAGTAAGAGTAGACACAGTTACACATTCATTATTTACATTGGACTGATATTCTCAGCACCAATACATTTCGTTTTCAAGTTTTGTGTAGGACATATAAAAAAAAAAAAAAGACATGTACATGTAAAATGTCAAAGGTTAATAATTAAAATTGAATAAATTAGAAAATCGTTTCTAAAAATTGTCCATTACCTTTTAAAGGGTTAACATTAAAATAAAAATATCTCTGGTCAAAACAAACCACTGTGGTTCTTAAAAAATAAACATGTCTAAAGGGAACAGTTTAAAATGTCTTCAAAATAAAACAAAATCTTCAATATCCAAAGTAGAACACATCCACACAGAGTGTGTTTTTCCCTAAAAGTATTGATGAACGATGACGTGAAACAAATATCCACGAGTCCTGCATATTTGTTCCCAATAATGAAGCTGTAAAAGTAACGTCTATTCCAGTGAGGTATATCAAATAAGTTAAATGAATGCCTTTTAAAACTTGTTTTCCTTGACAAGGATCATTTTAAGAAAAGGGAAATAAATAAATATATATATATCCAGGTGTAATGTAAATGTATACAGTAACGCAAGTAGTCAAAAATAATGTTGATCAAGGTTTGCAATGTCTTAGGTAAGAGGTCATTTCCCTCTTTCGCCAAAATAAATTAGTAAATTAAAAAAAGGTCATGTACGGAAAGATGAAAGACATATATATCCACAGCTGAATACGACCCAACAAACAAAACTTGTTCACATCACTCAGAAATCGGGTGCTCATCACAAACATTTCACAGGAAGAAATTTTAAGCGGAACAACACCATGAAATGATTCTGTCAAAAGATTAAGATGAATGCCAACAGAATTTAGGTGATTTCCTCCCATAACACACACATGACCTACATAAGATATATGTAGTCCTAATTATTTGTTCTTATGGCTCCATTATATTTTCTGCCATAATCATTTTAATAATTATTTAAATAATTTCAACACATACACTACAACATCTCTCTTCAAAAAGATCTATGATATGATGAAGTATCCAAGGTAGGTAATACAAAATAAATATGGCTTATGGTATGTAAAGAATCTGCAGGTGGCACCTCACTTGGAAAAAAAATTGTATAGTTGACTTAGGACTGGACAGCAGCAACAGACGGAGAGTCTGGCAAATGGGGGGAGCCAATCATATGGGGTGACCCTGCCTCCATGACAGAACCTGATCCAATCACAGAGTAGCTTACTATTTCATTCATGGCAGTAGAAGGGGAGTTGGGCAAGGAAATCACAGAGGGTGCAACATTGAAAAGTGATGATGAAGGTGTGGTGGAGATAGTATTGGCAGGTGCAGCCAGGGTGTAACAATTGCTGGAGCTGACCAGCATGTAGGTGTCTGCTCCAGCCAAAACACACTGTTCAGACTCCCTCAGGTGAGGATGAACTGTCAGCTGACTGCCCATCACGTAACTTGGCAAGGCTATGACAACAGTGGCAGTGGTGCCAGGTGTACAGGGCGACTCCAAGCAGATTCTGTGAGACAGACTGTCATCTGTTGTACACGAAGAACCCATCTGACTCACAATGGCTGAAGTGGCACCCTCACCACGTTCCTCCACAAGCGGTGAGTTTGAGCTCCTGTCTTTGATGTTGTCACCATGGGACAGTTGACCAATGACGTTCAAGTGCCCCCTACTTTCATTGGCCTCTTCCTTGAGCTTAGCTTCACTGACGTTGTGGCGTGCAGACAGCATCCTGGCAGTAGGACTGTCATGTGATGTCAGCTTAGTGTACTCCATGCTGCCCCCTTTCAGATCTGACAAAAGAGAAACTTTGAGGCTGGAAGCGACTACATTTGTATCACCTCTGTTCACAAACTGGACGGAACACTTTTTCTTTGACACATGCAGTGGAGAATTATGCACATATAATGGACCAGCTGCATTAGAAATATTTTGACTAGCTCTGAAATCTAATGAACACATTTGCAGATCACTGGAAGTATGTACAGAATTGACCTTTCTACATTTCACTTGTGTTTTGCTCCTCTTAGATGGCTTGTTGTATGATGCAGCAGAAGGATTTACATTTTTAGAAGAGCTGGTTGAGATAGGCAGTCTAGATGCAGAAAACGCATGCTTTTTATTTTCATTTGAAGTCATTTCAAATGACAGGTTGCTATTGGCAGCACTGGGGGCTGAACTGTGTTTGGAATCGCATTTAGTGGCTGATAACTTAAGAAGAGCACTAGTGGCCATATCAGTGTCCAGGAGCTTCTGGTCCACTTGAACTGGTAAATTTTGACTGGATTCATTGTCATTTGAAGTTACTTCTGCTTGTATTGTAATTCTGCTGGAAGAAGGGCTGGTCTTTTCTTCTTCATTAGGATGATCTCTTGTGCTCACATCACCTGAAAGGAGAAACATTCCTATTATTTATACAGCCCAAACTCGTCATCTAGAAAATAATGTCCCAATAATTCACATGTTTACACAGCTGCCGGCTCTTTAGTTATGAATGTGCCATTTGTTTTAAACTTTCCCTTATTTTGTTCAAGAGTCTACTAAACAACATCACACACAACATCAGATGTCTAAGTATTAGCTTATCATAGGATTCAATTACATGATGTGGAAAGTTGAGGTAAACCACTAAGTTAGGCGTCTAATGGATTCATCAAACAGAATGGTTGGAATTAGAAATTTCCACAAGTCTTAAAATGTGTTGATGGTAAAACTGGCCTAGAAAATGTTTATCCAGATTATCGAATATATTAAATATACAGAAAAGGCAGTAAAAAGTTTGATAATTCAAGGTCATATATCCGTCCAATAAAGATCCCTACCAACGGTATTAAATTCTTATTGAGGCTGATCTTATTGGTATAAAATAAAACCTTACAACATTAAGTCTAACTGGTCCTATAACTAAGTTAAAATAACACAATAGCAACACAATACAATAAGTATTTCTCATTTGAACTCTCCTTTATCATTCTTCTAAACTGCAGAGTCAACAGTGCTATTTAAAATAATCGTGCATCACCGTAATAACCTTATAACCATAAGCAGGAGGCAATAAAAACCTTTATTCTTTTTCATAAATTTCAACACACTGGTACAAGAAAAAACTATTTACCACAATTACATATTTAAAGCCTGTCTAATTCTCTTATAACCTAGGATACTAAATTTCTCAACAAAAAAAAACAACAACTAAAGAAACATACCTCACATTTATGCTTCTCACCTTGTGCCTCCACTGACAGCCTTGTGATGCAATAACTGCGAGCCTTGCGTTTCCTGCTGCCAGTCACAGGCTCAGATGGCCTCTTTTCTTTAGGAATAGGTATATGTGGCGCAGGGCACCCAGTACCTAAACAAAAAGCAAAAAAAAAAAAAATATAAAACAATATTCTAGCATCTAAAAGTCAACAATTTTTTTTGATTTACCATAATTACAAATAAATTGTAAGCAGTGAAATACATATACACAACAAACCTTGAAAGTTGACTGTACCAACTGTCTCAGAAGTTTTCCCAGGAATTCCTGAATCTGTTTCCACAGGTAATTTGTTACCAGACATTTGAGGCTCCAAGTCTGAGCGCCTTCGAGATGCTTTCTTCTTTTCCATTTGCTCAATGGAGCAAACTGGCAATGATTCAATTTCTTTTTCTAAGTCAAAAGCTCTGTGAATAGATTTTATTTGTTTCTTCTATTAAACAAGCACAAAATAAAATAAAAATAAATAAATAAATAAAAAAAAGGAGCATAAAACTAGGATACAGAATTGGAATTTTTTTTTTTTATAGTCATGCATCTGGATGTAGGCCAAGAAGAATTCTACTATTTGACTATAAAACTCATTAGAAACTTAGCATACTGAGTTATAATGCACAAAGATTAGAGAGCTAAAAAAAATAGACGATTGATAAATTGAAAAAAAAAATATGCACACTGATGATCACAGCCAATAACTGCCCCATATTATCGCTAGACAAAAAGGCTGAGTAAAGACTGTGCCACCATAACATATTAAATGTAAAAAAAAAAAGAATGTTACAGCTAAAGGCAACATTAAAAAGAAAAAGGGCTGGGTGTAAGTAAATAGTTCAAAATCACTTTCAAAAACTTTACCCTGATTTAAATCTCTTTTCATCTTCATTAAACAAAGATGAATCAGATGGAGATGTCACAAGTTTTGAATCACTCAATGAATCTTTCTCACTGGCAGAACGCTTTAAAACCTTTTTACTATCAAGCTTTTCAAATTCTTCTTTGGTCCTGGGTCAAAGAATATTATAACATTACATTTATCAATTCCAATTATTTTAAAAACAAGCATTTCTGTCTAACAATGGGCACAGCTGTTCCCATGTGTTTTTAATGTATGTACTACAAGAATTTTAGCGCACTAACCGTACTTGGTTTATCTAGTTTTTTTAAATTATGAATTACCAAATTATAATTTTAAAATTTCAAACCATGTTCCAACAATAAATTTACTGGTTAAAAAGGCCTTTCAGTTTTTACAATTTATTATTTTAATTCAGAAAAAAAAAAAAACTTACCCAAAAGTACGACCACTTCGCTCTGCATTCCTAGCAGCCAACCTTTCCCTTGAAGGTTGAATGAAACCTTCCTTGATCAGTTCTTGATATTTTTGGCCTCTATTGGCTCGTCTAGATTTTCTTACTTGGGGCACAATAGAATCCTCATGTTCAGAGAGGTCTCCACTATCTATCGCTGGCATGACACATTTACTACTGGAGTCAGCTTCTACAAGAAATCATTGAAATAAGAAAAATTCTATTAGTAATGACCTCAATATAAAAAAAAAAACACAATTTTCCACATTATCATCATAAACTGAACATAAACTTGTATAAAATTAATTAACACGATTAGAAACATTATGACTGCAACTGTACAGAATTATGTATCAGAGGAAAAGTATATGTTATGTCTTCAATCTCCTGGTACTCTAAAACCAATGCTGGAATCAAATTTTTAAATAGTCTTACCATGACTTGGACTAGAGTCTGATGTCTTGCCAGCTCCCCAATCAGACTTGTTCTCTTCTGTAATATCTTTCCCAGTCATCTCTTGATTGATAGTCATGACTAATGGTGATGGACTGAGACTATTTTTATCTACCAAGCTACTTTGAGATGGGAGAAGTTCAGATGTACAACAAGAGCTGCAACCATCTTTCCTGGGGGGCGAGCCACACACCTGAAATAATTGGAACCAACTGAAGTGAACGAATGACAAGTAGGCTGAACTATAATTGTGCTCACTCTTTACAAACACACTACTATATATGAAAAAGCAACTTTTAACTTGATACCCCATCATGCAAAATAGATTTGTTCAAGCTACTCACCTCTCTAACCACCTTTTCAACCAAGCTACTCGCTGTCATTGGTTTTCTAGTTGTATCTCGCCACACCCACATCTGTTCGTCCTTTGGGCTTTTGTTCAACGATGGCTCAGATTTTGTACCGACCAAGGTCATGGCTGGTAATGGAAGCCTAGTTTTCATAACAGGCCTCTCCACATTGAAGTTAGAGCTGTTTAGTTTCTGCAGAATGTGATCATAGATCTTCTGACCACAAGCTGCTATAGGTTTTAGGATTGGTTCTTTCAGTGACTTCCCTTCTTTGGCACTGGACTCTGATGACCAAACAGAGTTGGGAGCCATTTCTTTGGTGTCTTTGGCGCATTCAAACAGTTTCTGGGGAAGTTCTTTTGTTGGGCTCCCTGACCAGCATTTCTGACGCCAAATTTGTCCTGGTTGATAAGAATGTGGGGCTTGATTTTGAGACAGTTGCATCATAAGTTTTGGGTGACTAATGGCACTAAAGGAAACTGGCATTTGACATGGCTGACTTACTGGCATTTGACATGGCTGACTGATGGCTTCTGTAGCAGGCTGCACTGGATTTAAATGTTTTTGAGCATCCTTTTGAGAAGCGCCAGCTGATATTTTTTTGGAATGGCCATTGAGTTCAGCCTCTGTTTTAAATTCACATCTCTTTTCCTCCACTTGGTGTGAATGCATAAGTGGCATTTTTTCATGTCGCTGAACATCTTCATAGAGCTTCGTCTCAACTAGCATTCTCTCAACCCATTTCTTTTTTAACTTCACCTCCGTGCTGGACGAGTTCAATGGAGGGGCTCTTGAAATCGGTTCACAAATCTCCCGTTGTGAGGTGGGCACACTTTTTTCTGCAAGACTCTGGCTCTTCATTCGTTCATATATCTGGGCCAAAGCAAATGTTGCATTTTCTGGTCCGTTGGTTTGTACGTTACAAGGTGATGTGGAAGGTATGAAAAGTTTCACTGGCTTTTCTTCAGAGAGCCAGTTCGTAGGCTCAAACTTAACAGAACACTGGCTGTTAGAACCATCTTCAAGTTTTACAAATGTTAATGGTTCAACTGTGCTTTTAGGGGTGGCCTGGTTAGACTTCATCATCAAATCTCTCCAATGGCTAAGCTCTGGAGTGTTTAGTTTAACAGAACTTACTTTTGGAAGATCAAAATGTTCAAGTTTGATGGATGTGGTCTGTGGCAGTTCTCCCATTGCATTATATCTACCTGTGTTAGACGGGTGCACTGCCCCAGGTCCCCCAGAAACAAAACCTGGAGAGAACCGTTGTTCAAAATTGGGAAGTTTTTCACATTCTCTTGAAGACTGATCTAAAGTTTTTACATCTGACAACGAGGACTCCTGTTTGTCTGAGTTAAAAGAGTCATGGAACACAGGAGACTCTGCACCTTCCATGTAAGAAGGTAAAGGAGAAGGTATGGACTCTGTTGCAGAAGACGACAGCCTTCTTTTGGGTGTGCTCCGTTTGAAGTGTTCCACATCTGAGTACTTCTCGAGCTGTGGAAGGGAGACAATCCTTTTGTGGTGTGCAGACAGATTCAGGGGAGACAAGTCCAGACTATCATTATCATCTCTTTCCGTCTTCACAGTTTGAGAATCGCTGACGCTGTCGAGTTCAGTCAGGCTCCAGTGCCTGGCTCTCTTCTTTGGTGGTGGCATGGGCTGATGGTATGGTGAATTGGTTACTGAGTTGGACGTTTTAGGAGTTGAATGAGTGATAAGAGATGCAGAGTTTGAAGCACTCCAACCAGCCTTGCCACAGGGTACAACCAGGCTGGAGTTTCTAATGGTAGGCTTGTTTAGCTCACTTGAACACATCTGCAGAAGAAAACACAGAAATCTCCTGATGTTGAAGTCTCAGACTTTTAAAAACCTATATTTAGATTCAACGCTAGAAGCAATGCACAAATTCTTAGCCCTTAATTTCACTTCCACGCTGTATTAATCATTGGCATACAGATTTCTAAGTTGGAACAGGAGTAGCTAAAGGTGCAAAAGTGGGATCAAGTAATGGGTTTACCCAAGAGACTGATGGATAGCATATAGAATATTTAATAAGTAATATCAAGTGCATGTTTTAACTGTAAATATATTACTGGAGTTGTTTAATGGTGTATGTTACTGAAGTTGTTAATATATATCATATGTTAATGAGTTCTTTCACAATATAATTAAGTTAATGAAGTGTTTTTTTTTCTCAATGCATGTACCAGTATGTTACTGATGTTGCTAAGCAAAATATGTATACAAGTCACTGTAACTGTTTTACACGGTATTTAAGTTACTGGAGTAAATGTAAGTATGTTACTGGAGTTGTTCTACAATGTTTGTATGTATCTATGTAAGTTACTGGAGTTGTTCTACAATGTTTGCATGTATCTATGTAAGTTACTGGCTTGATCTACAATGTATGCATTCATGTAAGTTACTGAAGTTGTTAAACAATATACTTATTTTAGGCTACTATATTTTATAAACTTCAATCAATTTAGAACAGAATTGATCGTTGAAATATTTGATTAAAAAAAACTATGTTTTGTATTTATTGTTTTAAATCCCATGGATTTATACTGATGAAGACAAATCTATGGTTTATTTTCAGTTCTCTTGATTTATAAGGATCGAAACTTTCATTTCAAAAGTTTTAATAATTTTTTCAAATATGGCAATTTCTTTTGGTACCCACAAGACCAATACTTTGCGCCTAAATATTTTGTTTTATTTACAATTACTACTTACAAAGATGTTTAAATAGACATAAATTATTAGTTCCATACACTCCTCCTGTAACCAATGTACCCCTAGTTAAGAAAGCATGCCATCTTGAACTATAATCTTTGTTTAAAGCCTACCTCGGCTAGTTGCAACAGAGCACTGTTTGCTGTTGAAGTGATTGCCTGACTTCTAACAGGCTGTTCAGTAAATGTAGACACAACATGAGATGGTGCAGACGACAGTGATGAACTTGAAACTGGTGCATCATGGGATGTCTCTTTATCGGCCATCAACAACAAATTCAAGCCACCCATCTTGTCTAAATCTGAAAATAAAACAATAATTTGTTTAATAGTTTATACATTAATAAACAAAACAATGACTTTACGATCTTTCTAAAACAGAGGGGATTGTTTTATGTCTGAAGCGGAAATCAACAAATTTAAGTTTCCCACTTTTGCCAATGTCAATCAATCCTGATCTTTCTGATCTACAAACCAGTAATTAAAATGCTACACAAACTCCATACATTGTATCACTATAAACAGCAGTCAGATGATTAACAATTAAACTAGCCTTGCAAACACAAAGTTAATAGCTTTTTAAACTTTTTACTACGAATAATGTAAAACAATTTATTATAATAAAAAAATCTTTATAAATGGATTACTTTGAAAATGATCAATAAAACATGAAACCAAAATGTAATAATTAGTTTCCTTACAATGGAAAATGGGCACATTACCAGCTAATTTTCCAGGGATTATACATCCTTCTTGAGACATATCTCCAACACTCTTCATCATCCAGGGATTGACTGTTTTAGTTGTTGCTTTGGAGGTTGAGTTTACTAGCTTGTCAGAATTGTGCCACTTGTAGTTGGGGTTGGCCTTTAAAAAAGCATCTTTATACTGAAAATAAAGCATTAGAATTTTATTAATAGTGATACAAAGTGCACTCTGCAAACAAAAATTGCAAATTTAAATTAATCAAATCTGGTAAATGTAAGGCTCAAAGATGATCAGTAACAAATTAAAATTTAACTGTATTCCAAATTACATTTTATTTACATTGAGTCCAGGTCAAAGACTTTTTATACAAATTAAGTGTCCTACCTGTTTGGCAAGATTAGTGTATGTATTCTTTTCCTCTCCGAGGTTAGCCCAAAGATCTCCTAGCATTCGTGTAATACTACGATTATCCATATCTGGATGCTTCTGCCTGACAACACTTCGATGGCGTTTGCAGAAGATTAGAAATGCATTCATAGGCCGCCTAATTTCCTTTTTGTCTTTCCCTTCCCCCTCCATACTGACATAGAAAGAAATGTCAAGGCTATTAGTACATTCATAAATACAATAAAAAAAAGACAGCATTCTTAAAAATGCATTGCTGATATAATCACTGATGATGATAGAAAGGCAATCTCCCATAGCCTCTATGATTATCCCAAACTTAAAGTATGTTAGTAGCTCTGTAAACTGGTAGAGAATTGTACCTTGTCCTCTTTAAGAGAAATACATTTATTACATTTCTATAATTATTTTTTAAAAAAAAACAACCACTAAACCAGTTCCAAATCCTCACTAAACTAGGTTACAAGGTCTAGTGAGAAACACTAGTTCTATATAAACAATTTTGTAAGCAGAACACCTTAAGTATTAATATTTTGTAGTTTAGTCTTCTCACCACACGTGACTCACGATTTAGAAATAAGTAAGTAATGTATCTACATCTAATAATAATCGTTATTATTTACCATGCATGCTGTAATCCAGTACCATGTATAGCAGCATTAATTTAATGTCTTACAATTTATCTCTATATTATATTCGTATTTAAAAAACTTTGTTTTTTAACCTAGACCTATAACATCTAGATCTAGAAAAGTCTCAATTTTTATTACAAATTACATGTTCTATTTTCTATATTTAGGCTTAAGTTTAAGACTACGGCCTAGCCCAGGAGAAAATTTCATTGTTGTAACTGGAAATTAATGTCCGATTCACGTTGATTCTTTTATTATAAATACACACATAAAAATCTATGCTTATATTTTTGAATAGTGTATAATCGAACATTATCATGTTGATTTTACAAATTAGTCAAAATAATCGATTCAAATGACATCCAGACAGAATGAGATAAACAGTCGACTTCGTTAGAGCTATCTAGGTCAACTAAACCCACACAAAGATTTACGTCAGTCTTCTTTGCTGTGATTGGTTCATTCCCAGCCCAGTCAACAAAAGGCCGGGTGTAGTTCGTCGACAACTCGCCTAGTTGAAGTCAATTTATTTGATATTTAGTAACATGACTTCAGAGTGAAATAGAGCACTGATACATATGAGGTTTACGTTAAATAAGGCCTCCTAAATTTAAAAACAAATGTACTAGAACGGGTTGAAAGCAAATAGTGAGTAAGGTACATTAAAGACCAGACAGGCAAAATAAATATCACGGCCAAAGAGGACACGCGAAGTACTGGGACTCACGTGTCGGTTTTGTCCCACTCATGTTCGTCCCTTTAAAACCGATTTTAAATAATCATGCTTCTCTATACTAAACGTGCCGATAAAAAGTCATACTAGAAGTTTCCATTTATAACAAGATTAGTGCATTAATGCCTCGATTACATTTGAGGAAACATAAAACATACCCGGCTCCTCTTTCTAGACTACCTCAACTCATTATCTATGCACACAAGTTTTGTTGTTCAACAAGTCGACCCGATCGGGGCATCCGCTTTATTTTATTTATCACATGTGGAAATGAAATCGTCAATGAAAACAGCTTACTTGGGTGTTTCTGTTAATTAGATAATTTAACATGCTATAAGACTTACCTTCATATCACGTGAAGACACAATTTATCAATGGTAATCTTGAATAGTCAATTGTTTTTCTTACTTGAAACATTAAATGTAAAAGTCTCTCTACGCCATCAACATCATTCACAGCTGAACTTGGTAAACTAGGTCAAGGCTTGTGGAACAAATCTACGAATTCCTACGCTAATGTTGACTGAAATAATCTATAACAAGAAACCAGTTAAGCATTGTTAAAACATCTAAACACTTTAAATTAATATGTGTTCTACTATGAATTATAAAAACGATTCAGATCAATTTTATATTTTAAAAAAAAACAGCTTTATATTTCTAGATCTAGATTTTTTTATTTCTTGTATGGTTGAAGGGCCTACTTTTAGTCCAAATTTATAAGAATTTGATTGGTTATTCGATTTTTTATTTGTTCAAATGTTATACTAAAATAAGAGATTTAGGTCTAGGCCTACTGTCTACATGTCATGAGTTAGGCGTCACAGATAAATTCGATCTATTACAATATATTGTATTATTTATATACTAGGCAACTATGCAATGTATTATTCTAGATGTATGCTATTATTATGATTTCAAAGATATATTCTCTAGATTAGTATATTACGGATTATTTATCCTCACGTTATACGTTATTTCCGTGCCAGTCTGCCTTAGGTCGTGACCCAGTTAAAAATCATAATAATATTGCGCACTAAATTAATGATAGCAAAGCCTTGCACATACAGAATCAACATCTAGATTTAGATCATGTCTATGTTAGCTCGTTATCTTTAATTATAATTTGTAAAGGAATAGTGATAATAGATAATAGTGAACAAATAGATGCTATCTTACTAGATTTTTCTAAGGCTTTTGACAAAGTTCACCACCATAGTTTCCTTAAAAAAATTAAAATATTTTGGCACTAATGGTCCACTGCATCAGTGGATTAAAGATTTTCTGATAGGGAGAGAACAAACTGTAATAATAAATGGCTCTAAATCAACACCGATAACAGTAAACTCAGGTGTACCTCAAGGAACAGTCTTGGGTCCACTACTATTTTTAATTTACATAATGATTTACCAAATTGCATTACTTCAGGAACAAAAGTCAGATTATTTGCAGACGATTGCATTATATATAGAACAATAAAAACAACACAAGACAAAGATATTTTACAAAGAGAATTAGATGAATTACAGAAATGGGAATCAAATTGGAGCATGTCTTTCCACCAAGAAAAATGTCAGTTGTTAAGAGTAACAAAAAACTAAAACAAATTAATTCCACTTATCTTATTCATGGCAAACCAGTAACACAGACTAAAACCGCAAAATACCTAGGTGTTCTAATAAATGAAAAACTGTCATGGAATCCACATACTGGTGAAACTATAAAAAAATCCAACAAAGCATTAGGATTTATTAAAAGAAATTTCTATAAATCAAATAAGAATATAAAACTAAAATGTTATTTAACCTTGGTTGGGCCAATAATAGAATATGCATCCTCCTTTTGGGACCCCTCAACTCAAGAAAACATTAAGAAACCGGAACAGACACAAAATAGAGCAGTGAGATTCATAACAAATGAATATTCACATTTGACTAGGGTAACACCTATAGTAAAATCACTAAATTTAGAAAGCCTTCAGGACAGAAGACTCAAAAGTAAAGTAGCAATTATACATAAAACACTGAACCATAATCTTCAAATACAAAAACAAAATTTAATAAAATACTCTGAAAGACACAAAGATAAAGGCACATTCCTCGTCCCATATGCTAGGACAAACTTGTACAAATACTCCTTCTTCCCTAGTGCTATTAGAGCATGGAATGGATTCCCTGAGCTAGCCAGGAAAACCAGTGACTTGGCAGAATTTAAGTCATTGGTTAATATGCATGACGCGTAGGACGTAGTCATCTTCTTTTTTGAAGTAACGTCTGTACTATATAAGAACATAAGAAAGGAAAGTGGGAAGGGGCTTAAAATGTAGATCTAGATTAAGTCACTACCATAATATATTTTAATGAATCTAGGCCTATTCTTTAAAAGATCTCATTTCTAATCACACACATGTATGATTTTTGTGCACCTTATGAGTATTCATTCGTACCTGCAGATGTCCACAATTGTAAAGTTTGATATGTATCTTATCTGAACGCATGAATTAGTGGTAAAACCTTTGTAGACCTATATACGATGCTATTCTAATTAATACTAGGCCTACTAAGTTCTGCTTCTTGTGGTTATAATATCAAGCACTAGAGACACTTCAGGACAGAAGAATAAAAAACACTGAACCGTAATTTACAAATAGAAAAACAAAACTTAATGAAATACTCAGAAAGACACAAAGATAGAGGCACATTTATTATTTCATATATTAGAAATCTTACAAGTGCTCCTTCTTTCCTAGTGCCATTAGAGAATGGAATGGATTTGCCTGAATCAGCCAGGAAAGCCAACGATTTATAGCAGAGTTTTAAGTCATTGATTAACATGCATGACTAGATTGACACATGGAATGCGTAGTAAAATAAATTGCCATTTCAGACCTTGCGGTCTATAGGGTAGATGTAGGTGGCCAACACAACGAACAACCGCCTTTACTTGTTCCCCAACTAATGTCAGGTATCCACTAGAACTGATTGAACTATATAAGAAGCGCCCAAGGATCCCGAAATAAAAAATCCCAGTCCTCATCGAAATCCCGGGAGTTGGAGTTCTTGATGCTATAAACTTGTGACATATGTGGGTTCGGAGGTGCCTTGATTACAGTTCAAACACTTTAATAATCAATGAAGTAACAAAGTGCTGATAGGTTTTCTTGAGTTTTAATTATTTAAAACTTGAACTTGAAACAATAAATGTACGTACAAAGATATATAAAACAGATACAGGATTCAGTGAAAATGTTCATTAAAATGAGTAAATATTTACTTTAAAACTTAGCGACTTCTAAGCCTAACTTTCTAGCTCTCTCCAGGTCTCAAGCTAACACTCCGCCTTTTATATCTTTCTTTAGGATAAAGAACAGTGACAATTCAATACCCATCCTTGACTACTTGACCCGTTTACATTTAATTTTCCTTTTAATTGTTTTTGTAATTTAACCTTGGTTAATTATGTTTCCCTACTGTAGCCTGAACTAAGCTTTAATCGGCGTCTTTCTGGCATTAAAGCGTGAGTGCGCTGACCTGATTTGAGATAGGTACAATGTCCGCATTTTCTGAACAATGAGGTGTCACTAGGAACTGTTTTTGTAATTTAAGCTATGCTAATTTTGTTTCCCTGCTGTAGTCTTGAGCTAAGTTTTAATCGGCATCTTTTTGGCATTTAAGCGTGGGTACGCTGACCTGATTTGAGATAGGTACAATGTCCTCATTTTGTGGACAATGAGGTGTCACTAGGGATGTGACATGCATCATTATCACCCTTTTCGTTCCTCATGGAACATAGGGCCTCAGTAAAATCACGCCATGCACTCTCCACGGTTTCTTGCTTGTTTTTTTAATGTCTTCCCAGCTCTTTCCTGTCCTCTCGGCTGTATCTAGTAAACTGCGACACCACGTTCTTTCTGGTCTCTTCTACGTCTTGTTCCCTCGGGGTTCCATTCTAAGGCCTGTTCTTGGTATCTTTTCTAAGGGTGTGCCCAATCCACATCCACTTCCTCTCTAAGATCTGCCCCCTCTATATTTTTCTGTCCACTCATCTCCCACAGTTTTTGTTTTATAATTTGTCGTACCTGTGTATTTTTAAGATATTTTTTAGACATCTGTTGATGAAGGTCAGTATTTTTTTTTTTGTTGTTGTTGTGGCTTCAGTTATTCTCCATGTTTCATAACCATACAGTAGGATCGCCTTGACATTAGAGTTAAAGATTCTTATTTTAGTCTTGTTAGAGATGTGAGGAGATTTCCAGGTTCGTTTTTGCTGTGTAAATGTCTGACGCGCTAGATTTATACGGCGTTTAACGTCTTCATCTGTTCCACCTGATTGATACAGTGGCTACACTCCTAAGGTGTATAAAACGATCTACTTGATCTATGGTCTGATAATCCAGTTCTATATCTCCAATTTGTTTTGTTGTTTATTTTAAGTACTTTTGTATTTTGGTGGTTTATTTTGAGGCCGAATCAGAAACCCCATTAGTAACGAACCATGCTGAGATTACTCCCTTAGATCACGGAAGAGAAAGCGGGCAGTGAGTTGTAAGGTCGCCCCCTCCCCGTACAAGGACAGACCTTTTGCCGCACATGGACCAGTAGGCCTACTCTCTCTCTCTCAATTCCTTGTCCCGATCGTCCTCCATGCAGAGCTCGGCCTACTCTTTTTCCTACTTCACTTAAAGCTGTGACCTTTTCTTGAATATCCTATAGTTTGTGTGATAATAAGGCTATGCCATCAGCGAATTATAGAGCTTCCCTGCTGGTAGCGCTCCAAACTATCGACACGATCGTTCTTAATTCGAACCCCCCAGCAGGAGGCCTAGGCTAGGACGTACATTTTTACAAAGCTTATATCAACTCACTTTGTCTGTCTAGTCAAAAGTGTCTACACGTTATTTCTCCCACACACATTCTTGGATCAAATTGAAACCTCACACAAATATTCATTGACATAGACAAGACATGAATCAATAAAGAGAAAAGTAATCAATTAGACAATTAATTACTGGCAATTTATTATTTTGTTCAATAGAAACAAAGGAAACTAATACTTCAATATTCACAGATATGGCTAAATTTGTTTGGTTTAGTCCCCTTAAAAAATAGTTAACGCTATTTTTCCTGCACGCATTCTCCTATCAAGTTAATACTTTAAAACATATTTATTGTGCCTAACAAAACATGAATCAACAAACAAAAAAATACTCAATTAGTCAATTATTGGTAATTAATTATTTTGTTTGATTTCGAATTAGGTGAAATAACCTGTACATTATGATGGATATAATGGAAGTCACCCGGTGCGGACCGCACCTCTTTGATTAATAAAAAAAAAAGCACTGGAGGTTTTGGTGCTGCTTTTTCAAAAGCCATTTTTTAAAAATTTGCTTAAATCTGAGCACAAGGTGCTGAGCCTCCGCAATGGACATTTAGGCCACTAAGCTATTCAAGTACTATCAAAATAGGTTTTAGGTTTATTTGTTAGTTTGAAGTCTTTAGCGAATGACTTGATTCTCTTCTCAAGGCTTATCTCACCTTGGCTTAGTGCACTTTCTAAAGAAAAGAAAATTTATCAATTAATTATGACTAATTAGTATTTTTTGGATACATGATTAACTGTGCAAAGTTTCAACTTGATCCGAGAATGAGAAGTTGGTGAAGTAATGTATTCAAGGTTTAACCCAGACACACTGAGTTGATAAAAGCTTTGTACTAAACATGAGAAACTTCACAAAACCTGAGTTCAAGTGATTGTCCTTGAATTGTCACATGATTATCTCCCCTTGAAGTGCTGTACATGAGTAACTTCACAAAATATGAGTTTTAAGCTCACAAAAGACTTAAGGTTGCTAACAAAGACGAGCTTATTTCCCTTGCATTTTTAATCATATTCTATCCCCTTACATTAATAAAAATGAGAAACTTGAAAATGTGACAAATATAAGGTTTTGTTTCAAAGACATTGTGACTGCCCCTAGACTGTAAGTGCAGATTCTCTCCCCTTACAGGTCTAACTAAAAGTAACTTCTAAATAAACAAGTCTGTTCAAGAAAGAATGATTCCCCATGGATAGTTAACGACAAATAAACTACATATGCAGTTTCTTTAAGATGAGGTTAATACAATTTTGTAAAAATAAATTTTGAAACATGAAACCAAACAAAAGAAATATTTGAGTTTATACTTTTTTTTTTATTACACTGAAAGACATCCAAGCTAATGGATATTCGTCTATAATAGTTTGTTAACTATGTTATAATATATTCCTGTTACACATCCATAATATAGCTAAAGTGATCCAGAACAATGAGAAACACAGACACTACCTTTTCACACACACCCATTCATTTTGAACTTCAATGTTACTATTTAATATCTTGAGCCCTTGGTATCACTCTTAACACATGTTATTAATAGTTACCTCCCCAATAGTTCCTTCCATGTATTTATAATTTACATAGAGCAGTGACAAAAGATTCCCAGTGTTGACAATGGTCAATATACATTTTGTTCTCCTGCTTAATCTGAACATTTCATTACACAAACATATGTTGATACAGATAAAATAGAATTCTGATAGATCTTTCACATGCATTTTGGAAACATCAAAAGCTAAACCAGGTGGAACAGGACATGGCTGAATGATGGTGAAATTTACTACATAAATTAGAAGATATTTACAAGCCTGTCAGCTGGAATGACAATGAAATGCCTGCTCTTTTTGATTGGTGAGAGATGAACCAATGACAAAACGAGCTTCTAATCATGTGATCAAAACTAAACCCTAACCTACTTGGAATGTAATAAATAAAACAAAAAAACAGGGTTTCAACAGACTCTTCCTAACTTACATGAACGCTAACTAACACAAAATATAGAAACATTTACAAAATATACATTTAGCAAAGATCTACAGTACCCTTTTAAGAAGAAGTTTCCCATTCAATACATGATATACATAATCATGACACAAAGAAAAAAAAAATCCTGACTATGGACTTTATTGTACAAAAAAAGTTTACATAAGGGAAATAACTGTAGTTGTGTTCTGCAGGTACAGTTATTTATTAAACGGATGCAATTAAGAAATACAAAATTATCACAAGTTAAAAAGAAAAGTTGAATAAAATGACATTACTTTTTTATTTTCAAAAAGTGAACAAATCAGTCAAACCAGAGATGCTGTGCCAGTCTTTTATAAAGTCATTGTCATAGCAAAACTCACAATGACTGATTTGTTAACCAAAAAATGGTGGGCAGGGAGGCGTAGGGGGAAATATGTAATGTAAAATATTTTCCAACACAACACAAGCTTGCATTCCATTAACATGTTTCATCAAGTTGCATGCATAATATGTACAGATGAATGGTCATTGAACAAAAAAAATCTTTTTTTTTTTTTTTTTCACAAGCAAGAATCACAAGGATACTCAAACATCACAATGTATAAATTATTGATACAAACAAAAAGGTTGAATTTGAACATCAACAGCCTTCATGAAAAGATAAAAACATTTGCTGTACCTAGTCTGAGTGTATGGGAAGAAAGAAGTGGACTACTAACATACTAAAATGAGTCACAACATTGCCTACACACTGGTCTAAGTCTGCCTACATGTGTCTACAGCTCTAGGTTGCTAAATGCTTGCTGCATCTCTTCATGTAGTTCCTCAAACTCTTGTTTAATCTTGGCTTCACCATCTTTGTAAGGATCCTGGAGACAAAGTTAAAAAGCTTTAACATTAACACCAGAAATGATTTTTTTCTCAAATAGTCATGATTGACTGTCACACTTAAGGCCAACAGCCTAGCAATTAAAGTAGTACTCTTAATTGAAAACTACGTTTTAATCATCATCATCATCAAACTTCATTTAAAATTCCGTGGACAGAAGCCCTGCTGTTTAGTGCAGTGCATATTATGTCACCATACAGGTCAAGGAATTTGTAGTTTCCCAGACCTGTAGAGATGCTTTAACAGGATCCATTATTTCCATATACACTAAGTCTAAAGCAGAATAGTTTTAGGAAATATTAAAAATATTAGGTTGCAAAAAAATGTCATTTTTGTGGCTTATCTGAGTTTATAAATCAGATACATTCAAGAATGAAATTTCTGTAAAAACTTTTGGCTAACACATAATATCAAAGGTAGGCATGATTAACTAAAGAACAATGATGTGGAAATACATCAGTGAAAGCTCTCATTGGAGGCTCATGAGCAAAAATATGTAAACAAATGCTAATGACATGAGGAATGTTCAAATGTATATATTAAAATCATAGAAGAATTTAGGAGGCAATTTCAGTTCCATTTCGAATCAGTTCTTTTTAATGGGATGCGTGGTCGAGAGGCTAAGTATGCTTGAACTTGGCTACCCATGAAGGAAATTATAGTCTTTGAATGGATTACACATCATTCTTTAATTAATTCTTCATTAACGAGCCCTCATCACATTTGAGCTTAACAACTACATGTGACAGCTGGCCACTAAGACAACATGGAGACAAACTTTACCACAGGATCAGCTTAACATTAGCCAAGACTTTAAAAAATACATTTTACTAATAAAGTAAAGTAAAAACTTTGTTTATCCTCAAGCATCATGCAAAATAATATTTAAAAAAATCTTATTTATTTAAGTTCATCCTGTTACATAAATGTAATAAAAAACAACAACAAGATGATTTAGGTCAGATGGTAGTGGTTACCTTGAATTTCATGTTGCTTAGCTTGTACATAATACCTCCCATCTGTTCCTTAATGATGGCAAATGTCACCTTGTTGTCACTCTGGGCAGTGGTCTCAACCGCATGGCGGGCCATGTCATAGAAAGAGATAATGTTTTTCATCATGCCCACAGTCTTGTAGAATGGACAGAACCTACAAATAAAGTAACAAATGCTTGATCAGTTAGAGTCAACCTCTGGCATATTCATCCCCCAGTAATATAAAAGAAATATTTGCTATCAATGAAAATTCCTATAATCAATATAATAATAAAGAAAAGAGATAATTTACAAAGTATGAGTATGAAAAACAATAATTTACAAAAGTAAACTATCGAAAATTCAGTCAAAATGTCTTTCAGAATGAAAAATTTGCTGAAATTAAATGAAGTCTTACTGCCATTGTCAGACCTGACATACATTAAACTATAACAGCTGGGACATAATCAGACTGGTCGCTAAGTCCTGCAAACAAATGATTTGTCACTAGATCATGTTAAAATAACTGGGAAATAATTGGCTGACCTGTCATAAGGTGTGTAACCATTTTGTTGTAGGTAATCATCCTTGATCAACTTAGCTACTTCTAGTGTGATTTTATCAGACTCTGCTAGTGAACCCTGGGAACAAAATCAAAACGTCAATGTGAAGTTATTTCATGGCTCACAGTTAGGCAAGAGCTTAAGTAAGATATCACTGCTTCTGTGTTTTGACAATCTATGTGGAATGACCTAAACTTAAGTTGTTTTTTTCTCAACAGACCTAATAAAGGTTAAAAATCATTTTCACTAAATGACACAGTATGTTGAGAGAGAAAGCTAAGATGTTAAAAATCAACTCTCACCTTGCCAACAAGCTGTACAATTTCAGACAGATCTTCTTCTTCTTGAAGGATTTCTTTACACTATAACAATGTATTATTGAAATAAAATAGATAAGTTAGAAAGTAAAGATATTTGGTTGATAAAGATATATTTAAAATTCCTGACTCAAACTAAATGAACTTGTAATGTCTCATCTCACATTTCAACATTCAGACAAAATGGTGAACCAAAGCAAATCAAGACATACCTTGCTCTTGAGAGGGACGAAGTCTGGATAATTCTTTTCATAGAACTCATCAAGGGCTCTGTCATACTTGGAATAAGAGATGAGCCAATTGACTGAGGGAAAGTGTTTTCTCTGGGCAAGCTTCTTGTCAAGACCCCAAAACACCTGGACAATGTTGAGTGTGGCTGTTGTGACAGGGTCAGAGAAGTCACCACCAGGTGGAGACACACTGAAACACAAATAATAACAAGCTTTTCAATGTTTGGTAAACAGCTGCCCTCAGACTTTGTAGTCTTACATATTAGACTAATGTAATTGGATGCTTCTAAAGACAGTCACTAATCCAACAAAGGAACATTTTATTTACAATTTCAAGTAATAATAAAAAAAAACTCCTAAACAATTAATCCACTGACAAAAATCAGGAAGTCATAAATCAACTTACGCTCCGACAATACTGACAGAGCCCTCTCTGCTTGGGTTACCTAGACACTTGACACGACCGGCTCTCTCGTAGAAGTGGGCCAATCTAGCAGGAAGGTAGGCGGGGTAGCCAGAATCAGCAGGCATCTCAGCCAGACGACCAGAGATCTCTCTCAAGGCCTCGGCCCAACGAGATGTGGAGTCAGCCATCATGGACACATTCAGACCCATATCTCTGAAGTATTCTGACAATGTGATACCTAAAGGGGAAATAAATGTGTTAATACTCCTGGTGGCTTGTAATGTTTTCAAATAATACTTGTTCACTAGAATAGCTTTTATTTAGTTACGTATAGACTTTTAAAACAATGTAGACAAGCTTTTGCTTTTAATTAACTAAATATACAGATAATAATATTAACAATATTTTATTATCCTTCAACAAATTTGGCATACAGAAGCCAGATATGTTCAATGTTGGAAAAAAATTTCCTTACCAGCCAGACTTTATAATGAAATGGGCAACTTTAACTTGGGAGTTGATTAAATAAAATACAAGGGAAAAAATAAAGAATTTAGTATATTATTATAGTTGTATATAGAAGTTTACCAGTGTAAATAGAAGCCTCTCGAGCAGCTACTGGCATGTTGGAGGTGTTGGCGACAAGTGCTGTTCTCTTCATGATACTCTCTTGTTTGCCCTCAACATCCATAGTCAGCTGGAAACGAGAATCTTAGGATGTATGCATTGCTATCACTTCAAGATTTACATGCTAATAGGCTTGCAGTAACAAGCAATTGTCTAAAAACATGTTAAAAGGCTTGCAGTAACTAAGTAAGGTAAGAGATAAAGGCATGAATAAGAAGAAATGTTTAAAAAAGGTTCTAAGTTTTGTGCGAACAATCCTTTATTTCTATACTTTAAAAATAATTGAAAGTTAAAAATTTCTGTTTAGCTTTTTTAGACATAAAAAAAATCCTTTTGAACACTAATAGAGATGCTAATAAATGCTCAGGGGAAAAAAATGACAAGCCATTTTTCTGGCAGGTAGTGGATGTATTAAAGAGTGCCCTCAAGAATCTTATCAAGAAATGTAAACCCTTCTGAAGCTCACAATTCTTCACTAATGAACTCACCTCAGGGAAGTCTCTCAATACTTCGGACATCTCATTACCTCTCTCGCCACAACCCACGTAGATGATGATGTCAGAGTTTGAGAATTTAGAAAGTGACTGGGAGATGACAGTTTTGCCGCAGCCGAAAGCCCCAGGGATGGCGGTGGTTCCACCCTGTACACAACTAAAAAAAATAATAAATGAAATGTAGTACATTATATCAATCAAAAATACACTGTGCATAATCTGTAATGAAACATGAATGTATATTCAAATTATAATCCAACAAAAACTTCATAAAAGAAATAATATTTTTTTCTTACGGAAATAGAGCATCCAACACTCTCTGACCAGTCAACAGGGGATAGTTGGCAGCCAGCTTATCAGTGACTGGACGCATTTGACGCACAGGCCAGACTTGCATCATTGTGTGTTTGGTCTTTACTCCATCAAATTCAGTTTCAAGAACAGGTTCCTGATGACAAGATAATGAAAATCTTTTTTTAAAGAAAATGAAGTAAAGATAAAAATGAAATTTCTACGTTAGATTTATATGAAAAGTTGCATAAATATTGAATTTGCGCCATTTATCATAAGATATGAATTCTTTGTAGGCACATACATAACTGCAGAAGCTAAAATATTAAGTAAATAGTCAAAGCAAATAGTTTTTTTTTGTTGCAAAGTATGTTTGTCAATGGGGGCGTGGTGACTGAGTGGTAGTAAAGCACTTGACTGCAATCTGATGGATTCCTGGCCAACTGGAATCTTTCAGAAGATAACATCATACTAAACTCTGGTGAATTTTTTTTTTATATAACAACAAAACCTTTAAAAAAAAAAGATAATTAAAAGCATCTGTTTCAACTGACCCCAATTCCATATGAGCCTGGTGGAGCAATCCATGTGACTGTACCCATACTTTTTGGTGCAACCATAATCCTGTGCTTGACCAGAATGTTCTCATAGACCATGCCATATATATCACCACCACTCAAATGGCTGCCAACCTGAAATACAAAACAAAAAGATTTCCCAATTCCATTGATCAATATTCAAAAAGATTCTAAACCTTTCAACATTATGATGTATGGCTGAGAGATATCAACCTCCTTAGCTACCTAACGAGGGTGTTCGAGTTGGAAACCTGACTCAAGCTGAGTTGTGTTTATTGACTGCCTAAAGGCAGCACGGAAACCTTCTCCCAGATACCTCCCCCACTGGTCCACAAAAGAGATTGGACCATAACGCCTGCTATAAGCATAAAATTTGTGATATACAAAAGCAATAAAAAGATATTTTACACTTATACTCAAACATAAATATCTTCAAAGCATTAATGAATATGGTCAACTGTATGGTAGCACCATGGAACAAAGAAATTAATTAATTAATACTCACCCTAATGCCTTTCAGTGGCTCAAAGTCCCACCTCTTGTTTCTGTCCAAAGCAGGAATGTTGATACCTTTAGGAATGTAAATACTTTGTGTCAGGTCACTGATGTCTTCTAGCGGACGCTGAATACCTAGGAAACAAAGCAGTCATAGTATGGTTATCTGATTAGTTGTAATGAACTCTTAGCTGACACAATGAGCTTTAAAATATTGTAGCGTGTTTCAATTTATTACCTTTTTAAAATTCTATTGTCTTATCAAGGAGATCCTCTAGTAATTAAAAACTACGCTTTGATTTAAAACAAAGAAAATTTTATGAAAGTTTTCAAATATTTTTGTTTGTGCTTCAAAAGGAGATCTAAATAATACATTTGCACTGCCTAGATGTGATACAGGGCCAGCTCTCTGGAGTTAGATCCCAACCTTGTATCAAAAATATTTAAACTTATTAAAATCAGCATTTTATGTATATTTTTTGAAAGATAACTGGTGTAAAATCCAGGTGCTCTAACATAACACAAGAAATGTTTTTTTTTCCCCTTAAGCCAATGACTTCCTAATAGACCAGGGCATTTGTTGTGCCCTATGAACACTTACCATCATAAATACTGCCCATAAGGCCAGGACCTAGCTCTACTGACAATGGTTTCTTTGTTCTGAGTACAGGATCACCCACAGTGACACCAGCTAGGCAAAGAGTTAAGCGTTTTCTGCATCTTTCATTTTAAAATTTACCAAGTGAAACAATTAATATCTAGGACTAAACTTCTTTTTTTTTCTTGTAATCAATAGAAATTGAAAAGTAAAGCAAGGATACAGGTATCTTCGTATACTTGGATGGTAGCTGTGTCTCCTTCCAGCCTAATGATCTCCCCTACCAGCTCCGAGTGACCGACACGTACAAGCTCCATAATGGCTGCACCAGCCATGTTCTGGGCAGTGACGACTGAAAACAGAATTATTTTTTTTTCACAATTCAAGTGACAAATTTTCGCTATTATGATTTATGTTCTATTGTTGAGATTGTCTGATGCTTACCAGGGCCGGATACAGAGTAGATGTATCCATACATGCTCTCTTTCTCTGCATCTGCCACCTTCATCAGGGGCTGCATAGTGTGATCAGTTTCATGCGTCTGTAAAAGAATAGGTACTATTTGTAATCCTTTTCTTTTTACACTAAAATCTCACTGCACTGACCCCTTATAACATCATTGATAAAAAATCATGGCTTGCTTAACATTTACTGTTAAACAAGACTTCAAGTTTCAAAAGTCAAATCTGTAGTGCCCCCATCTAAACATGTTTATGACTTAACAGAACAAAATTTATTTGTATTAAATGAGGTGACCAGTGTTGAAATTTGGTTGTGAAGATGTGTGGGTATAGTATATCAAAAGTGTGAACATATGATAGAGATTTAGGCCAAAGTATAACAGAGTTAAAATTAGAAATTAAAATAAATAAATAAATTATCATAATAAATTCATGAAGGTTTGTGCAGCTTCCATTTTCATGTAAAATAAAAAGATTTAAAATCTTGTTAACAGCACAGAAGGTCATAGACTAAAAGTTAAGGTCAAACTAAGAAGGTCAGAGATGCCCATGCCATTAGTGTTTATACAGCCTAGAACTGCCATATAATATATATTTTATATTTAACAATTTGTGCCAGTACAATAAAGTTTAACTAGATTTAGTAAGTTTCATCAAATATATCCTTATCATAAGAAACAAGCACAACATGTTATTGTAACCGAGACACTTAATCATGATTTTTATAGTACTAGACTCTAGATTTAGAAAAAACATTCTAAAGCATATCCTAATGGAAATTTCTAAGTTTTGAAAATATATTAAATCGCTAAAATCATATTTCATTATGATTATCTGGAATCAAAAATATTATTTAAAAAAAAAAGAATGAATGATTTACCATTTTGTTATTCTATTGTTGAGAAAAAGTAGCTAAGTTCCAGGGTTTCACAAGTAACAAACAACTAGATCTAGACTCGAGTGCTGCAGTCTAGTTACTATTACTAGATCTCTAGTGAGTCTAGTGACTAGCAGCACTATCCTACACTGACTTATCAACTGATGAGTCTGATGTGATGATTTACAATTTAAAGAGATGAATTACATAAATATTTTTCATATGATGATATAGATCTATGTTAAAATGGTGGCTTAACAATTTATTCTACAAGTTTTCATTGACCAAATTACGGTGTCTTTGAACTCTCTTTGCAATTTGAACTTGTAAGAGTTAGGCTACATTAGTCATTACAACTTTAACTCAACAACTTGAACAAGTAAAAATACAAGACAAGTTTGAAGTTACAAGAAACTTTACTTTCAAACAAGTCTCACCAGACTTACACTAAACACAGATTTAGAAAAAGCTATAAACTGTAAAGCTTATCGCATAAAGTGAACAAAGTTTCGTGTTGCAAAAACATTTTTTAAAACTCTAAGTGCAAAACGACAACAACTAATAAAACTGTAGAATATAAAACAAGTACACCGTCTTACCATTTTCGTTTCTGTCATATGATGTTACGGAAGTGAACACTGTTTTTCTCGTGATTGCCGATTTCCGCTTCCTTCAAATTTTATTATTATAATAGACTCCCTTAGGTCACGAGCTCGCGCAAGCAGAGATGTCAGACTTGAACTATCACTGAACTATATAAACGCTATTTAAATAATGGTATATTCACAACTTGCAATCGTTAGCCACAGTCATCGTGATTCGCCCTAAAAAAAAAAGCATATTTTTTTTTAAAAAATTTCATTAACCCCTGGTTGTGAAGCTAGGACAACAATGCTAAGGCCTACTACTCCACATTACTCGCACTAACCTAGGCTGTTTTCAACCTACCTGGTCATCTGCTATGCGCTCTCTGAACTGTCATTCGATGGTCACTTCCTCGAATCCTGCCGATTCCTCCGTCTTGGTTTGGGCTAGAATCCAGAGGCGTAGTGAGGTGATGCACGATGCACCAGCGCCACACGCAGTCTATATTTCTGTATGATGTTCATGGAAAATGGGGGGGGGGGGGCGCCAATAAAGTAGCCTACCTTGCCCCGGGCCCACGTTTTACTCACTACACCCCTGCCGCCCGTAGGCTTATGTTTTGTGTGTGAATGTCGTTCACATTTGAATCTATTTTGTTATTGTTACAGTAGTTACGATGAAGTGGTCAACTGTAGTCGAACTGAATTTCCATTTGTTAGGCTCAATAAAAATTATTAACATGTAAAACAAAACAACCATAGTCATAGATCTAGTTCTTTATTGATCATTCTATTATTGGGATCAAAGTATTTATTAAGGGGACACAATCTATCAAAACTCCATTGAAATAGGTCAAAATACTCTTTAAAAGAAGGTGTAATATTTATTTATATTAATTTATAATAAATAAAAAGCAATCATGGAACTCCCATCCATCCATGCAAGTGGCCCTACAGCCCACAGAGGGCTCTGGCCTGCATTAACACATCCCTCCATTTAAATCTCTCCTGGGCCTTTTGTCTCCACCGAACCTCAAGCTGCTGATCTGAAAAAATTCCCAGGTTTTGAGGATCTATAACTAATAGATTTCATTAAACATTTTAAATATACTAACACCAGTATTCATGATGGGGTTGACCAAACAAAAAAATTCTGAAAAAATTCCCAGGTTTTGAGGATCTCTAACTAATAGATTTCATTAAACATTTTAAATATACTAACACCAGTATTCATGATGGGGTTGACCAAACAAACAGCAAGATATCTTTCTGTCTAGAAACAATAGGTTTCAGGCCAGGTCAAACAACAAAGTATTGATCATACCAAAACATAATTCCTTTAGATATTGTACACTTTACAATGCAGTTTTAAGTGAGTTTGTGGGTTTATATCAGAAGATATGAAGGAATGAATTCAATGGATAATATGCCATTGCAGAAAACAACCAGGTAAAAGCTGGATATTTTTAAGGCTAGAAGGAGGGGGGGGGGGGAGGGCACCACATAAACAAGGAATACTCTGAATGTAAAAAAAATCTAATTTTTTATTTAATCTAAAAATTTTTTTTATTATACATAAAAATAATCAATTGACAAGCTTCTAAAATATTTAGTTTCACGGGTAGGCCTCATACACTGCAGTATCAGCACTTCTGTTTAAAAAATAGCTATTTTAATTTATATATACTCGGTTTTCACTAAGAAAAAAAGCTGCAATGCTCGCTACAATTCTGAACAAGACACAATGAGTTCTTCTAATAAGACATTTAAAAAAACTGCTGCTAGCATCCTAATGCATTCTACTGCATTTGGCAAATATCATTAACAACACATCCTACCGCAACTGGGTCAATGCATTAATGCAATTATGTTTTCTACTGTTCAAGAGCCTTAAAGAAAAATGGGTTCTTTTTTTCAGGTTGAAATATAAATTTGAAAAGAAATAAAACAAACAACAAAACTTTGTCTGGTAATTATACATATTTATATAATGTACAAAGTGCATAAATGAAATCAAAATACAAAGATGTATTTTTTTTTACCTGTTGCTATGTAAGTTTATCTATTTCCTGCATAAATAAACAAACTGAGATTAACTTTGAGATGGATGGAAGTAACGATTTCAGAGTTATAATGAAATAAATGTAGAAAACAATCTCAGGGTCACAATGAAATAACAAATGTAGAAAACAATCTAAAGGTCAAAAAAAAAAAAAATGTAGAAAATGATCTAGGGGTGACAATGAAATAACAAATGTAGAAAATGTTCTAGGGGTGACAATGAAATAACAAAATGTAGAAAATGATCTAGGGGTGACAATGAAATAACAAATGTAGAAAATGATCTAGGGGTCACAATGTAATAACCAAATGTAGAAAATGATCTAGGGGTCACAATGTAATAACTAAATGTAGAAAATGATCTAGGGGTCACAATGAAATAACAAATGTAGAAAATGATCTAGGGGTCACAATGTAATAACCAAATGTAGAAAATGATCTAGGGGTTACAATGAAATAACAAATGTAGAAACAATTTCAGGGTCACAATAAAATAACAAATGTAGAAAATGATCTAGGGGTCACAATGAAATAACAAATGTAGAAACAATTTCAGGGTCACAATGAAAAAACAAATGTAGAAAATGCTCTAGGGGTCTGGTTTGACATTGAGTGTTATTTATTCCCCTTGGGTCAAGAAGGTGAAAGCACAAGAGAAAACCTCAAAGTAGAACGTGGAAGTGAGAATGGCTAAACTCATATTGAAGTCAGTTGCTTTCTGTACTTGGATCAGGACACACTATTGGAGTTGCATTGTTACCTGCTGTGGTGCGGATGTGATTTAGTAGTGAAATGCCATGTACACCTATTCTAGGGGACTTAACATATTTTATTCCCACTGTGATGTGGATGTAATAGTATTTCAATACATTGGATTATGCTTATATAACTACTATGAAGAATATCATGTCATTTCTTATTTAACCAGTGATTTGTAACTGGACGCATCAAGAAGTTGCAGTGTTTTTTAATATGTATTATTCTCATTAAATAAACATTTTGTCTGCTGAAATCAGAATCAAGTCTGTGTGTACTATTTATATTTGTCAAGTACTAAATGTGTAGTCTAACTCAAAGACACACAAATCCAGCATTTACATTTGTCTATTGTTTCAAAATAGCAAGCATTTTACAGAGCTGACACTATACACATATTCATATTTAATTTAATAACTCAACTACTACTACTCAATCATGTCAGATTATGATAAATTAATGGAGTTAGTAAAAGAAATGGGTCTCACAGGGTAAGAAAGACTGAATCCATAGAAAGGGAATTAGAGTTGAACAATAAGAGATAGACAATCAAGAACAAGATGAACGAGCAGCTGAGCGTGCACATCACAAGGAGATGAAAGAACTGGAAACGAAACAAAAAGAGAACAAAAAGAGATCGATGAAAAAGTTGCCATACTGGAAGCTGCCAAAGTGAACCCCAATATTATTCAACAACAAACACAGCAAACCAAGCCATACATATCCAAGTTTCATAAATTTATTGAGAAAAATGAAACGCTTGAGACTTTTTTTGGTGCAATTCGATCACATCGCCTCAACCTACGACATGTCATCAAAAGATATGGCTAAAGACCTACTTACCAATCTGTCAGGTGAACCTTTAAACATCATAGCCATGCTCACATCAGAACAAAAGTCTGACTACAATGCCGTAAAAGGTAGATGCCTCAAACACTTTGGAAAATCCTAGGACTACTACAGAAAACTGTTCAGAGATATCAAAGTACCAAAAAAATGGCAACTACAACAGAATAATTTTTGAAGTAAAACAGAACATACTGAAATGGCTTGAACTATCTAAATGTGACATAACCAAGCCAAATGAACTAATAGACATGTTCCTAATTAATAGCATACTAATGAACGTCATAGACAATGTCTTCACATTTCTTAAAGAAATACTGGAGCTTCAGGTATAGTAAATTATGCCAAATTCCTGTAGCCCTGCCAGGAACTAAAAGACAAAATTAAAATCACATATGCAAAGTCAAAATTCGACATCTGTGAAACAGCCTTGGTACATATTGACTCACCATGGATCACTGGTGAAAGAAAAAGTTATAGTCATGGATACACCAGCATAAGATCTTAAAATAGGGAATGTAGAAGGAGTAAAAGATATTAGCAACAAAGAAATTATGGACTGGCTCGAAAACATTAGAAGTAACTATGGCAACTAACAGCAACAAATATGATCTATACCAATGCCGAACAGAAAGAAGACATGTTCAGCCAAGCTTCATAGACTGCTCCCCTCAAAGAAGCTATTGATTCAGAACTACATAGAGACAGTGAAACAGCAGCTGTGCTAACAAGGGGTCAAACTAAAAAGATTACTAATCATGACAGTCATATAGATATTGAACACAGCCATTGACATGCTTGCACACGGGAAAGCACCCAGAGGAGATGATATTCGTGCAGAAGCCATTCAGGCTGGAAAGCATGCCCTAATCAAGCCTTTCCACAAACTGCTAAGTTTAAGCTGGGAGCAAGGAATGGTCCCCTAGGAATTGAAGGATTCCAACATAGTAACAATTTACAAAAATAAAGGTGACCGCTCCAATTTTAACAGTTATAGAGGTATTTCACTCCTTAGCAAAGTTGGAAAGGCTTATGCTAGAGTAATACTGAAGCGGCTGCAGATCTCAAGTTTACCCAGAATTGCAGTGTGGCTTAATGCCGGTAGCTCCACAACAGATATGATTTTCTCCCTGAGGCAACTACAGTTTGCCGCACAGAATTAGAATTATACAATTAGCTGTCCAAACAAGCTACGGAAACTAATATCAGCTTTTCATGAAAATATGCAGGGCATTGTACAGTTAAACAGTTCTGCCTCCAGAGCGGAGTAAAACAAGGATGTGTTCTGGCTCCAGAACTATTCGGAATCTTCTTTTCAGTGGTACTCACCAGCGCTTTTAAATCCCCGGAAGATGGAGTATATATCCACAGTAGATCCGATGGAAAGCCAAAACGAAGAGAGTATCTTGATTAGGGAACTGCTGTTCACTGATAATGCTGCACTCATTTCACACACAAGAAGGATTGCAGAGGCTTGTGAATGCTCTGGCAGCTGCTTGTCAAGAGTTTAGCCTTAGAATAAACCTCTCCAAGACCGAAACCCTGGCACAAGATGTCGCAGAAATACCAGTGATACATATTGGAAATCACACACTTATGGTGGTGCAGGAATTCACATATTTGGGAACAATAATAGCCAGCAAACTAGATTTAGACACTGAGCTGACAAAAAGAATAGGAAAGGCTTCTGCAGCAATGGCAAAACTCTCCAAGCGCGTGTGGAAAAATACCAAATTGACTATGGAAACCAAAACCCTAGTCTACAATGCCTGCGTTCTGAGCACACTTCTTTATGGCAGTGAGAGTTGGGCAACTTATATGTGACGCATAATGTGCATCTCCTGAAGAGATCATGTCTCCAACAAGGACGTTCTGAAACGGGCCAAAATGCACAGCATCTATGCTCTTCTTACACAGAGAAGACTTCGCTGGCTCGGACATGTCACTTGCATGCCAGATGTAAGAATACCTAAAGACATACAATATGCTGAGCTTGCAGAGGGAGCCAGACCCAAGGGCCACCTAAGACTAACCTACAGAGATGTCTGTAAGCGAAACATGAGAACCACGGGCATCTAACAAAGTATGTGAGAAGAAATAGCTCTAGACCGGACAACATGGAGACAGACTGTACATGCTGGTACGAACTTCGCAGAGTGCAAAAGAAACGAAGCTGCATCAGTCAAGAGAAAGAAGAAGAAAGCTGCCCTGTCAACTAGCCTTAAGTCAGATGCATATACATAAACGAACTGTGGCAAACTCCAGAATCAGCTTGATAAGTTACACCAGATTCTGCAGTCTCAAGACGAATTCAAAGCCACAGAATCACCTGGGCGCATCCATTGTCTTCCAAGACATAAGGAGCCATATATAGATATTGAAGTACTTAACATCTCAGAAGTTGGTGTGAGTAGAAATGAGCTAATGGAGGCACTACAAAAGGATCCTCTTATTCCCATGCTAATAAAAAATAAGAATAATGGAAACAACTGCCATGAATACATTAATGGTATAGCTGTACGCCATAACACCACAAAGAAGCAAAGTACAGATCATCATTCCACAAACATAGAAAGCAAGAATATTAACTAAGGTCATATGGGAAAGAAAAAGACGTATGACAAGATCATTGATAGATTCTTTTTGGCCCAAAATGTTGAAAGACATACAACACTATATCAACAGTTGCACGAAATGTGCACAACAGAGGACCACAACCAGAGTACCACTACAAAAATCTGACGCATAAAAACATTTCTGGGACAAAATTGCTATTGACATAGTTGGTCCATTGAGCATTAGCAGAAGAGGAAACAGGTATATCCTCACCATCAATGATATGTATACTAGATGGGCACTGCCCATTGGGCAGAAGCATACACCTAAGAGACATCAGTGCAGACACTATCTGTTCCACACTTAGACACTTCTTTCTAAGATTCAGCTTTCCCAATATGCTGCTCTTGAACAATGCATCCAACTTAACCTCTCAACTAAACAAGGCATTTGCAGAGATGTGCAATATAAAGCTGATCCACAGCACAGTATATAATCCACAATCAAATGGGTGCATGGAAAGCTGGAACAAAACGATAAAAGAAATTATCAGGAAGCTACAAAACGACTGCATGGACAACTGAGATGAAATCCTAGAATACATCAGATCAGGCTACAGATCAACATGGCATGACTCAACAGGATTCTCACCATATGAATTAGTTTTCAGGACAATGCAAAAAGGTCCACTCCAACATGTTAAACCTGAACAACAGAAAAATATCACACCCGTGGATAGTGGTAACAAAAGGGAATCTCCTACATGCCATAAGATCCGCAGATATAAATATGCAGCACAATCTGGACAGACATAGGAACATCAAGCTCAAACAAATTCAAGCAGGAGATTTAGTATTCGTGAAGGTGGAGGGTACAACTAGCAACATGAAATCTGATGGCTCATACACTGTCACTGAGAGGACAGGAAATAAGACATAAAGTCAATAAAGACGGCAAAGATAGGCTTTTAAGTGTAGATAAAGTCACTATATTTGAACACAGAAATTATGAACCAGTATGCTGACTGGAGCCATTACACCTGAAGACAAAGAAATGCAAGCGAACCATACACAACGAAGAAGAGCATAAAATCAGCTTAGACAATTTGATTGCTAGACTCCAGGAAGTTATACCTAACAACTTGGGAACAGAAGACATCATCACACATCAGATAAAACTCTAAAAACTAACCTGCCATAGAAAAGTAAAGCATATGAAATACTGCTGGTATAGGGGAACAAGTCAGAAAGGAGACGAAAAGGGCAAGGTCAAAAGATTTAAATATAGCCCATATGCTTCTAGGGTTATAGTAAAAAAGAAAACAGGTGGTGTGCGTGTTTGCTGCGACTACAGGGAATTGAATAGCTGAACCGTAGTTCTTGCTGAACCACTGCCTAACACTGACAACATACCACACTCAGTAAAGAATCCATTTTTCACAACAATGGATCTAAACCGGGGATTTTGGCAGATCAAAATGGATGACAATTCAAAGCAATACACAGTTTTCAAGTGTACTTTAACAATAAAAGGGCTTTACATATGGAACGTCATGCCCTTCGGACTGGTCAACAGTACAGCCACATTCCAAAAATGCATGGGCAAGCTGCTACAAATCATCCCACATGTGCTATCCTATGTGGATGACATGTGTATCTAGACAAACAATTAGGCGGAACATCTGAAGACACTTGAGACAGTATTATTAAGGCTGAGATTACACAACAGGACTCTAGCACCTAGCAAACTAAACATAGGTCAGAACAAGATACAATTTCTAGGGTACAGTATAGAATACAATACCATTACACTACATCAGCAAATATCCCTAAGATTAAGGAGCCCAAGACAAAAAAAAGGACATTAAATCAATTTTACGCCTTTGTAACTTCTATAGGAGATTCGTACCAATATACTCTAATATTGTTCAGCCTCTTGAAGAACTAACCGTGGTCGAGAGGCTAAGTACGCTTGAACTTGGCTACTTAGAAGGGGGCTTGAGGTTCGACACCCGACTCGGGCAGAGTTGCGTTTACTGTGCGCCTAGAGGCAGCATGGAAAACCAACTCCTAGATACCCCCCCCCCCCCCCACCTGGTCCACAAATGAGATTGGACTAAAAGTGCTCTGAGCATGCTATATGCTATATAAAAGCTATAATAATATAATAATAATAACCAAGAAAAGATATAAGGGAAACAAAATAAATTTAGAAGAGGATAGTAAAAAAAGCACTTGACAAACAAATATTTAGTGAAATACTAGAGTTAACTACCCCCTGACATTAGCCAAAACTTTATCCTATATACAGACGCATCTGATACAGGGATAGGAGCTTGTCTTTTTCAACAGGTAAATTCATTACTCAAACATTAGCTTAGAAATCAAATATTCAGTCATAGAGAAAGAATGTCTAGCCATATTTTGGCCAGTAATAAAGCTAAAGAGATATCTACTGGGCAAATATTTTGTAATCAAAACAGATCACAAATCATTAATAGCTACAAAGTCGAAAAGATCAGCAAAGAATAGAATTAACAGATGGATGTTAACTTTGTTAGACTACAAATGCAACATAGAAAATATACTGGGACATGAAAATGCAATCACTGATTATTTGTCAAGATACACAGTTCATGACAAAACAATGATATTGTACACATCAGCCAACAAATATAACTATCATACACTAAAACTATCTATGCATGACACAAGCGCTGTCAAAGATTGTTCAGCCAATACAAATATAATCTACTGATGCAATGGATTGATCAGAATCTATTAATGTCATACTCTATGCATATCTTTCATTGTATTAGTACAAATGACATTTGAAAAAAAGGTCAATGTGTTCTTTTTTTGGAACTTGAGTACATGTACACTATTTTATTGAAAGCTGCTACCAAGCTAGCAAATCATCCAAGTTCCCCACACAGTCAGATTGTCTTTCTAAACAATGCGAAAACAACCCTCCAAAGCTTGCAAAACTCTGATTCCTCTAATATTAAAAACCTCAGAACAGCACTTACAAAGCTCAACAACAACAGCAAAAAAACTGTAATTCAATGGAACCCAGCTCATATAGAACTAGAAGGAAATGAGAAGGCTGACACACTCGCCAATTCATCTCATGTATTGGTCTAGTCATCTGAACGCTTCAACATAACAATGAGAACGAAGAAGAAGAAGATTGAAATGTATCTTTCATTTTTTAAAATGCACATAAACACTGTAAATTAGATACATATTATATTGATATTGAGCTTCATTGATGAATTTTTTTCTCACACATTATTTGTGAAAACTCAATTCGAGCACTTTCCATGGCTTGAAACAATATATTGGATGTTATGTAATGTAAACACTGATTTCTTTTTGAAAAGTAGAGTGTATCTTATACATGTATTTAAGCAATTTGAGCTCACATTAAGACATATATGAGTAAAATAATCATGACTACTTGATGATTATGATTCTGAGGATTTATGATTAATAGACTTCTTTGACTTTCATGGTTTTATTTGAAAGTGGTATTGTCAAAATATTGTCATTATAATTTTTTTTTCATGCACTGGGTAACACTTTGAGACAATGTTAATAGTTATGATTGATATATTTTACTTGCTTTGATTTATTTGAAATGACATTGTCAATATTTTTTCATTTCTCTATGTTCCCATTGTGATAAATGGAGTACATACTATAAGCATTCTGTTGATAAATTGAGTATTTACTATAAATATTTTGTGTACAGAAGAAACATTTGCTATTGTAAATAGTGTTGACAACTATGAGTATTGTCTACACAGACAAATATAATTATTTTTTCAAATATTGTAAACTCAAATGAGACCATATAATGGGGGGAGGTATCTAGGAGTTGGTTTTCCATGCTGCCCGAGTTGGGTTTCGAACCTCGAGCCCCATTCTAGGTAGCCAAGCCAAGCGCACTTGGCCTCTCGACCATGCTTCCCAAATGTATTTAAATTTGAATTTTTTTTTTTTTTTTGAATAGGAACATTTGTATAAAATTTGTATCAATGGACAAATTTTGAAAGATTTTTACAAAATCTTTTATGAGGGATAGGACGTTAAAATAACAAATGTAGAAAATGATCTAGGGGTCTGTCACAGTCTGGTTTGACATTGAGTGTTATTTATTCACCTTGGGTAAGAAGGTGAAAGTACGAGAGAAAACCTCGAAGTAGAAAGTGGAAGTGAGAATTGCTAAACTGAAATTGAAGTCAGTTGCTTTCTGTACTTGGATCAGGACACATTATTGGAGTTGCATTGTTACCCGGTGTAATGCGAACGTGATTTAGTAGTGAAATTGTATGTACACCTATTCTACTTATCATATTTTACTCCTGCCGTGATGCAGATGTAATTGTATTTCAATACCTTGGATTATGTTTATATAACTACTATGAAGGATATCATGCCATTTCTTATTGAACCAGTGATTTGTAACTGGAGGCAAGAAGAAGTTGAAGTATTATTCTCATTAAATAAACATTAATTTTGTCTGCTGAACTCAGACTCAAGTCAGTGTGTACTATTTATATTTGTCAAGTACTAAATGTGTAGCATAACTCAAAGACACACGAACCCAGCTTTCACACCATTTACATTTTGATGGCCAGTAAGGCTATTTAGAGGGTCATAATGAAATAACAAATGTAGAAAATAATCTAGGGGTAACAACGTAATAACAAATGTAGAAAATGATCTAGGGGTAACAATGAAATAACAAATGTAGAAAATGATCTAGGGGTCACAATGAAATAACCAAATGTAGAAAATGATCTAGGGGTCACAATGAAATAACAAATGTAGAAAATGATCTAGGGGTCACAATGAAATAACAAATGTAGAAAACAATCTCGGGCTATGATGAAATAACACATAGAACACATTTCCATTTCCAGGTCACGTCAAGTCTTTACCAACACTAAGAGAATGGGTTGACTTTAAAATTCTGTCTGCACTCTGGACCAGAGAGGCCAGAGTCTGTTGCATCTCTTTCAAACAACTCTCTGATCTCTTGACTAGCTGAAAGCAAAGTGATCCAGAGTGGACCTCTGTGGCAGCTCCAGAGTGGACCTCTGAGGCACAGTCAGTGGAGCCATTGATCTTTGAGTTACCCAACTCTGTTTCATTTTTGCCTAGCTTGTTGCAGCTCTCCAAATATTTCTTCCACTCTTTTTGGTGATGTCTGAAATAAAGCAAATGTACCGTAATTAACTTGATTTAGACAGACAGAGCCAACTCTTCCAACTGGAAGCCAATATGTAAACATGAACAAAAACACACAATTACTTGCTGTCATAGACACATTCTGAGAATATAGAACTCACAATAGGACTCAAAAGTCACAGAGAAAAAAACAACACAAAGATGTCTACATTGGGGTTGAAATATCTTTTTGAGCCGAAGATCAGCTGATGTCAATTTCAAAATACATGATTTGTATACTAGTGGGCATCTTTGCAATGGCAACAGGTATTTACATATCTTGCTTTCATTCTCCATCAAGAAAGTATTCAGAGTGCACTACATCTTTTGATAGGGCATACAAACATCTACATAAGATGATGCAATTTTGGTGGTATAACTATATAATAGTTTACTAACAAACTTGTACTAAAATAACAACCACAACAATCAATATATTTCTTTATACTTCTCAATGCTAATTTTTTACACAGTATTAAAAAATTATCCTCTTATCAAGGTTTATGAATATTACTCTTGGAAGAACTAGAACCAATTTTTTTTTTCAACTACAGATGCTGAGATAAAAATAATAGGTGTTTTTTGACGCAGCTCTGGATTGCACTACTCCAGGCAGAGGTCTATGTTTCACTATGCTCTACTATAGGATGTAAACCTATCATGAAGTTTTTTTGGAAATGATGAATGTGAAAGCATGGATCCAGGATGTGATGACTTCACAGGGCATAGTCCTCTTGAAGTTTTCTACTGCAAAATAGTTTGTTTTGTTTGTTGTAAATGTTTTACATGTTTCGGATGTTCCTTCAGGGTTGAAGATAGTTTACTTCCTAGTCCAAACCTCCCGCAGGATGACAGGGGATGGGAGAGGGCAGGGTTTGAACCCTCGACAAATTTGAACGACAGTCCAGCGCGTAAACCACATGACCAGGCAGCCATCCATTCATTTGTAGTGCTCTGTGGAAGGCAGAGAATGGACCCAATGCCAACATACCTTGTACCATTGATATTCCAGTTGCAGTTAGACCCAGATGTACTTTAATGTCAGCATTGGAGCAACAGACATGACCGAAAACTTCCTTAAAATGTGGGGATTATATTGTTACGATTCTCCGTAGTTGTTACGATTCTCACTTCCAGGCTCGCTGCAAATTGCACCAAACGACACCACCAACTTAAAGAACTTGACAACTCTGGGGTTCACAATAACATAATAGTTTAATGTCAATGAATAACTCAATGCTCAATCTTATTCAGCAAGTAGAATATTTCAATTAGTGACACTCGTGTCATGGGCAACATCAACAAAAAGTTTAAAAAAAAAAAAGAAATAAACAATAATCCTTTTTATTAGAAACCCATGAATCTAGAACTTACATTAATTCTTGAGAAGTTTATCCTTAATCAACTTTCAAATATCCGGTTGCATAGATGAGACACCAAGTCAGAATACTGAATCTATAATTCTAGATGTTCGTCTGTGAGATGATAACCTAACATGGGTTTCACACAATTCATCACTCAAAAGTTTTGTCCTCACAAATCAGTGCTTGTAATTATTGTGATCATCTTTAATGCTTGTTTTTGGAGATTTAGAAAAATTTCTGCAAGCAACACAGATTAGACATCAACTGTCTTCATCACTGGAAATTTGTGAAGCAGGGATGTCAGGCTTTGATCCTTTGTCAATCAATCAGTGCCAGTTGCAGCTCTACCTGGGCACTTGACACATCTGCTATGGATGGATTTTTGAAAGATGAACATTGTTCAATCTGAACATGATCATCACCACATGATCCAGAATGAACACTTGCCACATAGATTTTGTTGGTGAATAATTCAATGAAGCCACAGAGGCTCACTTCCATTTGACTTGACAAATTTTCTAATAACTCTTGCTGTCAATCATACTTGTGGCACTATCAGTTGTCATTTCCAAGGAAGAGAAAGATTCACTGTGATGGTTGAAACTTCTTTAACAGGGCTTTTCCAGTGGTGGGCCCATGCATGCATGTTCCTCATAGCTACTAAGTTCTCTGATTTCAAAATCGATGTTTGCAACCGTGAATAAAAAGATTTTGAGAGGTATCAATCTGTCAAAATTTGCTTTGTCTGTTATTTTGAATGTAGATATTTACCCATATCTTTCACTCGCCTTTTAAACTGTCAAGAGTGTAGAATAAACTTATGTGTGACCCAAGTTAAGGGCAGAAAGAGGTGGGCAAGGAGACACTGCGTGACAAGGTAGGAGCCTAGGTGAAGGTAAGACAAAACTATATTAAGAATAAGATGAAAGCACTACAGATACATAGAAAGCAGGGGTCTGTTAGGGCTTCAAAATAACGTAAGAGTTTAATGTCAATAAATAACAGCCAACACTGTTCAATTGGCAGAACGTAACACAAGACTGTACAAATATCTCTCTGATAACACCATACCGCCGTATCAACTCTTGCACTGGCCTCTCCGTCTCGTTCCGGGCTTGCACTTGGTTCAACAGTTCAGGACTGACTTCACACACTAGGCTCATTGTGTCGGACTCGATTACAGACCAAGATCAAGACGCCGTTCGCCTCAACTGTACTTGATAGTACTCCGCACTGAACCGTCGTAATGCTCCGTACAGAACCACACCGCTGAACTGTGCTGTAGTCGACCATGTTCTGAACTCTTGTCGTGAACCTTGCTGTATTGAGCCACTTTTCTCGACCGTCTTGACTGTGACACCTCCGCTCTTATATAGGGTCCCTACTGGCCTTCTAGAACCGGACAGAACGCTGCTCGACATTTCTAGGTGGTCAGATGACTAAACTCTCGTGACGCTTTTGAGCTCTGTTCACGACGTCGATCCTTCCCAAACCACCATGTTGACACTCGTCTCAGCCGACCGTTGTAACTCGTCACGGTTGACCGCTCGTCTAGCGCTGGCCTGGGGCGATTTGCGTCGGCTGACTACACACACACCACTACCCCTCTCTGTGCCACCACCAGGTTTAAAACAATATAAAAAAGCCTGAGGAAACACCCAGCCTACACTAAATAATAACAATGATAATGGAAACACTAACCGAATTCGAGACAACAGCTCCCCCATGAATCTCATTTTATTGCGGGTTTCAAGAAGTGTCTGTCTGGCTTGCTCCCAGCTTGACCTCTCTTCCATCAGGCAGCTCTCAGTGACAGAGCGCAGCTGCTGTTCTTGAAGTAGCTGTGCTTTAAGGTTTTCTTCATTCTCATATGCCTGGTGGTGATAATTATTAACACAACATATGAAGATGCTTTGTCAGGTAGAGCCCAAATTTTACATAGTAGTTACAGTTTAACACATTCTTGAAAATAGAAATGTCTTTTTGAGTGAAGAAATGATAAGATGCTAAAAGTATTAGCTAAATTAAGTCAAATACTAAAAGTATTAGCTAAGTTAAGTCAAATACTAAAAGTATTAGCTAAGTTAAGTCAAATACTAAAAGTATTTGCTAAATTAGATCAAATACTAAAAGTATTAGCTAAATTAAGTCAATCTTTTTGAACAAATTGCAAAATATGAATACAAAAGTAGGAGAAGGAAGTTTAACATAAAAGTTTGCATGAGATAGTGACTTTCAGTTGTTAGCTTAAAACTGACACACTTATAAGCTTAATACTGCACTGAAGAACACTGAACTCAATAAGCTTGGCTAACAATTAGATGCTGGAAACATCAGGACTCTAACACACTCTCACGTAACACATGTTAGACACAACAACAACACAACACAGCAATACAATAGGAACTCTCATGCCAAGGGGATATCTCTACATACCAACAACAAACACATACACATAAGCACAACATCAGTAGCCCTTAGCCCAGTCAGATAGTAATAGGTGTAAAAGAAAATGTATTCTGCATGGTAAAATGTAATCACAAAATTACATACTGAAACCTATTCAAAAAATTATAAAGTAATTAGACTAAAAATGTGTACCAAAATACAGGCTATAACAAAAGTGATAGAGCTATAACAAGTGAGAAAAATCTATAAAAAAAAAAGTGATATAGCTGTATCACATAAAAAGCTATAACAAAAGTGACAGAGCTATAACAAGTGAGAAGAATCTATAACAAAGTGATATAGCTGTTATCACATAAAAAGCTATAACAAAAGTTTAAGAAGATAACAAGACAACACAAGTAGTTCCTAACCTGGTTCAGCTGTATCGCCATTTCTTGCATCTCCCCCTCAAGCCTGTCTGCATAGGCCTGCTCTAAACTGTTGCTCGCTATTGGAGCATTGCTGTGCCAACGGGCTATGGCATTAGTCATCTTTTTCCTCGGACCAAACAACCTTTGCAAAAAGATTGACAGGTTCTTACATGTTTAGTTGCATACTTTGATTACTCTGGTCTAAACATTCACAAATTTGAGGAGAAAAAAATTAACAAAGACTCCCACTCAGTGACCAAATTAGAAGACATCTTCAGCTGGAGCGTATGGATACAAAAAAGAAGAGCTTTATTAATGTATTCTTTAAACTGACCTGGGACTACTTTCTATCTCTATATTAGGATAAGAAAGGCTCCTGGGATTACTTTCTATCTCTATGTTATGATGAGAAAGGCTCCTGGGACTACTTTCTATCTCTACGTTATGATAACAAAGGCTCCTGGGACTACTTTATATCACTAAGTTATGATAAGAAAGGCTCCTGGGACTACTTTCTATCTCTATGTTATGATAACAAAAGCTCCTGGGACAACTTTCTATCTCTACATTATAATAAGAAAGGCTCCTGGGACTACTTTCTATCTCTACATTATGATAAGAAAGGCTCCAAGGACAACTTTCTATCTCTACATTATGAAAAGAAAGGCTCCTAGGACAACTTTCTATCTCTACATTATGGTAAGAAAGGCTCCTGGGACTACTTTATATCACTAAGTTATAAGAAAGGCTCCTGGGACTACTTTCTATCTCTACATTATGATAACAAAAGCTCCTAGGACAACTTTCCATCTCTACATTATGATAAGAAAGGCTCCTAGGACAACTTTTTACGTCTACATTATGATAAGAAAGGCTCCTAGGACAACTTTCTATCTCTACATTATGGCAAGAAAGGCTCCTGGGACTACTTTCTATCTCTACATTATGATAAGAAAGGCTCCTAGGACAACTTTCTATCTCTACATTATGATAAGAAAGGCTCCTAGGACAACTTTCTATCTCTACATTATGATAACAAAGGCTCCTAGGACAACTTTCTATCTCTACATTATGAAAGGCTTACTTGATTCCTATTTCCTTCAAGTCATTGTCTGTTAAAGACAAAAAAACTTGCAGGTCGACATCCTGCTCCTCAAACTTATCCATGTACTTAGTTAGACCCAGCTGGCTCATCATCTCGGTTAAATCTTTTGGACTGTCTTGGTTCACGCCCCTTTCATCTGGCCACTGAAGCATGCCGGACACCGGCTGAGCGGTGGAGTGGCCAGGAAGGGTCACTGTGGCATGTGGAGGACAGTACAGGGCATTATCATGGCATGGCGGGTGTAATGTAGGAGGCTCCTGACCAGGTGGCTTAATGCTTGAGTGATTCTGGTCAGTCAAGTTAGGATGCTTGCCATTTTCTGGTCCTTGTGCAGTGGACGGAGTGCCATCAGAGAAAATACCCATAAGGTGTGACAAAGGGTTGACAGAAGTGGGGAGCTGTAGGTCTGGTAAGAGCTGTGACTGGCTGCTGGCTGAAGCCATGTCATTGTAAAAGTATGATGGAATATTGTAACCGATCGGGGGCACTGAGAACTGACCACCACTCATTCTTACATTGCCACCCACGATACCACAGTAGTTGTCCTGCACAGATGATACAGGGCTGTGGTTGTATCTGTTATGAAGAGGGTGGTGGTGGTTGAGCTGAGGATGATGATGCGTCCTTGGATGGCTAGCATCTTTCGGGGGATTAGGGTTATAACCAGGAGCATTAATCACATATGGCTTGGAATCTGAAACAGTTATGTTGTTCATGAAGTTGGAGCCCTGCTTCACTTCATTTAACGCAGCTGTGTCGGAAGTCTCTGTGTTGATATCTTTCGGTGACACTGTACTAGTGGGCTTAGTGATCGAGATTTTCGGCTGAGAAGATAACTCGGGCAAGTTTTGGTGCTGGTCTAGGCCATCAGCATACTTTTCTAACTGTTGGTCATCACTGGCCCACTGATTCTCCTCAAAACCAAGATACTGGTTGGTGTGTTTTTCTGAATTATTACGAATAAGATTTTTTAAATATCTGTTGACTATTTCCACTTGGGACATATTATCTTTGGGTAAAACTTGCCGATTATCTGCCGATTCATTGTCATGAGATTGAATAGTTACTTCAAAAGATTGTCCAGATTGAAAATTATCTTGTAAAGAGGGAATAGCCCCTGCCCCATGAAGAACATCGTCTGTATTGTTTATCTGATCTTGACGCACAGATGGGATGTCACCCTTATCTAGCACTGGAAGTGTTCGGCTTGATCTCCCCTTCTTGACATTCAATCTCTTATCTCTTGGAAAAGGGGATGGATTTGGAAGATGGCACCCATATTTATTCTCCAAGATATCTTCAGATGAGCTAGTAGTCAGCTCATAAGAATGAGAGTCATCACTGTCCAGACTGCCATCTCTGCTCAGGCCAAGGGCAGCAACTAATCCACCACTTGAGCTGGAACTACTTTTGATTGTTATTGCCCCTGTCTTGGTAAATGCATTACTGTCATCATTGAAGTCATCAAATTCTGAAATAATAAAAAAATATTTTTAAAATATTAGCATCAAACAACGTAGCCAGAAATTAATTATGATTTTTCTCTAATATTATAAAGATAAAAGTAAAAAAAAAGTAAGGTTCCCCTTGCAATCTACAGGGCAGATGATGTAAGGGCCGTCTGTTTCTGTGGCCCACAGTTAATGAGGATGTCATGTGGCCAGCACAACGACCAACTGCCTTTACTTTCCCGTCCAAAGATCCTGAATTTAAAAATCCCTGTATTCGCCAGGATTCAAACCAGGGACACTGGATTGGAAACCAAGCACTTTACCGCTCAGCCACCATGCCTCCATTATATAGATGTAATTACATATTTCAAAATCATGATTCTGCAATGTGATTCAAATTTCCAAGATGAAATTGAGATCAATTTTGAGTGTGAGTTCAATGTGTTATGTTATTTCAATTATTCAATTTAATTTAGGCAATCAAGTCAAAAGTAATGCAATATTATTGCAATAAAAACTGAAGACAATTGATTTTCAAAATAGGTCTAATGGACACAGAATTGACAGATAAATACATTTAACAAAATATAAAAGTGATTGAAGTTGATACTAATTTTATAGCAAATATAAAATACATAAATGGAGTTTGAATCTTTAGTGCTAATGAATAATCACATATAGATATAACATGTAGCAAAATAGCATAACATAAAATAGATATACAACTATTTTTGAAGTGAGTGTGGAATAAATATTTGCAGGCCCCAGGTGCAACGTACAACCTCATGACCCGAAATAAAGATAGATGTCCAGATAACTCTACTGATTTTGAAAGGTTCCTTTTAGAAACCTGTCCAGCCAAATGTTAGCTTAGTACCTGAGTCACTGCTAGGCGATTAGGTAGAGTGTTTTGAGTGCTTGTCAGAACACATCTATGGTTGATCATATTCTCTTCACCTAATTCTCTGAATAACTATTTTACTCTGGTGCTGCTATTATATATTATATTTTTATTTGTTTATTTATCATTTTATAGCAAACAGTTAAATCAAGGATGTGATGTAGACAAATACTGCCCAAAACAAACAGATAAGAAAAGTGCATTTAGATGTTAGCTTAGTTAACCGTGGAGGGCGTGGTGGCTAAGAAGTAAAGCGCTTAGCTTCTGAACAGGAGGTCCTGGATTTGAATCCTGGTAAAGCTTTTTAATCCACCCAGCTCTAATGGGTACCTGATATTAGTTGGGGAAAAGTAAAGGAGGTTGGTCATTGTGCTGGCCACATGACACCTTCATTAACGGTGGGCCATAGAAACAGATGGCCTTTACATTATCTGTCCTATAGATGGCAAGGTCTGAAAGGGGAACTTATGACTTAGTTTACCTCGGCTGCTTGAGCTGTCCTTATAGTCATCAGGGTTGATTGGTGAGGTGACATCACGATGAGACAATTCGGTTTCCTCTTTCTCCTCCCCTCCCACGGTGGGGAATGAAACATAGCCTTTAGGTACATGAGAACCTGAATCATTGAACAATGTGAAGAAAAAACAAAAAGAGATTACTGATATTTCTAAATAAGTTATGATTGTAGATTATACAAAGTTTGACACACATAGAATCAAGATGAAAATTTGAAAACTAACAAGACTGTGAGAGCTAATGCTATCTGCAAGAGAAATATCTTGATATAAAAACAACAAATTTTTTAAGGTTTTTAACCTTTTCTCACATTGTTGGTGAAACTGAAAAGTTTCATTAAGCAGGGAAAAGTTTGACTTATTTGTGTACATTCTAGAGAATAAATAAGTGCTTAAATATTCAGAAAAAAAGTTCCTGAAATTATTATGTCTCCTTGTGAATTTAATATGAAGTGTAAACAAAAATACAGTTTGTTTAAAAACAATTATCTGATAAGATAAAAATCACATTTAATTTTAAAATGTACACATTAAAACAAAAGTATTCAACACAATATAGGACAAGTGTATTCAAGTCTTGTACACAAGAATGATATGAAACAACTTTTTTGTAACACTCCAATGTTATCAACTGACCTATGTATTCTGAAGTATCTGCCAACCGTGTCCTGTCAATCATTCTTGCTATGGCTTCAGGTCCATCTCGGATGCTGGGACCTTGCGACTTCAAGCCAAGTTGACGTGTTCTCTGATATTTATTTAAGCCTGCCTCACCCCCAGCATTCAGCTCTAGGCCTGGGATTAAATATAAAGTGACATTATATACATATTAGATATCAAAACCTATCAACTTCCGCCTATATTGTTTCCAATTTATTTATGTACTTATTAGAAGATGGCAGGGATCCTAAAATTCTGTCCTTCATCATCTAATGGTTAGTATGGTGCTCTAACAATGAAGTTCCCACTTATATATCCAATTTTTATAAACATAATGAAACAAAGTATAAAGTAATGTTAGTTAAGTAAAACATTTTTTTAAATGCTTACAAAATGACATTATGTATTATATTAATACAATATTAATACAAATGCAGACATTGTAGACTATTTCAATTTTTTTTTTTGCTTTGTCATTTTCAACTTAAATAGTTTGCAAGAAACTTACTTAATGAATCTGTGAATACTGAATTTGTGATGGTTTGGGTGTCAACAAACTCTGTTTTCATTTTTTTTTTTTTTGCTTTTTATGTTTCAGGCGTTCTTTTGGAAAAAGATTAATACATTCTAGCCCAAACCTCCCGCAGGATGTCAGGGGTTGGTGAATAGCAGGGTTGGAACCCGGGACAATAAAAAATACAGTGCAAACCAAATGACCAAGTTTCTATAGTGTTGTGTGTACCTTACATTTTTGATGCATACATTTGATAGCATAAGAAATTATTTTTTTCTGGCTCTATCTGATAATGACAATACAACATTTACTTGATGGCAGAGTAAGGGAAAGTATTTTTTTTTTTTACTAAAATAATCAGAGCCAAAAAAACCCAATTAAAACAAAGTCCATCGTCTTGAACTTCTCACCCTTTAAGAGATGGATAAAACAAAACAATTTAAAGTATGGGATATATGGTTTGATTTTTTTGAATGGGTGATTAGGAATATATACATACCTGGCTCAGACCTCAGAGAACTGATGGGCATCCTGTGATTATCAACCAGGCCAACCACCTTAATATGTCCATTCAATATGGCCAAACTTCGTGCCACGTGACCATTTTGTGCTCTTACATTGACATTGACACCCTGGCATAGCCAAATAAACAAGGAATATCATTCTGAAGTTGTAAGTAAATGATACAGGTATGCAAATAGTTTTTACTGACAGTATAACTATAAATTATGCAGTTCTTTTAACAGTCCCCAAAAGTTGAAGGTTATTTCTCAAATTTGTAAAGTGTAACATAAATTAATAGCTGATGTTAAAGTAAAAAACAAAGAAAGTTATCTTTGGGCTGTCACAGAATTTCAACTCATCTATTATTGCAGTTATCAGTTTAAAGATGATCTCCTTGAATTGTATTCTGGCCAATCATCTTAGAACTTGTTTAACTATTGCCAAATAGAGTAAAGTGCGAAGTTCAATCGAATTAAGCCCGCTAGCAGCAATTTTCACGTTTGGATATTTATAGCGCTAAAACGGTCTGACCTATGAAAAAACTGATGGTATCTCTGAATTCCTCGTCCTTTTGTCTATAAAATTAGATCTGATTTAATGTATCACTAGGCTTAGTTAAAATTAAATATGAGGTCAAAGAGGTCTAGGGTGGGTATCGCCAAACATACTTTTCCTCAATCGAATTTCTCCCCTAAATACTAAGCTTGATCGGGCTGATGGAAGGCTTGATCAGATCAAAGAATATATATCTAAAACATGTTTTAATCTTTAATTTTCACTATGAAGTCATTTTCTTTTTACTCCAGCGCAAGAACACCATATACTGCCACCTTGCCCATGCTCCACAACTTCAAATAGTCTCTTTGAGCTAATGAGCCGTCAGACTTAAAAAAAAACACCATAAGCCCCTGACCCATTTCCTTCACTACCGGGTAGTAAAAAATAATAATTCCACACCTCTTGAGTTTGACCTCATGATGAACTTAGCCTTTATATGGAAAAGGAAATAGTATTTGTCGGAAGTGAAGAAAAAAGGTGCATGCCCAGTAGCAATATAGTAGTAACTTGGTAAACATTCAAATAAAAAAGTTTTAGCAATAAAAAGTGAACCGATCAAACCTCTATACACAAACCGGGGTTGATCGAGCTTTGCACTTTACTATATAATGTGGCTTCTACTTAAGCTTTTGATGGCTGAATAAATTGTTGTAGAGAATAAGTACAGAAGTAAGAAACAGCTTACATGCTGTAGAAAAAGTTGGACAATAATTTCATGGCCCTCAGCAGCAGCAACCATAAATGGTGTCATTCCAGTGATGGGTTCACTAAATACAACAACAACAAAATGATAACATTAAATCATGAAAATATTTTTTTTTGTATTCCCCTAACAAAACTTACTTAAACTGTAATACTATTTCCTTAGACTTTGGTTTTGTTTAAAGAATGGATGGCTGCCTGGTTGTGCGGTTTGCGCGCTGGACTGTCGTTCGGATTTATCGATGGTCCCGAGTTCAAACCCTGCCCGCTCCCATCCCCCGTCGTCCTGCGGGAGGTTTAGACTAGAAAGTAAACTATCTTCAACTCTGAAGGAACATCTGTAACATTTAAAACATTTTTTTTACAAGAACTGGACTGATGAGGTGAGAATAGCATAGGATTGATCAGTGGTAAGACGGTCACGCAGTGGTATGACGGTCACACATAACTCTGTATGAAGTTGGTTTTTGAAAGAAAGTGGTCAATACCATGTTCGGGCTTGGTGGCTAAGAAAAAAATCATTTGGCTCCTGAACCAAGGGGTCTAGGATTCAAATCTGTGATGGGTGTGAATTTGAATTAGGGGGATTTTCCCATGAGTCTGCTCAACTTAAATGAGTACCTGACATTAGTTAGGGAAAGTTGGTCATTGTGCTGGCCATATGACACCCTTGTTAACAGTTGGCCAAAGAAACAAATGACCTTTACATTATCTACCCTATAGATTGCAAGGTCTGAAAAAGGTACTTTATTTTACTATACCCACGTCACTGACGCAACCAGACAACAGCATAAACAAACAGACTTTATAATCAAATGGGGAAAGTAAAGGCTGTTGGTCATTGTGCTGGCTACATGACATCCTCATTAACAGTTGGCCAAAGAAACAGACGACTTCTACATCATCTACCCTATAGACTGGAAGCTCTGACACAACAGGACATCAGTCTAAGCAGACAGACTTTTATATTCAATCGTTAGTTAAGGTGAGACAAACTGTAATCATCTACTTGGCTAATTGCTGACAGCAGGGTCTACTGATATATCAGTGTATCAGCTGGTTTAATAAAAGTAATATAAATTAATAACATTAGAGAGAGAAAATGGAAAAATGCTAACATGGCATCTTTGTTGGCCCCAACTTCAAGAAGATAAGCCACAAAATTCTGGTGCCCAGCATACGTGGCATGAAAAAGTGCTGTCCATCCGTTATTATCAACCACTTCAAGATAAGCCCTGTTCTGGAATAGAATAAATTGAAAATGAAAAGGAAATTGCAATTAAGCTGTCAAATTATTTTAATTATGTAAATATTACATCTTTTTTGTAAGAAATAAATAGTGAATAATAAATTTTTTTTTTTTTTAAAACTAAACTGTGTTTGCTTTGAATTGAATGATGTCTCTTTACAATGGTTAAAAAAAAAAACTTTTGAAATTAAACATTGATATAAAGATATTAGATCACTACTGAATTTAGAAAAATCATATTATAAATCATTTTTATATCACTGGAGATCTGGTTTAATAAACTTAAAAAATACAAATATCGTATTTTATAATATTTTAATGAATTAAATGACCTTACTTCATTTTATAGTCAAATGTCAGCAAAAAAAATCTATATATCAGATAAAAGCACATTTTTTATTATAAAAAATAAATATATACTTTGTGCTTTCGGTTATTAATATAATAACTGGGCTTTATTATTGGAGGTGATTTTTTATGATTAACATTAAAATGTTTTTGTGCTATTTCATTGTTAAGAAAACAAATCTTGAAATTAAAGGTTTTAAAAAGTTAAAACTGATAACTGTATTGTATATAATATTGTAAATAGTTGATAAAATCTGGGTAGTAAGATTTCATGTTCATTTCTTACGATTTCATTGGTCTATTTAATAGAGTGGAGTTACAACCCTTGGGACATTGTTATTGTTGTTAGACGCCTTGAGTTTTAGATTCAGTTTTCTAGTTAGTTGTGGTTTCAGCCTGTGATTGTTTTGCCACAGAGTAATTTACAGTACATGTTGTTCATCTCATTAAATGTATTTTCACTTCTTAATCCATTCCTGGTGTTTTTTGAATAATGTTAGACACAGCCTTGTTTGTCCATAAAGCCTATGTCAGCTCAAACAAAAATGTAAATTTTGAATTATTTTTAAAATCTTGGCACCCTGTTTTATAAATAAAAGTTCTTGTATACGTAAAATTGAAAAAAACAACAACTTAGGTTTGGATGGAAAATAGTTTTACATTGTAAAAAATTACTTTTCTAAAAAAAAATGTTGTACATGTTTCAGGTGTTTCTTCAGAGTCCTGCATGTCAACATGGGATGGCAGCGGGCAGGGTACAAAACTGGAACCATTGAGATGACAGAATGAGTCCAGCTCTCATATTACAATACTGCTAAGTTAATAGCAGAAATTTTTCATTACGAATGTTCCTATTCCTTTGTCAACACATTTTAATGTGATACAAATGTGAAACTACATCACACTACTATCAATTGTATTCCATTTTTTCTAAACCTCTTGTAGTAACCAGGTATAATTTGTATACTTCATATACTAATAATTTAAAGGTCAGTCCAAACTTTATATTTCTGTCACTAACCCTGACTAACAAATGAGCAACACCTTCATTTCCACAACTTGCGGCTAGCATAAGAGGAGTGTGCCCGCGTGGATTTTTCATGTTCATATTGCATCCCTCTTTGATGAGGAGATTGACAATGTTGTCGTGGCCGATGTAACAGGCGTACATCAAAGGCGTCCAGCCACCTCTGTTCTTTCTATCTTTCTGGCCATCACCACTATTGCAGACGAAAATAAAAATAAAACTTAATTTTTAAACTTCTATGACTCTAATTACTAATAAAAAGTATATAATAAATATAAAGTTCCCCTTCAGACCTTGCGATCTATAGAGCAGATGATGTAAAGGTCATCTTTTTCTGTGGCCCACAGTTAGGAGGTCAGTCATTGTCCTGGCTACATGACACTCTCATTAACCATGGGCTACAGTAACATATGACCTTTACATTATTTGATCACAAGGTCTGAAAGGGGAAATTTTACTAAAGCTTGTACCAGTTCTGTGGCAATTACTGTTATAAATTTTAGAGATGCATTGACCCAGGGCCTTCAACCTAGGTTACCAGTTCATGCAAAATTTTTGCTAATAACTTATCTCCACCCAATAATATAGATACCTTGCTAGAAACAAAGATTTAATTGCTGGACCTTAGCTCTATGCATGTACTTACCTTAGAATGATCGATCTGACATACTCAAAGTGACCAATACTGCAGGCAGTATGTATGTCCAGAGCTATGGGTGTAAAATCCTCCCACTCAATGGCACAAGAGCCTCTCCAGACAGACAGACTTCTCTCAAGCAGTTCATTTTCTGAGGCTTCATCTGAGGTTTCAAATGAAAGCTCTGATGACATCTGTCCTCACTTATCTAAAAATAAAATGGCCATTCATAATTATGCATATATATGTATATTTGTTGAAACATTGTCATAAAACTGAAAAATGTAGACAATAAGATAAAATAAGATTATGATAACATAATAAAGAGCTTCATAATAATGAATATAATACACTATATAGCCTTTACTAAAAAGAAATCAAGGAAACTTTAGATTATAGCTTGAACATGCTCGAATTTTAAATGTTAATACAAACTCAAATCTACTTTAAAAGCCTAAAAGTAATTAAAATGTATATTTAAAGTTCATTTATAACTACGAGAAGAGCTATCAAGTCATGCGTATGTGCAGTTCAAGACATGGTGATGCGTACATTATGACAGCATTATCGAAACAAGCTCAACAGATATTTTAGACTGTCAACTAACTTTGCGTATATTTATATATTGTTTTGTTTTTCTGGTTCTTTGTAGTGGACTAAGGTCTTGCAAGAGCAGAAGGTGAAAAAAATGTAATATACCCTTAACAGACAATAGCTTTGTCTACACTAGTTTGGCAAATTATGGAGATAAAAAATGGTTACATTTAGTTGCCTGAAATACTCCATTAATCATTAATCTTTAGACTTAACATCTTTTGTTTTAATTTGATTGAGAAGGGGCTTTATTTTTTAATTGCATATAGATATTCCTTTGAAAACAAGATTTATTAATTTCGTTATATATTTGAATTAAACATTTATAATTCAATTACTTAACCACTGATTTTCCTGTCTAAATCAGATTTATATAAATATAGAATCTATTCCAAGATCTGAATTTGTCAAAGCAAGCATAACAAACAAGATCTAAGCAGAGGAAAGCACCTGGCAGCAGATGGCCTTTGAAAGAAACAGTTGGAAGGTTCTCACAAAAGCAATCGGACACAAATTTGAGACCCAAAGAAAAGCCTTTGTTGATGACAGGTGCAGAAGATGAAAAGAAAACTTAAATAGACCACTGATGGACAGCTGCTTTGTCTGTATGAGATACAGAAAAATATGCAGGTCGCAACTGGGTTTGCGTAGTCACGTGAAACACTGCACTCATACTTAATCTTTGGAATCAAAGTCATTGCGATTATTAGGTTATATAGATATAAATGCTAATGCAATAATTAATTATTACTATATTTATATATGTATTAAGTATTATCATAGTATTATGTAAAGCTGTTTCCCTGCGTACTAACTATTTTTTCCAAATCTGACCAGCTTGATTTTTGTTAACGCTGGAGGGGGTAAATGACTTGAGTTATTTTTTTTCTTGATTTAGATATTTAAAGTAGTTTTGTTTTACAATTTCTATTTTCAGCTTGCACATTCATGGGCACTGGGTGGGTGGGTGGATGTGGTTATCGAAAATAGCTCTTACAATTTCCTAGAAATTTGAAAGTTGATGAATATTTTAGGGAAAAGAATTACTAGCTATTTGGCCACATTAGGAAAACTCTAGTTTGACTGTTTTAGTTTTTTTTTAAGTATAAAAAAAATTTAACTTAAATTTGGATAGAAAACTAGACAATCTTTATCTTGAACAGACTACATCTTTGTTCAGGAATATTTTGTGCACCATATTCTAAGTCTACATCTAAATGTCTATCATTTTAATTGTATATATACTATATAACCAGGATTTTAAGTTTGTGTGTGTGTAGGGGCATGGTAGAATAAAAAAAAAAGTTCCCCTTTCAGACCCTAGTGGTCTATAGGGCAGATGATGTAAAGGTCATCTGTTTCTGTGGCCTATGGTTAACGAGGTTGTCATGTGGCCAGCACAACGACCAACCGGTTTTACTTTTCCCCAACTAATGTCAGGTACCCATTAGAGCTGGGTGCACTCAGAGGCGACAGAAGATCCCGAAATTGAAAATCTCAGTCTTCACCAGGATTTGAATCCAAAACCCCCGGTTCGGAAGCTAAGTGCTTTACTAAGCACTCTGTCATCACGCCTCCAGGATTATGTGTTTGTGGGGAGGATTGGGGCATGGTAGAACATGTTGCATTAAAAAAACAATAATCATTCATTACTTATAAGAAGTAAAATATTCGCACTAAAGATACAGTCATCTGCTTCATTAAGGAGGCATTGTCTTTTTAACAAAAGTATTTTTTAAATATTTCACTTGTTTGTTAGTGTATAGTATGTGAATTGGATTTGGAATGTTGTAAAAGTATTTCTATTTACTGGGATTATTGATTCATCACTACTGGATTGAGCTGCAGCAAGCAGGAGCCTGCAATCAGAACGAATCGGGAATCTGTGAGTACTGTAAAGACCCTATAACTTAGATCTAACAATCTAACAGTTAAATATGCCAAAAGGCCATCTTTTTGGTTGATCTAGTCAAAGCTAGTATTACTCACTGTTGTTACCTTTTAGATCTAAAGTAAAAATCCTTTACTTTAGTTCAAGTTGAAGACTGTTGAAGTTCCATCACTGGCCTGGGTAAAGTTATAATACAGTTATACATATATAGATTATCAAAAAGTTTAACCGTCTGCCGACTTGGCATTATATGTTTATATATAAACTTTAAAGCTTTTGAAACAACATAGTTACATAGATCTAGACCTAGATCATGACATAGATTTCATAGAAGACTAGATCTAAAAAAATTTAGTCAAGACTCTACTAGATCTAAACTATTAAAGTATTATTAGTAAATATTCTCAGTAAATATAATAATTTTATAATCATAATGATCTACTTAAATTATGTGATAATAATAAATAAAAATATCTAAAAAAAATAATCAATTATAATCTAAACTCCTCAACTGTCTAAAGTCTAAATAGATAGAGTATAAATAATTATCATAGAATGGAGACAGAGACGACAGAGTGTCACAGAGTCATAGACTATGAGTATGATAGACTGGCTTTTTACTTTTAGTGACTAGGACGTGACTAGTCACTAGAACTAGAGTGTCACCTGAGTGTCTAGAGTCAAGAGAGTAAGAGACTCACTAGAGAGTCTAGACTCTAGAGAGTAGAGTAGACTAGAGTGTCATTAGACACTCTTTTATCTACTCAGACTACTGAGTCATATTCTTAAGTTGTCTTAACTCTAGCAGACATAGACTCTAGGATCTAGACAAGATAGAGCTTAATTCTAGATTTAGTTCTAAATCTAGAAAGATCTATATTCTATTATATAGATCTAGTCTATATAATAGTCAGTATAAGTTACTATAAGTACTGTTATAACTGTTACTATACTGACTAGATCTAGATTTATAGTAAGAGACAAATTTATTCTATTAACTTGAGTACAGCTGATTCCTAAATTTTCGTTTACTTTAGACTAGATATTTATTGAGATTAAAAACATAAAATAAGGAACTTTTTAATCTTTCTAAACAACAACCGATCTCGTCTCTATCTTGTTAAAAAATATATTTAATATTTCTCGTCTTAAAATTTCATCATGAGGCAATCATTAGGCTATATCAAATTAACACTTCTTGAAATGACATTTACTTTAGATCTAGATTAATCGATTTAGAATAATTTAGATTTACATTCAGAGACTAGGCTAAACCTTTATAAAATAAAGCTAGATCTCTGACCTACAAAAAATTGTAAAGCACAAAGTTATCATATTCAAGGTAAACTGTTTAGTAGACAGTAGGAACGATTAAAAAGTGATCAAAGTCCGACAAGTGGGTCTAGAGTCTAGATCTAGATACTCTTATTCTGATAGACTAGATCTAGATAGATCTACTTGGTCTATGTTAAAGAATGTCGGGTTTACGGATTCTTGTAGGATGCAAACGAGTAATTGATTATGCCGTAAAGGTTTGTTAGTTTCACTAAGTTTGCTGTTAAAACTTTAAATTTAAAACAAAACAATGAATATTGAAATTATAATATTATTATTGAATTACTATCACACTTGCTAGTGACTATCATACTAATACTAATTACTATCAGTGAGTATCACTCAGTGACTTGACTATCACTCATCAGTATCGACAGTATTATGATCAACTATCAGCATCATTGAAAATCATTCATTGATGATGATTGATTATCGACTATCATAACTTACTAACTAGCAGTTTTCTCTAGGTCTAGTAATTTATTAACTATTATCATCATGTAACTATACTAGTAGCTTCTTATATAAGGCACAGTTCATCGAATTTTCCTTTAAGAAACGCATCGCTTTTTTGTTTATAATTCTTTTTTTTCATGTTGGGAGCTAAAAACGACGTTTTGGGACAGCGCATGTCCAATTTAGATAAGTTCCTGAATTTTTGTTCCGCTCTTCCAAAGCAGATAGCAGTTTTTTAGATTCTCAGTAACCAAGTATGTAAAGCTATTGTTTTAACCTCCATCTGCAATTCATACCCATATAAGGGATGAAGGCTGTATTATTAGCCTGTTTGATTGTAGGCTGGTGGATATATCAAAATAAGCTTCCAAGCATCTTTAGAAAGACATTCCAATCACATTCATACTGTTAGCTGTTAAATAAGATTAAAAAAGGAGGTGTTTCAACTAATAATAATGAATTTTACACATTCTCCTATAGTGCACAAGGCAAAATCGTAATAAGAAATATTATTGGGATTACTAAATCTATGATTTTTTCAATGAATAAACGTGACCTAGATTGAGATATCTATAATATAGAATTTATGAATGAAAGAAAAAGTGCGGGCTGCTAATTTGAAGCCAGATACCATGCCCACTGCAGGTGATCACGCCAGGCTAGCCCTGGCAGTGAGGAGAGGTATACACTAAGCATGTAGTGTCACAACCTATCATACAGGCAGTGGAGGGAAGGGGGAGAGAGTCATGAAAAGAATTATAAGCATCTATGGGAGGGAGGGGATGTTAAGGTGTAACAAAACGAACATCCAAATTATGAAAAGAAGAAGAGGGTCCTTGGATGGGAGTTAAAAGAAAGAGAGAGAGAGAATACATGTAGCCTAGTTGAAAATACCATGTTTATTAAATTATAATAATTAATTTATAGATCTATAATTTATATAGATTTATTTCTGTCTGTTTCTACACATAGATTATATAGGAAAGCATAAATAAATAAACTATAAACGATATATATATATATATAGGCAATATATACTATAAATACATATTGCAGAAGTGCAATACAATACAATCTAAATAATTTTTAATTAACACAGATATAATTTATTAGCAATAACATAGTGGTATTTCTTAACTGTGCTCAATGTGCGCTAAAGAAGAAAGCACAAAAACTGCATTTAGTATAGGAGTATAAAGTGACCTAATTTATTTTAAAATAAAATCTTGACTATGAGTGATTATTCAAAGAAACACAACTATTTTTATAGTCCTTTAGTTGCAGAATAAGAATCTGCTTTCAGTTGTTTTTTTTGTAAGTTAATCCATCACCAAATAAAAAAATAAAATAAAAATTTGACCTAGTTCCCGAATACGGTGTGCCTTATATAAGAATCTACTTTAGATCTATGATAATACTATTAATAGAAATTACTTTTTTGTAACATAGTTTACATATTCATGATTATCCCCGTGATTATGATGATACTGTAACACACAAACTGTAACTGTTACACTACAGTGTCACTATACTGACTACTGTCAGATAGACCACCAAATTCTAGTTTAGAGTACAAAAAAAGTACATGCTAGAGGCTAGAACTATGTAGTATGTATTGTAATCAGTTAACAACACTTAAAGAAACAAATAAAAATGCAGTTTTTTGGATTATGAGTGATTTCAACCTACCTAATATAAATTGGAAAACAAAAACAATAAACACCAAAACCTTAAAAAAGCAGTAGCCAACATAAAGCCCAAAAGAAAAATCTTACTCTGGAACAAATGCAACCTAATAAAACTACACCAAGCTGCATTAAACTTTCAACAAACATTCTTATCAGAAAAAGACATTAACCAACCAGTAAATGACCTCTGGAATTTCATTAAATACTATTTTAAAAACATTATAGAAAATTATATACCAACTAAATACACATCAAACTAGATAATATTATTAATCCTTGCTTGAGTAGAATCTTGGTGAAGACTGGGATTTTTAATTTTGGGATCTTTGGGCACTTCTATGTCTATCTAGCTCTAGAGTAGTACCTGTCATTAGACTTAGTTGGGGAAAAGTAAAGGCAGTTGGTCATTGTGTTGGCCACATGACACCCCTGTTAACTGTGGGCCACAGAAACAGATAGATGACCTTTACATCATCTGCCCAATAGATAGCAAGGTCTGAAAGAGAAACTTTATTTTTTACTAGCCTCATGATAAGTAATAGTAGATAGTCTAGATCTAGATTCAATGATTCAAGTATTTAAAGTACAATAAAGATTGGAATGATTAATAAGTTATAATATAGAATCTAGATCTAGATTTAGTGTTGTAGCTAGGAATTTGACATCATTTGGGAGGCCCGGTAGGCTTCACCTCTTTAGGGGTTCCTTCATTATGACATGAGATAATGGCGTAATATTAAATGTTTTACAAAAAAAAAAATTAGAACATGTACTCATTCTCCTCATCCCCCCACAATAGCTATGCCACTGTCTAGAATCTCCAGGTCTAATAATTATAATGGGTCATAATAGATGATTATTGATATCCATGAAAATAGATATCTATTTAATATTATGTTATAATTTATAATTATGATATGTCTTAGTGTCATATAGACTGTATCTAGTTGATCATACTAATGACTAGATCTAGATTTTCTAGAGAATAGATTGTATTATTATTATTATATTATACTTATAGATAGATATCTAGATTTTACTTCTAGATATAATTTTATCAAATCTAGAATCTAAAAATCATAGAATGATAAATGAGATACAGATTAAACTAGTGTACCAGTGTACACCAAACTAAACATTAAAAACAGTTTAATCTACATTTCTAGACTGAATATCTTATCTTATAGTACAAAAGTTACTTTAAAAAAATCTAGATCTAGTCATGCTGAATGTTAATCAGTCACCAAAACTCTGCTAAGTCTTTTGCTTTCCTGGCTAATTCAGGCAACCCATTCCATTCTCTAATGGCACTAGGGAAAAAAGAGCTCAAATTTGTCCTAGTATATATGGAATAAGAAATGTGCTTCTCACTGAAAAGTCTGTTCTTACTCATACTGAGCTTATAATAATAAATATCAACTCACTCTGTCTGCCTGTCTTTCTGTCTGACCAAGATCTTTTTTACATTACCATTATTATGTCTCCTACTTCTCATTCTCTGATCAAGTTGAAACTTTGCACAATTATTTATTGTCAATGACAACACTTGAATCAATAAAAAAAAAAATTCAACAATTATTTAGAGGTCTAATCAATTAGATGTAATTAATTATTATTATTTATTTTTTTTTTTTTTTACAGATTAGAGTCAAGCCAGATAAATCAGGAGTTGTTACAGATGGGGTTAAGCATAGCATGAATCCTTTTGATGAGATTGCAGTAGAAGAGGCAGTCAGGCTGAAAGAGAAAAAGATAGTATCTGAAGTTATTGCAGTCTCCTGTGGGCCTCCTCAATGTCAGGTACCAGTACCGAAATGTCTCCATCTTAAAATCTAAAACATTAATTAACCATCAGATTTTACTTTAAATGTAACTAGTTAGTCAAACATACATGAAAAGGGAAATCATGATTTTGAATGTGAGTATTGACTAATTATTTCAATTTCTAGCACCCAGAATTTGAAAAACAATTATTAATGTTACCAGGAAGTGTTAAGAACTGCAATGGCCATGGGGGCAGACAGGGCCATCCATATTGAGGTAGATGCTAAGACTTATGAAGAGAGTGTACAGCCGCTGCACGTGGCCAAAGTTCTGTCAAAAATTGCACAGGAAGAAAAAGCTGACATAGTTATGACTGGTAAACAGGTACTGGAACGAGATTATTTTAAACTAGTAGTGTTTCAAAATATTTCTTACTCCTATGTTTGGATTTATTTAAATCTGCTACATTTAATGTAGAAATATATTTCGATATGCAATTATCTTGTATGTTATTTTTTTCCCAAGGCTATTGATGATGACGCTAATCAGACAGCTCAAATGGTGGCCTCATTGCTAAACTGGCCACAGGTAAAAAAAAATATGTTACTTAATAATTAAATTACTTTGTTTTGTTTTTACATGTGTAAGATCTTCCTTCAGAATTAAAGATTATTACGTTCTAGTCCAAAAATCGAGCATGATGACATGGGATGATGATGGCAGGGCTTGAACCAAGAGCTGACAGTCCAAAGTGCATACCACACAACTTGGCAGCAAAATAAATTGATTTGCTTACAGTTGTTTTTTTTTATTATATATAAGTAGGAAAAAAAAGACCTTGCATTCTATATGGAAGATGATGTAATGGTCGTCTGTTTCTCTGGCCCACGGTTAACGAGGGTGTCATTTGGCCAGCACAACGACCAACTACCTTTACTTTTTCACAACTAATGATATATACATAAATTATTATTCTGTAGTCCTTATGCATACACATTATATATAAAATGTAAAGTGAAAAGATAAATAATGAATGAATATGGTCATAACTGTTGTTTAAACTTTTTAAAAAGAAATTGTTTGTATGTTCTAGATTTCCTTAATTTCAAAGGTTTAGTTTATAAGTATTTATTAGTCTGAAGGAATGTCTGCTAACTTATAGAACAAAGCAAATAGAGAAAGTCATATTTTTACAATGACTTTGTACATTTACAAGTAAATAAAACCCTGTAGCTCTGTTTTATCACATCAAAAATCAATGTCTTATGAAGAAAAATCTAGCTTAAAATTGTTCCTTTTAATGTTGGTTCTTGTATTTCAAAAAGTTCCCCTTTTCAGACCTTGTGACCTATAGAGCTGATTATGTATTGGTCATCTGTTTCTGTGGCAAATGGTTATCAAGGGTGTCATGTGGCCAGCAAAACGACCAACCTTCTTTACTTTCCCCAACTAATGTTAGGTACCTATTAGAGCTGGGTAGACTCAGAGGCATCTAAAGATCCCAAAATTAAAAATCCCAGTCTTCACCAGGATTCGAACCCAGAACCCCAGTTTGGAAGCCAAGCGCTTTACCACTCAGCCACTGCACCTCTTTTGTATTACTAAGTGTATTTATATTTTTTTTCCCCTTTGTTTTTCAATCTGTTAATGTGTTGTTGTTTTGATACTTTAATAAATGCTTTAGTTTTACTGACTACTCTTTTATTGGATTTTATTTGCTGTCAAGGCCACATTTGCCAGTAAGCTGGAGAAGGTGGATGATGGGTTTAAAGTGACCAGAGAAATAGATGGTGGTTTGGAGAATATTAAAGTCAAGCTGCCAGCCGTTATATCAGCTGATTTGAGGCTGAATGAGCCTCGTTATGCTACTCTACCAAACATTATGGTAAGCCATAAAACTTTTAATTTTTGACCCAATTTCTGCTTTCCCATCCCCTAAGCAAAGAGGGGTAACTCTGAATAAAATAAAAAAAAAACATTGTGAAAAAAAAAAATCAAGATATAATATTAATAAATAAATAAACAACTTTTAATAAAATAGTGCTTTTTTTTTTTTTTTTACAAAAAAAAAAAAAGTGCCAGTACACAGTGATTAGGTGCCGGTACTCAGTAGTTGATTGCCTAACTTTTAACTACTAAAAATTAATAATATACGTTAAAATATAAGAAAAGTAATAATTTTTTCAAAAAGGTGCTGGTACACCGTACTGGTGTGTACCGTCACAAAAAAAGCACTGCCTTTAAGAATATGAAAAATGTTGTAAAAAATACTAATTTTCCCAGGTGGGGGCTTACATACTAGGGCTATGGGCCAGTTTGTTTGAAAAATTCTTTACCAAAAATAAAAAAAGCCGTACACGTCCAGTTTTCACTAAAAATAAAGTCACCACACTCTAGTTCTTGTTTTAAATGAGACATTATGATCTCTTTGTATAGGAAAGTTTTAAAAAACTGTTGCTAGCATCCCAAAGCATTATCTAGCTGTAGGACTTAACTGTAAAAGACGTGCTTGCTGCAGTATGAGCTATTGGGTTAAATAATTTTTATATTTTGTGTACATATTTTCTTTTTTTAACTTGACTAGTGAGATCAGGTTGTCTCAGGTCCCATTCAGAAAAAAGCTTTACTCAAATAAGTGTTTCATTCTTGAAAGCTAGAAAATATTTTCCAATAACTGACTCATCATTTTTTTCTGGACTGGACAAGAATTATGTTTATTTATTTAAGTAATTTGTGAGCTGTCAAAATAGTATCCTGACAGAGAATTAGTTTGTAATAATAAGAAAACAAAACTTTTGTGTGTGTGTGTGTTAAGATCAAGTATTAATATTCACTTTCTAAAGCTTAAAGCTGTCTGGTGGCTTCTAAGTGAAACAGCTACATGCTTACAAAGAACTGTGTGATGTCATAAAGTGCTGAAGTCTTCAAATTTCTTATCTTTTATAAATTAAAGACTTTCCCTCTAATAACTATATTCTATACATATCCATAGTTCAAGTTAGAGACAAACTTTATTAAGTTGGCTGATTTAGGCAACCTTTTCTATGCTCTAAAGGCACTAGGGAAGAAAGATATTGTGGATGCATTTAGTGAATAGTTTAACTATTCCACAAATTTATTTGAAAAAAGGTGTGGGTTGGAGTATTTTGTAGGCTTATGCTTGTCCAATGTGCTATGTTTTCAGTATTCCAGTTTACAATTTGGTGTTCCAGTTTCCAACCCCACTCCCTCTTCAGAACTCCCAATTTCTTATGATAGTTGTCATTGGTTTTGACCTTTTTTTTCTCGGGTATGAACATGTTTTTAACATGATAATAATAAAATTAAACAGCCAAAACTTGTGTTCTATTATACATTTGTTTAAAGTAATAACAAAACCATAATATATACCAGGTATGTCCTTAGTTTGTACCTTGAGTGTGAAACACCCATTTTCCTATTTGAAGTGTTCTTTTGACATTACTCTCATATTTCAGGAATCCTTTCACTGGCATCTCATTCACTAAAAGGCCTCTTTCCTTTACGTTGTGGCAGGCTTTGCCATCTTACATGGTCTAAAATTGCCCTTTTTTTTTATAGGCAATTATCCATATCCTCTTTGAATGCTCCATCCTAATCCTTCCTTAGTTAAACCCTACTACCACTAAAGCCCAACTAAGGAGAACAGCACACTATTTTTCCTTGGCACAGTCTGCAAAAGAGCTGATAGCAGCAAAAATCTGGCTAGAAGAAGTAGAAGAAAATGCAATTATAATCCTCATCATTGGGAAGAGGTTTTTTTTTCTGAACTTGTTTTGTTTCATTCTTTCTCAAACCCTAAAGAAAGCCAAAAAGAAGCCACTAGTAAAGAAAACACTAGCAGACTTTGGTGTGGATTTGAAACCTAGGCAGAAAGTATTGAAAGTGGAAGAGCCACCCACCAGGCAAGCTGGCTCCAAGTTGGGAAGTGTTGAGGAGCTGGTTCAAAAACTGAGAGACGCTGGTCTCGTCCCATCTTGAGGTCAGCCATTGCTGTGTTACTTATATTTTTATTTTAGTCCTTTTTTTATGTTGAAAATTGTTTTGACCAAATATTATTATCAGATAAAAAAAAAAAAAAGAGGATTTGATAAGATTTTTTTTTTGGACACAGATCTTAAGCTTTACCCTTAGCTTGGTGCTGTTTTTTTTCAACAGTGCAGGACAATATAGATTATTTGTTATATTTAACAGAATATAATCATGTCTGATTAGTTTTTTTTTAGGGGAAAAGGGGAAGTTGGTTGAGCTTCTTTCGTACGTCTTTGACAACCCAGTCTAAATTTTAATGTAGGCTTGGATTTTTAAATTCAGATTTTAGAGCATCCCTCAAGTTGTTGTTTTTTAAAAAAAAAAAAAGGGGGGGGGGGGGATTGTGTTAGCCTCATGACTGTAATTAGTCTTTGACTCAAAAGGAAAATAAACAAAATATTTGCTGATAGAATCTTCAAATATACTTTGCTTTTTAATTTTAATTGAATAATTGACATAACAACAAAATCATCACAAATTCAACATAAATTATTCTTGGACAGTGTATGGAACATCCTTGTTCTTCCAATACCTCTGTCATTTAAAAATTATATCTGAAAAGATTTACTTTTTTAAGCCCTTGAGAACAAAAAATACACAGCTATTATTATTAATGTTATTTTTTTACTTTTTTTTGTGTGCTGAATTACAGAATTAGATGCAATATTCACTTTTAATAATCTGAAGATGTACCCTTTTGTTGTTTTTTTTTTGCATGTTGTATGCACACACAAATAAACCCTTTTAAAAACAAGGCGAAAATGGCAGTACATGTATATCATAGTCTTCTCTTAAATGCCACACCATGCAGAAAATCCAATTTTATTAGCATTTTCATCATGCTTCAGATAAGTTACTATGGCCCTCCAAAAACATAATCTTCTAAAATTAAGTATTTTTATTTTATGAACATGCCTAGCCTATAAACTATTGTAAAAGTAATATTAATAATTATAGTTTGACATTTATTAGCAATATTGAATTTAGATAAATAGCAATCTTAAAAGAAAAATAGACAGAGGCCCGAAGCAATAATTTTTCTTCCACTAAATCTCATAATGGTCTCATAGTCAATTTCACAGTCAGTTTGAGAACATCTTAAGTGTCAATTTGTGTGTTTAAAATGTGTGAATTAAACTGACCCTAGAGAGCAGTTGTGTAGCTTAAATTTAAAAAAAAATTGCACACATCGTATGCAATGAAGAAGGGTGAAGGTAATCAATCAACATTTGTACATGCCAACTTGTTGTTCTCTCCAGGTTAAACATTACTGTAGTGTAACCGTGTGTTGAAAGACTTTTTACCTACTGGAGACTATCATAACTCTGTGTGATCAAAGAGTGCTGCCCAAGGGAGCCAATCAGTTGTTTTGTGATATATTACATTGTTATATACCTTGAACTTGTTCTGCAAGAGTTAAGATTAAATATACAGTTTCTTATAGAGACAATATCTACAATTTGTGTTCTTTTTTATTAACTTGTTGTCTTTATATACCAGTATTTGTAGATTTACGTTTTTTTTCTTCACATTTTTCAACCAGTTTGATGATCTCTTCTGCAGTCATGTCAAGTTAATACAAATGTGAATCCAGGCACTGAATTAATGGATGATATATGTTGCATTTATAAAAGGCTTAATTGCTATCTACTCACTGAAGCTTCTATAATTAGAGCTTATATATATTTTATGTTGTACTGTTGAGAGATATACTATTAAAATAGAGCCATTATTTTGTCTATTAAAAAAACTGGGGGGCTGTTTGTGTTGGGTGTGTTAAAATTGTTGGTGAAAGGGATAGGTGGTGGTGTGTCTGTCATGTCATCATTGACTTCCGGTTGGTAAAATGAAGGGGAGGGGGAGGGTGAGAAATAATCCAATCAAATATAGTTTTAAAAAATTGGAAATTTGGATAGTTTAAAGGTTTCTTTGTCTAGTCCTTTGTTACTGTTTGGCTGAGTCAGGAAGTCTGTTGTTTGTGACCTGGTCAGGACTGTCCATTGTTTAGTTATGTTTAATTAAAAGTTTAGATATGTTTAATCATGAATGTTCTCTTCGTAAGAACTTGGTACCTAATGCTGTCTTTATTTATGAAACTTGTATACGTCAGTGTTGTGAAGTACAAAACAAAATAGCATCATTTTCTGCTCAGGACTACAAAAAACTTAATGATTCATCTTCCATTGTCTGTTCTTTGGCTTTTTCGCGAATCATTTTGTCTTCCACCTGGTGCTGTATCCTGTAGGATACAGATAAAAACGCTGATATAAACGTCTTGCAGAGAGCTTGATAACCTCCCTTGTGTTTAGGTTACTTTCGGCGGTCATTCTACCGACAAAGAGATCATGTTTCTGCGGGACACGCGCGGACAGCAATGGCTAAATGAGCCTTCTCGGACAAGATAAAAGGAAAATGGGGGTGGGGTACTCGAACTGGGAGCTCTTGCCTTGTAATTTATTTATTTTTAACGAACACAATGGTCGTAGTTTAGAGACTTCACACTTAAAAATAAAGCACCCCCCCTCTCTCTCTCAGCACGTCACCTGAAACACCTGCCGTTACTGGACATGTGGTCCCCCATATCTTCCCCCCTTCCTACTCTTTCTGAGCTTGACCTGCTCCACGATAGGATCACTTACCCCAAAGTGGTTATCTGTATGGTCATCGCCCGAAGTAGGGACCGCTAGTGGAAAAAAAAAGGGGGGGGGGGGAGGGAGAGAAAATACAATAGACGGGTTTTCTTTCTTCCTTCAACAATCGGCATATTTTTAAAAAGCGAATTCAATCCTTCGTATCTTGTGGTTTAAATTCACAAGTGCACTAACGAATGATGTATTGTCAGACATGATCTAGCTAAAGGAAAAGAGCTTTGGTGTAAATGTTATTTAGTGATTTCATCAGTGGGTCTACTGCAACGTGAAAACATTCACAGGACAGAAAGATGAAACATTGTTTATGAACAGAGGTGCTCCTCTATATTCAAGGTTGTTTATATAGAACGTGTTATTCAGAGCTCCTCTTTTTTTTTTTTCTCTTTTGATAAAGTGTATTTACTGTTCCTCTCACAGTTAGTGGACAAAAGACAGAAATAGACTCTCCACTGACTGAGAGAAGAGATTTTCTTTTTATGCTTCGTCTGAGAAAAAAATCTTTATAATTCTCTTCGTCGCCCAACCATGCACGCAAGCCGACTCTCTCGCCTTTGATGAAAAAGTCATGGAAAGATAACTCTTTTACTTCTGCAAGTCGGACTAGAGTTACCCCACGTAACTTTCGAGGCGACAGAAAGCACGGCTCAGAAAAAAAAAGGGGGGGGGGGGAGAGCAAGTAATCTTTCTCTTCACATTCTATATTTGATTCCATTTATGTGGGTATTCTTTTACACGCGTCTATATCTGGTGTCGTTAAAAAATGTTTTTTCCGTAGCTTTGTTTTGATTTCGCCCCTTCGTATTGCCCTTCGTTTCCTAACCATGGCCACCGCTTCACATATATTTCGTGGAGTCAACTGGTCTTTCAATGTAGTCAAATTTCCTGCATCAGGTAGCTGTTTATTTCTATCAGTCGCATATTTCTGGAAAAATGTCATCGACGAAATTGTTGCTGTCAACCTTCGCAAGATGGCTGTCAGCTTTGTTTGCGAACATTGGGACATTTATGGCGACGTTGTTCTTGTTTTTACTCACGGAAGCACAGTCATACTCTCTGCTCGACAATACGCTGCCTACAATTAATGAAGCACTAGGCCAAACGTTCACAAAGATATGCCTGTACCTTCCAAAACCTTTTCAGTCATGGACAATTGTATGTTTCTCTCTCCAGAATTCCTTCTTTTCATTCACTCACAGTCGTTTGCCCAAACCCATCCCATTTGGACAACTGTGTCTTTCAGGAAGTGTTCACCAGTCACTTAATAGCTGCGTATGCTACGCCGCGGGTCTACTACTTATACTGTATTAGTTGTACATTCTATGATTTAATTCTGTTTTATTACTTAAATTGTAAGATTAGCTGCAGATCGTTGAACTCAATCTATTCCTACAAAGCTTCTATTTACTCATTCTGTCTGTCTGGTACACGTTATTTCTCCCACACCCAATCTCGGATCAAGCTGAAATTTTGCACAATTATTTCTTTTACCTGACAACACAAAAATCAATAATTACAAAATAACCAATTAGTTAATTAACTAATGGCAATTAATTATTATGTTTTGTTATCTTGAATAAGGGAAAGAGATCGTATTTGAGCGATGTGGTGGTAAAAGTTAAATTAATTCCCTTGAGTAATCTTGAGACATTTCTTGTGAACATTTTTTTAAGCATTTGAAAAACGATCCTGTTAACATTTTCACTAAGATACCCCCTCTTCCCTCCCCCTTTCACATCTGGTCCAGACAAGTGATAAGATCATAGCGCCTTGAGAAAGGTAAAAGGTAAACAAAAACAAATTATTTCTATCGCACAGATTTATATGTCTAGGTCAATCATGCATATGACTGATTCAAACTAATTCATACAATTACATTTAATATCAACTTTTTTTTAAAAAAGTATTTTTTAAAATGTTTTTCTTGATGATAGTTTCCACTGATTTTAGCAGACGACTCAGAGGAGGGACATGCATGCAGAAACAGGGAACACGTAGCTCTAGATGGCTGCTTAGTGATGAAAGCACTCGTTATGCGTATTTTCGTTCGTTGTAGCTGGGCTTAAGGTCAAAGGTTAATTGCCAGCCTGGGGTCGCACAAAGCCACATTCGACCGTAAACATACTGGACAGCAGGATGTCAAAGCAGGTGACCAGCGCCCACCGATGAGGCCCGTGCCGCCACCCCATTCGCTACAACAACGCTATTTTGGTCTTGTGCGCTTTCTTTCTCCTGGCCACATCCTTTTTTTTTTCAATCACTTCTCGTCCACTTTTCTTTATCCACAATCCACTTCTTGGTTCTCCTCGACCCCACCGGTCCAGCTGTCTACTTGTGGCCGTCTTTTTTTCAGGGATACCTCACACCAGGGGCGGAAAGCTCGCTGACGGAGGCTGATTGTTTAGGTGACACTTCCAGCGAAAGAGGGCGCCAACGATTGTTGAAAGGCGAAACAAAGCAAACACGACAGTAACAAAGACTCAACGGAAGAAGCAGAGATCCATCCCACAATCCTCCACTTTAACAACTATTCATACTTTGTTTGCTAATACCAAATCTATTTTTAGAATGTTTGTATAGTTATTATTTCATGTGCCTCTTTATTTCGTGAAATACAGTTATCGTTTTTAGAGACCACACAAAGGGAGAAAATCCACTATTTATATATGTCTGTCAAAAGCCGTGACATTTAGGCCTATAAATATTTCAAATAAAATATTATCTTTTGATAAAAGCAACACCATTAATATATATATATAAATAAAGTTCCCATTTCAGACCTTGTGATCTATATGGTGCTCTGTTTCTGTGGCATACGTTTGACGAAGGTGTCATGTGGCCAGCACTTTTTCGAAAGTCAGGTACCCATTAGAGCTGGGAGAACTCAGAGGCGCCCTAAGTAAAGTAAAGTAAAGTTCCCCTTTAAGACCTTGTGGTCTATAGGGCAGATGATGTAAAGGTTATTTGTTTCTGTGGCCTACGGTTAACTAGGGTGTCATGTGGCCAGAACAAAGACCAACCGCATTTACTTTTTCCCTAACTAATGTCAGGTACCCATTAGAGCTGGGTGGACTCAGAGGCGCCCGAAGATCCCCAAATTAAAAATCCCAGGACTCTAACCCCGTCCCCAGTTCGGAAGCCAAGCGCTTTACCGCTCAGCCACCGCGCCTCCAGAGGCGCCCTAAGAATCCCGAAATAAAAAATACCAGTCTACACCAGGATTCGATTCCGGGACCCTCCGCGCCTCGTCAGACCATTAAAGAACTAGATTTAGAGACGCTAAAGAAAGCAGAAATAATCCACAAAACACTGAACCATAACTTTGAAATACAAAAAATGCACATATGAATGTGTATGTGTTTAATAAATGTTCACTGTTTATGACACTAACTCCAGCAGGAATAACCTGCCCAGTGTGCAGCCGAACATTCCGGGCTCACATAGGTCTCACTAACCACACGAGGAGGCACAAAACCCCAGTGCAAAGCCCTCAGCCCCCTGGATGACAAAAGTGGTCATCATCGAACCACGATGGACGAACTGTATAGACTGTTTTATTTTATAAAATTGTACATGAAAATATGTGCTGTGTTATGTAGGCCTATAGATTATTTAACTCTTTCTCTCCGTAATTATTTTCCACGTTCCGATGGAATTATTCATTTTGCTCATTTGTGTTTCACTACCCTGTTACGATTAAACTTCAATAACTTTTTTGAATGAAGATTAGGAAATGTTATATTAAGTATAGAATTATAGAAGAATGTATGCTCTTTTTATATAACACTTTATAACCAAATATTAATTTAACTTAAAGGGGTTAAATCAACGTTGCCAGTTAGGAGTGAAAGAGTTAAATAGACGTTTGCAGTTTTATTTGAATTCTGCTTTAATAGGCCCTAATACAAATGCCAGGGGTCGAAATTTGTTAGAAGGAACACAAATTCATATAGTCCCTCTGACATAGTAAACTGAGGAATTGTCTGGTCCTTTTAACAGAGTAAACTGAGGAATTGTCTGGTCCCTTTAACAGAGTAAACTGAGGAATTCTCTGGTGGTGTGGAGGTCTTGGGCGACCCCAGGGAAATGGTCATTTGACCCCAATAGGTGTTGCAACAGGTACTGATTTTGTGTTTCATTTAGACGATTTCATTTCGTTAGTGTTGGAAATTTTTAATGTTACCAATTTAAGCTTTTAGTTATTAAAAAAATTATGAAAATTTTAAAGTTTTGAAAGAACTTATTGGCCTTAAGTCACTCTAAAAAAAATACCAGATGGTCAGACATATTTCAGGTAGCAAATTCATGTTTAGAAAATCCTCAATCAAATAAAATTAACTAAAGTAAACTAAACAATCAATGACTGGTAGAGTTACTGGAACTGTAATCTTGCTGAAGAGCATGTTAAATTGTCCACTTATGAGATATCAATGCTTTATACTCAAAGATCTTTTATTGCAAGAAATGTCTGAAACTGGTACAATTTTAAGTGGCGCATCTGAATAAGAAGTGAAAATTAATTGGCGCAGGGATGCAAAAGGTTGCCCCCTCCCCTAATTTATTGTTATAAAATGTTAGTTGTAGTTTGTCTCATAGGCTACCTTTAAGCTACCAGGTAGACGCTCTGTCTAGCAACATCAATTACATTCGAAAACCTAAACCAAATTAAAAAAAAAAAAGTGTAGCAGAAGAAAATTAAGGCAGAAAATATCGCTTGCCTTCAAACCTGTCTCTCACCGAGATCATCTCCCTTATTTTTTTTGGCGCGCCATATCTGGTTTTTTGGCACAAGGCGTCCGCACGGTGAGGGCCGGTGTCGTGTTTTTATGACTTGAACCACGGGACTCAATTTGTCCTGGTCCCATGATAGACGACGCCAATAGAACTATACTTCCCCCCCCCCCTTCTTCAGATGAGGTGGGAGGGAATGGGTACATAATGTGTATGCGTGGAAAAAATAAATCAAAAACAAGCCAGGTCTTTGACGTGAATGATTCCGTCCCCTTAATCCTGATTCACGAGGACGCGTCGCGTGCTGTGTTGTGTGTATTCTAAAGGGGGCCCTAGCCGTAACGGTGTTCAGCTAGGTATCGTTTACCTCTGTAAACATTTGGAGACACAATTTTCTGTCATGATTTGACCGTTAGTGTGTGCAATATTCAGACACAACAATTATACATGGATTATAAGCTGTGGATGAGAAGGATAAATAACACTCGAGCTATCCTATAGCAGGTAGGAATCGTAATATTTGTTTTTTCTTTACTCTAGTCTAGAAATCTAGAATAGAGTTATATATAGACATAGAGATCTTGATCTACATCTCTGATGATCTAGATAAAATTGACAAGAGCTATCATCTAGATTGCTTCAAAATCAAATTAATTATTTTATTAGAAATCTAATAGAATTAGATAATAGACTCTAGATCTACATGAGTAGATCTATATATTATTTAGATCTAGATCTAGATGATACTAGACTCTACAAGACTCTACAAGACTCTAGATCTATTTACAGTTCTATAAATATATACTTATATTGTCAATATAGATCTAGATCTATACTTTAATTACTAGATTTAGGTTTATCGACACTATATGATGTCAATAGACTAGTCTAAGATAATAAGTATGCTTTTTTTAGGCTAAAATAGTAAATCGTGATATAGAGTTTAGTTTTTTTTGTTTTTTTTTGTAAGTTTTTTTCAATCTGTGCTTTTCAAATGTTTAAATATGTTATGTATAACAATCTAGTCTATATAGATGTATAGATATAGATCTAGAGGTAGATGTATTTATTTGTAAATGTTTTACATGTTTCGGATGTTCCTTCAGAGTTGAAGATAGTTTACTTCCTAGTCCTAACCTCCCGCAGGACGACGGGGGATGAGAGCGGGCAGAATTTGAACCCTCGACCATCGATAAATCCGAACGACAGTCCAGCGCGCAAACCGCCAGGCAGTAGTATAGGCCTATCTAGAAATATTACTTATTAGGTAAATATATTTTACGACTCTAGATCTAGGTCTATATCTTAATGAGAGTTGATATAGATCTAATATATTTAAGACAGACTAGGTCTAAATAGGGATCTATGGAGATAATGCACTAATCGTTAGACAAATTTCCTTATCGATAATACAAATTATTTATTTCTAGATCTAGACAAAAGATTTAAAAGACAAAATTGTTTTTTTTTTCGTAATGATGATTTAACCTTTAAGGCCTACCATTATTATAATGATTTTAACATAATAATAGACTTTTGTATTTGGTGGATGAATTTCCATCCTAGATTTAATAAAGTTGCATGCAGTTTACTCTGTCTATGCTTATGTGTGTGTGTGTGTACAAACTAGATCTATATGATTATTTATATTTCCAACGGTTTACTAGAACTATGCAAAAAACGGTAAACATTTTTGATCCATTAAAGTAGTTATATTTATAAATTGGGTCAATGCAAGCACCCCGTAACAATACCTCACAAAACAAAACAAAAAGTGTTTAATTGAAACAAAACGCAAACGCCTGAATTTTTTTTTAAAACTATTATTGGTTATGGTTTTTCTGGTGTATACTTTTTAAATATTGGCTTTTAGAATAATGAATTGAATTTTAACTGAATTTGGTAATGACATGATGCCTGACAACCTGTTTATGGTAAGTAAATTGCCATTCTAGATCTTGTAATCTGATGCTGATTATACTGTTGTGTATATGAAATGCTGTTGAACTAGACTGTTGTGTATATGAAATGCTGTTGAACTAGACTGTTGTGTATTTGAAAAGCTGTTGAACTAGACTTGTATATATGAAATGTAGTTGAACTAGGCTGTTGTGTATCTAAAATGCTGGTGGACCAGGCCTCTGTGTATTTGAAATGCTGTTGAATTACGCTGTTCTGTATATGAAATGCTGTTGGACTAATCTGTTGTATACAGATAAATGGACATGATATAAACGCAGTGGACAGATTCACATATCTTGGCAGCACACTTTCCAGAAACGGAAAGATCGATAATGAAATCGACCTGCGTATCGCCTAGGCCAGTGCATCCTATGGCAGACTGTCTAAAAACGCCTGGAACAGACGAGGTATCCCCACAAATACAAAGCTAGGGATCTTTCGAAACTGTCATCATCCCTACGTTGCTCTATGCCTCAGAAACGTGGACAGTGTATAGAAAACATGCAAAGAAACTGTACCACTTCCACATGACAGGCCTAAGAAAAATACTGAATATCATATGGAAGGACAAAATACCAGATACTGAAGTCCTTCAAAGAGCGTGTCTGCAAAGCATCAACACAATCCTGATGCAGTCTCAGCTGTGATGGGCAGGACACGTCTGCAGAACGGAAGACCGCCGCATCCCTAAACGACTCTTGTATGGCCAACTAAGCCAAGGAAAGCGCTCGCAAGGTGGTCAAAGAAAGCGCTTCAGGGACACCCTCAAAGCTTCTCTGAAGGCGTTCAGCATAGACCCAGGCGCCTGGGAGACAGGGGCACATGACAGAGCATCATGGCGTCGCGCTGTGAAAACTGGCGCACAGGTTGCTGAGGAAAAGAGAACAACGCTGGCAGAAGAAATGCTGTTGAACTAGGCTGTTGTGTATTTGAAATGCCGTTGAACTAGGCTGTTGTGTATTTGAAATGCTGTTAAAACTTATCTCCAATGTTTTGCCATGTATGAAGCCCGTGGATAATCGACATTTATTGACGTAAGTCTCCCCCCCTAAGAGTTATATTTCCTTTAGAATTGAGCAAATTCGCTTGCATTCTTTTGTCTGCACTGTGGGTGTGTGTGTGTTTGTGCGCGTAATACTTGTATATGTTGCACCTGTAAGAGGTGGTTAATGGAAAGTGTGTGTTTGTGTGTGTGTGTCGTCATATTACTATGTCTGTGGTGTGTGTGTGCGTGTCAACCTACAAGCACGCCAGGGGAGACTATACATTAACACCCATTATCTGGCTTCGATTGATATATACGTAAGTGACACGAGCTCTCCTCTTTAAAGAAACGTGTTATTCTAGTGTAAAGGTCTATGTACAATGTTGTTCATGGGTCGAGGTTCCAAATAGATCTAGATCTCTCAACCTTTTATTTTTAGGCTCACTTGACTAGATAATATTGTAAAGATAGAAGACCAACAAATAACAAAGCCACAGACTATTGAATATAGGTATGGGTATAGATCTGGGTCTGGTACAGACTCTTATTGTAATTCTACTGTTACACATTTTCTTTCTGCTTCATTGAAGAGCGTTAAAGTCGTAAAACCGGAAACACTCGTGAAAGGTAAATATTGTCTAAGCACACATTGAGTGTCGAGGCAGAAGGATATCCCTCCCGCCCCTCTTAGAGAGTTATGTCAGCTTGACAATTTCCTTTTTTGTTAAAAATCGATTTAGACTTGTCGCTGACAGCAGCACCTTGTGGGGTGGGTGGGAAATCACTGCCCAATCACTTGACCACTTCACTGGAATGAAATTCTTTTGGATGTTTCACAGCTGACTGTTGAAAAAGTACAGGTACTATTTTTTGGTCAAATAATTACAAACTAAGGAGTTGTTTTTTTTTATACAAAGCTTATATCAACTCTGTCTGTTTGTCTGTCTGTCTCTGTGTCTGTCTGGCCAAAAGTTTGTAGACGTTATTTCTCCGACACCCCATGTCGGATTAAGATTAAAAATTTCACAATTATTTCATTTACCAGACAACTCAAGAATCAATTAAAAAAAGTTTTACCATTAATTCATTAACAATAAATAAAACTAGGGTCGGATTTTCCTATAGTTTACACAATCTATAGCTTGGGGGCCCCAACATATATTGAGTTCTGACATACAACATCCCCTAACTCAAATAGCTTAAAGTCTAAATATGGCTATGCATAGAACAGTGGTACTGTTGTAGTTTGTGTTGAGACCCACTGTTCTTGAGTATGATCTCCTGCCAAGATGACCCCGTGTCCCATAAGCACATCTTCGTTACTCCAAAACTGTTCTTCTACGTCAGTATAAGATCATATCCAGCCTTAGAAACATAAAAACAACAACAACAACTGCGTTTTGTTGGTTTTGGTTCTTTTGGTGTGATGATTCATTCTCGCGCTCCTTGTTTTTATCATTAAGTTGCTGTCGTCAGGAGGATGATGAAAAGTTTACTTCCGGTTTTCATCTTCTATCACCAAGTTGATACGTCAATAACTCTTAGCTTCTGACTGAGATAACAGTTTATCAGCAGAAACGAAAACAGTTTAGATTTTTAAAAGAATTGCAATGGAATAAAAAAAAATTATATGCTCGCGATGAATAGTTGTCACTTCATTGTCGCCTTGACATTGTCGCCTTGACATTGTCCGGTATTTTGATGAAAGCAGCATAAACAAAAAAAAAAAAAAAAAGGTCAACGACAGTGACTTTAATAAAACAAAACAACTAACAATGTCTTGTCTGATCTGTGTGATATGTCATACTGGATAGCCTTATTGGAAAGACATGGTGTGGAAAAGGGGGCAGCAAGGGGTAAAAGCGGCCTCCTGCTCCACCACTAGACTCGTTAAAAAATAAATAAAAAAATTACTTGACACATGCGCAGCTCCTAATTCGTGTTTATCATAAAATGTCAGAAGTCCCTCAAGTACTTTCAGATTTCAAACTTCAAGTCAGTTTTTTTTTTAAGTTCTTAAACAAGTGCAGTGAAAAAAACAACAAAAAAAAAAACTTCTACAAATTAGAAACAAAAGATAATGGAAATCTTTTATCTTCAGATGTTAATTCATTAAATTTATTTTTGGCTCTCTGGACTAAACTCTTGGTATTCGGTACAATCTAAATAATGCAGAATGCCCCTTCCGCCACTCCCCTCTCTTTATGTGGCTTTTACTTGCGTCCTCTCCTCTGTCTTCTGTCACACTTTGAAACTCCAAATGTCATATTGGAGTCTATATTATCATCTAGGTTAAATTAGATGCAAGTCATTGTGCGAAAATACGTGGAAATAACGGCGATTCCCTTGCGAAATCAATAATTATAGTAGGCCTCAACACTGACCTGCAACGTCACAACATGTGGGCGGTTTAGAACAATAGCTCGTTGCCACATTGTATAGATATGTTACGTGGTAACGAACTATTGGTCTAAACTGCCTACAGGTTCTGACGTCGCAGGCCAGTGTTCACTCCTTCTAAAACGCTTGGTCTCGTTCTGCGCCCTTAATTTATGAAGGGCATCCACTCGTACTTCCGGTTTACTTTGTGCTGTTTCAAAATTGACTGACCTATCTATACTTTCTAACCAAAAGTAGCTTGAGTTTCTCCACACATAATCAATGAGATACGGTAAGCCCTCCACTCGGGTGACCTGACATAACGTTTGCGTGCTGTTTGTTGAATGTTTGGTGCTAATAGACTTGAGTGTGACAAATCGAATAATTCTGTATGAAAAAAAAAAAAAGATATTCCTGTGTATGTACTGCCTTCCTATAAGTAGTAGTGTCATTACACTCAATGCTTCTTAATTTATAATTAATGGCTATCTTTCACATGGCTCCTCTGGGCCCATTTAGACATAGGCCTGGAGAAATGAACTCCCTTCTTACATGTTTGTTTATAGCAAGCAGATCAACTTGAACAGCTTTATATTGCATAGGGTTTATTGCGAAATATTTGTGCCACCCCCAGCCCTCTCCACGACATAGCTCCAACTACGAAGGCCTATAGGGTCGGAACAAAATGCCCCTTACAGTCTAAGTAGACTTTCGGTGTTGCATGCAAGGTATTGTATAAGCGCTTTTTAATTTAAGTAGAAACATTAATAATGACGCGCTTTTGCATTTGTGACGCGAGAGGAAGTCAGGTCTCTTCATACTCTGCGACATGCAAGCTGGGAATGGGGCTCGCGACATGCAAGCTGAGAATAGGGCTCGCGACATGCAAGCTGGGAATGGGGCTCGCGACATGCAAGCGGGAATGGTTCAAGACGTGAATTCAAGTGTTGTTTCTTTTAATTTTCTTAAACGCTGTTCACGCGTAACCGGTCAGCCAAATAAGATAAAATTCTGTTTTTACATAGCTTATATCATCTCATCTCTGTCTGTTTGTTTGTCTGTCTGTCTGGTAAAAATATGTACACGTTATTTCTACGACACCCATTCTCGGATAAAGTGGAAACGTCGCATAACTATTCATTGACATAGACAAGACATGAATCAATAAAAAAAAGTAACCAATTAGACAATTAATTACTGGTAATAAATTTTTTTGGTTTAATAGCAGTAAGGTAAATTAATACTTCAGTATTTAAAGATATTGCTAAATCTGTTGGGTGTAGTCCCCTTAAATAATTATTTCTCCCTTGTTAAACTCCTATCATTTTTTTGCACCCCTTAGCGCTTTCCACTAGTGCCGCCACAGCTTTAGTAAGGACATTGTGTGCCATGACGCCTAAAGCGTCTCACACTCGTCTGACATCAGCCACCACGAACACCACAGCCCTAAGTTTCTGCACACAGCAACACGCACGCTCCGAATTTAGCAGCCGCCTGAGACTGTAACGAAACTCTGCTACCAGGCATCAGTTTCCAAATTTCAACACCTAAAACACAGGATGACCGTATGATACCTAAAGAGGACAGAAATACGACACGCTACATGAGCTTACAGCGTTTGGTAAAAGTCTAGAGCAGGGGTTCTCAACCCCTCTAGGGGTCGAATGATTATTTGTCAGGGGTCGCCTAAGACCATCAGAAATGTGGATTTTTGGTCTATTTATCATCGGAATTTTTTTGGGGCCGTTTTTAACTATCAAAATTGTACCATAGTTGGTATACATTTTCATTTCTGATAAACAAAACATAAGAACAATAAAGAGATTCGCAATCTATTTATAATGTATGAAACGACCGTCAAATAAAAATTTAATAAAATAAAAAAATGAGCGTGACATCTTTATGAAGACGGATAATCTGTTTGTGGATACAGATGGCATTTTGAGTTAGTGAGTGTAACATCATTGGTTGAAGGTGACATGTTTTTTTTTTTGCATTGATAGTTACCTCTTCGTAATGAGTTTGTTGCGTCTAGCGAGTTCTTCTAGTTCACAGTGTGACGAGGTGGTCGAGAGGGAAAGTTCTAAAAGGTTTTTTTTTTTTAGAAGTTTGTTTTTTTAATCAGAAAATAGCCGACCTGGTAGGCATCTTCGTCACCTTAAATAATTACATTTTTCAATACAAGGCTCAAATGAATTACATGTCGATCGAAATATACAGACTATGTATATCAGATATAGTCATTATAAATACGATTTTATAAAAAAAAATATTTATAAAACATTATGGTTTGGGGTCGCTGCCTAGTGGGAAATTGTGTTAGGGGGTCGCGCACTAAAAATGTTGAGAACCGCTGGTCTAGAGGAACCTTCAGTATTTGGTGAAACTGGACCCAAACCTTACACCGTAACGCAGTTTAAACAGGATAGTATTTTTTAAGAAACGCTCTTCTCATGGAACACTACTTCAGAAAGAGTAACCGGCCTTGGGGACAAAAAAAGCTTTACTAAAAATTAGCATTATCTCCCTTCGCCTCTTGAGGAAGCTTTTCTTCAAAGGGACACGAATCCGATGAGCTTTCAAAAGAAGATAATGAGTAAAAGAAAGAGAATTTCTTTTAGCCAAAATTGGACCACCACTTCCTCTTCCTGTGTAAAAAGAAAAAAATGAAAAATAGGCTACGTTATTGGCTAGTAAACATGCAAGCCATATAGTTTGACTATTAGATAGATACAGATTTACTGCTGCAGGGGTAAACGACTGTATAGAAAATACGAAAAACATGCCTAGATGTAACAACATCGGACAGATAAGTTAGCCTGCGAATATTTTATGTGAATACCATACCGACAGTTGTTTGCTATGTAGCTGATGAAGGCCTCGTGGCCCAAACGTCCTTTGTTTTATTTGGTCCGGCAGGGCTACACATATGCATGTTTTTCGTATTTTCTATTAGATAAATAGTAGGTCCTTGTTGTGGTTCTGCTTTCTAATAAAAATCCTTCTTTGAACATAGTAATACTATTTAGCTATATTAGCTCTGATTAGAACGGTTAATACCTGAAGACTAAGATTTTCAATTTCGGGATGTTTTGGGTGCCCCCGAGTACACCCAACCCTAATGGGTACGTGGCTTTTGTTTGGGGAAAAGTTGAGGCGGTTGGCCCTTGTGCTGCTCACGTCATCATTGTTAACAGTTGGGTTTCAGAAACATATGACGCTTAGATCTCAAGGTCTGATATCAGCTCTAGTCTTTCTGGTACGATTTGTGTACACGTTATTTCTCCCACTTTCCATTCTTGGAACAAGTTGAAACTTAGCACAATTATTCATTGTTCCCAACAAAAACATGAACCAATAAAAAATTAACAAACTAGTGAACTAATTTAGCTTGTTATCCAAAAAAAAAAAAGAAAATAAATGCTACTTAATGAGATGTGTCTGTATATGTGGAGTTATTTCTCTTGTTAGGTTTCGTACACGTTTTTCTCACATTCTGGGATCAAGTTGAAACTTCGCTTAATCATTCATAGTCTATGGCAATACCAAAGTCAATTAAAGTAAAATTAACCAATAAGTTCATCAGTTATTGTTAATCAATTAAATCTAGCGTTATGTAGAAAAAGGGAATTCCTTGTAGTGCGAGAGAATTGAGTTGTTTAAAAAATATTCTGTTTGCTTTTTTTTTTTTAAAAAAAAAAGATATTGTAGAAATATGTATAGTTGAATTATTTCATTATTTTTGAAGTTTTTTGTTTTGTTTTTGTTTTGGCGAGTCATGGTGAAGAGGGTGAGGTTTCTCGGACTAGCCAGTGTGTCATGTTGACTTGATAGTATGCCAGGTCACAAGTTGTAGTCCAGCTGTTCCCCCTCTCTCCCCCATAGGGTCTCTACTTCCCCTACCGTCTGGTTTCTACTCCTGAGTCAAAGCAAACAACTTAATGTGTCTGTCTCTTTCTCTCTTAACAAAGAAGCTTGTCAGAGATTGGAACATTTTTTTAAACACACACACACACACACTCAAGGTCATCGGGGTCATATCTATATATATAATTCTCTTCTTCGTTCAAGAGTTTGGACGAGAAGAAGAAGTGTAGGAAAGATCACTCTTTTATTTCTGCGGATAGAGTTATCCCACGAACTTTACAAGCCTTGCGTGTAGCGAAGTCATACAGTATATCATAAATAATCATTAAAGATCCAAAAGCTATGAAATATAGATCTAGGATGTAGCTCTATTGGTTCAAGAGTTGTGCTGACAGTTTCTAGACGCTGATTTCCATGTTCTTCTTATTGCCTTATCATTATTTATCATTTTTCAGTCTGTGACTTTATACAGAAAATCGTCTTCTAAACATGTTATAATTAATTCTCTCTTTTTTTTTAAAAAATCTTAAAACTTTGAATATAATTGAGATTAATTTATACCTAGTAATAAAACAACAAACAAAACGAAGAAGAAGCATAAATTATTTACCACATTCTGATGGAATCAACGTTTGTATCGTCGGTTAGGAGAGAAAAGAGTTAAATATGAATTTATAATAAAAAAGAAAAGAGTAGCAAATGACGTATTGAGGGTTTTCGCACTTTATCAAACTTAATCAACAGTTATCTGCTCTTTCCTTACATTTTGATTTAAATAGAGTAAGGAGAGGGGGGGGGGGAAGACAAAGCGATCGGAAGAAATTAAGTGGCGGGCGATACTATGAAAATAAACTGAAAAGTGGAAGATCGGGAGAGGAGTTCAAATAAACAGACAAAATACGCAAATGTCAAAGACGCCATATATAAGGGTCACTGCCATTTTAATAAATAACTAATTACTTTATGCTTTAAGCGAAAGAGCTAAGACATTTGATTCTACAGTGCTGAAAAGTGTATCTCATCCTAGATATTACAGATGTTACTTCAAAAAGAGGAGATAATTACGCCCTACGCATTTCATGTGTCAGTCTAGTCATGCGAGTTTCCAATGAAATCCTTTCTATTCCTAAGATTTATACATACATTAAAGACTGCCAACTTTTATTGTATCATGCGAACGTAAACCGAATGAATTATTTTCTTTTCCTAAGATGTGTACATACATCAAAGTCATCTGTGATCTTTCATTTCGAATCACTTCCTCTCTCCTCACACCTACAAAATGTCTGCTCCTTTATCTGTATCTGTTTTTGCTTACAGCGGACTTGTAGGGGCTGCCTCTGTGTTTGTGGGAAAACACAAACTCTCTCAGCAATCGTGTTTCCTTACATTTATATATAGCTTATATGTATCGGCACTGCTATTCCTTTGGACACATCAGCTGCGTGGAGAGGGGGGAACTGATGTGTAGGCGACATCATTTTGACAACAGCTAATTCCCAGGCATTCATCTCATTTCAATGAGATGCTTCATAGTCGCTTCGCGAAGTCATATATGATTTGTTATTACTAATTAGTTTTTCTTTATTCCTTATACCATGATGATGAGGTCCTTATTTTACATGTAGCTTGTATGCCAGTAATTTGTACCGTGACATTTTTTAAAACATTGCCTTTAGGGTAGCTCTTGAAACTCTAGGTCAGTGGAAGCCCCCCTTCACCGGCACGAATAAAAGAAATTTTTCTGTCCGAAAAGATTCTATGCAAATTCGTTACACCTGTTTTTTTATCCCCTGGATATATTATCATAAGACATTCGGTCTAAAAACGAGGCCGGATGCCAAACACCCAGAGGAGACCCTCTCAATTTTTTTTCTCTGTACCACATCTGTCGTAAGGGGAAAAAAACCTGCCTTGAGGAACGGAATGTAGATTTTAGTGTCATTAAACATTTGGACCGCTCATTATTTATGTATTTATTTATTATTTTAATGAAATAGACGCTTGAGTCTTAAGTTCATGATTGTTAATCTCTTGGGGCACACAAAGTCTTTAACATCTCAGCTAGAGATTTCCCTTGAGGTCCAAATGCGAAGTAAGGAAAACATTGATCTTTGAGAATTACTGTAATGCCCATTATTTGAAGTGATTTATAGAACATTCGGGGTCTCTAGCTAGATTGAAATCTTGATCGATATCAAAAGTTTTTATTACATTAAAAAAAAAACGGGTATCAATTTACTTTTAATTATGCTAATTTCTTCTTTATAACGGTTTTGAACTGGCGTCTTTTCGTTGTTTGCTGATGTGTTTGGGTGCTAACAGCTGAATTATTTGGTAATCTGTTTAAAATGTAAAAAGAAAACAAAAACCTGACATGTGTATTTTTAGTGGGTGAAGGGAAGTAAAGCGTAATTCCAAAGTCGTATTCGTGGTCTTTGTGTTGGCGTCACAGCACCTTTGTCAACCGTGGGTGTTGTTGACTGACGTTGACTTATAGAACCAAACTGCTACTAGAGAACTAAACTGCCATATGCGTATTATATCTTAACTAATAAAACTTGAATTAACTTGAATAACTTCCTACTAAATAGAACTTTTGTTGATAATATAGACGAAATCAAGTGGATGCGAGATAAAATAAATACTCTAGACTTTAGTAATAATATTTTTTTTAACAAAATCTAACTCACTGCATTAACACAACCTTTCAGTCTCACGTTCTGGGGGTTGGATGCTTATGATATGGATCCCTTAGTCTGTTGGGGCACCACACATGATTCGTAATCTATTCTGTCGTTTGCTAGGAAAAGAGTCTCTTCCGCACTCTAGCTTCTCCATTCTTTCAAAGTGTCCTGCTATCACTTCCTCTGTCTGCCTTTCCTTCCTTTCTCTGGTTCTGTTCCCTGCAGGAAGGTCTTTGTTAACCTGGAGAATCTCGTTATTTGGCCGTACAGACTTGATTTGCGTGGTCAGAAGGTTGAGTCCCCCATTGTGATCCTGCTGAGGCTTTTTATAAAGATTATATCAACTCACTCTGTCTGGTAAAAAGTTTGAGCATGTTTTTTTCTTCATTTCACATACTCGGGTCAAGTTTAAAATTTTGCACAATTATTCATTAAACCTGACAAAACATGACTCTATTTAAAAAATTAACCAATTTGTTAATTAATTGTTGAAGATTAATTATTTTGATTGATAAGAAAATAAGGGAAATAAATGCTACTTAATTAGAGGTTCGGATGTATGTACGGATTTAAATCACAGTATTACATTTCTAAGTGTTCTTTCTCTCCCTATCTCATTCTCGGATCAAGTTGAAATCTAGCAATAATTGTTCGTGGTCGATGTAAATAAAAGAATCAATCAAAAAAATTAACCAATTAGTTTAATCTTGTAATTAATTTTGTTTTATATAGCAAAAAAAAAAAGGGATCTAAACCATGTAATCTTCAAATAAATTGGCAGTATTAGCGGTTCTTTTCCTCAAATAAGCTTTTTTTTTTTTTTTTTTAAATTATTCTTTTTTTTCTTCTTCTATTGCTTGTACACGTTTTTAATCGTACAGACGAGCACACATCATATAGGCCTAGATACTTCAACATACATCAACAACAACAAAACACCAAGCGTAATAACTTGATGTGCTTACAGTACGGAAAAGTGTTTCAACTGTTTCCTTATCAGAATGTATTAATAAGGATTTAATTTTTTTCAAAAACACTGTTGGGTAACATAATGCATGCTCAAGGCGCTATGATAACACAAACAGCGACACCACGAGTGTTTAACTGACAAACTAATTGAAATAAAAAAAACTAATGGGTATATTTATTATACTTGCTTAGCTCCTCTTATTAGCTTGCAAACTTTTCATGGGTGAACACGGATTTCGTGTATAAATATATATCTTTGGGGGAGAAAATACTAGCTATTTCTTCACTCCATCAAAACTCTGGTCTATAATCATCTTAAAATTATTTTTTTAAACACACTTTTAGTGGGAATTCCCGAACTCGACTCAAATGTTTCTTTGTACTGGATTAAGAGTTAAATTAATAAATAGACATACATGAACATTTTGTGAACCGTCTTGTGTAGAAATGAGCTTGACTGTAAATTAAGAACGTGATTGTGCAAGCTCATTAGAAAGACTCCTTACAATATTAAAAAATAACAAGAAATAAAAAGAATATTAGAGAGCTTGTCAGCTTCATAAAGGAGGGGCTGATTAAAAAACATTTTTTTTAATGTGTTACTTGTTTAGGTTAAACTAAGAAGTTTTAAGAACTACGGTGTGTATACAGTAGGCCTAAGACTGGATTAGTGCTCATTTCCCGAAGTAAAAACTTGGTGAAATGTTCCGGAAGTAGGCTACAGAACTGTGTCTTCTTATCGCAGACGTGTACAGCTGGTCATGCGCAAAGAACCGAGATCTAGATCTTAATTCAGTGTGTCGACCAAGAGTCAAACCGGTTGGATTAGGTGCGCTGGTCACTCGTAAGTGTTTTGTTATGACTAAAATCTAGACAGGGACTGTTTGAGACCAAAACTAATCGAAGTCTTGAGACATTGCTCTTTTTTCATTAACACGGTGATGCCCAACCCAATTCGACATGCAGGCCATTTTAATTTCCAACGCTCGTGTCGCGGGCCACATGACTGAAAAGGTACAAAAAACGAAATGAAATTGACCTGAAACAATTTGATTAGAAACTTGTGGATCTCTAATGGGATATCTGAAAGTGATCTTTTAAAGTCACACTTTCTTTACAAATCACTTGTGTTGGCTAAGCTTGGCTTATTTTCATGTCCCACAAAATAAAAGTAAAGATCCGTTCAACTTTTCCTTGTAGATTGTACATTCACAGTCTACTTGTAGCTTCTTCTCTTCCCCGATTTCATATAGGTACCAATGTTAAAGGTCATGGTACCAATCCATCATAGAAAAAGTTAGGACCCTAATGTGTAAAGATACATATATCAACCCCTTTTTTTTTTTCTTTTACAGTGGGTAAGGATTTTCTACACTTTGTACCGATGTTTCGGCGGGCCGGATAGAACCACATCGCAGGCCGAGTTTGACCCTCGGGCCGTATATTTTGAGCATCACAGGATTAACATAACGATAAAGCATTACTAGTAATAATATATCATTATTATTATTTTTTTGTTCAGGGGAGACTATTATTGACTGTTAGAAGTAAAACGGTACTGATAGAAAGTTTGCATGTCAATTTTGTTTTCTTAACATTTAAAGCCAAAATAGTGTTTAATTAATTAGAAATGTAAGTTTTCATCCAAAATTAATACTCTAAATGTATATAACAAATGGTCTTTTATCATTATAATTCCATATTGCTCACTATAAATGTGTTACTAATATCTATTCATCACTACTATTCAAAATTGAGATGCATTGGAATACTGGACAAATTTATTTTGTCTATGTTAAATTTTTTCTTCTCCATAAGGAGGTGATTACAATTATTAATTAATGAAATAGTTTGACAGGATTATCAATGACTTTGTAGAATAGAAATTTCTATCATGCACTAGATGGATTCACACGCAGGACTTAATTATATTATCTTCTCCTTTGAAGGGGCCTTGGTAATTTATTATTTTTTATTAGATAAGATTATATAGCAGAGTCAAATCAAAACCTTTCAAACCTTTCTATAAAGTTGCACTGATCTATAGATCACAGATGATGTAAAGGTCATCTGTTTCTATGGCCTACGGTTAACGAGGGTGTCATGTGGCCAGCACAACGACCAACCACCTTTACTTTTCCCTAATTAATGTCAGGCACCCATTAGAGCTGGGTGGACTCAGAGGCGCCCAAAGATCCCGAAATTAAAAATCCCAGTCTTCACCAGGATTGGAACCCCCGGTCCCCTGTTCAGAAGCCAAGCACTTTGCCGCTCAGCCACCTCGCCTTTCTATGGCTCATAGTAAACCAAGGTGTCAGTCATGTTGCCAGCACAACGACTACCCAAGCATCTTACCTCTACGCGTGTGCGGTGCACATTGATGTTTGGTGGACTTAGACCAGTCGTTATAGTAGGCCTGAATACTGAGCTGCGACGTCACAACCTGTGTGCGGTTTAGACCAATAGCTCGTCGCCACGTCACAGAATAAGACTAACTAATATAATAATAATTTGTGCGACTGGAAATATTCTTACTAATTTCGTACTGTTAGCGTGCACGATGCGCTATGGTCCAATGTTATCTTATACAATGCGCTATGGCCCAATCTTATCTTATACAATGCGCAATGGCCCAATCTTATCTTATACAATGCGCTATGGTCCAATGTTATCTTATACAATGCGCTATGGTCCAATCTTCACTTATACAATGCGCTATGGTCCAATGTTATCTTATACAATGCGCTATGGTCCAATGTTATCTTATACAATGCGCTATGGTCCAATGTTATCTTATACAATGCGCTATGGTCCAATCTTATCTTATACAATGCGCTATGGTTCAATCACTTGAGGTGGAACCAGTTGGTGGGGGGGGGGGGGGGTATCTGGGAGAAGGTTTCGTCATAGAAAGCCTGAAATGCAGCAACCTCGCAACCAGTGGGCAATGGAGAGACCAATAGGTTTATTGCCTCGTCAGTCTGTACGACGTAGCGATGAGCCATTGGTCTCCAGTGCCCACAGGTTGCGACGTCGCAGGACAGTTTTCAGGCCTATCATAACGATTAATCTTGCGTCCACCAAAATTCAAATGTGTTTCGCACATGCGTTGAGGTAAGATGTACCAGACCGAAAGAGTGAGTTGATATAAGCTTTGTAAAACTACTTATATATATTATATATATATATATATACTTATATATTTCATATATAAATTTTCAATTATTAAAACCCCCTAAAGTTGTTTTTTTCTATAACTCCCCAGAATTACGCCCTTGTTTCCAAATGACGCCTTTAGATATTTCCATAGACTGTAAGCACATAGGTGTCTCTTTATTCTGTTCTACCTTTTTTTTTTGTTACCTTGGTCTGTCAGTACACTTAGCCACAGAGTACAATCAGATACACTGACATGGTATATTATTATTATTAGGAAAAACATAGCAGTAAATACAGAAGTAGTGCGGCCTATTAACTACAGAGTACACCTGAACAAAATTAGCATACTGTTGTTATACGATACATGACGGGGCGTGAAGGAATACGAGAAAGGGTGATGGAAGGCGCCCCATTGTAACCGGACACGTACGCCACAGGGTTTCCAGTGGCTATAAATAAAAAAAAGAGAAGACATGTAGATCGAAATTTTCGGGGGGGTCAGCGTGAGGTCAAATAGTTAAGATAGTTTACGGAGTACACTCATAAAATTCTCTCCACTGAAACGATGTTTAATTGTTTCGTCGTCTTCACCTTTGGGAGATGTATGTTTTTTATTTTTTATTTTTTCATGGCTAGATGGCGATCAGATACAAACCGAGAACAATATGAAATCATTGGTGGTGGTGGTGGTGGGGGGGGGGGGGGTAGAGTTGCCCTAGTTTGAGATGCCCCGAATAATCATTCATGTTTATATCCCAAAATACCACGTACCCAAATGTCCTTGGAAACTATATTTTTGCATATTTGTTCCAGTTTTCCACATAGTCTGCAGATTTGCTCCAATCTTCTCTTTTGAAAATAAAAAAAATACTTTAAACAAAATTTATATAAAAGAAATAACTGAACATTTTCAGCCTTATATCGCTATACTGTAATATTTATTTCTCCGTTCTTTATCTAAGAAAATCAACTAATTACCACTAATTAATTAATGAATTGGTTACTTTAGTGATTGATTCGTATTTTGTTAGGAGCACTGAACTTTGAAAAATTGTTTAAAGTTTAAACCCGATCCGAGAATGGAAAGTGAGGAAAATATCGGGTACAAAATTTGTAGCAGACAGACAGACAGAGTGAGGTGATATAACATCTGTAAAAAAAAAAGGGGGTGGGAGTTACTAAATGTGATCTGATTGCTTATCACATGCTTTCAAATCTCTACAACGAACCAAGTTTGTTGCTTTCCGACCTTTTTGTTTTAAAGCTCGCATACTATCAGTATTATACAATCAAAATTGTTAAAACCATTTGCTTTTAATTTCTAATGTTAATCAATAAAAGTCGTTGTTTTTTTTTTCGGTGGGGGCGGGGGGAAGGGGCGTCTGAGGTCGATAAACTAGAAGTGAACAAAAAAAAAAGTGGTCACCTCTACCCCCCCCTCATTACCCACAATTGTGAAGGTCAGTGCTGAAACAAGGAATGGTGCAAACGTGCTTTAACTAAAATGGCAGCATTAGGTACAACAGTTTTAATGAGGGGAAGTGGTGAATTTAAATACAGTGCCGGGTTTAGAGTTGATGAGGCCCTAAGCTATTTGATATGTATCAACATAAGGCTGCTTTCCTTTGCTCTATCATCAGTAATCTCCCAGGAACTATTTTTAAGGTGCCCCCAAGCGAGTGGGGGCCCTAAGCTTTAGCTTATGTTGCCCATAAGTAAATCCTTTACATTCACGTATTCATTAGTCTGTTGGATCGTTGGGGCACCACACAAGATTTGTAAACAGTCTTTCTCCATTCCTCTGTCTTTTGCCTCGGAATGGTAAACCCAATACTGATTAAATAGGGCGAAACAAAGAAAAAATAATTATTAAAAAACTCACCTTATCTAAGGGGAAGAACTTTTACATTTACAACTATATCTCTCAATAATGTAGAATTTATTTCCCCTTTTCTATATCAAACAAATAATTAATTACCAATAATTAAATTTTATGTTTCTAGGTAGATTAAATAATTATTAAAAATGACGCTCATAATTTTCTAAGGGGACAAAAACCCAAATTTTAGACATCTGCTAATACTGAATGATTATTTCCACTTTTGGTATCAAACAAAATAATTAATTTATAACTTATTAATTGTCTTATAAGTCAATTTATTTTTTCTTTATTCAAGTTTTGTTAGTTATAATAAATAATTTTGGAAAATTTCAACTAGATCCGAGAATCTTTGTGGGAGAAAGAAAAAAAAAGTTTCCCTTTCAGACCTTCTGGTCTATAGGTCATCTGTTTCTGTGGCCTACGGCTTACAAGGGTGTCATATGGCCAGCACAACGACCAACCGCCTTTACTTTTCCCCAACTAATGTCAGGTACCCATTAGACCTGGGTGCAACTCAGAGGCGCCCAAGGATCCCGAAATAAAAAAATCAAAGTCTTCACCGAGATTCGAACCCTGGACCTTCGGTTCGGAAGTCAAGCACTTTACCGCCCAACCACCACGCCTCCGTGGGAGAAATAGCGCATTGAACATTTTTTACCAGATAGAGTGAATTGGTGTAAGCTTTGTAATAAAATGAACAGCTCTGACCTTTGATTCCCCAACTCGGACCTCGATGCAGTCCATTATTTCACCAGCTTATCCTTTACATGCTAGTTTCCAATTAATGTTTTCAACTCGACAAGATGTATACAGCGGGGGCTCTGGGGAGAGGGCGGCGAACTTTCGTCGTGCTACCTTTTGCGGAAGAGACGATTGTAGCAATGGACCCGCAGGGAGCACGCGCGCGCGGGATGCGCTTCGAGCGTGACGTTGTCCCTTTGTTAGCGCTTGGACAATGACGACCTCGGCCGCGCTTCGATGAAGTTGTGTTATGAGAAGAGATGAACCCGACCAGTCTTTTTGTGTGTACGCCATAGTGTCAGTAGGAGGCGCGGTGGTTGAGTGGTAAACAGTTTACTAGGGTGTCATGTGGCCAACACAACAACCAACCGTCTTTTTGCTTCCCCGACTAATTTCGAGTAGATCTGGGTGGACTTTGAGGCGCCCTAAAGACCCCGATATTAAAAATCTCAGTCTTCACCAGGATTCGAACTCTTGAGTTCGAAAGCCAAGTGCTTTACTACCATCACCATCGCGCCTCCAAGTTGAACAGCGTTGTTGTACTTTTGTCCTTTGTTAAACTAAGAAACTAAGAACTCAGGACTGTGAGGACTGTGTGACCTTCTTAAAAAAAAAATAGCCAGAAACTGGACCTTGGAGGAAGCTCGACCATATAAAAGTGTTCAACTCGAAGTAAAGTATTGTAGAGTGTCTGAAGTGTCTGGGATAGACTTGATGATACTATGCTGGCATGATACTCAGAGATAAGCTTCACACAGAGAGCGTGTGTAGATCTTATCTGCGAGCCCGGACCTAGTGTCCCTGGGTAATTTAACAGCTGGCGGGGTAAGAGGGTAGAGGCGACAATTTTATTTGTTGTCTTCTAGTTTATATGTGGCTGAGTTGTAAAGCGCTTGGCGTTCGAACCGAGGGTTCCGGGCAGGGCCGGTCTTAGGCCACTGCAACCTATGCGACCGCAGTGGGCTCCACACTCTCATAGGCCCCGCTCTAATTCTAGGTGTAAATTATTAAGCTATTATAACTTTACAGGGTTCCAGCAGCTTTCTGATTTTTCAGGAGGTCATTCAATATATTAAATACCAATCGTAAGCGCGATTAAAAAAAAAACAGCACTGTCAGCTTTCATTTAATAAAAATGTAACGCAAAGACGAATTTATTTTGTAATAGAAAATCTTAATTTTTATTTAATATCCTTAACCCTACCCTGAATGGGCCCCGCGCAGTCCATTTCGCATAGGGCCCCGCAACTGTTAGGGCCGGCCCTGGTTCCGAGTTTGAATCCCGGTGAAGACCACCCAGCCGTGACCTCCGTGACCTCATATCGAAGGCGCCGACCCAGCTCTGATGGGTACCTGACATTAGTAGGGGAAAAGTAAAAGCGGTTGGTTGTTATGCTGGTCACATGGCCCTCGTTAACTGTGGGCCACATCATCTGCCCCATAGATCGCAAGGTCTGAAAGGGGATTTTTTTTTTTACTTTACTTTCTAAGCTTATTGACCCCAAGACGTCCCCTTTTCTTTTCGTCCCTTCCTGCCCCTCCAAGGAAAAAAACAACAACAACAAAGCAAAAAACAAACAAACAACTTTTAGTGATTAGTATAAGAAAATCAAAACGAAAATATTGAAATAAAAAAATAATAAGACCATGGCATATTGCCTACTAGCTGAAATTGAGTCGTCTATAATACTTCATACCCCATAGCGATGATTGTTACAGTCTATAATCAGACATCATCTACACTTGTTTGGGATTAAACAGGTGGCCAAGTTTGCTGAGAATAGGTAGAACTTTTGTGTCATAAAGCTGGTCAGTTTATGAATGAATTGAAGAATCCCACGCGATTATATTTTTTTTTTCATCAAATTTGTTTCATTTTGAAAGTGAGGTCGTTTCATAAAATTCGGGACAATTTTATAGGTTATTTTATCGGGAAAAAAAAAAAAAGAAAGTGATTTTGCGACAAGTGTTCTCGCCCCTTTCTCCTCTCTCCGGCATGGTTTCTCTCAGTGCTCTCCCTTCACGTACCCACCTCCTCTTGCTGTTTCTCCTCGACAGGTAGCTCCAGACGTTTATGGTACTTAGTACACGTGCTTTAGTTTTCTGTGTTGACTTTTGTGTGGACTTAATCCCATCCTGTCAAAATGTTCGTTGTTGACATGTTGCACTTTAACCTGGCCACCACCGAACAGCACCACCCTTTTCTCTAGTCACTCTACCCCCCCCCCCACACACACACCTACACCTACACACAAACACTACATTTTCTCCAAAAATATTTCACATCAATTCACCACCAACAACAATCACACATCTAAAAAAAAAAAAATAACCAAAAAGGTTGATCCTGTCACCCGAATTCTAAAACCTGATTGTACAGTGCGGGAGAGTTTCTTAGATTTACAAAGTTGGGTTTAACTTAAGACCAACGTAACAGCCGATAATTGTATTAGAGACTTAGTTTTCTATAGAAGAGTTTGGATTGTGCATTGAACGACGATGTAATTGGGAATACCCTATTGCATATTCAGCATGATACGAGATTGGCTGTGGGAGAAATAACATGCACCAGACAGACAGAATGAGCTGTAAAAAGACCGTCTTTCGATTTATTAACTGATGACACGTATCATTTGGACTTATTGTTTTAACCGTCGGAAATCAAGATTATTACATTCTAGTCGAAACCAGGACGAAGCAGGACGACAGGGGGGCAGCGGACATGGCTCGAACTCGGAACCATAGTGTTATAAATCCGAAGCGCATACCACACTGCCAGGCCGCCATTCGCCCAGCTGATACCAATCAGCAAACTTGTGAGATTCATAACAAACGAATATTCACATTTGACTAGAGTAACACCTTTAGTAAAATCACTAAATTTAGAAAGCCTTCAGGACAGAAGACTCAAAAGTAAAGTAGTAATTATACATAAAACACTAAACCATAATCTTCAAATACAAAAACAAAACTTAATAAAATACTCTGAAAGACACAAAGATAAAGGCACATTCCTCGTCCCATATGCTAGGACAAATTCTTCCCTAGAGCTATTAAAGCATGGAATGGGTTGCCTGAGCTAGCCAGGAAAACCAGTGACTTGGCAGAATTTAAGTCATTGATTAATATGCATGACTAAATGCATGACGCGTAGGACGTAATCATCTTCTTTTTTGAAGTAACGTCTGTATTATATAAGATAAAGATTATATTATATATATATCATTATAAAGTAATGGAGTTCTGTGGAGTCCAATGGAGTTCCTGCCACCCTTCCCCCCCCCCTTCATACACGTAACAGTACTTGCTAATTTATGTAGCACGTCTACGCGGTTCAAGTGATTTCACGACTTTTATGAACCTGTTCAAAATTACACGCACAAATAGATTCAAATGTAGAATCTATATATTTTGCAGATGTGACTAAACTGTAACTCAGTGGCGTTGAGTATCCACATCTGAAGATTTGAGCACAGAGCAAACATCAATTTTCCCCGCAGGGACACCGCAGGGCGCCGTCGTTCCAAGACCACGCCTCCGTCTAGTATCGCCCTCCCCTCCTTTAAAAAAAAAAACAACGCCCGAGGCTCCAAAGCCCTTGGATAGAAAGAAAAAGGGGGGGGGGGTTAGAAAAACTGTGAAAATAACATCCAATTATGACTTTTGTTGCTCTAGAATAATTGAAACGCAGTGCTTGCCCTTAGAGATGGTAATATTCAACAGCCAGGGGGATATTATGTTACATTCCGAGCTTACAGCGTTACCGCAGTTTACCACAGCGCCCCCTGGTGTTATCTTCTTTGTGTAAAACAACGCTCCGATCTTGCCCCGAAACAATGATTTCTCAGATATCAGGGGCTTGTACATACATATCTATCTGTTTTTCTGCTGTCTGTAATGACAGAATTATAATTTATCGTGTTCCTTTTTTTTTTCCTTTGAAGTTATGATGAACATCAGAATAGACTCATCCCGATTATAATTGTAGCAGATTTGCGCGGTATCAGAATAGACACATCTGGATTATTATTGTAGCAAGTCGACACCGTGCTAGAATAGACTTATCGGGATTATAATAGCAGGTGTTCGCGGTATCAGAATAGAATCATTTTGGATATTACGTCTACTCAGACCAATGGACTTCACTACGTTAGCCTTGATACATTAGTTTGAGGCAGTTATGCTTATGTTGTAGAGTCTCTTTTTGTCTTCCTTGCTTGCATTATCAGGGATATAAAAAAGAACTAACAATAACTATGTTTTTTAATTATTTTTTTTTCGACTGACACTTTCGCATGTACATATCTTTATACATAGAGATGATATGTCTGTGAAATGTCGTCTGCAAAATTTTATCTGTCTGGTGAAGACTGGGATTTTTAGTTTCGGGATCTTTGGGCGCCTCTGATTCCACTCAGCTCTAATATGTACCTGACATAGTTAGGGAAAGTAAAAGTAAAGACCTTGTGATCTATAAGGCAGATGGTGTAAAGGACAACTGTTTCTGTGGCCTGCGGTTAACGAGGATGTTATGTGGCCAGCACAACTACCAACCGCTTTTACTTTTCCCCAACTAATGTCAGATACCCATTATGCTGGGTGGCGCCCGAAAATCCCGAAATTAAAAATCCCAGTCTTCGCCAGTTTTTGTACCCCGGATCCCGGCTTGGAAACTAAGCGCTTTACCGCTGAGCCACCGCGCCTCCATTTCGTCTCATGTTCCTAACTTCTTATCCTTCCTTGTCTCTGTGAGGTGGGGGCCCTTGTTTACATCCGCTTCTGCGCATCCTAAAGTTGAGCCGACTTGATTCAACGTGACATCTTCATAAGCGACATTTCAATTGGCGCCTGAGCCCGTCTTTTAACTTATGACTACAGTTGAACTCCCATTTCCGAAAAACAAAGGTCTCACTATTATTAGATGAACTATTAAAAAAAAAAAGAAAATCAAATGTAATAGGAATTTGTGTCAAGTTTGATTCCGTCTATTGACACGCTCCTCGGCCGAGCAGCAAGTCGAATATGTACTTAGCAATCATTTTATACCACAAAGTATATAGACTTGTTTGCGTCGGCAAATTAAAAGTCTTTTTAGAGAGCCACGTTTCCATTTGTTTTGAGAGTATACTTTCCCATTTGTTTTGAGAGTAGACTTACAGCCTCCAATTAGTTTCGAAAGTATACTTTTCCGTTTGTTTTTACAGTGTAACAATGGCGTTTGTCCGTTTTCCGTTAAAAAAAATGGGCAGGTCTAAAACTCATCCGCGTCTTTTATTGTTCGGAATTATTTTGCCCATGACCAAGTAGATCTACATCTTTCTTTCTTTTAGTTTATCTGTTAATCATTCCACGTCTGTTATCTGTTAATCATTTCACGTCTGCCGTTGCGTCACATCGTCCTTAGAGTAAGTCTTGGGTCAGCTTTGTGCAAGTGAGCGTGACCGTGTCGGTGTTTTCACGTGATTGTATCACATCGCGCTCAACTTTTAGCTCCTCTCTCTCTTCTCTGGACGTTGTCCCCCGGGGGGGGGGGGGGGCGCTTGTGACAAGGTTGTGTTGACCTAACTGACAAGATTCAAATCTGCGGACCTCCGGGTTTTTATTTTCAATATTATCTGAGGTGTCTCCGCCTTCGAATACTGAGCGCCCGTTACCCCATCTACGCTCTGGACTAGAAGTGATTCAGATGTCAGTTGACTTGTTTGACTTGGTAACAAAACAATCAAGCCATCTGTTTTTGCTTTCTCTTGTTCAAGCTATAAGATTGAGATAGCAAATATTGATTCGATTAGCGGATAATGTCATTCATTTCTACGATGTTTTTTTTTTCCTTCCAAAGGTCGTTTTCTTCCTCCAATTGAAACGAGAGTAAAGTGTTTATGGACACTCGTTTATACAAATACAATAGCTAATAAAATACCCAGAAAGACAACGATAAAGACACATTTTTATTCCATATGCTGAGAACGATTCGTAAAAATGCTCCTTATTGACTAGTATCATTAAAACATGGAACAGGCTGCCTGAATCAGCCCAAGAAAACCAACAACGTGGTATGGGCTAGATTAACACCTGGATACTTGTAAGACGTGACTATGTTCGCTTTTGAAGTAACGTCTGTAATTTTATAAGATCAGATAAGATAATGCTAATTCTGGTCAGAGGCCTCAGCGTTGGAGTTCTATGCTTCAGAGTTGTGTTCCCTTAATATTTTACCGGAACACATCGCACATTTCGAGTATTTAGAGGAACACATTGATTTTTTAAAGAGATTAATTCACGCGGTGGCCTACTAGTTAATTATTCAAGCAGTCGTGGAACACCTATTCAGACCCCCCGGAAGTTCCGCGGAACACAGTTTGGTAAACACTGCTATAGAGACACGTACTATACTAAACCAATGACAACTAATGATAATAATTGTGGTCTAAACTAAAGAAATATTGAACATTGACCACGCGAACCAGTTCGAGATCATGCACATTCCTAGTTAAAATAATTAATACCTGTCAGAGGACAATACTGACGCAGTCCTGACATAAGACATTATATAATTAAAGGAACTACAATAAATGTTGCTGGACTATACCGATTCTCAATCCTATCGTAGAATGACTGTTAGTCTAGCTCGTGATGGGCAGGATGCTAATAAAATTTGTTGTTTACTATCAGGGCCGGCCTTGGACCACTGCAGCCTATGCCCGCACTTAACCAGGCCCCGCGCTAATTCTAAATGTAAATAATTAAATGAAATCTTTATTAGGCCTACATATAACAGTGTTCCCTTGGCCTTCCGATTTTTTCAGGAACTCATAAAAATCTCCTGAAATTATTAAAATTTCCAGAAAACTCATAAAAAAATCTTCTGAAAAATAGAGAAAAATTGCCTTTTTTGAATGTCATTCAATATGGAAAACTACAAATCCTACGCACAAAAAACAAACAATCAAAAAACAAACAAAAAAAAACCACGTCATAGTCAGATTTAATAATTCAAAAAACTAATTTTTTTTTTCTGATACGAATCTTAATTTTCATTTAATATCCTTATCCCTACCCAGACTGGGCCCATTCAAGCCGTTTCTCACAGGGCCCCGAAATTGTTAGGGCCGACCTTGTCTACTCTTTCTCTTTCTCTTTCTTTCTCTCTCTCTCTGTATATATATATGATGAAGTATGCTAAAGCATGTATCGTTCTTTTGACTTAGCCTGATTGTCTATAAATAACTGGCCAACTTCCTGTTTTGTTCCCGCCTGCCGACAGGTTTGGGAGGACAACTCTTGCTGTATAGTCGTATTATTTGACTGGCTGTTTTCACTCACCACGCATGGGTTGTCTCCCATTTTCAACTGTACGCTTGGTCGCACCTATAAGGCTTCATCTTGTCTATACACTGCTTCATTGCTTTTTCTTTCGGGATAGAGAAATCTATGCGAAGAAAGAGAAAGCCGCCTTTTCAGTGTCGGCACTTCCGACGTAAGATTTTTAGTCCCCCCTTGAAGGGAGTTATCGTTAGAAGATGCGAATTGAAAAGGCAAGGCGTGTTGGGACCCAGCCGTGAAGTCCGGCCTTGATGAGTTTCAAGAGTAGAGAACTGTCAATTGACTATTAATGATGGAAGTGTTCACTCCCTTGGTCGCACCGTATGGTCATTAGTATTGCTTCGACCTGACATTGTGTGTGTGGGGGTGTTCAAAGAAAATTACTGTCGATGGGCGGTATGGGATAATCACCAAGCGGTTTATCAGTACCCTCCAACTTAACGCCCTTGTTCATTGACCCTCCCAGCAGGGGACACGACCATGTCGGGAAACATCTAACGCACCCAACTGCGTGCATCCGTATACCTTATCAATGAGGACTCTGTGAGCTACCTGTGGCAGGGCATCGATTCGTTTTAACGGGAAATTCTAGTCCTTTCTAATCTTGTGGGTGTTCACTTTATTCAGCCCTAAAAATCTCCAGACAGCAATGTCTGGATATTGAGCGTCCAGTGAAGATTAAAATATCATTTATGACAGAATGTCAGTTAAATGCAAGTTTGAGAATTTAAAAGAATGAATAGTCAGATTTGAGACATGCATAAATATAGATTGCCATTCTAAACCATGGCGTTTTTACATCCCATTATATCTTTTTTATCCTCTTTCTATCTTCTATCTTGTCACTATCTGTATATATTTTTATAATTATATTTTTATTATCTTTGTTAAACCTATCTTTGTTATCCTATCTTTGTTTATCTGATCTTCTCATTTCTTATCCTTATCTTATCTTGTTTATATTTTCTTGTATTATTTTATCTTATCATTTTATCTCGTCTTATTTATCTTCTCTTGTCTTTTAGTATCTGAAGTAAATGATTATCAAGATGTCTCAAGTTGTCTGATTTATTTATGCATACAGACGCTCACCTAATATATGTGTCCAAATATGTGTAATATTCCTTTGAGTCTCATTATTAGCTAAAAACACCAAACTCCATTTCCGTTAACCTACACAACTATATGTCTATTAGAAAGTGCGCCATTGAACAAGTCTTCGTGCATATAAGCCTAAAAATGCTTTAAAAAATTTTTATTCATGAAAGTGAGAGCAGTACATTGACTCTTTCCCTCTTAATTGACGATACCATCGTTGATTTGACGTCATTAAACTAAATTAATGTCTGTTTTTATAAACTTTAATTTGTGTTATATAAAAAGAGCATATATTCTCCTATGATTCTATACCAAAAGTAACTTTTTTTCTGATAACAAACAAAAATGTTATGGAAGTTTAATCATAACAAGGTAGAATGTACAAATGCGAAAAATGACCAATTCTATTAGAACGTGGACAAATAATGACGGGGATAAAGAGGTAAAACAAGCACCAATGTCAGGCTGCAATAACTATGGAGTTAAACAATGTCTGAGACGTTTGTAATTGTGTATTCCCAATCATGTCTTTCTGTTGAGGGCAACCAGCGTAATACCGACAAAATAAAAAAAAAGACACATACGTGTTAATTTTGTGACTTTATTGAAGATTTTCACCAAATGGCGGATAACTATAACTAGCTAGATAATTGGTGTATCCGGTGAACAGAAAAACCAGAAAAGGTTGAGCAGCCATGTAATTTAGATTGTTTATGATCAATTTTGTGAACTTTTTTAGTGCTTTAAAAATTAATTATCTAAGCTTCTTTGCTAGTGGTACAAGCTTATTTTAATTAATAAATCATAATTAATTAATTCTGTTTTTATACAAAGAATGTACTTAGCTAGTATGGGGAGATTGTGCGTGGGCGGTATGTAAACAATGGCACTACACCTATGTGTGAATTTTCTCGATGAATGGTAAAGCCAAAGCGTGACACGCATACATTCAATATTTAAATTTTATTTAGACTTAAGCAATATTTAGACTTAAAAGGCGAAAATAATAAATAGCTAAAAAAAAATTAAAAAAAAATCAATTATATATTAAAGTAGAAAGAAAAATAAATAAAAAAATCAAAGCGTTGGGTAAGAATTTCACTTTCATTCATACTAAATACATCCGACGCCTTATTTTTTTTTTTCAAAGCTTATATCAAATCACTCTGTCTGTCTGTCTGTCTGTCCGTCTGGTAAAAAGTTGGAACATCTTTTTTTCCTCCCATTTCCCATTCACGTATCAAGTTGAAACTTTGCGCAATTATTCATTGTACCCGACAAGACACGAATCAATCAAATAATTAACTTATTAGTTAATTATTTATTGGTGATCAATTATGTTAATTTATATCGAAATAAGGAGTAATAGGTGCTACTTGATGAGAGATGTGGATGTATATATGGATTTAATCCCCTTATTACGTTTTGTCACTTTTTTTCTCCCACTTCCTATTCTCGAATCAAGTTGAAATTGTGCACAGTTATTCAGAGTCGATGACAATGCACGAATCAATCCAAAAATTAACCACTTAGTTAATCAATTAGTCATAATTAATCATTTTTGTTTTATATAGCAGCTTGGGAGTTTAACCATACTTCTGTAATTAGCGATTATTTTTGTTAGATAATCTCTGTTTTAAGTAGTATTTTTTTTTTGTTAATTTCCTTGTTTCTATTTGATTTTCTAATATTTATTATTTATTAATTAGTTTCCAAAGTGGTGTTTTAATATAGTTTAATTATAGCGTTGTTGATATTGATCTCAATCGAAAATGTATCACGATAACCCCCCAATTGGCTTAGGATGAAACATTCAAAGTCCTGTAATGGTTTAATCTGTTGCCTTGGGAGCCCATCCTGTTCAGTTATGTTTTTATAACTCCTGCTACAGAAGAATTTTTAAATCTCTGTTTCACTTTCTGCTATCTATCTGCAACCATTCGCGAGATATCAATATATCTGCTTTTACAGGCAATAACACTAAACCTGTAGAATTATCAGCAGGCAGTGAAAAACAGCACCTCCGTGAACGAGAAATATCTCAGGTCTGGAGACTATTGCTAGTCAATCAACCAAGCGACTTCATGCTGTAAGATCAAACTGTTTTGTTTCGTCGTGTTCCTCTTCATACTTTTTGAACGCCTCAATAAACCCAGAATCACATCTTTAAAAAAAAAAAAGGTTTTAAACACAAGGGTGCGAACTATGATTGAAAATAGAGAAGAAAAAAAAAACAGGGAAAAAAAAAACGCGAAGCAGACGCGAAGCTTATAAAATAGTTTTTTATGAATCGGTTTTTTTGTTTGTTTTTTTCTCTCATGTCATTTCATGTCAGCATGCTTACAATGTACCAGTGCTGGGATTTCGGGAATAATTTATGGATAACTTTCACAAGTACTTAGGTATTTCTGACCGGTTTTAGTTTACTCTTGTGAGTAATAAAAAATTCGAATTTAAAATATTTACCAACAAAGCGGGATAGGTTTGGACCGGAAGTGGAAGTGATATTGAAAAGCGGGTATTCATCAAGTTTTATCGCATTTGTGCAAATTGTGGAGTGCAGTTTTGATAGGAGGGCGGTACTGTGATGTATGTTTCTTATGGTGTGTTAAGTCATGAATGGGCGTCTTCAGTTCCCTCGCTTTTCTTTCACTGGTGTCCGACATTGTTCTTTAATCAGGCGTAAAATAAACATCTACCTCGAAGAGAATGGGGGTTTGGAGAGTATCAAAGGAAGGGGCGCAACCTGAGAGAGGCTTATCGCTATCATTAAAGCGCGGTGGATTAGTTGTCCTTCTTTCGGACTTTGGATTGTTCTCTGCTCGAGAGTGTGTAGGTGTGTGTGAATATGTGTGTGGATGTGTTGCTTGTTTTTATCTTTCTGGGCATTGACTGCTATCTCTATCGTTAGAGGTCTTTTGCTCTTAATCTCTGACCGGACGGGCGCGGTCATTCACCAAACGGGCCGTCGGCGTCTCACAGCGAGAGTCATCGTGATAATGACAAGGAGGGCCGGATGGCTTTGATGAACTCGTCCCTTATTGTCCTGTCATTCTGTGTGTACAGACATCTTGACCCTACCCCTTACCCCTCTACCTAAACCCAGTGTTTCTACATTTCTCTTTCTCGTCTTTACCTTTCGCTCACGTGTACCTAACGACTCCTCCCACTACCGTGGACACAATAGAAAGCGTAAACAAATTTGATTGGCTTACGATATTACACAATCGGCCCACGTGATCAAGCCGATGAAAAATAATTGGCTAAAACCAATTTTTAGTTTGACTTCGGACTTGGTTTGTGATTGAGAGGGGGGCGGTGCAGAACGCCCCGGTAGTGAAAAGGCGAGTTAGGGTAATAAATGGCAAAGCGCCAACAATAGATGTTCAATCTATCAAGTTGAAGAGACCCTCTTTCTTGACTCAGTTCAAATCCTATCCGTTGCCGTTGAGAGAGGGAGAGACAGTCCAGTCCTCAAGAGTTTGAAACTTAATTGTGACTTCACCGTTGAAGTGGTCAGCTGTGTGTTTTCTTCCTGAAGGATTTCTCACCCTCAGGGCGATACGGTGAAGAGTTTTATTACCCTACTTGACCGCGATGACGCAAGGCGATTTCAGGTGGTCGAGCTATTAAGCTGTAAACTTTTAACAGTGTTGGATATTTACGATTCTAAAGTGCCACGCTAAAGGGACTATCATGAGTCACTTCTGTAAGTTTTTCACACTTTTTAACAGTTTATTTAACGATAAGGTTTAGTCACTAGAACTAGAAGTCCAGATCTATTTGATAAGAAACAAGAAATAATCAAACTCTGAACTGTATCGGCAGTCATGACCGAAAGCCTTTATTATTTTGTTTAAGTTAATAATTAATGTAGATCTAGATACTTTGGTTATTGTTTTAATATAATGTTAGATTTCCACTTCAAATATGTTGGCTTCCTGGTAGCGAGGTATGCACTTTGGACTGTCGTCTTGATGGTCTCGAGTTTGAACCCGACCCGCCACAATCCCCCGCTATCCTGCTGGAGGTTTGGGCTAGGAACACCCGGAACTTTTTTTTCTTCATTCTTTAGATTTATGGAATTTATTCTTCTATTATTTTCATTGCAAGTTTATTTCTATTAACCTTATTTGCTATGTTGTGCCACCTGATTTTTACGTGCTATCTGTAACTAATAAATTTTAAATAATGTGTTACAGAAACAAATTAGAAGAGAGATTTGGTATAGTGTTCTCATAGATATAACCAACTCATAGTAATAGTTTCTTTCAAATAGCACTGTTAAGAATGTGGGAATTTGAAATGTATTTACCGTGTGTTAGCGCAAACTACCCGCGGGTTATACAAGCAGGCCGCGCCCCCCCCCCCCCCCCCCTCCCCACGAATGGCGAACTGTGCGGGGTATACAAAGGTGCGGGGCTTACACAATTTATTTACTCATAAACATAGCATAACGGAACTCTATAGACATACCGGTGGGTCTTTATACCTTCGCTGTGAGGTTGTGAAATGTGCTGTACATTTGAAAGCGTTATGAACATGATTCTAAACCTCAAGACAACGAATAGTCCCGAGGACAGTACTTTATGTACCGGTAGTTTACGGCAAGTTACGCTTTGTTTATGCGGGGTATACAAGGGTGCTGGTTGTACGATCTTGTTTTTACTAGGATTACGGCCACGACATGGCCTAGATTGTTGCGATGTGCTAAAAAAAAAAAAAAACACCACAAAATACTTCTTTATACTTTTCACGGGCTGTATGCGCGAAAATACGGTAGTCTTTAAGCTTTCTACTGAACTGTCAATTTATTTGTCTATGTTAATATTAACCATTACTCATCGATTCACCTTTGTTCATTGTGTCAGATTTCCCGATGACAGAAGGAAGATAATTTCAAACTAACGATGGCTTAAGGGTGGCTTTTTCTTGATCGTATTTTAATCACGTCAACTTCATTGTGGGATAAACTACCCCGCTTAAACAATTCTCCCACATCTGGTACACACCCCCTCCCCTCTCTCTTTCTCTCTCCTTCCTTCTCTTATTATCACTCTCTCTCTCCTTCTCTCTCTTTATGGGAAACTGCCTGATCTGGAAACCACTGCGCTGTTCATCTCTGATATAGGATTACATAAAAAGAAAGCAGAAAGAAATTAAATATGCGCTAAAATACAGCTTCAAATGGATTACATTTCATGAAATACAAAAACGAAATCTACTAAAATACTCTGAAAGACACAGAGATAAAGGCACATTCCTCGTCCCATATGCTAGGACACATTTGTACAAATACTCCTTCTTCCCTAGTGCTATTAGAGCATGGAATGGGTTGCCTGAGCTGGCCAGGAAAACCAGTGATGTAGTAGAATTTAGGTCATTGGTTAATATGCATGACTGAATGCATGACGCGTAGGACGTAATCATCTTTTTTTTTTAAGTAACGTCTGTATTATATAAGATGAGATTTAAGAATGTATATTTTTCTTCGTTCCTTAAAAAAAAGTGTTGGCAGAGAAGTTTTTAACAAACCCTTAACGGGAAGGAGAAACATATGCTCAACTTTATTTGGTTTCCAGTTCGAATCCTGTGAAGACTTAGATTTTGAAATTAGGGATTTTTTTTTAGGACGCTCCTGAGTCCACCTAACTCTTACATGTGCCAGACATTAGTTGGGGGAAAAGTCGCTTGATAGTTGTGTTGACCACTGTCGCCCCTAGAAACAGACGACCTTAACATCATCTGCCCCTTTTTTCTTTATCAAGAGACCCGAGCAAGACAATGGCTCCAGAACACTCCTATAGAAAGAAAACTATATGGAGAGCTCCCTGATTTGGAAACCACTGCACATTTCATCTCATTTAATGGTCTAGTCATCTGAACGCTCCAATAGAATAATGAGAATTTCCTGCCCTTTAGATCTCAAGGTCTGAAAAGGGTCTCTTTTACCCTTTATTTATTCTAGTCATGTATTCAAATAAGTATATGGACCTTCACGTGTCTATCTTTTTATTAAGTCGAGAATAAACTCTGAAACACGTTTTACTTCAAAAAAATAAAATGCCCAAAAAGTTTTATGTTTCCTTAAATTAAACCCTCACAACTCGGATCGTCGGCTTCCTCTGGTATATTGTTAATCCGAGTTGATCTTCCGCGAGGTGAAAAAATCTCCTTTAATCTTCTCACAAAAATCATCTCACGGCATTTTGTCCTGGATAAATACAGGAATGATTCGCATCGGTTGGTATCTGTGATATCCGTTTCCTTGCGTTGCGCTCCCTACCTTGAAACTCGGAGGCGTTGACGTCTAGGGCCAAGTGATGTAATATCCTACGACGTCGTTACACTGATAGCAAATTTGTGCAATGGCTTCGATGGTGCTCAAGTGCTTGATGCGATGGTGCTAACGTTTGCCTCTTAGGCACATTCCTAGTTCCATATGCTAGGACAAATTTGTATAAATGCTCCTTCTTCCCTAGTGCTATTAGAGCATGGAATGGGTTGCCTGAGTCAGCCTGGAAAACTAATGACTAGGCAGAATTTAAGTCTTTAGTCAACATACATGACTAGATGCATGACGCGTAGAACGTTATCATCTTCTTTTTGAAGTAACGTCTGTATTTTATAAGATAAGATAAGATGCTTTGTAAAGTTATAGCAGTGCTGGGTGTGAATGCAATAACTCCTGTTCAAAAAATATTTCCTTTGTCACAAAAAATGGTGACATTTCGTAAATTTCAACATATTTTTACTTGTGATATATCTTTGTATGTAAGTTTTCATTATTGCACGTCTCACCCAAAAAAATCAGAGTTCGTAGCGCTCCTAAAATATAGTACAAAATATAGTTTCCTAAAATAAACAAAATTTGCCTGAATTCTCATAAAATTGTGTCCACTTTCCTAAAAAATGTTTTGCCTAATATAAAAAAAATAAAATAATTTAAAACAATTCTGAATCATTCTAGAATTTGCCATTAAAAGAGAAGCGGCGGCTGAGTGGTAAAGCGTTTGGCTTCTGAGCCGAGTGGTCCCGGGCTCGAAACCTGGTGAAGACGGATTTTTTTTTAAATTTCGGGTTCTTAAGGGTGCCGCTGAGTCCACCCAGCTCTAATTTAGTTGGGGAAAAAGTAAAGACGGTTGGTCGTTCTGTTGGGCGCATGACACTCACGTTAACCTCTGGACACAGAAACAGATGACATTTACATCGTCTGCCCAATAGGTCGTAATGTCTGAAAGAGAATCTTGCTGATCTCCGTCTCGACAGGTCTGGGAAACCCAAAATTCTCGATCTGTGTGGCGACATTTATGCACTACGCAAGACAGCAGGGTTTCTGTCCAGGGCTTTTGCAAGAGAGGATTTGAACCTTACAAGCCCTCACTCAAATGAAGTTTGATGATGATGATGAAAGAGAATCTTTACTTTGACATTAGATTAAAAATGTTTTGTCCGATGTCCAAATAGTAATTGGGTCTTTATTCATTGAATTTCTATCTCAATTTTTTTTTCATTGATTGAAGGTCCTTTGATATTGTTGTTAGACCAAAAACTTAACGTGGTTTGGAAGCCGAAAGGTTAACCTTTGCCTTGAGTCCCGCTACGGGGTCTTAGGCGTCATCGTTAAGTTTTAGATTTTACTGAAAACAAATCACGGCGACAAAATATCAGCTCCAAACAACGCCTTTGTGCCAGTCGCCAGCGACATTGCCAGCTACAAATTCACTAATTCTTATTTTACAAACTACAAAATCTCATTTGTTAAGATTCCGCGTTTTTTTTTTAAACACAAACAAATCTACGTAAAAAAAATCATTTCCGGTTTTCTATCATGATTATCGGGATTACTAAGAGACGCTATTTCTGTGTCACTAATGGCAAATAGTAAACATGGGTTGAAATATATACAATTACTTATCCAGAGATCATGTTCAAATGTTATCGGGAAACAAGACAGCTTGGAACAGGCTCGCGCAGAGGGATCGACTTCAACTCTGGACGTATCGTTCTGTCGTATTTGTTTTGTGGTCGAAACGAAGCGTTGCTTTCAAAAGTTAGTCTGATTAATGGCAGACCTTGTGTCGACTCCCTGTATGTGTGTGTTTGGGGGGGGGGGGGGGAAGAGACAGTTAACCGTGCGCAGAACTGATAGTTTGGACCAAGCTCATTGCTATATCAAAGGTCTGGCGTCACGGCCTATGATTGGTAACGCACTATTCGTGAAAACTGCCCACCGGCTGCGACGTCACAGGCCATTGTTCAAGCCTTCTATACCGATTGGTCTGGACTGGGTGCCCAAAATTTTTTTTTTTTTTTTGCCTGTCTTCCAGATAAATTTCCGACTTGTCTGACGTGGTTAGCATCACCGACACACACACGCACACACACACACACACAAATATCGTCTCCAACGGAACAGTCCGGTACTTTATTGTATACTGTGATGAGGAGTTACCAAAAACCTAATATCGTGTCTCTGGCCCGGATATGGCCCGCTGACCGAAGTTTGGACATCATTGCCCCAATGTTATCATTCCTCTATTTCTCAAGAAAACTTAATTTATGATAATATAGATTTCCTATTTTTGCTTGGAGGCGCGATGGCTGTGCGGTAAAGCGCTTGGCTTCCGAATCGGGGACAGGGGCTCGAATCCTGGTGAAGACTGGGATTTTTAATTTCGGGATCTTCGGGCGCCTCTGAGTCCACCCAGCTCTAATGGGTACCTGGCATTAGGGAAAAGTAACGGTGTGCTGGCCACATGACACCCTTGTTAACCGTAGGCCACAGAAACAGATGACCCTTACATCATCTGCCCTACAGACCACAAGGTCTGAAAGGGGAACTTTACTTACCTATTTCGGCCTATATTTGGACTACTTCATAGTTATAATATTCCTTGCATTTTAAGCCATGTTTATACTTTTGTTCCCTTTATAGCGCCTGCTGTAGCGACTATACGAGTTAACGCTTTTTTTTTTCTCTCGCTATAATGTGTGTGCGTTTTCGCATTGCAAGAATATTTGAAGGTAGAATTACTAGGGACTCGTTATTTTCTTTTATTTCAGTGTTTAAAACGTTCGGTACCAGATTTTTTTTTTTTTTTATGTCTGTCGGACTTTTTTATTTTCTTGATTCCGTTGAAAAGGTTTGTCGTGTACGGTAGAAGCGACGCACAGCTCGGTCATTGTTCGTGAGGAATTGGGTGGTCTCTTCAAAAGACACACAGCTTTTTATCGCTTGGATGAACTTGTGTGACACACACTTTGCATGCGTGAATACAATTCGACTCGGTGTGCATGTTCAACTGCTTGGATGTAGGGGGAAACACATGCACAGAGGTGGACATAGTAAAGGGGAGGTAATTTCGTCTTGAAGTGAATGACAAGGATGTAGATGTACAACAGAGCTGGAAAATTGCTATGCGTTTAATTGGTAATGAATACTGTTGTAAATCTATGGCAAGCCCTCAACGAAAGGTAGGAGGTAATAATAGCCGAGGTATTCATTTACAGTACAAAAAGGGATGGACTTCAGCTATCAAGTCCCGGAGTGTCTTAAGTGACACCAGTCCTTTCCACCTAAATACCAGCACAGACCATCGACACACTTTCCAGTGCCGCCCCAGGTCCTCAACACTGTTCACAGTTAGCACAAAGGACGTTCTCTTGAGTCAAGACAGCCCAGACTTCAATAACTTGCAGATCACTGCAGCCGGATCTACAATAGTCCTTCTTCCTAGTATATCCTCTACTGCTTGTGTTTAAGGGCGCTCTGATGCGCAACATCAGTGTGGCGCGGGAGCGGAGTTACAACACTACGTTCAATTGGTGATGAATAGGTTCAATTGGTGATGACTAGGTTCAATTGGTGATGAATAGGTTCAATTGGTGTTGAATATTTTCAATTGGTGATGAATACGTTCTGTGGTTGATAATTACGTTTGCGAGGGCAGATGATGTAAGGGTCATCTGTTTCTGTGGCCCACAGTTAACTAGGGTGTCATTTGGCCAACACAACGACCCACCGCCTTTACTTTTGCTGTTAGTGTCACTGTCAGATACACCTTAAAACTGTGTGGAATCAGAGGCGACCTAAAGATCCCGAAATTACAAATTTCAGTCTTCGCCAGGATTTGAACCTGGGACCTCTCAGAAGTCAAGTGCTTTACCACTCGGCCACCGCACCTCTAATGTATAAGTATGGACTATCAAAGTTATATTATATAAGTTTAAATCGACGCCAAGAGAAACACTTCCGCATCACATTTGATTTTACAATGACCTAATTAATTGCGTGCATTTAACTCTAACTGAGGTACTGGGTATTGATTAGTCAACAGCTGTTTTTAAAACAAAAATAAAAACCTTTTTTGCAAACCTTTTATCAACTCACTCTGTTTGTCTGTTTGGTAAAAAGTTTGTACACTTTATTTTTCCGACACCCAATCTTGGACCTAGCTGAAATTTTCCACAATTATTTCTTTTACCTGGCAAAACAAGAATCAATAAAAACAATAAAACTAATACGTTGTTTAACTATTGGTAATTAATTTTTATTTTTGGTATCTTGAACATGGAAAGGAATTGTACTTGACTAAGGTGGTGGTATAAGCTGAATTAGTCCCCTCTATAAGTCGCCGCTTTTAAGTAAATGATAGAATCTTCTGTTTTAAACACACCTCCTAGCACAGTGGTTAGAATGTCGTTTATCGGCTTGAGGAGGCTTAGTCATGAGTTCGAATTCAGTTCGTTCCCCTATTATTATTATTATTTTATAAATATTTTAAAAACGTTTACGGTAACATTCACCCCCCCCCCCCCCCCTCCATTTTCCCAACTGGTCCATATAAGTGATAGGATCGCAGCGTATCGAGAAAGCTAAAATTATGAAATAGCGCTAAACAAAAACTATTGGTAAAAAAAAATATTTCTAATCGCACTGATTTATTATTGTTGGTCTAGATCTATTACAAACTTAATTAAATGACTGATCCAAGCTAATTGATACAGCTACACTTCGTATAAGCTTTTTTTTTTTTTTAAGTACCATTTCTGTTATTCTTGTCATGCATGCCTGGTCGAGGTATGCATCGAAGTTGTTTTCACTTAGGCTGGGTTGATTTTGTCTTCTGCTAAAATCCAAAGCTGGACTACACGTCGTTTGGCCAGATTTTTTAAACAAGTTAAACTGTCGTGAAATGCAAATTAAGAAATAAAATAAAAAAAAAATAAATCTAGAATTTTATTTGGCTGTTGTTTTTTTTCTCCCATTATTTTTGTTTAAATATGGGGGGGGGGGGGGGGGAATGATTTATTAATCGGTTATTAAAAAAAAGTAGCTTTCAATTATTCTTTTTCCCTGCCCCAAATTTTGAAATTTTCATTGAACTATTCCACCCTCCAAGTGTCCTAAGGTACCAGGAAAATTAAATTCTCTCTGCCACACCCCCCCCCCCCCCCAATTTAATGTCGGTGCTTTTAGGGAAGTAGCACAGACCTGTAGAGAAGACACACAAGACACGGTTGATTTGTATTTTCGCCATGATACCATGCACGTAGGCAGTCCTTTTGTATTTTTTTTTAACGCAGCTGCGTTCTAGATAATGGAAGTAATTAGCATAAACGTTTCCCGACGTTTAAAGAGTTAAAATATCTACCAAAGTTATCGCCTCTTTCTGGTGTTGTATTGACGTGACTGTGAGAACCTGGAATCTTTGATGTCGTGATTAAAAATATGTACTATTTATACATTGTTGCTCTCTTTCGTTTATTTTAGTTGCTGTTAATATATAGGCCTACATTGGAGGTAGGTGGCTGAGCTTTGAAGCGCTTGGCTTTCGAATCGGGGGTCCCGGGTTCGAATCCTGGTGAAAATTTTTTTTGATTTTTTATTACGGAATCTTTAGGCGCCCAGCTCTAATGGGTAACTGACATTAGTTTGGGAAAAAAGTAAAAGTGGTTGGTCGTGGTGCTGGCCACATGTTACCCTTGTTAACAGTGGACTACAGAAACATGCTTTTACATAAGAGGCGTGGCGGCCGACTGGGAAATCACTTGGCTTCCGAGGGGTCCCGTGTTCGAATATGATCCATAGATCGCAAGGTCAGAAAGGGAAACTCTACTTTTTAAAATATATACCTAGTTATAATCTTATTATTATTATATATATAGTTGGCTAGTAGAGACTAACAAACACTTATTAGTCTGTTTAAATGCTAACATTATACATGTTATATCGTCTATATATGTATGCCTTAATTATTCCCCCTATCTGTTAATTAGCACATTCTATCGACATGTCAGCAATGTGGGTTACTGGATTACAATAACGAGACGGGCCTGACAAAACAATAACATTTACTACCACATTAACTATTTTTAAATGTCTCTTTTTTCCTGTTTACTAGACCCCAACGCGAGTAATTGTACTACTGGTACTATTTACTAATTTAACAACAGGTCACATTAGGAGCGGGTGGCATCAAGCTGGGAAACTCTGGCCTTACGGTTTGGAGACAGAACCATAAAACTTGCGGACCCAATGGGAATAGAGAACATTAAACAGTAAGATGTCATCCTATCTTTCCAGTGTTCGTTCACGTCGGACAGGGCGAGTAGCTTCAGTATTCACGTCGGGTAGGACTGACTTAGGTTTATGATATATGAAATTTTAAACCTGACCAAACCGCTATTGTAGTGGCAGGCCTTAGTCTGCTATCCCTCGTTGGTGTTCTGCATAATAAATTCCTGGACCATAATCCCCCATCTTATGGGAAGCGTGGTCGAGAGGCCAAGTGCGCTTGAAATTGGCTTGGCTAGGCTACCTAGAAGGGGGCTCGAGGTTCGACACCCGACTCGGGCTAGTTGTGTTTACTGAGCGCCTAAAGGCAGCACGTAAAACCAACTCCTAGATACCTGCTCCCCCCCCCCACTGGTCCACAAATGAGGACCAAAAGCGCTCTGAGCATGAAAGAAGCGCTATAATAATAATAATAATAATAATGCCGCATAAGATTGGCTGAAGACGAAACGTGACAACCATGAAGTCTAGAGGCAAAAAAAAAAAATGACTTAAAAATTTAAAAAAAAAAATCTCTTTAGGATTTCTGTAACGTTAGATGTCTTGGACAACTTCTTTGTATTACTGCAACAAGAACCTCTCCCCCCCCCAAAATATAATTGGACACTATCATTAACTAGCAATGTTTCTCTTTTTTTTCTTTCTAATATCTCTTTTGTTTCTATTTTTCTTTTCCGTCTCTTTCTCTGGTCTCTTCTTCTTAATCTCTTCCATTTTTCTCTTCGTTCTTTTTCTTATCTCTATTCTTCTCGCCCTTTTTTTTCCTATTTCTGATTCTTTTTCATTTATTTATTCTCTCTCTCTCTCTCTCTCTTTTATTTTCTCGTTCACTCTTTCTCTCTGTTTCTTTTCTCTCTCTTTTTTACAAAGCGTAATAACAATTCACCCTGTCTTTCTGGTAAACATTTTTGTACGCGTCATTTTTTCCCCACTTCCCATTATCGGATCAAGTTGAGACTTAGGGCACAATTATTTACAAAGTATGAAAAAAAAAAAAAATAAAATATATATATATTGTTATTAAGGGCAATAAATCTTACAGTATTGACAGATATGGTTATAAATATAGAGTTTTTTTCCTTTGATAAGTCTTGTTTTGAAAGTATTTTAAAAAAATATTTGACTTGCTCTGCTGTCTCTTTCTCGCTAATGTTTCTACCTTTTTTTTCTATTGTCTCTATTTTTCTCTTTTCTCTCTTTCTGCTACCCCCCCCCCCCCTCTCTCTCTCTCTCTCGTTTTCTCTTAATAATTCACATTAGGAGTTTGAAGTGTTTTTGCTGTAAATAGGGAAACACTAAACTACCCTTTAATTACCCCTTCTGCCCCAAACCACACACACACACTCACACATGCATACATACTATCAGGGCCTTCACATTTCGCGTCCATTCTAAAACACCCGGGACTTTTTTTTTATTGTCGTTTAATGACGCTTTTAATAGTACTTCAAACTTAGTAGTTCTAGGACCAGGTCAGGGGGAGATGTTCGCTAAACGCGTGATTTATATTTAAGTCCCCTGCACCCTCCCTCACCCCCGTTCTCTTCTTGATTTATACAACGTTATCGCCTCCCCTTATCAAGAACCAGAACTGCGGTTGGGATTAAGTAGCTACTAAAAGAAAAACATAAAATGACTCTGGGTTGAAGGTGTCCTACTTCTGATCGAAGATCTCATGTGTCGACGCCAACATTTACATCTACACTCCCCCCCCCCCTCCCACACCTTTCTTCACTTCATACATTCGTCTGCAATTACCCCTCCCCCGTCCCCCCCATCTCACCCCCCAACTAAACCATAAATATTTGTGATTTGTATGCAAAATTGGGTGCATCTGTGAGTGTCAGCGTCGAACTTTCCTCCTGTATTCTCTCCCTTTCCCCCCACATTCCCACACAAGGATCTACGCTAGTGTGTCTCAATCTGTAGAGCGCTCTTCCCATTGTCGAAGAGCGACGTGCCGACAAGCAAAAAAAAAAAAAAAAGGGGTGGGGGAGAGAAAATTCGCTTTTTTTTTTCTTCAAGGATAAAAAAAACCCCAAATTATGACCCATAGCCAACAGGGCTTTAAAAGGGTATCAGCGTTGCTGGTGAAAAAATTGCAAATGTAAATTGTTTCAAATTCCTCGGAGCTATTGTCTCCGATGAAGGAACTAAACCTGTACTACTGGCTCGAATTGAACAGTCCGCAAAGGCAAAAGCAGAGCCATCGACACCAAAATCAGACTGATACGTTCCCTGGTCATGGCCACATTTTTATATGCTTGCGAGTCTTGGACGATGACTGCAGAGCTAGAGAGGAGGATCCTACCAATGGAATTGTGATGCTACAGAAGGATCCTAGGTATCACATTTAAAGACCGCTTCACAAACGAAGAGATTAAGAGAAAGAGTTACTGCAGCGATTGGACACCACGATGACCTACTAACTATCGTAAAAAAAAAGTAAAGTAAAACTCTATGGCCGTTTTACAAGGTCTTCGGGGCTCGCAAAGACCTTCCTTCATGGAACAATAGCAGGTAAAAGAAGAAGAGGCAGACAGAGAAAGCGATGGGAAGACAACATCAAAAAATGGACGGACCTGTCATTGAAGGAGGTTCTATCCAAGGCAAAAGGCAGAGAGGAATGGAGACAGATGGTCGACAAATCTTGCGTGGTCACAACTAAAAACTTGAGAAACACTGATCTACACCATTCTGTACGTGGCACCACACACGTGGACTTATGACAATTATACTGTGCTATGCGGTAACCTGACACCCAGCAAATTGGAGATAATTAATGCACCAGGGCGCAACCATTTCCCTTATCCTGCCATCGAAACCATTGCACAGATACTATTAGCACCCTCGCTTTGCCTTTTGACCCGCTCCGAGTGCCACTACCACAATTGTGTACATAACCGGGAAGACAAAAAGTTTTCGGCCTTATGCCGAGTTCATCTCTATTGAAAGAATTACAGTTTTATTATTTCTTATGCCGACAATTATTAAAATCGCAACGTAGTGACATTGAAGAGAATGCGAGGTATTATTTATAACTATCTAGCACGACCTTGTTGAGTTTAATATATTTATGTTATGCTAATTAAGCAAACTATATTTCGATTGATTAAAGTTTTTATTGTCTACCTTATGATCATTCATATCTATGCAATACATAGTGCATATTGCTGGAGTATAAACTATATATATGCCACGTCTTAATTTGACTAAGTTTCTAAAATTGAAGTTACGAAAGAAGGTTATGCACACATACCTATAAATTATATACTCTGAATTTCTATGCATGAGATTATCAATGGCCGCGAAAAGGGACCCGAAGAGGCCGTAATTTAGTAAATCTAATTCTATCATAGACTCTTTAAAAAACTGAATCAGTACGTTTGAAGCCAATCAACACTAGTTCATTATTTATATTCATTGAAAAACTCTGAGAAAACATAGTTTCAAGATTTAAACTCTACAGCTCAAGATCTAGATCTAGATCAGCGGTTCTCAACCTTTTATGCTCGGCGACCCCTTTTTACAATCCCCCACTCTGCCGCGACCCCCCCTCCCCCGCAAATACACACAGCAATAGAAGAATAGACAAAAACAATCCATTTTTTCGAAGGTCTTTGGCGACCCCTGGCAAGTCGTCAATCGACCCCCAAAGCGTTGCAAACCACAGGTTGAGAACCCCTGATCTAGGTCAAGTTTTAGACAGCATTTATATATTTGGTCCCGCATACCGTAGTCTGGGTGTCACTGTCATAAAATCTATGGTCAGAAACTACCCACACTAGATTTAAACTTTAAATTAACAGAAAAGTCGAGATGTAATCTTGGGAAACGAACTGTTTTGCTGAATGTTTGCGAACATTAAACATGGGTGTGCAACCTATGCCATCGTACACTGTATGGTTCGCGCTGAAAGAGGTTACCCTATTGACCATGTGAAGCACAAAGACTAATAAACACTAAAGCAGGTTCTATTTTTATAATGCAGTATTTCCAAACTTTTTTCTAACGAAATACTTTGCATATTAATAATAATTTAATAATAATAATAATTTAATTTGTAGAGCGCTGTTAACAAATATGATGTAGGCTCAAGGCGTTGTGATAACATAACAAACATAATCATGAGAGCTAAATGCAGAAACTAATATAAACAAATTTTAACAGATAGATCTTAATGTTCTTCTTGAATGTAGTGAAGCATGTTGTATATGTATGTTGAGTAGGCTATTTAGTGGAACATTTGGCTTATTTTTTTTACAGAGATTATTTCACATGGTGGCCTACTAGTTAACTATTCCAGTAGTTTGTGGAACACATAATCAGGCCTCGAGGAACACAAGGGTTCCGAGGAACACAGTTTGGGGAAACACTGTTAGAATGTAATCACAGAGTTCTTTTCCAATTGTTGACTATGTGAAGTGAGAACTCTGCCTCTATCACCACGGAGAGGGGAAAAAATGTTGCTTGTGAAGATTTGAATGGGCCACTAATGTCGCTGGGTGTCTTTCCATGCAGTATTAGGTTTAGCTCGATCTTGAACTGATACATCAAAATGGCGGTTAAAAAGATGCCGCCCACATTGTCTGGTATTGACCTCGCGTAAGTTTCGTCTCCTCCATCCCCCCCCCCCGCCCCCACTCCGTAAAGCGCGAAGGAGGAGAAGGTCAATATTTGTTTCCCACGTTGAACAAGTCTTTTTTGTATCCTTTCAAGTACGCCGGTGACCGTCTCCTACTTTTTATTTTTTGCTTTTTGCATATCCGGGTCGTGACTTTCTTCCAATTCCAGCAGCCATCTTGAGTCACGCGCCAGGGCAGATCAAGGGGACGTAAGCCCCTATGTTTAGGCGTATCAACAGCTTAGAGTTTCATCCCTTTTTTTGAATTTTTTCAAGGGGCGCACATTTGTCTTTTAGTATCCAGAAACTATCCATGGATTATTGCGCGCAGCTAATGAAAATAGTGCGAGAACCGTCGAGACGCCTGCTTTGATCAGGTGTAAGTTTGAAGGATGGATATCTGAGGCGTGAATAAATGTTGGATCATGCTCCTATAGCAATCTTTCAATTCGTTATGAATGTAGCATAGTGTTGACTTGCCCGGCAAACATCCTCAGCGGTGAAGATTTAACGGATCTTTGAAATGCGGCCGCCTTAACATTCCAAGTATACTTAAAGAGATTTGTAGCTTCCTCCAAGATAGATTGAAGTAGTGAAGAGTTAGTAAGACTCCATCCGGAGGTCACGTTGCATGGAGTAGGTGGGTGCTGAAGTACACAGGAACCTGATTATGGCTTTTGAATCATTATCGGAGTTCAAATGATGGCCTAGGGCAGGGGTTCTTAACCTGTGGGTCGCGACCCCCTTGGGGGTCGATTGACGATTTGCCAGGGGTCGTCTAAGACCATCGAAAATATGGATTGTGTTTGTCTATTCTTCTATTGCTGTATGTGTGTGCGGGGGGGGGGGGGTCGCGGTAGAGTTGGGGGGGGGGGGGGGTTATAAAGTTCTGTAGATTTTATGACGTCTTTGAAAATTAATCATTTCTTAAATGCTTTGACGCCAATACATATTGATAGAAAATTATTTAGGAAACGACATTACACGTGATTATAGAACTTTTGTTCAACCTTACTGTGAGATAGCCAAGCGGTCCCGCTCCTCCTGCATAGTGTTTTCACGTTCTCGTGAGAGCACTAAGTCTCTATTCCAGCAGCCATTCAGCAGCCAGCGCGATATATTTTTTTTTTAAATGCAGTGCTTCGTTACAGAGGTATCTTAAACAAGACATTGCTACAAATGTCATCGATACGCTAGTTTAAGCCAAAACATAAAGACGCCGAAATAGTGACATATATTTTTTTATTTTCTTTTAGTTGATGTTGCTAAAAATGATGTCGCTAAACTCTGACAACGACCACATTTATTATACAAATAACTTTTTTAAAATGAGTTTTTACAGCTGTCTGTTTGAAGGGACAATGGGAGTCTCACTTCCTACTCTCGTATCAAGCTGAAACTTGATATGTATAAATAAAACTATTATTTGGTTTGTTTTACATGTTTCGGATCATAATTTTAAAAAATTATATCCTAGCTCAAACCTCCCGCAGGACAACGCAGGATGGCGGAGGGCAGGGTTCGAACCCTGGACCATCGAAACGGGACTTGAGAACGCATATTACACGACCAGGCAGTCATTTATCTTTTCCGCCATAGTTTACCACACTCTCGCCACACATCCACACACACAGGCTCGCAATAAAGACACACACACACAACTGTTAGAAACGTGTCTAAAATGGTGTTTATACTTAGATTACCCTAGTTCCTTGCGACTGATCAGCTAAAGTAAATCCAAGGGAAACAACTTAGTATTACTTCTGCTTAAAAAAAAAAGATTTATCGCATATCTTCTGATATCGTAAATCCTCACCTTCTAGCTCAGAGGTTCTCAACATCTTTCATTCGCCTTTCCACATCGTCCTCAATTTCACCAAATATTCTCCACAGGTTTTAGATTCCTTTTACAGAAAATTTGGACGATTTTTTTTTTCTTCAAAATGTCAAACGCGCCATTTTTTCCCCCTGTATCTTTAATGCATACATCCATCTTCTGCTTTGAAGGAAGGTCTGTAATTATCAAGATAAGAATTAATAAGATAATTTATCATCTAATCCCCTTAGCGTGTGATATTGATGGGCTCAAATTATCCTTTGGATACAAATCTGGATTTTCGACTAATGCGTACATATTTACATATAAGGCTACAAAACGCGATTTCCCTGTCACGAGTCGAGTCTGTGACCTATTTCGACCAGTTTCTAGAAGCTCGAGTTCAAACCAGTGCAAGTGTCCAGCGTAAACAAGTTAATTTTAGATATCCAATCGAAGAAAGAGGTTAAGGGAAAAAAAATATGCACACGTCAGCTTCTAGAAGGTCAAAGTTACTAAAATAATTATCTGAGAAGGTTCCAGGATTCTGGAACGTACGATCTAAGAAAGTATAAATTAAGGGAAAGTCAGTCAGACGGGTCCTCGCATAGTAGTAGTTTTTGTAGAGCGTTGGTCCTCGCTCAGTCCTCGATTAGAAATAAGTTTCTTGATATTAGCGGGTCCATTAGTTAAAGTTTTAGTAGTTGAAGTTGTAGTTATACTAAGTGAAGTTTCATGTATCATTTAAGTTTTATTTATGAAGTATCAAGTCAAGTTGTCATTGAATTAAGAAGTTAATTTGATGTGAAAGTTGAAGAAGTTATTAAAGAAGTTTGAAGAAAATACAGAGAGATGTTTCTTTCTTCATTTCATTGAATTGTCAAGTTTGATAATATAATCCCCGGCAAGTGTGATCGTCACATTCCCTCTGTCTGTCGAATTCGGTCTTTATTACGCTAGAAATGTTGTGTCATAGGTTTCAATTATTTATTTTTTTCTTTCTTTCCAGAAACAATGGAAAATGAATCTCGTCTGCACAGTGCCCTCGATACTCTGCATACTTTTGGTACACATGGCTAGTACACTTCCGGTCAGCAAATGTCCGAGCGTGTGCCAGTGCAGCTCAGAGTACTACGTCTACTGCCAGTCCTCTGATATCGGCGACGACCAACTAGCGGGAGTCATCAGGGCGGTGCCATCCACTGCCGTGCTGCTGGACCTGAGCTTCAATCGAATCACCCGCCTCGACCGCGAAGCTTTCCGCACCCTCCCGCAGTTGAAGATTCTCAACCTCGACTCCAATCACATCAAGGAACTCGTCGAGGGCGTCTTCACTGGCCTCGGCAAACTCGAGGAGCTGAATCTCCGAGGAAACAAGGTGTCCACCCTTAGCAATACTTCCTTTTACGGGCTGACAAGCCTGAAAGAGCTTCACCTTTTCGGGAACGACATAACCTCGCTTCCTCCAAGCGTTTTCCAGAACCTCTCGTCCTTAGAAAAGCTGCACCTCCAGAGAAATGCCATCATTGAACTTCTGCCATGGTCGTTCATCGGCCTTGGTCGTCTGCAAAGGCTAAACCTTAGTCGAAATTTGCTCAAATCAATTTCCCGTAATACTTTCTCGGGCTTAATATCCTTGAAGAGGTTATCTTTATCGGGAAATTCCATATCGGAAATTTCCTCTGTTGATGCTTTTAAAAGTCTGGCCAATCTTGAAGAGCTTCTTCTACAGGACAATGAGATTGATAATGTGCTGTTTATGTTCGGCAATGACTTCTACTCTTCTTTGAACATGGTGTCTCTCTCTGGCAACAAGATCACCTCCATTCCGTCCCATGTGTTCCCGAATATCCTTAATTTGAAGCGGATTGATCTCAGTTTTAACAGCATCCGCCATATCGGCGGTCAGTCTTTCAGAAATTTGTATTTAGAGACACTTCATCTCCATGACAACAACCTGACGGAAGTCAGCAGGGAAATGTTTGACGGCGCAAGGCGTATATCGGAGCTGGACCTTTCACGTAACAGAATTGACGATGTCAGCACCGGCGCCTTTGACAGCTTCCGGGAGACGCTGTTGAGTTTGGATTTACATTCTAATCAGTTGACTTTGGTTCATCCGGGTATGTTTCGGGGCATGCGAAGATTGAGGCTATGTAACATGGCGGCGAATGTGATTTCCGGTATTGAACAAGATTCTTTCAAAGACTTGGAGAAATTAGAAGAGCTCAACCTGTCTGGGAATAAATTCACAACGCTGTCCGCGGATTCGATCTCCGGACCCGTGGGATTAAGAAAACTGTACCTGGTCTGCAATCCGATGCGGAAACTTGTAGGCTTTGTGTTCGATGATGTCGCGGACAAGATATTTATAGAGACCAACAGCACTATGCTGCAGTCGACGTCCGACTCTGTCACAGTGACCTGGCCCTACATGGAGGGGTCGCAGCTGTACTGGACCCTCTCTGTAACCTGCATCACAATGGGCTCCTCCTGCTGGGTGCCGGCCTACGACGCCATCCTCCGGCCTTACGTCACGCAGGTGACCATTCGGGACCTAGCCCCCAATGCGGACTACTTCGTTTGCGTCCGTCCAGTGTTCTTGTCCACGGAGGTCAACGTCTCCCAGTGCGTGCACGTCCGGACCCAGCAACCTCCCCCTAGCAACTTGCACCAAACTACAGCGCCCTATGATGGCGCGAGGAACTCTGCCCATCCCTTCACGACCTCTTTATTTCACACAATTTTCACTCTTTTGTTATTAACCGCGCCGCTCAGATGTCTCAAGTGACGATTTTGTTCTTAAATTATTTCTCACGATGATACAATTTGTTGATTTTCTGTTGTTCTTGTTGAACTTAATTTATTTCGTTGCTTGTTGATGTATTTTTATTGCATACCCTTTCTCTTTGTCTCCACGCGCTTGTTTTTAATATTACCGTTTCCTATAGCATAATGAGCTTATTCCTGAATGCTACCCTACCTCCTGGTATATTTCTTTGAGTGTAATACCAAAGATTTTGCTGTTTACCACAAGGCTACACGCACATTTTCATCTGTCCACATTTTTGCTGTAAAAAAAACATAATTTTGCGGCTTTGCCATGTTTCGACATCTCGATTGCTGGCAAACCAGATGGGGGTTTCGTCACTATTTTCTTTCATTATTTATGCCTGGGTGGTGTCCCCCTGTGACGTCTTCTTATTTCAAGGTTGTACCCTCCAGTGACGTCATTTTTTTTTAAAATTGTAAAACTATAAAAAGGGAAAAGGGTCAAAGAAATTACGATTGTCTTTTCGCTGCATATTCCAATAAGCCATGTGTGTTGACGGTAGAAACCAGATAGTTAACTCTCCATTTGCTTCATTATTGTAGCTTAGGTGGTTTCCACCAGTGACATCTATATTAAGGTTGTAGTCCCCCCTCCCCCCATGATATCATTCATTTATTTTTGCTAGTAGAATGTCATTTTGCTGCATAATTCAAATTAAGTCAGACGTGAGGGGGCTAGCAGGAGACCAGAAGGCGTGTCCTATCGTATGGCACCTTCAATGTGTCTTCAACACCCAATTTTCAATTTTCTAAAATCTTCAGGCATTATTGTCACCATTTTTTTAAATAGTTTAAAACGATTTCTTTAAAAAATTTTTTTTTAGAATCATATATATATATATAAGCATACATAAAGTGACAATTATCTTTATCACTCCCTCCCCCCCCCCCCCCCATGCAGTAGTATGTTGGTATGATATATCAAATGCATTAGTAAAATTCTGTATACAGGTGAGAGATGTCGCACTGACTCCAAATGTTACGCACTTTAAAACCTGCGAGATAATTACGCTGGATCCTTCCCTGCCCTTTTTTTCACTTCTCTATCTCGGCTATTCCCCCCCCCCCCCTTTTTTTTTTTTCCCCTTTTTTTTCTCTCTCTTTAATTTCGTGAATGAACTAGAAACCTCCACAGTGTGTCGCCACGTACAGTCACTTGATAGAAGCGCATTTTATTATGATGTACTGTAAGCACTGTCACTCCAAAAGCAAAGAGCCTTGCAGACCTAGGCCAACATTTTTATACAGGCTTTGAATTGTGTAAAAATTAAAGTAAATGGATCGAAGAACAACACTGAGCGTTAGGTTAACACGTCCACCTGGAGTCCACCCACCACAGTTTGGGGTCTCGGATCAAGGGATGCAGCAATTACTGTTACTGTCCATTTCGCCATTGGCTCTAAGCTGACTGTTACTGCTATAAATAGTGACATTCACTTCAATAAACAATGAGCGCAACTTCTTGAAAATAAGACGTCTGCCCAGTTATCTCATGCATGGATAATTCTCTGCTGTGTGTACTGTTTCTGCATCCGACTTTGAGTGAAAAGCTAGTGCATATAGTATAGATTTTACGTGTTTAGTTTTTGCACATAAAACTCGCTAGTTTTTAGGTGATAACATTTTTTCAATTTTTCTACCTCCTAAGCCTCTTGACAAGTATACACAGCTTTCTACTTTTCAAGAGAAACAATCGTTGAAAGTGATGCCCCTTTTGTTTGTTTACTGCATTATTTCCCCTTGCTGTCAAATGACATTGTGCGTGATTTCTCGGTGGGACACTGATTGCTTTAGCGGGACATGGATCATTAACTCTGATTACATGTCATGTTAATACTGCTTACATTATGATGTAAATATGCTGTTATTGTTTTATGCATCTTTTTCATGTTTTTTTTAAAAATATGATTTTGATATGTTGAATAAATTAATTTATTTCCAAGTCATGACTTTCTTCCATTATGTACAATTATGAAACAAATGTTTAAAAAATTAATTGATTACATATCAGCCTGCATAACTTCTTATCATTATCTCTGCCTGTGGACCCAGCCAAGACCATTCGTTCTAGATGGCCTCAACACTGATCTGCAACTGTGGGCAGTTAAGAACAATAGCTCGTTGCCACGTCGTAGTCCTGTGACGTGGAAACGAGCTATTGGTCTAAACTGCCCACAAGGTCGTAACGTTGCAGGTCAGTGTTCAGGCCTTCCATCACGATTGGTCTCGTACCACCTTGGGGCTTCACCCACCATTCAGCTTCCTCCAGGCGTCTCGGTACTGGGCGAGAGTCTCTCCATCTTTTTCCACGTCTGCACAGCTGCTTGGCATCTGCCCCCAAAACTCTTCGCCACGCATTTCTGGGTCAGTACTTTATTTACTTGAGGGGTTTCCAGGCGAGGGCTTCTCATAATATACATCAAGTAGAGACATGAGAGTGATACTAGGACATCATAGTCACCAATATGAGAGTCACAGCTACGTGCTTGAATAGTATGTTCGGCTCCCTTAGCGATAGCCATTGCCATGTTCAGGGCATGATAAACAAATATAATCTATAGATCTATATAAGCAGAAAAAAAAGGACCTGTTGTAGATATGCCGAGCTGGAGACAGGAAATAGATCAACTGGTCGACCACGCCCAGATTATGAGACGCGTGCATTAAGATAAGGGTTGTTACTAATCGCGATTTGATTTGTAGCTATTAATAAAACGGGGAGTTAAACCCATCATATCGTATTTTCTAAAAAGTAGTCACTAAGCAGATTAACATATTAGCATATTAATCTACACTTTATTAAACAGACAAATATATTTTGAAAGAGCTGGTATTTGATTTGTAAAAAAAAAATGTTGAAAAGCATATTTTTTCACATAGGCACATCGATCACACTTAGTCAAACAGTGACATGTAAAATAATGCAAGTATACAAACTGAACTGAACATTTATGGTAACTGCAGTATGTCATAAGCCAGATGTATAAATGTATGGTTATAAAATTCGGATGACTTATACAAGGAACATGTGACTATAGCAAGGCAAAGGTTTTTGCACAGACTTCAATGCAAACATTAGAAATTAACCCGCGCGCCACACGTGACAGGTGAACAGCAGAAAGTGAAGACTTCATAGTCGCTAATAGTTCACTATGGCTATTTAATAGCTGAATTTGTTAGACAGTCGGCATTCATATAATCTAGACTTTTTAGGTCTAGGGGAAAATCTGTCAAATTCTGTGACGAGGAAAAACAATTAAAAAAAAGCTTGCATAAGGAAAAGAACAGCACATTTACAGCAATATATCTCAATTGTGTAATATTTATTTCTTTTTCTACATCAGACTAAACTTATTAATTACCACTAATTAATTAATTAAGTTTAAAAAATTGTTTAATGCTTTGTTAGGGCAATGAACAATTGTTCAAAATTTCATCTTGATCCGACAATGGGAAGTGGGAGAAATAACTTGTACCAAATGTTTAGCACATTGACAGACGGAGTGAGTTGATATAAGCTTTGTAAAAACAAAATGGATTACTAATTCAAATGAAAGTCCAAACGCATTCAAACGATAAATAGAAACGAGAATCTTATTATTATACAAGCAGTGGCGTAGCAACAAAGGCGCAAAGGGGTTCATAGCGCCCAGGCTCATTACCAATAAGAAAAAAAAAAAGGAAATATCCGATGCACTGCCGCACTGATAATACAAATATCTGATAACAAGAAGCCTTGAGACGCGTGACAATTTTTATGTCTACGAAGTTGTAAATGAATTGAGGGTCACGACACTTTTATTTGTAACAAGTCGTAAATGAATTTAATGTTAGGACACTGATATTTATAGAACGTTGTATACATATATATATATATATATATGTTCTTTTGCATATGTTCTAATACAAACAGAATGAACTGACTTGCTTTTTGTCACACCCAGCCTATTTTTGAACCAGGGCCCAGAAATATTTTCGGCCCCATGTGATTTCCCATCTCTCTCCCCCCCCCCCCCCCCCAGATGCCGAAAAACCTTCAAATACTTCTACAATGTGCATTACAATAAGAGTGAATGCCCCCCCCCCCCCCCCCCCATCTTCTATTCGGTACCCAAACTAGATTTCAACTTGTTTCTAGATAAGATAAGATAATTTTATTGATCCAATCAAACGGAAATTCAGTTTGACTACAATTGACAATATCAACGTCCCTGGCGTCGGACCTGCCGGCAACAAGGATGCCTTGCTTCGCCACTGTATACAAGTTTAACCCTTTACCTAAAAAAAAAATGGACTTAGCACACCCAAAATAAAAATGTAAACCTTTGATCGTTGTATTCTCCACACAACTAAAGAATGTCTTTAAACGAATGTGTCATTGGTTATACGGACACATTGGGCCATTGGCCCCCAATAATAGCATTAAAAAGTAGTCCACATTATAGACGTGTTTAAATACATGTGTAGATCAGGCTACAGAGCAGAGTCATTGTGGAGGCAGAAACTAAGCAGGGGCACTAAGAACTGTTTCCTTGACAGGAGTTAATCATCATAGGACAATAAAATTGTTCTGAGGTCACTGTAAAACAAAACAAAACAAAAAAATTTAGCTGAGCTACATTATGACAAACAATACTATAATAAATATTACAATTAATTAGTCACTTTGTTTCCACAATGGGCTTGAATTTCATAAAAGTTATGGATTACCATCATCTTGCAATTACATACAGGTGCCCCCCCCCCCCCCCCCCAGCCCAGTGGTGCCTTAAAGACCAGTTTAGGCGCCAACTTGCCAACTAACATAGAAGAGAGAACCTGGGAGCAGGTGGCTACCGAACGAGACAGAGGCAGCTGGAGATTTCTTACAAAGGCCGCGGGATACACATTCGAGACAGAAGTAGACAGCCAAAAGACACTGACCACCTCCTGACAATGGTACCATGTCTGCTCTGGATGTGGGAAGCGTGGTCGAGAGGCTAAGTATGCTTGAACGTGGCTTGTCTTGGCTACTATGAAAGGGGCTCGAGGTTCAACACCCGAGCAGAGTTGTGTTTACTAAAAGCAGCACAGAAAACCTCCCAGATACCCCCCCTTCCCCCACAGGTCCACAAATGAGATTGGATCATAGCCTACTGAGCATGCTGTAAGCATGAAAGTAGCGCTTCATAAAAGCTATAATTAGTATGTGGCAAAATATGTAGCTGAGACTGCGTATATGCATAGTTTATTCTACAATTGTATGCTATTTTAGAATCGTCTGCTCAATATTTCGACGTGGTTACGCCCCTTAGAGTCTCTTTACTTACTTCAGCTTGTCATCCTGTACGTTGAACTGTTTTTTGTTGGTGATACCGTCCAGCTTAATGACTCTGTGAATGATGAAACAGGAAATAAACATTATCATGACAACCATAAAATAAACCTATTTAGTAGCAATGATATTCAAAGAATACAATCCTTTTTATACCAAGAACAATAAATTACCCGGTCCAGATGGCTTAACCTTTGAACTCTATAAAAACCTTCTTCCCCCTGCTGGGTCCTCTCTTACTGCGACTATACAGCGACGCCATTAGACTGGGACGATTTCCGTCAAATTTTAACGAAGCATACATCACACTTTTACCAAAGAAATCTGAAAATAACACTTCACCTAGCGACTATAGGCCCATTTCACTTCTCAATACCGACTATAAACTTCTCACAAAAATGATTTTCCTAAGAATGAAACCTCTCATAAACCAACTTATAGGATATGACCAGTACTGTTGTATCCCTGACAGAAACATAGACGGCATGACGCATTTTTTACGGGATTTCATCATGTACAGTAAGGATAAAAACCTCAATGTGTCTCTTTTATCTGTAGATCAAGAAAAAGCCTTTGACCGAGTAAGCCATAGCTTCTTGTTCAATGTTCTTGAGAACTGTAAAATAAGTTCCCTATTAATCAGATATATAAAGCTTGTCTATACAAATGCAACAAGTAGATTGATAATTAATCATTCTCTCAGTGGGAGTATCCTTATACAAAGGTCTGTCAGACAGGGCTGTCCCTTATCCTCCTTCTTGTATATCCTTTGCTTGGAACCATTCTTGGAATCTGTAAGATCTGACCCCTCTATTATTGGGATAAATATACCGGGTCGTTCCTTCTCAACCATCAAGGTCAAAGCCTATGCGGATGATACAACCTTTTTTCCTTCTTCAGAGCAAGATATTGAGAATATACTAAAGGAATTTACACTTTTCGGAGAAGCTAGTGGTTCAAAAATAAATATAAATAAATCCTCTGTAATGGGACTAGGGAAATGGAAATTCAAAGAGAATTGCGCTTTCAAAATTGTAGATCAAATCAAGATTTGTGGTATTGTCTATACCTGTAATCCTTTATTCTATTGTAAAGACCAGTGGGAAAATATTTTTGTCAAAGCCTCAAACTTGATAAAACTTTATAAGCACACAGGTTCTACAATATTTGGTAGAGCTGTATTGATAAATAGTTTGGTCATTCCAAAGATTGTCTATTTAGCTAACATTACAGAGCCACCTCCTAAATTCATAAACAAGCTGAACAAGTTAATTAGAGGCTTTATATTTAAAAACACTATTAGGAGCATTAAGCACACTACACTCATTCAAAACAAGGAGGATGGGAGGATAAATTTACAAGATGTCAAAACAAAAATACATTCGCTAAGGCTAAAATTTGTAGGTCAAGTAGTTAGAAACCCAACAAACTTTCCCTTGACAATTTACTATTATGGTTTAAGATTAAGTAGTCTTCTTCCAATACACAATGATACTCCTCACTATTTTGGTACAGTCACTCAACCGTTTCACAGATCTATTTCAAGAATTTTACCTGGTAATGAACATTTAATACACAACAAAACCAAAGAATCATACACAACACTTAAAAAGCTGTTACATGAATGTCTAGTGAATAGGATTAAGTGGGGGAGAGTTCTTGGGGTGACAGAATTCAAGGACACATTCGTAAACCTACACAGCAAACATATCCCACCAAAAGTTAGAGAGATAAGTTATAGACTTATCTTTGGGATGACCCCTATGGTTAGAAGAAGAGCAAATGACCGTGCATGTATATTATGCCATCTTGAAAATGCTGACAATGAGAAACATATGTATTTAGAATGTCCATTATTCCTTCAAGTTAGAAGTACTGTAAGGGACTTATTAGAAGCAAACTGTGGCAGCTATGTAAATGTTAACTTGTCAATTGTATTAAACAAGCTGCCAAAACTGAAAAATAAAATGATACATAACTTTAACTTAATTATTGTTTCCGAATACAGGAACCTTGTTTGGGCTAGCTGGCTCAAAGCTCTACATAATAATAAGGTTTTTCATCCTAATCAATTAGAATTGACATTTAGAAAAATAATGGATTTTAGGGTAGAGAATTATCTAGTTTGATTTTCATATACTTGTACAATGCTCAGGTAGTTTTCCAGAAATGGGGTGATGGGGGTCAGGGATATTTGATATTTGATATTGTGTTGATTGTTCTGGGGTAGAGGATACTTGTATGATTGTTCTGTCTTTTATGGATTCAATGGCTAGGATGGTTAGGTAGTATGTCTTTGATATTAAATAATGTTTCTGTTACAAAAAAAAAATAAAAAATAAAAAAATTATGTATTAGAATTCAAATAATATTCACGCTTAACCAGAGAGTTAAATGTGAGTGCGACTAAAGAAAATGAATCGCCTTGAACATATCTCTATATTTAGTATGTAACGACACATCGATGTATGTAAAACTTTTTAAAATAGAGATAATGTCATTACACCATTATAATTTCAAATAACCAGACCAACTCCTATCCTTCACGTGTGGTTTATATGCCTGGCGGAACTGTTACCACTGGCAGGAGAAAGAGCAAACGCGAGTAAGCATCAAGTAGTACGGGCTCGTTAGCCTTGGTTGGCTACCCATCTAGGAGAGGAGACGGAAAACCCTGAACCCAAACCTCCGCTGCCTGGCAGCTTAACACATACACGGGAAAGATTTCGGTAGACAACGCTAAGGAAAAAATCAGGAGCTGGCGACCCTTAGGTAGATCGTGGCACACACGACCTCGCAGAACCTGCGGCGCTACAGATCCCAAACTGATTGGCGATTTCCGGTCCATTGGTCACACCAGCTGCGGGGGGTGGGGCTGCTGTGTGGGCGACATCGTTCCGACCATAAATAATGCCCATGGCTTTAATCTAATCTACGAGATGTTGCTTAGTCGTTACTACTGAAGAAGGCTAACAACAATGCCCTTACACTCAACGTAGTAACAACTTCTTTACTAGTAACAGAGTCGTAACACTGAATGGGTGTTCTTCTTTAAAGAAATAATATATTGACTGTCTTTATGCCCCCCCCCCCCCCCCAATTAGCCATAACCCCTTCGAGCCATAGCTCCTAAGTCACTGCTTGGAGCATGGCCTCGTCCTCTGAACGAAATAGAAGACAACAATGAATCATTTCGTAGCGCTTGCACTCTCAGATCCGCGGTTAAGACAACTTTGTACATAGAGGGTTCACTAATTCACTCACTATGTCGCGGCTGTATTTGTTGTTTCGTGGCCATGAAAGAATTTAGACCCAACTAATTGAACATCGAGTAATTACCCCCGCCCCCCCCCCCCCCCCCCCAATAAAAAATTCGACTTTTAGAACTTGTGACCTATGAGGACGATGATATAACGGGTCAGCTGTTTCTACGATCGACGGCTAACGAGGATGGATGCCTGGTCGTGCGGTAAGCGCACTGGACCTTCGTTCGGCCGTCTCGATGGTCCTTTACTTCTGAAGGAACATCCGAAACATGTAACATCCGAAACATGTAAAAATTTATTGTAAAACATCAAAAAACATATAAAACATCCGAAACATGTAAAACATCCGAAATCATGTAAAACATCCGAAATCATGTAAAACATCCAAAACATATAAAACATCAGAAACATATAAAACATCCGAAACATGTAAAACATCAAAAAGATGTAAAACAAACAAGAAACATACCATGTGACCATTACAAAATCAATAGCTTTTGCTTTTCCCAACTCATTTCAGGCAACCCTTAGAGTTGAGTGAACTAATAGCCAGAATAGACTGAATACTGTAAATGTACAATACGATATATATTGTGAAACTGTCTCTTGATCTTATAGCTTATTTGTGATAATAGAAAGAAAGAATGTCCATTTAAGGACAAATAATTTACCGACGTCATTAAATCATAAACAGTAGAATGCATTGCAAGACACCAGACTAGAGACCACAGGGGGGAATTGAAGGCTGGAAGACCAAAGAAAACATGGAGAAGACCAGTAGAAGAGGCACAGACGGCAGGATGGACATGGACCCAGCTGAGGGGAATTTCGCTCAGACTCAGAGCAGTGTCATATGGCGAAGTGGTGTTGTGGCCCTATGGTCCGATGTGAGTCGAAAGGATTGAGTCAAGTAAGTCATTAAAGTCATGTCATAAAAACATATAATGAAGTTTTTGTAAACACAGCTCTAAGTATCACCCAGATTTGATTTCTGTCTAATAGAATGTTTTCACAATTATTGATATCAAAATCACCTGAGTCCAATTCACACACACACGTACGTGTACACACACACAAATCACCTTTCTAAGGCTATTCCCACAATTATTTCACGTGAACACCACCCAATACTTCATGTACGGGGCCGGCCTTAAGAATTGCGGGGCCCAATATAAAAAAAGATCATTATATTAACATTTGTTATACAACTCGCATAAAAGAAAACTCAAACTCAATAGGCGTCAGAGGGTTAATTAAAGTTTCGTTAATGGTACGATAGTTCTACACTAAATATGTTAACCCTTTAAGTCCTACATCTTTAAAAGCCCGTGACAAGAGGCAAGGCTGATAGTGATTTGCTTAATGTAAATTGTGGGGCCCAATTGGAGCATTTGGCCAAATGGGCCTAAGGCCATCCTTGATTTTACACTTTAATTACTTTTCTTTTTTTTTTTTTTAAATAATATCATTAAAGAAACTTTTGTCACTAATTAACCCTAGTATATTTATATATGTGGAATCGGCCATGTTACTGAACATATTGTAATCATTTTATCGACTACATGTATTCGGCAGATTTCGAGTCAGGGCCAATAAATCAGCAATGGCAATAAAAATATATAAAAAACAACAACAAGATAAATGTTCCCACATTGTTAAACAATTAATTGTTGTTAATAAAAAGACATATCTACAGATTTATAACGTACTTGTTAAATTAAAATAACTAATGGTGATAAAAACTGAGTAGAAAAATTCTTTTCTTATCTCCCCTTATCGTTGCATTAAAGAAACAAAAAAGCCCCGCGCTTGACAAGTAATAAATGAACTTCCCGTCTGCTTAGTTCAAGGGAATGGACTCGAGGAATGGATCTCTTCATTATTTACAATTCGTGTCAGTATTTTTGCAAAATTTGTAATAAAGCTTTATTGAGTTGCTGTTGACGTTGCAGGGTTACAAATAAGCATATTTACGAAACCTAAATTGCTTTTAGTTCTATCCAATAAATTTACAAGTTTAATAAATTTCTCTTGTGTTGGGTACAGAGAGCAAAATTGTCGGGTAATTTGTCTGAAACAACAGTATAACAAATCCGTGGAATGTTGAGGTGGAGCCTGTCTTAAGCTGTGCTTCATAGCAGCAGACGACCGTAGAAACAAATTTGTTTATTGGTGCAACCTGTCAACTAAGACATTCAGGAAAGTTAGAAGGAATGCTAAAACAACAGAAAAACTAACAGGACTAGGATTCTCAAACTATAGCACTCAGCCCACTGTTAGTGCCAAAGCGTCCTTTTACCTGTTACATAATAATTATGACCTATCAATAACTACATTATATAATGACTTACTAATGCTACATTATAGTTATGACCTTCTAAGTTACATTATAGTTATGACCTACCAATAGCAACATTAGAATCATGACCTACTTATACTTATGACCTACTAATGCTACATTATAATTATGACCTTCTAATGCTACATCATAATTATGACCCTCTAATGATACATTATAATTATGACCTACCAATGATAGTTAGGCTATGATCTACGTAAGCTACATTATAATCATGACCTACTAAAGCTACAATATAATTATGACCTACTAATGCTAATTATTATCATGAACTACATAGTAAAATAAATGTAGACCTTAATACGACAATACGTAAATGCAATTGTAAACAGCATTGCTCTATGCTAGTAAATAGGCATGTATTAAGAGATAGTTTTGGAATCTTTATTGTATAAGCAGCAAGGGAAAATTGACCCCGAGGCTTGTACAAAATCTTCAAACGTCTTTAGTAAATTAACTTATCAATACTTGCAACGTAACGCCGGCGAAAACAAATCAATAAAACATCTGTTTTATGAAAGTCTGTCTGGGTCGACTTCCAATGTCGTAATGAAAAGTTGTAATTCTAAACAACATAGGCTGTCATGTATGTGCTTTAAAGTCGTAAAATGTTGTTTCAGGTTTCATGGGCGCAGAGAGTGTAGAAGTGGATGGGAGACAGAGCCAGAGAGAAAGAAAATTAGAGAGAGAGAGAGAGAGAGAGAAAGAGAGATGTGCATCGTAAACTTCATTGTCTAGGTTTACACCCTACGTTTTTTTACTTTCTAGTCTTTTATTTATTTATGCACCGGTACTTATCAATACAAGGAGGTGCGGTGGCTGAGTGGTAAAGCGCTTGACTTCCGAGCCGGAAATCATGGGTTCGCATCTCGGTGTAGACTGGGACTTCGACTTTCGGTCAAACTAATGGCGGCTTGACACCCCTGATGACCCTTGGCCACAGAAACAGATAACCCTTATATCGTCTGCCCTATATATCTGAAAGGGGAACTCACTTACTTGCTAATCAATTAATGTATAATTCGTAATTCGGAGTAAAAAAAACCAACAACAACTCCATCTGACTCTTTTTATTAAATTTAAAAGCTAATAAAGAAAATCATATTCATGCACTCCCAGGATCGAGACCTAAACCACTGGTATTTAATTTTGTAGTCTCCCTTTAAACTAGTTAAAGGTAAATTCATTGTAATCTCCCCTTAAGAAGAATGATTGGCCTGTATGTAATTCAATGTATATACTGCCATGTATGCAGGTATTTTATGATTAGTTTTGTCGTCCGAGTACGTAGATTTTCTGTAGATTTAAAATGCTTGGAGAGTAGCGTGTACGGGTGTGCGGCTATTTTAATTATTCATGAGCCTGTAGTCTAAAGAAATTCTGCGACTTAAAGTGAGTAGAGCACAGCTTGAATTAAAACATTAAAAGGTGAATCATACTTTTAAATTGAAAACCACAGTGAACCACACACTCATATACGCACTCGCAGTCGTGATTACGTCACTCAAAGTTGACAGTTTATAAACACACACACACACAATCTAATTAAAATGCTGGACGTTTCGTTGTGTAATTAATCACTGTTTTAGGCTCATTACTTCTACAGGAGTCTGCGTTACTCAAGTTACGTCATAGTAAAATTTATGGTCTTAATTATAGAATCTATTGTTGTTTTGTCATATCCGTTAAATAGAACATTTATTTTAAAAATAAAACCTTGTTTTAATGTAATTAGCCACACCTGGACAGGCGTACATTAGAATAAATCAGGTCGCCATGCTGAGCGTTGCAGGAATCAGGAAACACGCACTGGTGGCGACACCAATCTCGGATCTTACCTTAGTGGGCGGAACCGCTTTAAAACTTGACTTTAATACTTTTGTAACTTGCATTTAAGTCAACATAACAGCCGGAATATTATAATCATAACAGTAGGGCCGTATAACAAGATCCGTAGGGCTCGCTAAGACTTTTCTGCAGGGAAAAGGTAAAGCTCCCATGTAACCACATGCCCCCCCCCCCCCCCACACGGGGGGGGGGGCGGGGGGGGGCAGATGATGTCAAGGTAATCTTTTCCCAACTTACGTCAGGTACCACTTAGAGCTGGGCGGAAATTAAAAATCCTAGGATTCAAACCCAGGACTTCCAGTTTTGGAAGCCAAGCGCTTTATCACTCAACCACCACGCTTTCTATTTTCTTATATCTGCTATTAAAACTTGGATAAAAATAATATATGTTTGAATATTGGAGGCCCGCTATTAAGGATGAAGCCCTGGGTGACGTCACAGTCTTGCACTACTGTAAGAGCCCATCGTGCCCATGGGTGGGCACATATTTGCCTCGTAAAATATAGAAACAGGTTAACATAGTCCATATCTGCATTCCGTGCACTGACTGGTTTCACGGGAGAGCGGGGGGGGGGGGGGGGATTGCGGGCCGCATCAGGTGACAGCAATCGTAGTGTCGCCACTGATTGGTTTCAACACGATTAGTATATAATTTTTCTTATTGTCATGAGCACGCCGGGATACAGTCAGATTTGTACGGCGCCTAAGTGGTTTTGTGTTACATAGAAGCTAACGGCTTCCAGATATTTAAACTAAGATTATGTCTATGAAACTCTTTTATTATACTTCAAATCAAGAGCTGCTGAAGAGGCTAGGTTATTAAAGGAAGAGGCTCTCAGCTTGATCTCCTACTGTCTCGCCCCTGAAGACTTTTTTTTAGCTCCCCTGCGGTGACAATTAGTAGTTCTGTAGTAACGGCTACCATTCTACGGTTGGATTGTTTGAAATTTGAACATGTTCTCGCGATACGATACTTTGGGGGGGGGGGGGGAAACGAGGCGAGATCGAGGGCTCTTGGGATACGTAACGAGATTTGACAAGTGGTGAAGATGGTTGCAAGCCACTTCAGCACTGAAATTGTTTTGTCATTACAACTGTCAGTCATTGGTAACGCGAAGACATTGCACGGTAGGGAGGGTGCATGTGGCGTATGCATTTATGTTCTTAAAAGAAAATGGCTCAGAATTTAAATTGCATATTATACAAGCTTGTATTATATAACGCCAAAAAAAAAAACAACAACAACAAAACAACCTTGACATAAACAAAGTTTTTTCTGAAATGTAATTCATCTAGTTGAAACTATTCACTGCATCTGAAATTTTTAGTTGACACCAACAGAATTTAGAGTGAATAGAAAGTCGGGCTAGAATAGACAGTATAACAAAAAAAAAAGAGAAAACATCGGTTAAAACAGTGGCGTAGCTAGGAATTTGCTATCATTTTGGGTCCCCTAGGGACTTGACCTTTTTAAGTAATATTTGCCCCCCATCCCTCAAGTGGGGGCCCAGGGGATTTTCAAATTCTCCCCCCCCCCCCCCCAAGCTAGGCCACTGGGTTAAAAAAAATTAATATGTAGATTGAGGACCGAGATACACACACGAAAGATCGAGAGAAGTAAACACACCCAGTCACACACACACACATATAAAACTAAAAGAGAAATGCTTACGCACTAAAAGAATCACACACACACACAAGAAAAATACACGTAGGAGTATGAGAGAGACACAGACACAAAGATAAAGACACATTCCTCGTCCCATATGCTAGGACAAATTTGTACAAATACTCCTTCTTCCCTAGTGCTATTAGAGCATGGAATGGGTTGCCTGAGCTAGCCAGGAAAACCAGTGACTTGGCAGAATTTAAGGCATTGGTTAACATGCATGACGCATAGAACGTAAACATCTTACTTTTTTTTTTGAAGTAATATCCTTTATATCCTATCTATATCCTATATAAAGATAAGATTAGGCGCACCCACACACACACACAGGAAAAGAGAGAGCGATACGCACGAGCTAAGAGAGTCCCACACATACACACACAGACATACACACGAAATGAAAGAGAGGTACACATGGACAAAGAATATTTCTTCGTAGCGACCAAAATCATATTTTTTTAGGGGATGATAAAACTTGGGTTGGGGTGTATAAAGTACCTGATACAGATGTCCTGAAGGTCCGAGAACGTCCAGTTCCCTATTAAAGGACCTCTTGACCAAGGAAAGGCTTTTATCCATGGCCAGGATGAGGCATCGGCTCTTCACCAATCCCTCTGTCCGAAATCCCGCCTTATCCGAAACGATCATATAATCACGTCCGGTATGTCGCTGGACACGACCCCCTTGAGCCAAGCACGAGTTCCTCCTCCCGTGCGAGGCCGGAGGCCGAGCCACGTGGGGGCCTTTCGTATGCCTATAATGTCCCATTGAACCCGTGCGAGGGTCCATCACAGCGCGTATGGCTCCCGTTGGGGAACGAATCGATGGGGGGTTGGACGGGTTAGCGAGCCTTTGTTACATCCCTACCACGTGCAGTGTACAGTCTCTAGACCATACGTGTGGTAGCCCACTGAGAGCTATGTGCGCTACCATACTTAGCCTATCTGTCTCCCCTGGCAGACGTTTCCACCGGAGGTGCCACGCTGAGGCGACGGTAGCTGGAATTCCTCCGGTATACCAGTTCCGCCAGTGTCCGCAATACATCTTTACATTTTGAAATCAAGTAAACACTTGCCAACTAATAGCTTAAAATAAAGAAAATCTTGAATACACTTTACAAGATTCGGGTTACAAGAACGCTGATTGTGACATTAAAAACAATTTTTAATGAAGCTTTAATACTCACACTTTGCATCCATTGGCTGTGGTCACAGTCAGCTGATGGTCTGAAATTTCCACTGAATCGGCTGGGCATGTGTCTGCAAAAAAAAAAAAAAAAAAAGATTCGTGTGAATACATTTATTTTTCTATTTTTTATAAATTTATGCGTGTATGCATAAGTGTGTACTTTTGACTTCTTGTTGATACATTATATAAAACTCATACTACATCCCTCCTATTAGGTCACTCTGTATGTTATTTGCATGTTATTTAGATTTTTGCAATCTATTTTTGAGCACTTCTAATCATCCAATCATCATCAAATTTTGCATACATGCTCCTGCTCGATGAAAACTCAAGAATCAATAAAAAAAAATCAACAAATTATTTAATCAGTTGGTCGAAATGAATAAATTTTGTTTTTATAAAGAAAATGTACTAAGCTAATGACATATAAGCCTTTTGTAGAGAACAAGGTTGTTCGCAAAAAATTCAGACAAACCATAGGCTATAAATTTTCTATTTTCATAAGAACTTAGATAGCTTAGTGGCTAACAAATCAGCCTTCCAGTCCTTCCAGTAGTAAATCTGATGCAGTTTGAAAAAAAAAGACAACACTATTTTAATGGTTCCTTTTTTTTTTTGGTTTATTTCCCGGACCCAAAAAATGTGAATAATACGATGTCTAAGTGCATCTGTTCATCTTTTATGAAATTTGAAATGATTAAATGTGTTTAGTATTGTGATTTTCAATATTTATGGATTAAATGTTTAATCAAAATGTTAAGTCTTTCAGAATATTCATTTTTTAATGAAACTTTAAAATATTTCTTTATCCATTCTCAGTTAAAAATTAATGAAAAAAAAAATTAAATAATTTATTTTATTTATTTTACTTATGTAGCCCATATGTTTTCCTTTAAAATAAAATTAATATGTTAGATTATTTAATAAAAAAAAATATGTTAGTTCTAGTAACCCTTACCCCCCTATGAAAATTTGTGCTCATCCCCAAAAAATCAATTTTTTCAATCAAAATAATACCCAATGAAAGTGTTAAAAAAAATTCTTTTGAAAAGGCAGAACGGAATTTTTTTTTTTGCTATAGCCTACATATCATTGGCTAAATTGTTTCACAAATGTGATGGGATCATATCGCACTGTACATGGTATAAACATTGGAGGAAATCGAAAATACTACGATCATTTCTGCTGAATGGGAAGATGGGTACACAATTCAATGTTGTTGTAGAGATAACATTTGTGACTGTATGTTGGTAATATCATAGACTGTATGTTGGTTATATCATAGACTGTATGCTGGTTATATCTAAGCCTGTATATTGGTTATATCATAGACTGTATGTTGGTTATATCATAGACTGTGTGTTGGTTATATCATAGACTGTATGCTGGTTATATCATAGACTGTATGTTGGTTATATCATAGACTGTATGCTGGTTATATCAGACTGTATGTTGGTTATATCAAAGACTGTATGCTGGTTATATCATAGACTGTATGCTGGTTATATCAAAGACTGTATGTTGGTTATATCAAAGACTGTATGTTGGTTATATCATTGACTGTATGTTGGTTATATCATAGACTGTATGTTGGTTATATCATAGTCTGTATGTTGGTTATATCATAGACTGTATGTTGGTTATATCATAGACTGTATGCTGGTTATATCATAGACTGTATGCTGGTTATATCAAAGACTGTATGCTGGTTATATCATAGACTGTATGTTGGTTATATCATAGACTGTATGTTGGTTATATCATAGACTGTGTGTTGGTTATATCATAGACTGTATGCTGGTTATATCATAGACTGTATGTTGGTTATATCATAGACTGTATGCTGGTTATATCAGACTGTATGTTGGTTATATCAAAGACTGTATGCTGGTTATATCATAGACTGTATGCTGGTTATATCAAAGACTGTATGTTGGTTATATCAAAGACTGTATGTTGGTTATATCATTGACTGTATGTTGGTTATATCATAGACTGTATGTTGGTTATATCATAGTCTGTATGCTGGTTATATCATAGACTGTATGTTGGTTATATCATAGACTGTATGCTGGTTATATCATAGACTGTATGCTGGTTATATCAAAGACTGTATGCTGGTTATATCATAGACTGTATGTTGGTTATATCATAGACTGTATGTTGGTTATATCATAGACTGTATGTTGGTTATATCATAGACTGTATGCTGGTTATATCAAAGACTGTATGTTGGTTATATCAAAGATTGTATTTTGGTTATATCAAAGACTGTACGTTGGTTATATCAAAGACTGCATGTTGGTCATATTGAGGACTGTATGCTTGTAGTGTTGTGGACTGTATGTTGGTTATATCAAAGACTGCATGTTGGTCATATTGAGGACTGTATGCTTGTAGTGTTGTGGACTGTATGTTGGTTATATCAAAGACTGCATGTTGGTCATATTCAGGACTGTATGTTGGTTATATCAAAGACTGCATGTTGGTCATATTCAGGACTGTATGTTGGTTATATCAAAGACTGTATGTATGAAGAAAACTTTGTAATAGATTTGGTAATGAACATCGTCATAATTTTCATTTTCATAAAAGATTTTTCATTCTACACAAATACTATTAAATAGTTTAATCCTAGACTCAGTATATTAAAACGCTCTAAAAGACTAGAATGTAACACCACTAGTTAAAAAAAAAAGGCAAGGCGTTAGGTGTTCATTTGACTTCTCCTCATACTAATCCCACCTGAAACTTTTTAAAATTTTAGTTTTAAGCTAAGAGTTGCTTTTAAATTTTATTTTTTTTAAAAATATTTATTAAATTTTAAAAATATTTTTTTAAATTACATTTTTTTTCACGATCGCGCTGCCCCCTGACGACCAGAGGCAATGGACTAGTGTAGATGTAGGTATAGTCTAGACCCGGGTTCGCTGTTCTGCCTCATCGTGGCACCCGGGTGGAAACGGCTATTTGAGGAGATAGCTAGGCAAAATGAATGGCAAAACATAACTCCCGTGGGGATGCCCATGGGTAGACGAGAGTCCACCCCTTACACGGTCGGGGTTGTAAAAAAGTCCTCACAAAAACTGTCACACATCCATGCGCCGTTCCTCAAAGGACCGTTCCATAAATGGCAGTTCCCCCACGGTTAGCTTGGTACAAAGAAGGAAGATGACGGAGGCTCCCAGTGCTCCTAGGCCTTCGGCCATGTGTCGGAGGCTGAAGACATTGGATACAGCAATGCTTTATATAGGCATTGACTAGGGTCGCTCTCAAACAGAACTGTGTTCCCACAGGTTTGTTTTTCTTTTTTTACTGTTACGGCTGGACGACCTAACAGGTTTTTTTCTTTTCAAACTTTGAGCTCGAAGAGCCTTCGGCTCAGCTCAGACGACAATCAAACGGTATAGTCTAGAAGTGTGATAGCCAATAGAAAAACTGCAAGCACCTTAGCTAGGCGTCTACAATGGCAAGGGTATGAGAGAATAAGACACATAAGCGCTGCCGATTCTAACAAAACTTTTCAGGCCCTAAAACAAAATGCAGCAATATTTGGTTAATACATTCACGAACATCGAATACCAAAAAAACAACAACAAAAAAGAATAACAAAAAAAAAATAAATCTTACCATCATCCTTAGAATTGCCGTGATCTTTATCTTTTGAATTATCCTGATCTCTGTCTTTAGAGTTATCATTATCTTTGGAGTTGTTACTATCTTTATCTTTTGAGTTGTCGTGATCTTTATCTTTAGAGTTATCGTTATCTTTATCTCTTGAGTTATCCTGATCTTTATCTTTAGAATTATCATTATCTTTATCTCTTGAGTTATCCTGATCTTTATCTTTAGAGCTATCCTGTTCTTTGTCTTTAGAATCGTCGTGATCTTTGTCAGAAGATTTGTTCTCTTTGCTGTCATCCGTGCCTCCTACGGGTTCCTTGGAGTCGTCGGTGTGGTCATTGTCTGAAGATCTTCTGTCCACATTATCCCTGCCGTTGCCAAACATGTTTTCTAGAAAGTCCGTGACTTGTGAATCATGGCCGTCAAGTTCCAGGGAGTGGTCGCGGTCCAAAGAAACGTCTTTACTGTCATGCACGTTTTTCAGGAAGTCGCTGATGGTCTCTGTCTCGTCGCTGATGTCTTCGATGGAGATTTCTGGCACGAACGGAAGTATTCCCGCGGCGTCATCTGACAGCGGAAGTAGATAGACCAAGGCGCAGTTCAAGGCAAAAATCAGAGAAACTGTGACAAAAAATGAAAACGTTTTAAGTTAGAGCAAGCAAACCAAATGGGAAAAACATTTGTGTAGATTTTAAAAAAATAATACCGTTGTGGGTGCTTTGTATTCCAGCGTGAAAGCTTCAATATTAGTGGTAAGTTTATGTTTTAAAATAATAATGCAATGACCAATTGTAAAAAAAATGTTTTACATGTTTCGGATGTTCCTTCAGAGTTGAAGATAGTTTACTTCCTAGTCCAAACCTCCCGCAGGACGACGGGGGATGGGAGCGGGCAGGGTTTGAACCCGGGACCATCGATAAATCCGAACGACAGTCCAGCGTGCAAACCGCACGACCAGGCAGCCAATTGGTATGAAGTGTGTGACCTCGTTCAGACCATAGCTAATGCAAAAGCAAAATATCTCATTATCTGTGATACGATCCAGAGTCGCTTCGAGACTGATGCTGGCCAGGCCATACATACATACAATGCGATGATGCTCCGTAATGAGATTATATTCTATTTTTAGAAAAAGATCGAGTATCTATAAACTCTTCAGCTGGGACCAGGTTGGTAGCGCTGATGACAGGGGAGACAAGTGTGAAGACTTAATGAGTTGAGAGAGTTAAAAGAAAAGTTGGAAAACAAAACACTTATTAAAAAAATCATCAACAAAAAATATTAATTGAAGAGATGGCACTGTTCTGTTGCTGCCATATCTCTCAATATTGCAAGTTTATCTTCCTATTTTCTATATAAAACAACTACATTAATTAATTATCTTTAATTGATTAACTAATTGGATACTGTTTTGTTTGATTCATATATTATAATGCATAATGGATAATCGAGACGATATTAAAGATTATCCGAGACTGGTAAATGGGAGAAACAACGTGTAAACGAATCCACCCAGACAGACAGAAGAACAGAGTGAGTGCTTTTAAAATTCTCTCTGTGGCATTTTACTTCTCAAGATATATTGATTTTCCTTTACAACTTCTTCACAGCTGCGGTCACAGGTTGGGCATATATAATCACCAGGCGCCGTTGTATTTTCACCCTTTTTTCTGCTTCTGATGTGTATGGCATCTGCAATCCGTGACCCTTCCTTTATGCTCTCTCTCCATGTGAATCTATACAGTGCCAGTTTTTCCCAGCTGCTAGTGTCGACTTTGAAGAACCTTATGTCACGTTTGCATACATCCATATACCGTAAAAGTCGACGACCAGCGGAAAGTCTTGTGGACGTCGACGTACTGGAATTCTACGAACGTGGCCAAGCCAGACAAGGCGTCTGCTGCTGATAACAGAGCGGATGTACTGCTCTTCGTAGCACTTCCTAATTGGTTATTTTATCTTGCCACCTTATTTTAAAGATCCGCTTTAGGCATCGGAGATGGAAGACATCCAGCTTTTCACTTCCGCATAGCGAAGTGCTCATCAGACTTGTCCGGTAGACTAAGGCTTTTGTATTGTTAGTCAGCAATATGTTGTCCCACACTCTTTTCTGCAACCGTGACATGGTACCCATTGCTTTGGCTATCCTGTTGTTTATGTCTTTATCCAGTAGAGCATCGTTGGATATGATGGAGCCAAGATAGCAAAAGTGATCAATCATTTCTAGTGGTTGGCCATTAATGTATACTTGAGATGCAGTATTTGTGTTCTGAACTAGTATCTTAGTCTTGCTTCGACTAATATTTAAGCCGAACTTCTGGCAAGCAGCGGATAGTTTGTCAACCAGGGACTGAATCAGCCACAATAGCTGCATTATCAGCATACAGGAGTTCCCTGATGAGTATCTTCCTAACTTTGGTTTTTGCCCGCAGCCTTGATACATTAAATAGTTTCCCAGAGAATCTTGTATGGAGAAACACACCTTATTTGATATCGTTGTACGCATAATGCAGTAGACAGGAGAAAAATATGCCAAACAGAGTAGGTGCGAACACACGTCCCTGCTTGACACCACTGCTAACCATAAAAGGTGCTGTTTTTAAAATTACACATATGGAAATTGGAAGGTATATAGATACTTATAAAAAAGTAAAGTTTATTTAATAAATGACTTTAAGCTACTATTTATACTTGTTTCTAATCTGACATTATACCTAGAACCTAGTCTACATGAGAGATGGGCTTTCTTTATGGAGCAACCTTATAACACCAACGATAAATAAAGGACAGGTTTGTTTATTGCAAATTATTGTGTACATACATACAAAATTCCGTTCACCTGTTCTGCTGTCATTGTGCTAAGTATTTAATACATTTTTTAAAAGTTATTTTTTTGCTATTATAGTGAAATTGAAAAAAAAAAAAATAAAATTAAAAAAAAACAGGAGCATTTCCTGTTTTAACTTGGAGACACCAAAATATAGTTGGAATATTAGGATGTGTCGTTAAAATGATGAGGAAAATTCTTACCGAGAGAAACATAATGAGACATTGTTGATAGCCGATCTGAAAGCACATCAAGAAAAAACAACATGAGTTGTCGTTGATAGCATAATGCAATTCCACTTATACTAATAAAAAACTTCTTATGCATGCATATAAAGAAAAGTCATTTCTAATACTATAATTATAACTTGGCATTTCCATAAATAAACCATTATGACACTTCAAAACACATGCATAATGTCACATCTTAATGTAGATTTACTGTCAAATGTTAAATGTTCACTTAATATCACATCTTAATGTTAAATGTTCAAGTAATGTCACATCTTAATGTAGATTTGCTGTCAAATGCTAAATGTTCAAGTAATGTCACATCTAAATGTAGATTTACTGTCAAATGTTAAATGTTCAAGTAATGTCACACACATATGTACACATCAGAAGCACGCATACAAAATGCACGCAAAGGTCCTGTACAAAGTGCACCCCGTACACGCATAACGATGTCTAGTTAACAAGCTTTACCTACCGATGTGATCAAATGTGGGAAAGACTTGTTTCGGAATAAAAAGATAGTTCTGAATTTGTTATTAGATTATTCTAGATATTTTCCTACTTTTACAAACTAATTTCCAAATGTCCACGAGCAATGCGGCCCTTTATATAGTCTGGCGAAAGCCCCCTTGACGCTCTTCGCCTGGACGGACCGAAAGATGCGTGGGTCAAATTAAACTTCCAAATTATGGACTGGAGTTTTGGATCATGACACATACGACAAAAATAGACTGCTACATTCGAGATAAAATACACGCTGGGACTCTTTGAACATTAAACGTATTTATAAATATATCAGTATTTTGTCAGCGCGTTGCCTGAGTGGTAAAGCGCTTGGCTTCCGAACCTGACTGTCCCAGGTTCGAATCCTAGATAAGGACTGTGAATTTTAATTTCGGGATATGTAGGGCGCCTTTGAGTGAGTCCATCCAGTATGTAAAGTCTGCTGGTCGTTGTGCTGGCCACATCGAACCCTCGTTAACCGTGGGGGTCACAGATGGACATTTTAAAATGTATTTACCACAGGAGATGTCGTGGAAAAGATAAAGCTGGTGATTTGCTACTCGGTGTGAGGCCTGATGAAAAGTAATCCAATTTTTTTCCATAGGACCTAGTTAATTCGCTCTTGGTCATAATTATATTCTAGTATGCCTGCTAATCTTAGACGCTAACTGCAGAACTAGAAAGGAAGATCCTAGCAATGAAACTGAAATGCTTTAGAAGTATCCAAGGTACATTATAAAAGAGGGACTTGAAAAAGAGACCACAGCAGCATTTGTATCATCCCATATCAGTAACGATGGACCTCATTCACCAATCGTAAATAAACACATTTAGCCATGTCATAATATTGATAAAACAATGAAAAATACGTATCACGTGACAGCCTTTATGGATTACATTATTTGTATAGAAGAGATAGAGAATCAAGTGGCTAAATGTTGTTTGTTTACGATTGGTGAATGAGGTCCATTGTTTTTCTTGATTATGAATGTATGAAAGTTTCTTCATCATGGCCTCTTCCCCTCATCACCCAAGCTGAGGGCAGAACAAGATGTGTATGGGAAGTCAGCTAATAGACGCCATTAATACATTTCTGTGAAACAGTTTTTGTTTTGTTTTTATTTGGAGAGGGAACGTAATAATTTACTGATTATCTTTCTTGATAGGATATCGTCTGATGTTCTTTGCACCAGAGTTACTGCCCTTGTTTTTTGTGAAGGGTCAAAGGTCTTATCTACTACCTGAGCGCTTGTATAAAACGTGCTAATATTTATTATATTTTTCTTTCCAATTTCATTTTACATGCGTAAAACAAAAAGTTGTCTAGAGCACAAAAACTGGTGACAAAACAGTTCAACGAAATGACACAATAGTTGGCAAAATACACATATTCAATAAGGGTTTTACCACTTCACAATTAATACATGTTCGCTTTAAAAGAAAACTTTGTTGAGTCTTAGAAACAGTACATTAGAATTTCTTTCTGTCTGTCTGTCTTTCTCTATGTTATGAACTCGCCAGATTCATGAATGCAGTTATAACTAACCACCACATCAAACTGTATGAAACATGGTGGGTGAGTTGTAAAGCATGAGGTCCGAAACCAGAGGTCTGGAATTCGAATCCATGTGATTTATTAAGAGACGCCCCATCGCCCACTCCATTCTAATTGATATCTATTTGTTGTATAAGCTAAGTTGAGCTGACCGTATTGTATCCTTGATGACCGTCTTTCAGAGTGTCATTGTTGCCTATGGGTATAATCATCGGATTCAAAGAAAGCTCCTTACTGTTACCCGAAATAATACATTCCGATAGCAGGGAGCTGTGAGATTGTTCGCATCATTGCAAAAAAAAAGCAAGCCGGAACAGACTACGTCACTGTCCCAAGATAGAAGTCACGAGTCAACCTAATAAGACTGATCATTGTCTTTTCTGACAGAAGAGTGATTCACGATGTCTCACGGACGATAAGGTGTAACAGGGCAGCCCGAGTGGTCGCTTTTTTTTTTAATTGCCTCGAAAGCTATTGTAGGGGGGGATAAGAATAAAGACGGGGTGGTGGGGGGTGGTGGTGGAGGAAATGTAACGAAGACACAGATTATCGAGACCATAATCCTCGTAAGGATGGGATCCAATACACAGATCCTGAAACCCCACGAGCTGACTAATACAATCTTTATGGAATATAGCACAACTATATCCCTGTCCTCACCCAGGTATTCGTACCCAGTGCACTTTGAAGCCTAATATGCTATGTATTATAGTATCATAATTTTATGATGTAATTCTTTAATATTCGATTTATCAAAAAAATTAATTAAGGTAAGAGATAACAGTAAACTTCCAAAAGAGCTGGTACAAGTTAGTTTAAAACGTATTATTTCATTTGAAAGGGTGTTGTGTAGTTATTACAAAGTCCGGAGGGCTTTTTCGTAGAAATCTAAATTCCTATTTGAGATGAGAATCATAACCATTATCGTTACAATAATCACTATTACCATCATTATCTTAATAACAGTTATCATCATTATTATCACCACCGTCAACACCAATATCATCATGATCATCAGCACCAACATCATTTGCAAATCATAATCGTCCTCAGCAACATCAAGAAGATCATCATCACTATCACCCCCCACTATCATCACCATCATCATCACCGTCATTAAAACCACATCCGCCTTCACCAGCACCACCACCAACATCACGACCACCACAATCTTCATCATCACCATCACAACCATCATCATCATCATCAAAAATACCATCACCAACATCATTCATCACAATCATTTCCCAACATCATCATTATCATCATCATCTACCCCAACATCATCATTATCATCATCATCTAACCCAACATCATCATTATAATCATCCTAACCCACACCACCATTAGCTTAATCATCATTGTCATCAATGGGTTGGCGTTATGTCGTCGGTGGCATTGAGAGATGCCTTGTGGTAAGCGCAACCAAGTTTATACACTCCTTTGTATAACAACACCAATAACAACAACAACAACAACAGCAGCAGCAACAGCAGCAACAAAAACAGCAACAACAACAAAAGCAACAGAAACAGCAGCAGCAACAACAGCAACAGCAGCAGCAACAACAACAACGACAACAGCAGCAGCCAAAGCAACAACAACAACAGCAGCAGCAACAGCAACAACAGCAACAACAACAACAACAATAAGAGCAACACCAGCAGCATCAACAACACCAGCAACATCAACAACAACTGCCGCAGCAACAACAACAGCAGCAGCAGCAACAACAACAACAACAGCAACAAATGCAGGCATTGTTTTTACAACTCCCTCCTCCCCTCTTCATCTTTCTTTGAGCTTCCATTTTGGTGTTGCCGTGATGTTTGGCAAAGTTTGGCTGCACTAAATATGCAAAAGATTTCAGTACGAGTAGATGAAGCCATAATACAGTTTCGTTTCCAGTCACCCAAGTGCAACATAGACGTGACCCTCGTTACCGTAGAGACTCGTATCAGAATAGTAAACCAAAAGGAGAGTGATACATCTCAAAGTGAATCTATGAGAAGGTGTGCTTAGTTTTCGTTTTTTACGAAACAAATATCAATTCACTCTGTCTGTCTGTCTGTCTGTCTGTCTGTCTGGTACAAATCTTGTACACGCTATTTCTCCCACTTCCCACTCTCGGATTAATTTTGCAGATTTATTAATTGTTGATGATAACACATAACTCCATAAAAAAAAAACAACAACAATAAATTAGTTAAATCTTTTTAAATTGTGTTTTATACAGAAAAGGGGAAATAAACATTGAAGTACTGAGATAATTCATTAATTGGGCGGTTATCTCCCTTAAAAAAATAAAAAAAATAATGTATCCTATGTATTTTGCTTGATTTGTGTTTTAATTATTGCAGTAATCGTTTATTTCCCAGTTAAAAAAAAACAACGATCCATTAACATCAAAGAACACAGCATAAAAAAAACTGAATCACCGGATGTCTAAATTAATTACTTCTCAAATCTTTAAACAAAACAAAATGTTTACAAATGAAATCTAATTGCGCTGAAAATATTTAAAATTAATTATTGAGCCTTAGACACGATAAACAGTATTCAGGAGGAAAGGGTTGCAATATTCCCAGACTTCATTTATCTCTGTCAACTTTTCGGCTCAACACCGGATAGCTATTAATAGAACATACACCTATTTTTACCCCTGTCGTTTCATCGCGCAGGTAAAATGTTTCTTTGTTCGCGATTCTCATTGGTGACGTTCAAGTATTTTTCTGTTAAAACGAATGCGTGGTTCAAGCGGTTGGAGAGAGTGAATAAGGACATCTAACTTGAGACCCTCTCGTGCGAATATTACGATTAGTTCATCAGAATGCCCAGGAACTGGAGATATTCGCAACGTACACTTTTTATGACGCTGACTCAAAATCTCGACTTTAAAATTCTGTCGTAATAGGGGAAAATATCGTAAGTTGGCAGCTTCGATCTGGACAACTTAAATACATGCGCATTAAATCTAATAAGAAAGATGTCTGACATCCGTGCGCTAAGGAATGTTCGATGGCCAGCAAAGTGCACCGCTATGGAATGAATAATTATATATATATATATATATATATTCCACTTGTATACATATTAAATAGATTTTTCTTCCTTAAAATAAAAAGTAAACATTTAAAAGAAAAATATAGTTAGTTTGACTGAGATGGTCTAAAACATCATGATGTCGGATTTTCAATATATTGTTATAAACCAGGTGGTGGCACAGATGGGGGTAGTGGTGTGAATGTAGTCAGCCGACGCAAATCGCCCCAGGCCAGCGCTAGACGAGCGGTCAACATGGACGAGTTACGACGGTCAGCCGAGACGAGTGTCAACATGAAGGTTCGAGTAGGATCGGCGTCGTGAACAGAGCTCAGGAGCGTCACGAGGGATGTAGTCATATGACTACCCAGAATGGTCGAGCGACGTTCTGCCCGGTTCTAGAAGGCCAGCAGGGACCCTATATAAAGAGCGAAGGTATCAGAGACGAGTTAGTTACAACATCCCGATCTACAGCTCGTTACTACGGCTCAGTACAAGTCCGAGACGGGACAAAGAGACCAGTGCAAGAGTTGATACGGCGGCACGGCTATTAACAGTAGAGATAGTTGTACAGTCTTGTGTTACGTGCTGCCAATTGTACAGAATTGGCTGTTATTTTATTGACATTAAACTATTACGTTACTTTGGAGCCCTGAGTTGTCAAGTTCTTTAAGTTGGTGGTGTATGGTACAGTTTGCAGAGAGCCAGGATAGTGAGATTCGTAACAATATTTTCTAGTTTACGAGATCTAAACGGGACGGACGGACGGATGGACAGACAGACCACACAAAACTAATAGCGTCTATTCCCCTTTCGGTGGCCGCTAAAAAAAATGATTTGCAGAGTACCTACATATTGTGTTGTTTATCGTTTTTAAACGTTTGTTTGCAAATGTCTGTAAACAATTAGCTCACATGGCCAAATTAATGTTTTGCATTGAATTCCTGACATAATGTCTAGCACGCCCCGAATTGTAATCGGACCTGCCATTAAGGCCTAAAATGATGCAAACTCTCGCGTCTCAGTGTGTTAAGAATAAATTTTATTCAACGAACATTAACTGTTAATCTATTTCATGAAGTAGTAGAATACCAAATACCTTTATACTAAGTACAATTTCAAAATTTAAAATCCCTTGATCTAAGGGAGGCCAAAATTGGAATTACTTTTATGTTTAACAGAATTTGTACTGAAATTAAAATTTGAGTCTAGGGCATTATAAATGATATAATAATAAAACTTGTTTAGAGTTTACACTTGTTTTGTTTTTATTTGCCAAATTTAAGAATAAAGTTTGAGAAGTAATGTTCCAAATTATTAAGGCTTCATTAGGCTGTGTCTGCAGGGCCTACATCAGGCATTGGCAAACTAGGCAGCCGCCTAGGGCCTCCGATTTATGTGGGGCTCGTACAGGACTCATAATATTTTTTAGAGAAGAAATAGCGAGACTTGTCCTCAATGTTATTGTTAGAGAACACTAATCAATTGCGTCATTTTTTGTTTGTAAGTGTGCTTATTATTTTATATTTTTCTATTTCATTTGGGGCCACCAAATTCACTTCGCCCAGATCCCCCAATTATCTAAGGCCGGCCCTGCTGTTGGCAGACGTTTTTAGAAATTGGATTTCGGTCCGTCACCTTACGGATGTGGCCGTCGGACCGAAGGTTAAGACTTACTTTCGTAGTGTATCAAATTTTACAAGGATTCTCTGCTTAAGAATGCTGTGTCTCTTGCATCTCTTGACATAAAAGAGAGTAGCTGGCTGCAGGCGGCTTCAGAACGAGACAGCTCGAGATCACTTACAAAGGCCGCGGGAAACGCATTTGAAGCCAAAATTAAATCCGCTGCCGAGGACAGACGTAGATGGCGAAAAGAAAATCTAAACTGACCACCGGCGGACAATGGTTATATGAGCTCTGGATGTGCACATTTATATACATTTATTATATACATATATACACATTTATTATAAGCAGTGCGGTTCATCAGTCTACGTCACTTAAAACTAAAATCAAACAAAAGTGAGAACCAACTAAATCACGGGTGGGCAAATTACGGCCCGCTGTAGTGTTTTATGCGGCCCGCGGACACCTAAAGAAATAATTTGTTCACACAGTTTATACATATATAAATGCAAAGGTATTAAAAAAATAATTTAAAATATCTTTATAAATTATTTAAACTTCTGATTCTTATCACTTATGATAAAGAGGCTAAAGAAACATTGTCTCTGCATGTCATTCTAAAAAGTTTAAAGTAAACGAAGATTATTTTTATTGGCAATATTTCACTACACTGAGCCAAAGACATAAACTCAGGCCAGTATTTTTTCAGTGCTATGAAGAACTGTGTTGAAATGTTGGGTTGGCTTGGAGCAAGATGGCAAGAGTGAGAAAAACAGCTTTTTTTATAAAATAAAGAACAATATCCCAACCATGAACTCTAATAGGGAAAGTTTGGGCAAAGCTGCATTGAATATCAAACATATTATTGATCCAATTATCTCATCAGAGTTAGGGGACTTGACCATAGGCAGTTCAAGAAGTATGTGAAGATTAGGAAACAAAGCATTCCAATGTTTGGTACCACAGTAGTATCCGCTGACTTAGCATGGGGAAAGTATTGAGAATATTATGGAATCTCAAGGAAAAAAATGTTATGTTCCTTGACTGTGACTTTGTTACTTACATTTCTAATAAAAAGTGGAAGACTGGCTTCATATTTTTCATCGAAAGTACCGCAATGGGTTGTTTCCAGTGAAATGTATGTGCATGTTAAATCTTTTTAAACAAAGCTTTTCCCATTTTTACGGGTAAGCAAGTGAAAACAGGTTTTGTCATTTTCCTTTGCTGAAATGAGAAACTATTTCTAGTGAAACGGTTGAAAAGATTAATTCTACTTTAGATTTCTTAGTTGTGGAATTTGAAAGCAAATTTTAAGACGTCAAAAACTTAATACTAGTTTTTAATATCCTCAGCTCAACTTTTAGTACAGAAGCTGATTTAGCTCCAAAGGGCATCCCCCAAGCAGGTTATGACCTTAAAGAGATGCTCCAGTCAGTTCTTACGCGGGAGTTTTATGGCAGCCAGAAGCTGTACTTACACACTTTAAAAAAGGCGTTACTGCTAAACTTTCACATTGTTTGGGTCCACATACATCTGTGAACAATCTTTTTTTTTTTTGTTTGAAAAAAAACTTATGTTAGAACAGGTTGATGCTGACTAAATTGCTGACAGTAATTTGACAGTAGTTACAAGGATAACAACTATTAAGTTAATTCCACAGCTTTCCCTTTCAGACCTTGCGATCTATGTGGCAGATGATGTTAAGGTCATCTGTTTCTTTGGCCAACGGTTAACGAGCAGGGTGTCATGTGGCCAGCACAACGATCTTTACTTTCCCCAACTAAAGTCAGGTACCCATTAGAGTTGGGTGGACTCAGGGGTGCCCTAAAAATCCCGAGATTCAAAATCCCAGTCTACACCGAGATTCGAACCCAGGACCCCAGGTTCAGAAGCCGAGCGCTTAACCACTCAGCCACCGCGCCCCTAAACATTTCAATACTTCATATTTTTTACAACTGTACATTTGTGGTGAAATGTTGTGAAGTAAAATGACAATGACAACAAAAATAATCGTAAAATTAGTTTAAGAAATCGCTAACTCATTTTGTAATTCCCAAAATGGGAGTGTAGAAAAACAAAATGTATATGTGTAATACAGTATTAATGTGAATTAAAAGACACTATAAGCTATCGTATTTTTCTAAGTTGCAAATACGTATTATATATATATATATATATATATGGCCCACATTTAAACAAATATTTTTAATGCGGCCCTCGATAGAAAAAGGTTGCCCACCCCCTGAACTAAATGTATTGAGTTACTTTCATGCACAACAAGACATAGGAAAGACAACGGCCAATAATAAACAATTTCATAGCAACTGTTCAAAAAGTTTAACATCTTGCTCAGAAAAGAGATTGTACCATTTCCTGAACCTTATATACAAAATTAGTTATTCATATAAGTGGTAGACCACATATCGAGGTAGTGTCAAATCACGCCTCACTTTCAAGGGAAGTTGATTTTGGGCCAGGGTCAGTAGCGCTTTTGGACGCCTTCAGGGGAGAGTTTGGCGGAACAAATCGCTCCCCCAGCCTACAAAAATCAGTGTCTACCAGGTGGTGGTTCTCTCAACCCTTCTATATGGCTCTGAGACATGGACACTAATCAGAAAACAACTAAAGACTTCTTGAGCGCTTCGACCAAAGATGCTTGCGCTCCATTATGGACATACGTTCACATCACACAATTAATGTTTTGCCTTGAATTTTAGACATCAAATCTAGCAAACCTCAACATGTCCTTGTAATCGGTCTTACCGGCTATTATGACCGAAACGATCGCGTCTCGATTTGAACCAATTAACTCAATTCAGATATGCGTATTGATCAATGAATGATTAATTGCAAATAATAACTGTATAATTACAGAATATTGATAGCTTAAAATTGTCCCTTATTTATAGGGAGGAAAAAAGTGTGTGTACTAGAAGACTCATGTTTTCATCTAAATATAAAGTTTCTCATATTATGATTTTATAAAAGACGGAATATTGAAACAACTTTAAAGTTAAATTTTGGGTATTTGTGTGTGTGTGTGTCAGATTGAAATACAAGTTTAAAGAAAAAAATTATTTTAAAAATTATTTTAGAATAAAAATTGGTTAAGCAAGTAAATTATTATTATTACTAAACAAAAAAAAATATAGAACAAAACCTATAAATATACAGTGTGTACATATTGTTATATAGTTGGATTTATAGGCGACTCTACAGAGAGAAGGTAAGATATACCTTGACATCTGTTATATTGTTTAACGAGCTTGATGGAAAGATTTGATACAAGAACACAGACGACGAGGATTAGAATGTTTCTAAAGGAACCAAGAAGTTCAAAGGTCACGTCTGCGGCATCCTCTGATTTAGGAAGACGAGTATCTAGAGACCAGCATTTCGTTAGCAACTAGGCGGAAATGACCCGCTGCCTGTGGGCCTTAGTTTTGGTATTATTGAACTACTGGTTTGAATTTAGATCTAAGTCAAACTTGGAGAATGTTCCCTTCACATTTTTTTTTCATTTTGCCACGAACAATAAAATAGTGTGTGAAAATGGGTTTACGGTAGTTTACCCGTTCAGCCGACATATTGATATCAAATATAAAATAATGTGAAGATAGGGTTTACCCGATTTGTTAAAAGGTTTAGTTTTTTTTTTAACAGAGATACAATTAGGTACTTTATTTTCTAGGGCCCTGCGGTAACGGTAGAGATATTAAACATACACTGCGTTCTTCACCAATATCTAAGGAACATTAAAGCCAAGTTTTATAAAGATTGGTCAAACGGTTTTGATTTCTATGCAGGACATACATACATACACACTGTTAAACCCACGCCATGCACACCGCCATCCAAGATAGTGAAGAAGGTGCGCACTATTAGAGACAGACTAGGAAGGATGTTGACATTAGAAAGAAGAGAATGATTTTCCGCCGAAGTCTAGAGCCGATATGAAGATGCTGAGCTCAAGCCAGACGTTGTATTATGTATGTGTGATGTCCTCGTGTAAATAAACATTTATATCTCCTTCGGTTGTTTCCCTTCAGTTATTACAATACATACATACTGTTGCAACTTTGTAACTCTGGGTTAGGCACTCAACGAAAAGGCAGGCAACTCAACACAGTTTAACAGGAAATAAATAGTTGTGTTTATTCACACACATAACATCCTTCAGCTTCCTTAGAGTCTTACTACTAAGCATACCAGTCCTTTGACACTTAACCCGAATGTGGACCAACGACAGCCTTCCCCGCTTCGCTCCAGGTCCCTACTACAACCTTCAGGCAGCACAAAAGTTGGCCTCTTAGTTTCCCAAAAATTCAGACTCTTCACAATCCCTGATGCACTGTTCTTCTCTCCATTCTAGTGTCTTCCTGTTTACGTTCAACAGTGCGCTAGTGCGCATCTCAAGCACTGGTGCAAGGCAGGGTTACAACACTACATACATACATACATACATACACACATACATACATACATACATACTCCTTACTTTCTGCTTTATATATTAGATGGCCAGTTTAGTATTATCCCAGTCGAAAGATTTATTGTACTGTTGGTAAAAAAATGCGGAAAAAAAAAAAAGGTAAAAGTTGATAAATTAAATTTTGAGACTTTTAGAATCTCTCTTGTGGAAATCCCCGTTTTTGGGGATTTTCCGAGGATGTTGCCCACCTGCCATGCCTTAAATATTGCCCTGAATAATAGTGTAGAATTTCAACTTAATCCGAGAATATGAGGGGGGAGAAATGGCTTGTTCGAACTCTATGAAAGTTGAAGAGGCCGAAGTGTAACAATCTCTGCAATGCTGTGCCCCTATGACTAACTTTGTACACTACATGATAGGGCGTGTCCCAGAATAGTTTAACATATCTCCGCGGAGGGCTGGAATTGTGTATTACAAATTACTTATTGTATTCAGAACAGGTTTATATTTTATCTGAAATATTAAGTACTGTATTAATTTTAATGGGCATCCCGAAATCGGGATACTTCAAAATTTGAAATGTAGTTTATTAAAAGATATAGTGTTAACGACTATAAGTGTAGGGGTTATTTCAATGAAAACTATATGATACATACTCCTAGTTTTTAAAATAAAACAATGAGGTTTTTCTCAGTTTTTTTAAGCAGTATGATAAATATTTTTTTTATTGTTTAAAAGGAAAACTATTACATAGCCAATAAAATATTAGCATTAAATAACGGCTACGCCCACTGATTTGTTCCATGAAATATATTTATTTTTACCAGTAGACCACTTTCATTGGATTTTCCACCTTAAAAACGCTAGCTTATTTTTTTTAAAACAAATTTTATATCCCCTCACTCTGTCTGTTTGTCTGTCTGGTAAAACTGTGTACACGTTATTTCTCCGACACCCAATCTCAGAATAAGTTGAAACTTTGCACAATCATTCATTGACCTGACAACACAAGAATCAATAAAAAAAATCAACCAAATAGTTTATTTTAACTATTGGTAATTAATTACTTTGTAAACTATCTCAAATAAGGGAAACCTATTATACCTGACTGAAAAAAACAATCAAATTGTTTATATTAACTATTGGTAATTAATTACTTTGTTAACTATCTCAAATAAGGGAAAGCAATTATACTTGACTGAAGTGATGGTAAAAGCTGAATTATTCCCCATAATAGGTTTTGCTTTAAAGTAAGTTTTAAACAAACAATAGATAACTATACAATCTTCTATTTTCTTAAGGGCCTCGCTATTAGAATGGTTAGTATATCGGTCTGAGCCATCAGTTCATATTTAGGTCGTTCCCTGCCTTTAAAAAAAATGCTTTTAAAAAGCGATTATAGTGAAATTCACTGAATCATCTCTTCTTCATCCCCCCCCCCCCCTTTTCCCAACTGGTCCAGGCAAGTGATAGGATCATAGCGTTTTTGAGAAAGCAAAAAGAATGAAAAACTGCTAGACGAAGACGCGATTGGTAAACATTTTTATAATCGCACAGAATAATGAATAATTATTTTTAGTCTAGATCTATTACAAAGTTAATTAGTTGACTGATCAAGACGAATTGATACAAGTACGCTTGTTAGGGTTAGGGTTACACTTCGTATACGCCTGTGGATTTAAAAAAAAAGTATTTAAAAAGTTTTTCTAGTTCACAAAAGCTAATTGAACCCACTCTGACTACACAAAATGTTGAACACGTTCTTTGGGCAACTTCCCATTCTCGGATCAAATTAAAACTTATCAAAATTATTCACTGTCAACAACAAACAAATCAATCGAAAATCGACTAATTAGTGAATTAATTAGTGATAATCAATTCATTTTGTCTTATCTTATATTATCTTATAAAATACAGACGTTACTTCAAAAAGAAGATAATTACGTCCTATGCGTGTGCCTATTTCAATCTATTAATGCATGTTAACCAATGACTTAATCTCTGCCATGTCACTGGTTTTCCTGGCTGCCTCAGGCAACCCATTTTATTCTCTAATAGCGCTAGGGAAGAAGGAGCATTTGTACAAATTTGTTCTAGCATACGTCTTATATAAATAAAGGGAAATAAATTTTGCAACATTGAGAGATATTTCTCCCACTTCTCGGATCGATATAGTCCTTATAAACAGCATGGCTTAATTGCAATTGAGACACACTTGTTTTGTCGCTATGTTTTCACCACTAATTCAGCTCTTACTAAAACCTTTTCTCTTTGAGAAGGAAATTTTTTATTTTTTTTATAATAATTACTAAACATGAGGCTGGGTGGATGAGGCTTCTCTGCGGGCCGAATTTGACCATCGGGACTTCGTTTGCCTATCCATGTAATTATTCATCCCTAATTAAGGGTATCTTATATAATCGGTTAATATTATTAAAGTACTATCCGATTGACAAAAATGAGTTTGTAGGTTATTTCAACAGTTGTATTATGTACCTATATTTTGGTTCATTGCATGACGATCTGATTTATTGGCTTAGATTAAAGAACATTAAATGTTTGATGAATATTTAGTTTTTGGAATAAAGTTTAATAAAAGATTTTTTTTTCAATTAATTATTTTATTTATGTCAAAATATATGCAAAATAGAAGAATTGAATATTAAATTTCATATTTTCTCTCCCTTAAGGAAAAAACAAACAAATTCAGATGATAACTTGGCAGTGAAAGAACCATTAATGCCTACTTATGTAAATGGTAGTGATTGATACTAAAAAAAAATCATTCTTTATAATAATATACAATGTTCATGAATCATCATCCCCCATATCGGTTGAATGACGATTTGACTAAGATCTTCGGAAAAAAAATAATTTTCGTCTATTCTTACACGTGTAAGGCTACTAACGCTTAACACTGTTCAATTCAGCTAAGCGTATTGATCTATTTATGATTAATCGCTCCTCATGGTGTGAAGCTGTGAGTCTCGGAATCTCAAGATTCGATGCAAGAAGAGTAGCCAGGGCGAAAGAGCGCCGAACCAACAAAAGGCTGAGAAGCCCCCCAGGCCCATCTGTAACTGACCTAACCCACCCATGCCATAGGAAGTGAGAAATGTTAACATCTCCTACTACGAAGGAGGAGATAAATAATGATACCTTATTATATCCCCTATGTTAAGGGAGGCAAAAATATGGATTACTTTTAGATTCAAATTTCTGATCTAAAGTAATCTTTCAGGTTCTGATGTTATAACAGACAAAATATTGAAACAGCTTTAAAGTTTTGTGGTCACATTTAAATACAAGTTTAAAGAAAAAATAATTGTAAAAATTACTTAAGCAAAAAAGTTGTTTAAGCAAGTAAATTTGTATTGTTACTTTAAAAATAATAAAGAATAAAACATTCATAACAATGATATATGCACCTCACCCTACGGACTGTACCATGGGCAACTATACAGGGGAAAGGTGGATTTTAGATGGCATTTGTTAATCTGTTAACGAGCTTGATTTGAAACAGTGATGCCCAACCTTATTTGGTATTTTAATTTAAATTTTCGGCATTTGTGTCGCGGGCCATAAAAAAACAAATACAATAAGCTATTTTTAAAAAGTTTTATTTGTGGACCTACTTACATAAATTAATGTGATGCATGAAGTTTATCCAAAACCATCTTCTAAATATCTGGCTGTAAAGATGAAACACCAACTCGGAGCACTGAATCTAGATGTTCATCCGTGAGGCGATTACGTAACATGGTTTTCGCCCGGTTCATCATTGAGAAAGTTTGTTCACACAAATAAGTGATGGAAAACATTGTGATCATCCTTAACGCTTGTTTTCGAAGAATTGAAAAGGTTTCTGCAGGTGAAACGGAATAGAAATCGAAAGTCTGCATCGGGGATGACTGGCTTTGTAAGTCAATCAGTTCCAGTTGCAGATCTGTCGGGGCACTTTATTAACACATCGGCAGCAAACGATGTGTGTCAAATAGATAAAGTTTTAATACCCTCCCTTGGCTTAACCAGAGCACTTCATTGTGAAATATTCGGACTCTATCTCTGTCAGAAAAATCTATCTTTGAAAGTTATGTCGTTCAACGCCTGGGATTTGATGAAATTTAAAGTGCAGAGCACAATCATCATCACATGGTATATATCAGTACGACTGTGGTATTATAGGCGACTCTACAGAGAGAAGTGAGATTTACCATGGCATCTGTTATACTACATTTTAAGTCAACGGACATTTCCAAAGTACCAAAATTAAAGACCTTCTATTTCGCATGTTTGGTGTTTATAAAGAAATAAAAACAGATGTTGATCTTATCGTCGAAAGGCAGAGAAGTTCAAAGGTCAATATCTTACAAGCAGTTACATTGTAGCCAACAGCTGGAGAAAACTACGGACCGAGACAGTGGCGTAGCTAGGGTGGTGGACTGGGTCCAAATTCGAACCCCACACCCCGAGCCCCACTTGATAAGGCCAACAAATGAATGTTCTGATTTTTTTTTTTTACATTAAATATTACGCCACTGCTACGTAATCTTGCTATTCACGTGGAGTCAAAAATACTAGACAGCACTGATCTAGATGATGTTCTAAATGCCTTTCCTGCAGAGAAAGCACGACGAGAGGCGATATGAATTGAGATTTGCCATTTGTGCATTATCTCGCCAATAAACAAAGGTATTATTCGTAAAAAGAGTTTTAATTATTATATTTGTCAATTTTACATATATACTGTACCTATTGGAATTTAGTACATTAATGTATTAAGTACATTATCTCATGTCATGATATCGAAAGTCGAAATGCAGTGGCCCCTGAAAAGGTCAAGCCCCCCCCTCCCCCGGGCCCCCGAATCCCCAGCTACGCAACTGGATCGAGACGATCCAGAGCTGCATTTCTCACTGTGGCTTTTTAATCATTTTGGTCTTGCAGACGGATACTGGTGTGATGATTAAAAGGAGAAGTAACCTTGGAAAGTGATGATAATGCTCCTGGAGAGAAGGTGCATGTGAAAAAGTAGGATCATAGAAATTCATTGTGACTCTGAGCCTTTATTCCATGTATGGAAGATATGAATGCAGTTTCATGGCTGCGTTAGATGTTTACGTCCATTTTGTTTAGTTCATTGGTTAAGATGGCACTGCATTGGGTCTTCAAATGTTGACTGAATTTTGTAAAAACAAAATGTTTAAATTATACTTTGCTAATTGCAGAGTACCTAAATATTGCATTCATAGTCGTTCTGAAAAGTATGTTTGAGAAAAAATGTATACAATGGCTCAAATCGCCCAATAAATGTTTCGCATTGAATTACTTACATAAATTCTAGCACGCCTTGAATTGTATTTGTAATCAGACCATCCAGTGAATATAATCAAAACGCTTTCGTTGAAAATAAATTTGATTCAACAAACATTAGTTTGCAAAAGATTTCATGAACTATTAAATTATCAATTACTTAAAAATGCATTAACTCTTTCTCTTCGTAATCATTTACCACATTTTGGTGGAATCAACGCTGGTATCGTCAGTTAGGAGAGAAAGAGTTAATCTTAATGTTTGTCCCTTGATAAGGGGAGTCTAAAATTTGATTTCTTTTACGATTGAGGATAGTTTACATAAGATAAAATAAATTATTTAGGGCTTTATAAATGACAAATTAATGAAATAAGTTTAAAGTTTGAATGCAACATTACATTTTTAAACATTATTTATTTGTGCAACTATATCTGTTCAAAAGAACAACGGGTCAGAAAGTATTTCTTTATAACTAAAAAACAAGGTAACAAGGAGAGTTTGTGTGGGAACACAAACTCAAAATCAGCCCCCGAAGTAGTCCACCCAGGCAGGTAAAAAGGCAGGTATCAATATTTTCAGAAAGAACATCAGAATTAAATTCGATCAAAGACAAATGACATAGAAGAATGTAGAAAGAATGTTGACAGATCGTGTGTGGTGCCCCAGCGGTCTAGCAAACCAAAGGATAGATGAAAGTAAATGTGAATTTAAATGTAAACCTGGCCTAACTGATTTCTTATTTAAAATGGTCAGGGGCGGACTGGATGTCAAAATCGACACAGGCATTTCTATACACTACGGCCCATAAAGTGTATATCATATATAATGGGCCTCCAATTATAGGCCTACCTTCATTAAAATCATTATGTTAAGTTTCTTAATGTATCGATAACTGACGCATGCTCTATATCTTTATAAGAAATATGTTATGTTGCTTTTTAATCGCTAAGTGTGTAGGCCCTATAAGGATAAATCCTACTGGTAGCACTGTCTGCGGGTGTAGGCTATTACATTATTTTTTTTGAAAATGTGTTAGATTAAATTAGTATTACAATGTAGAGTCTGTTAAAGATTTTTTTTTTAACATGGCGCTCAGATGGCCCCTTATATAAGAAAATATTATAAGACCTTAAACAGTTTAATACGTGCCAAGTGACATTCCTGAGGCCCTTTAAGTGGCCCCAGCACCCCATTTAACAGCCATTTGGGTACTGGCCCACCGGGCATTTGCCCGAATGCCCATATAGCCAGTCCGACCCTGTAAATGTAAAATCCCTAATTCTTAAAAAACAACATATGGCAATTGGATGTCTTCCCTACTAAGGAGCCTCCTGTGTTTGTTACTATTAATAGTGAATAGTTGTAAAAGTGGTGTATTTCATGAAAAAAACAACTGCTTGCATAACTGATTTAAAAAATTAGATTTTTCGCTTTTAGAAAAGAAAAAAGTAGCCGTTGCATCAGAACTTTGAATGCACTAAAATAGTATGATGTCGGATGTTCACTCTCTTTTCTAGTTTACGAGATCTAAACGGGACGGACGGGCAGGCATTTTACACAAAACTAATAGCGTTTTTTAAAACTATCCAATTTTCGTTATAAAGAAATTTCAAATTTATAATGGTTGCTTTTTCCTTCGATGTAAAATAAAATAAAAACTAACTTGAGACCTTGTAATACTCTATGTAATACTTTGCATTGTCTCGACCTACTGTTATCACGCCTTGTTTTGTAGAGTACATCATTTTTTTTTCTCATCGTACATTTTGTAAAGCCGATTTCATATTCGAAATAAACAAGGTTACAAGGAGAGTTTGTGTGGAAACACAAACTCAAAAGAGCGCCCCGAAGTGGTCCACCAAGTCAGGTAAAAATGCAGGTTTCAATATTTCCAGAAAGAATATCAGAATGAAATTCTATCAAAGCTAAATGATAGAGATAATTGGAGAAAGAATGTTGATAGAACTTGTGTGGTGTCCCAACGGTCCAGCAGACCAAAGGATAGGCGAAAGTGAATGTGAAGTTTTCCGGTGTAAAGCTTTTGAAATATCTGTATTTATAATTATCTACGTCGCCCAACCATGCGGGACACAACGCACGCACGCCGACTCTCTAACCCGTGATGAAAAAGTTATGAAAAGATAATTCTTTTTATTTCTGCATGTCGGACTAGAGTTACCCCACGTAACTTTCGCGGCGGTAGAAAGCGCGCTCAGAATAAAAAAAAAAGGTGGGGGGGGGGGGGGGTAGAGAACAAGTAATCTTCTTTTATATATAATTCTCTACCTCGCCAAAAAATTGCCCGCTCCCGCCCGCCCGCACCCGCGCCCTCTCTCACTCACCAGGCATGTGTTAGCGGTGTATGCACGCCACGGGTCGGCTAGTAAACTATGATCTAGTTCTATGTCCAGTATTTAACATTAAATAGAGCGAGCTAGTATTTACTAACATTTTTCTGGCCTTCTAGGTAGCAAAGTCAGTAACCAGTGAGTCTTTCTAAACTTTTGGCTGTTTCTCGCTCACAAAACACCAAGTCAAGCCAACCTGCACTGCGTGATAGACATTCTCAAATAAGTTTTGATCAACCGAAAATGACTCTTATGCTAAACAAACTGATACAGACAAGGTGATAAATAAAAAGCATTCTGTGACAATGTTTGAAAAACTTAATGATAAAATGTAGTTGTCATGATAAAAAAAGTAAACAAAACAGCCTAATCTCATGTAGCTGTCTAAATTAAAAAAAACAAACAAACAGCAAAATTTCGTATTGAACACAGACTTGATATGAAAGGCTAAAATTTAAGGCCAATATGTATGTACAAGTGTACTTCATCAAACATAACTCTAGCAACAGTAATTAAAAAAACAACAAAAAAACAAAAAAAACAAAAAAAACATGCATTTTGGACTTATGAATTGTAGCAGGTAATTACATGTATCTATGATTTTTTTTGTTTTTTTTAAGCTTTGAGAAAATTGAATACTAACAGTTTTGTCGAAATTTTAATACGTGACCATCAGGACTATCCCTATAGAACTAATTGCTATTGTCCTTACCCTCCCTTCTCTATGTTTCCCTATACAACACATTAATACTTTCTTAAACACTTTCCCTTCCTTCCCTCCCCATACAGTCATTACTACCGATGGTTTATGAACATTCATGGGGAAAAAATGGGAAAATTGTCACCTCGAACCCACGATTATGGCTAGCCATCATTATAGTAAGCCTGATGAAAGCATTTCTTGATATTAAAGCAATCCAAGCTGTCTGTAAAATGTTTAACAATGTTTCGGATGTTCCTTCAGAGTTGAAGACAGTTTATCTTCCTAGTCCAGACCTCCCGCAGGACGACGGCGAATGGGAGCGGGCAGGGTTTGAACCCTCGACCATCTATGAATCCGAACATCAGTCCAGCGCGCAAACCGCACGACCAGGCAGCCAAGCCAATGATATAAGTACTCTAGACCAAAACACGTGATGGCAGGGCAAACTTTCTCAGTAAAAATTAAACATCCAACAAAACACAAGCCACTCTATTTTGGCTACTTTGTTAATTCCCGCTATCCTTTCTAAAATGAAATGTAATCTGAAGACTAGCTTGAACTAAATGTACCAATTTCTTCTAAGGCAAATTCTAAACGGCGAGAATGTTTTGAGAAAGAGGACTTATTGTTTGCCCAGAATACTTATTTTGCTTTCCCTGCATGCTCTTCTGACAAGATCAAGTATTTACGAATTATGATCAAAACGATGTGGTCCAATTTATTCGAAGCAGGACGTTTTGGCGCAGCCGTTTTGACGCAAGGGACGTTTAGGCGACGCCGTTTTGGCGCAAGGGACGTTTTGGCGCGAAATACATTATGCACTTTCATTGTATTTTCCTTTAAAAAGAATTTTGTATATTTATGTTTTGCAGGAGTGCTTGTGTGAAGACATATTTTTCACGTACAGAAGAAGAAATATTTGTGTCCGCTATTTTTGGTATTTAAGTTTGTTATTTAATTATTGTTAAATCTCTAATATTACACAACACCAGGCTGCCATCCATACTTCATACTTAGAGTGGTCTGCTTTAAACGTATCAAAAACATAGAGATATCCTTCATGCGAAATGTTGTCTTTTCCTCGCTTTTACTGGACTTTTTCCATTGTTTATATAGACTGCCACCAGGTTTTCAGTTAAAAATATAATAGAATGAAATGGCGAAAGTTTTTCTAGTCTGTCAGCGTGCTGGAAAAATGATTAGTGAAAGGTCTTAACCACGCGAGCTTATAAAGACGTAGGGGCGAAGAGATTAAAAGAGAGGGGTAGACTTTGGGCCGCTCTCTGAATTTAAGATTGAGGATTATAAATTCGCACCTAGGGATGTCAAGTGGAGTGCTAGAAACAGATTATATCGTCTTACGCCTGAGAGAGGAAAGGGTGGAGGAAAGAGTTTATACAAGGAGTGAAATGTGCCCAGAAGAAAGGAGGCGGGATAGGTGTCACAGGTAATGACCAGTCCCAAGGAGATGATCGCCAGACGCATGATGCCAACGACCAGTGCTTGGTGCTGGTCTTGTCTTCATTTGTTTAACTCTACCTGCGTCAAGGGGAGATGTGTCACCCAAATCACCCCTACCCAATTTCTCAAAATATATCTTTTGAAAGTATCTCAGTGTCGTGAATTTGATTCTATCTATTGTCACCCTTAGTGTTTGTTTACACAAGTGGCTTCACGTCAGAGTTTGTACTGACCACATTCCGTGTCTTGATCTTTACTATGTGTGGAGTTATTGTCGTCATTCAGCGTAATAAAGCTTTAGATGTTAACATGGTTTTTGTTATATGAAAGTATTACACTAATGTCAAATAAAATATTGTCTTTTGGAAAGAAATCGAAAAATGTCATCCGGTGCTATTAGCAGAACTCACATATAAATAAAGGGGAGGGTTAGGGTCATTACCATTCAGGAATCAGACTTATTATAGGTCTATATTCATGAAATAAGCAAAACCTTTACATTTATAGAAATAAAACAATTCGCTGAACGGTGTTAGAATTCATACTATACATACACTATTATGGTAGAGTGAAATAAATACGTTATAAACGCTACGGGCTTATTAAATTATCGTCAAATTATATCTCGCGCCAAAACCTCACGTACCGCAATGTATTTAAGCGAACTGGACTCGTTATGATTAATTATGAAACATATCTAATATGAAAACGTGTCTCATTAATTGTATCCCATGATTAGAGGGATTTAAAAATGACCTTAACGTTTTACTATTGCTATGTGATTAATTAAATTCGCAATTTGCAGTTTTATAAATTACAGAAAAATGAAACCCATTTAAAGGCAAAAAGTTTGTGTTTTTTTTTCTTTGCCAAAATATTCATAAATATTCATATTCATTATTTACGAATAATAATTTTTAACATTATTTAGTATAAACGTTTTTTTTAAAAAATATCAAAAGCAATCATTATGACTAAAAGTCATTGCCACATCGTGTATATGTAGTTAAATTCAGCTTCTCTCCCTTGGAAAAAAAATCCTAACTGTAGAATGATTTAGAAATGAGAAATACACCGATTATAAGATTACAAATAATATTTAACTTCATGTCCATACGTGTGAGAAATGTGTATTACTTTCTTCTGTATTTACAAAAAGACATGTTTAGCATCTTTATGAATATTATATTTGTCTTTGTTAAGGAATTAATTATAATGATTATAAAAAAAGTGTTATGTGCCTGTGGTATGTAATGAAAATTCATTGAGTTGTGCAGCTTTATAATGTTTGCATGTCATTTGGTTGTCAGTCCTTCGCCAGCCCTTTTCTCTAGAACCGATAATACCTTGTATAGCTGTTTATTCTTGTATTCATATATTGCATAAATTGCATACCGGAGAGTCCGATACGACACCTACGGCTATCTGTTGTTCACAGCCGTCTCAGACTTCTGTGCTACTGTGAACTGCATTTAGCTTTAAGAGTGGTGTTGGTTTGCGCTAGCCAATTATCACGTTAAAAATAATCTGCGCAGGCTTGAGGCAATGCAGTAATTAGCCCTCAAAATTATTATTATTATTATTATTATATTGCATATTCCTTTTTATTTCTCTAGGGAAAAAGATATTGAGCTAATCGACAAAAATGTCTGTTTCTCAGTGTTTCTCAAACATTTATCTGTGACGACATACAGACAAAAAAAAATTATGCCCCCCCTCCTCCATAGCCAAATTGGTGACAACTTTAAGCAGAAAGTCCTGGCAGTGACCACTACAAAAAAAAAAAAAAAGCGAGGGACATTTAAAGTATTTATATCGCACGTACGTCTTAAAGAGTTCCTGTTTTTTTTTTAAAAAGCTTTTAGCAGCTCACTCTGTCCGTCTGTCTGTGTGGTAAAAAGTTTGTACACGTTATTTCTCCCACACCCTATCTTGGATCAAATTTTGCACAATTATTTCTTTTACCTGACAACACAACAATAAAAAAAACATTAACCCAATTAGTTAATTAACAATTTGTAATTAATGATTGTGTTTGGTATCTTGAACAAGGGAAAGAAATCATACTTGACAGATATGGTGGTATTGTCCTCTTGAGGACTCTTGAAACTTGAGTGAACATTTTTTTTTTATAAATTTAAAAAGCGATCATGTAAACATTCACAATATACCATTTTCTTCCCTCACCCTTTCACAACTGGTCCAGACAGGTGATAGGATCAGACCGCATTGAGAAACCGAGAAACGCTAGACAAAACCCATTTCTATTTAAATTTCAAATCGCACAGATTTATTATGTCTAATCACTTGACAATGTAACTACAAGATCCAAAGTAATTGATAATTGATACAATTACACTTAATGTAAGCTTTGTTATTAAACAAAATATAAACAATCTTTATAAAATAAAAACAAATAGACAATTAAGCTGATCTAGAGGTGAATGTCAGGGCGAGATATGGCGAGAATGAATGTTACTTTGTTATTTTGGTATCATAGGTTTTATATTCCCTTGTGAATGTGGATAGTCTTTTGCACGAGCTATAACAGAATGATTTAGTTAGTCTTCGTTGAATGTGCGAGAGAGTGTGTTAGTTAGTGAGGTCTTGCTCCCGATCCGGGAAGGTTGGACGTTACTTCCTAGACTGGTGTTATGTATATATGTTTCATTAGAGTTGATGGACTGGTGTTTATGTATTTATATTTATAAGTTGATAGACTAGCGATTGTGAATTAATATTTATTTGAGAGTCGATGTCATTTATTGAATATTACAGTTATTCATTGTTATTATCAAGAGTTGGAGTTTATTCAGTAATAAGTAATTCTAATTGAGTGGATATCTGGAGTCAAACTGTATCAAGTAATAATTGTTCGTACAAGTAACCCCCCCCCCCCCCCCCCCCCTAGTGAGCCAAGTCAAGAAACACAAGAACAAGCAATCTATATTGAACCCTGACAGTGAAGGGCTCCGTCCTTAAAACTATATCAACCAATAATGTACAAGTTATTTCCTTTAATCAATGTCAAACGATCAATTATCAATAATTAAATGACTAATTGAGTGTTTATGTTTAAGCTATTCTTCGCACTGTATGCCCAACCAAACCCAATTTTCTTTGTTTTATTTCTTGTTCCGTTGGTGTTCGCCAAGTTGTTGCCCACAGACTGAAGTTTGACATTTTGTTTGGGGTATCCAACATCAATTATATGTCACAAGGATATGTCGGTGGATGCCTGAAATTTTCTGTTTTACTACTATTATATTGTTTGAATGTTTCACCGTTTTTTATGGGTGGAAGTGTTTCCCAAACTGATTCGCAAAACCCGGTATTCTCGAGGCCTGAACAGGTGTTCCGCTAAACACTCAAATGTACAAAGTGTCATATTAAGTTATCGTTTGGGAAACACTAATTTAAATGATTTATTGCTCTGAACTCACTAACATACGGATGAGTATCAACAATTATACTCTATCGTAAGTTTTAGCCAGATTTTTATAGCACTGTGAACTAGATAAGTTAACTACTTTTAACTTCATTAATAACTATTTAATGTTAATATTTTGGTTTTAAGTATAATGAATATTGTCAGTGTTCTTAATTTGCAAGGAAAAAAATTAATAAAATAAAAAGGGAGAGAAGTGATGTGATAAAAAAAAGCAAAAGTTGTATTTGTTTCATCAGGATCGAAGTCTTGAATTTCTAAATGTGTAAAAGTCTTGAACGTGCGAAATGTTCCTTTAATGAAAAGATCCATATGTATGAGTTATATATCAGAATGAGATGATAACAACATTTGACTTGATTCTTTTGACACCCATTAGAGCAGCGGTTCTCAACCTTTAAAACTCGGCGACCCCTTTTTTTACAATCCCCCGCTCTGCAGCGACCCCCACCCACACGCACACACACAGCAATAGAAGAAATAGACAATAACAATCCATATTTTGATGATCTTAGGCGACCCCTGGCAAATCGTCAATCAACCCCAAGGGGGGTCGCGATCCACAGGTTGAGAACCCCTGCGTTAGAGCCTGGGGCCGACAGAGTACTTCGCCATCAGACTAGTCCATCCTGATATTTTTTTCCCTTTGTCTACTGATCTCCTCCATCTTTGCCTTGGTCTTCCCCAGACTTTCTCACGTCCTGTACGTTCCAATCCAGAGCCTCTCTTTTCAAATGTTGTCTGCTGTTCTTCGCATTGTATTCACAATCCAGCCCAAGTGTTGCCCACAGACTGAAGGCATCTAACACCAATTATACTGTGCAAGCATATGTTGGTGGATGCCTGAAATTTTCTGTTTTATTACTATCACATTAAAAAAAATAAATAATTTATAATTGATGCTTTCGCCCCCTCCCACCCCACCCAATCGGCCAACACATTGGAAAAGGGGGGAGGGCGAAATAATCTAAAAATAGGTTGAAATATAAATAAAATCGCCCCTTTTCCCACTCCAAAGATCTGGATTCGCTAATGTCATTTGGTATGACTGCTGGACAGCCATTCAGTCGTCTTGAAGAACCCGATTCTCAAACCCTTTCCGCTGACATTTCCCATCGTCCTGCGGGAGGTTTGAACTAGGAAGTAGATTATCTTCAACACACCAAAAAAAAACAACAACAACAAACAACAAACGATTTCCTTTATAATGTTTTGTAACCCAAGATATTTGAAATATATCAATACGGGACCAATGAAAAATTAGTCAAGGGGACACAACTATTAAAATAAAAAAAAACATTTTTTTTGTAAATACTTTAGTACTGTTTAGATTTCTTTGTTAAAAACTCAAAACTTTCTATACATCTAAATGTACCATACAATGGTTATAAATAATTTTATCATGTTAAGGTATAATTAGTATAGGAAATGCTATCTGTTTAATTATCATTCTATGTTTCTCTTCAAGTTTTGTAACTTTGTATTTCTTTGAGATAGCTCTATTTTGTTCATATAGTTACCTATGTCCAACTTTGTGATAGTATTGGCATATTTTTGAATGTATTTTATTCTGTTGGAATAACTTGTACAGTAGCAGCGTTAGACCCAGACAACGTTTGGAGGAGACTTTCTCGTCGGGCTGAGTATATAATACAACATAGGCTTGAAAAATCTATTTTAAGTATACATTTATGGGTTTAGACTTTCTACATAGTCTTGGAGGTAGCTTCATATATATTTCTCATTGGTGACATTTATACAAGTGGTTTTCTTATATAAAAATGACATCTTACTGCGCAATGTTCATGTTTACATAAAACTGGAATATTTATTTTTAGTAACTATTGTTAGTCCGTCCAAAAATGTTTATAATTTTTCTTTTTTAAGGCACATGCAAACGGTAAGCGATTTAAATTTCTATTATGATCATATAAATTGAGCAAAACGTTGTTTTTTTGTGATATGTTTACTTCTGGTCTAAAAAGATTTTTTCTAAGTAACCCTAGCCCTAAATTCATCCAATTTTATCATTCCAAGACATTACATTCTTGATTTGTCAATTTTTAGGTTACAATTTTAAGTAAAAAGTTTACAAAATTGTTTTTTCTTTCATATCCTTTCTTTGTGATTATAAACTTGTTATATCAATATTTCTAAACTGCTGAAATCAATAACCATCATCTAGATCGAAAAATTTAATCCTCAATTTAACTTTAAAAAAAAAATGGCTAATTTATATTTACGGTAATAAATTAACTGCAAAGACGTTTTATTTTTAATTTGTTTGAAAATGATTTCTTCTTTCTCCAGTCATTCAGTCAGTCACTTAATCTTTTAGTTTTTGTGTGTGTCTATGTATAATTAATACTGGCAATATCTTCGATCCTGAAGATTAAGGATAAGTGCAGGGTTTCAGACGACTACAGAAACCCAGTTGCGACCTGCTTATTCTTCTGCATCTTGAGCAGACAAAGACGTTGTCCACCAGTGGTCTATTTAAGTTATAGGGGGCTCCATTTTACATAGGCCAAATGCTAGATTCCTAGAGTATCATCTTGTCTCACACAATTAGGCTAAGAAATCTTTGGCTTGTAATAAAGTTAGGTTTACATTTGTATTTTGTTTCTTAATGTAACTCTTCGCTTTTGCAGTAAAATTATAGTACCAACTACAAATATTAATGTTTTCAATATAAACTTTTAATTGAAATTTAGTTTTTTAAAAGAGTTTTACTGTTAATGTTCGGAAAGTAATTTTGTACAGCTAAGACACAACTATATATTGTTTTAGAACACTAGATGTATACATTTGTTTAAAATATTTGAAGATGAATTAACAAACAAACAAAAACTAGAAAAAGAAAACAAAGTAGTCAATAAACAAAGATTTATTTTAGAAATGCCAAAACAAGAATGATATTTATTTAAATTATGTGCACCAAATAATCAAACAATGTAATTATACATTCACACACTAGACACTTTTTTCAAACCCTTATTTGGAACACTATATCGTAAATAGAAATTATTTAAAACCTGTGTTACAGTATAAATAAAATGTAATTACTGTATAGTTAAAAAAGGGAGAAAACTGGTCAACAGATTTGTTATAATACACAAATGTAAAAGAAATTCAAAGTAATCAAAACTTAGCGTGCATTAAAAACTAAATACAATTTAAACTTCATGTCTAAACTAGACCAGCCCCCCCCCCCCCCCCCCCCAAAATGAGCAGAAAACATTTAAACAAAGAACCGTTTTTTTAGAAAAAAAAAAATTTAGTAACATAAATACATTTTATGCTTTTATTTTCTAAAGAATTCATTAAGAAAGACGGAAATGCGTCAATCAAACATGCTAGACACATGAAGAGAATAAATAGAAGATATCCCAAGCTCACGTATTTGTTATTGCAATAAAAGCATCAAAATGAAAAAAACAAAAAAAAACACAACAACAACATGCAAAAACAAAACACAAAGAAAGTTGAATAAATAAAATTCGCAATATATAATAATCGATATGATCCTAACTCATCAATTTAAACAAGAAAATCGAAGTACGAAGGAGTTATTCTAAAAATGTGGAATGGCATTAAATCCTACAATCTCTCTAACAAGCCAAAGATATTGAGACATTTTTCAGCTGCATGAAGCTGATGTAAAATGAAACATCAAGTAGATTTAATATCAGGTTTTTGTTATGACATCAAGTCAAGAGTTATCCAAGTCAATAAAATATGAACATCACAAATAATAAAAATAATAGCCAATAATGAACATCAAATAAAATAAATAATCACTTGAAAAAACAACAACTCATGTAACAAAATAATTAAAATAGTAATTAACATGGAATAAAAGAAATCATATAAAAAAGAAATATTATGTAAAAAAAAATAAGTTAAAAGAAAGATAATTAGTCAAATAAATTAAAGTAGTAATAAACAAGCAAATTTAGAAAAATCATTTTTTAAAAACAGATTATCTAAAGGGAAGAACCTCAACATTACTTACATATCTCTCAATGCTGCAAGATTATAACCCCTTTTTCTATTTAAAACGAAAATAATAGATTACGACTAATTGATCAAGTGACTGGGTTATAGTTTTTTAAATTTATCATCGACTATGAATAAATGATAACAATTATAACTTCATAGAAAAAAAGGAGGAGCAAGTAAATAGAAGCTCTATCATTTAAAAAAAAACACAACAGAATAAATATAAAAAAACAACAACTTAAAAATTGATATTTTATATTCTGGATTTTTTGGCATATCGGCATAAAAATATAATAATCAACAAATATAAAGAAAAAAAAGGATAAATAAAAAAAGACAAATCAAATGACAAGAAACAAGTGAGCATCAGATTTTAACAATGAACATCAAATAAAAAGGATTACCGGTATTGTTAAAAATAAATTATAAACATATTTTGTTGTCCCCTAAAGCAAACTGTATAGAGGAAGTTAGGATTGTATGAAGATTTGATTTAAATCAGCCAAATGTCAATTATATAATGGTTGCTTTTTTTAAAACTTCGTGCCAAAATCATATAAATATTTGTTTTCCACAGTTTTATTGAAATACATTTTTTAAAAATGGAACTTCAAGGTGCAGTGAATTTTATTGGCCAGCCACATAATAAAGGTACTGAACTCTTAAAATATATCGAACAAAAGCATTTGTGTCCCTTTTCACTGTTGTTTGGAAAATAAAACCGACTTCAGACGAAACTTTTTTTTTTTAATACTGTCAAGTTTCAATATAAAGTCATATGTTATGAAGACGAATAAATAGCGATAATTAAGTACTTATGATCATATGTCTTTATCGTGAAAGTCTGTACAGATGAATGATCACAGGTTTGAAATGTCTTTGAGTTGCTAAACCTGGCAGAAGAGAATCTAACGAACTAAAAATGGTGACAGGAACTAAAGTTTTTCCTTGCTGTATTTTAGATCATGAACGAAAAAATCTGCTTTGACAACAAGGCTGAGGTGTTTAGGTCTTAGTGATAAGCTCAGAATACATTCAGTAGACATTTAGCTGAAGATCGTAAGAGTTATCTACCTTTTCAGAAATGTTATAGATAACGAAATAGCATGAGCAGTGGCGACATTGTGACTGGGTCAGGATTTAGATTGAGAGATGCTTTCAGATGTCCAAGGAGACAAACATACTTGATGATCTTTAAAAGATTAAGATTTCGTGTACTTCTTGGTGCTCTTGTAACGCTTCAGAAGCTTCTCTCTTGTGACCTCCTTGTACTTCTTGGTGCTCTTGTAATGCTTCAGAAGCTTCTCTCTTGTGACCTCCTTGTACTTCTTGGAGCTCTTGTAATGCTTCAGAAGCTTCTCTCTTGTGACCTCCTTGTACTTCTTGGTGCTCTTGTAATGCTTTAGAAGCTTCTCTCTTTTGACCTCCTTGTGTGCTATAAGAGAAGATGTCATTAGTCTTGTTCAGGCGTTTGAAGGTTGAAGCAGATCAAGAACTGCCTTAAACCATAGCTCCATTTCGAGTCATGATTTTAACCGAAGCTCACTTCAGTGATATGTATTTGGCTATCGCTGCTCCAGGAAAGTCTAGCAGTGACTCAAGCCACCGCAAAGTGATTCTCTCAAGAATTAGGATCAAAGTTAAGAAGCTGAGGATTAATGTGACAAGTTGATTTACTAGATGTGGGCACCAAAATAGTTATTTACTGGAGCAAGGCTCCAAGTGAGAATTGGACAGGAGCAAGGAATTACATGTGTCTTTATTGGAACTTTGCTCCAGACGTGTCATTTGGTTAGTCACAGTCTGAAGCAAGGCTCAATGTTTGATATTGAAAGTAGCTAGGATAAAGAAGTGTCGTTTACTGGGAAGGTTTGCTCTAAATTTGTTATTGACTGGGACTAGGTCACATGAGTTTTATTTATCAAGTGTGACTAAGGTCATTGACTGGAGCTAGGTTACATGAGTTTCATTTATCGAAGTTGACTAATGTCATTGACTGGAGCTTTGTTCTTGATGTGTAATTGATTGGACCTAAGCCACAGTGGTTGCATTAACTGGAGATGTGCTATAGGTAGAACATTTACTGGAGCTTTGAAGTGTTTTATCGACCGGAACTAGGCCAAAGGTGTTTCATTTCTGGTCAGCTAACAAGCGTGTCATTGAATGGAGCTTCGACCCAGCCGTTTTATTGACTGAAGCTTTGCTCCAGTTGTGTCATTGAATGGAGCTTTGACCCAGCTGTTTTATTGGCTAGCGCTAGGTCCAAGGAGTTTCATTCAGTGACTGGAGCTTTGCACCAGGTGCTTTCTTGACTGGAGCGAAGCACAAGATATTTCATTGACTGGAGGTTGGACCCAGGTGTGTTGGTGACTTGAGCTCTGCCCCAGCTGTGTTATTGACTAGAGCGAGTTAGACCACAGGAGTTTCTTGTACTGGAGGTCAGCTACAGGTAATCACTTGCTGGAGCTTTGCCCACTGCGTTTTATTAACTGGAGATTTGCCCTAGTAGTGTTATTGACTAGAGTCAGGCGACATGTGTTTCATTTACTTAAGGTCAGCTCTACAGATGTTTCATTAACTGAAGCCAAGCCTCAGGAATTTTAAGTACTGGAGGTCAGTTGCAAGGTAAGTCATTGACTGGAACTTTAGACTGGAGCTAGGCCCAAACTTGTCTTTAAAAGGATCTAGACTTTCGGAGTGTAATAGCCTTGAGCTAGTCTGCGGGTATATACTCGAGCTAGGCTGTAAGTATATCAGAAAATAGATACAGTCATTTCAAGAATACATCTGTACATGTATAATCCTCTCTACAGCCAAGAATAGCAAATAATAAATTCATCTTTATACTGTGTTCAACCTCGATAAAACTTTTGAAGAAGATGTCAGTTTTACCAGAAGTGTCCTTGTCACATTGAAAGCCTCGTGAGTCGTCTGGCCGTCCCGAATCACAGCCTCGTGAAGTTTTAAACAGTTTGCTCTAGGGGATGGTTGATATATAATAAATAAAATAAGTAAATACAATATAAACAAATAAAATTCCAATGTTTGGTGTAATTAATCGTGGAGCCTGCCGAAGTAATTTAACTGCATTCGTATTCAATGATCTAACACTTATTTGCATAGCAGTTTCACAAAAATAAATATTCAAGCACATTTTAAGCTTAAAAATAAACAAAAGTAAGCAAATAAAGACAAACTTTAATAACATAAAGCAATTCCACACATATAGGAAGATAAACCAAAAAAAAAAAAAAATGAAGGCCAACTAAATAATAGAAAAAAAGATCTTAACCGCTTTTTGATTCCATTTCTCAAACTTTAAGATTGAAATTTGTTTTTGTCGTGTCATTTTTTTTAAAGAGTCTGTTTCAAAAAAAATAAGAATAAACTATACTTAGAAAACATCTCTAGTAAAGAATAAAGGATAATATTTTTTGGTACATGTTTAGAATTTAATAATCTGAGTTAAAGAAAAAATATATATTAGGAATAATGTAAGAAAATTTGCACGCGTGACAGCCAGTAGCGTCACAGGGTTCTGTGCTACTCTATGCTATCCGCACCCTTCGCAGTCACGCCCCTGATAAAGAAAGCTTTATGGAAAGGTCCTATAAATACAATCCTGAATCACAGTGTAGTTTGAAATTTTGGTCTCACAGATGGACCAGCTAGATAGACTTAACAATGGTCTACTGGACAAGCTAGATAGACTTAACAATGGTCTAGAGGACAGCTAGATAGACTTAGTAATGGTCTACTGGACATTGCTCGAAAGAAACTATCCAATATTTCAAAACACTAGCTACAAAAAAAGTCCAATTTACAGTGCGAAAATAAGTTTTATAGCAAAAAGCTTTAGAGATAGAATTAAGCATCAGCTTACTTTTATTGACATTTAAGAAAGACCTGACAGCAGATTGCTTCAGAACGTATCAGTTATCAGCTGGAGATTTCTTGCAAGAAAAAAAAAGCAAAGAATGGAGTGAATAACAAGACATATTAAATTATGCAAAGAATGTTGACCTTTTAAAAGACAATATATATATATATATATATATTTATTTATATATATATATATGTACATACCGCCGATACCAAAACAATCATATTATATTACTGATACCAGTACTTTTACAGTTGCACATCAACGTGACAGTGCAATAACTTGTGCGTAACGAAATAAACTTTGGTTCTAATTCTTGGCAGTCGGTTCATTCAATAATTCTTCGCCAGTACAGAAACTCATGGGAAGCCGACCCAGAGATACGATACCGTCAAGTAAGGAAACGCTGACATTTTCAACACACCAGATCTGAAGGCTGTGAAGAAACAGTCACAGAAAGATTACTGACAAGAGAAAGAGCGACGAGAATCATTAAGATGGAACAGTAAAAATGTTCCTTGATTGGAAGTGGGATCCAAGGACTCTAGTCTCAGAGCTTTGTAAACCAAGACCTGCAGCCTGTCTAGAACAAATGTTCATGTGTATTCTTTATCTATGTCTTAAGATCCATCTGGGACTCTGTGCGAGGTAGATTCAAATAAGAAAAAGATTGAAAACAGATAATAAGCTTTTTTTTTTTTTTGAAATCAATTTCTTCTTTATAAATAAGATTATTTCTGCTCTATTAATGTTCATTCTACATATTTCTTTTGGTGCTGTATATTGTGCTTGAAGTCTCACCAGTTAGCTCTACGTAATCTAGTTGTACATCAACTGTCCACTTAAGACAAATTTAATTATAACACGATTATATTTTGAAAATTTGAAACGGTCAAACCAAACTTTCTACTGTGTGACCAATTAGGTAGTTTTGTTTGCCAAAGAAATAAATATGTATTTAGTTTTCTTGCAAAATCGTTACAGCTCTTTTTAAAATACGTATAAGAGGAATAGAATAGGTTTCAAAGAATAAGATTAAAATAATAAGTTTAGAAAGTATAAATAGAATAAGATTAAGAAAATAAGATGAGGAGAATAAGTTAAAGAATCATTAAACGAATTCTTATATTTAAAGAGAATAAGGACGCGCCTAAGAGAAAAAGATTAAGATAACTTTTCAAGTTTAAGAGAATGAGCTTAAGAGTAGTTAAACTCATTTTTTGGAGTTGAAAGAGTTTAAAGAAAAAAAGATAAAATAGAATATTATTAAAAGAATAATAGAATAAAATTAAAAAGAATCAGTTAAAGAGATTAACTTTAAGCTTTTTGAAGTGATTACAAAATGAACAGAAACAGTTGAAAATGTCAAGACGACCCTTCGCTTTGCTGAAAAAAACTTGTTGAATCTTTTTCTGTTTACCGCAGCTTGACAAAATATCAAGCATTCAAAAATGTCTTTAACACACTCCTGAGAAGAAAAGGAAAAAAATGTGTTAAATATTCAGGTTTTAAATGCAATTATCTAATTGTAACAATTTCAAACAACAAATAAATTGAAGGCAGCATATTGCTTTTTAAATATGTTAAAATCCAGATTTTATTTCTAAATGAATTTATAGAAACTCTCTGAATTATCAAAAAAAGTTCAGAAATTTTTTTTCAAGAAAACTCAACATAGCACTATTGTAACTGTACTATTGAAAACAAGCTTTTTCACAGATGAGTATTAGGTTTAGAAAAACCCAAGAAAACCTGTGTACGAATAATGATGTCGGAATAACTCATCATCATCATCATCTCTGCTTATCGTTCCTTCTTGGGCATGGACCACCTTTCAGCTCCCTTCAGGCGTCTTGGTTCTGGGCTAGTGTCTCCAACTGTCCCAAATACCAGGTCTTGTGTGGGTTCCAGGTCGCAAACACTAATGTCGCCAACTGTCCCAAATTCCACGTCTTGTGTGGGTTCCAGGTCGCAAACACTAATGTCCCCAACAGTCCCGCCACGTCTTGTGTGGGTTCCAGGTCGCAAACACTAATGTCTCCAACAGTCCCGCCACGTCCTAGGTGGGTTCCAGGTCGCAAACACTAATGACTCCAACAGTCCCGCCACGTCCTGTGTGGATTCCAGGTCGCACACACTAATGTCTCCAACAGTCCCGCCACGTCCTGTGTGGGTTCCAGGTCGCAAACACTAATGTCTCCAACAGTCCCGCCACGTCCTGTGTGGGTTCCAGGTCGCAAGCACTAATGTCTCCAACAGTCCCGCCACGTCTTGTGTGGGTTCCAGGTCGCAAACACTAATGACTCCAACAGTCCCGCCACGTCTTGTGTGGGTTCCAGGTCGCAAACACTAATGACTCCAACAGTCCCGCCACGTCCTGTGTGGATTCTAGGTCGCAAACACTAATGTCTCCAACAGTCCCGCCACGTCCTAGGTGGGTTCCAGGTCGCAAACACTAATGTCTCCAACAGTCCCGTCACGTCTTGTGTGGGTTCCAGGTCGCAAACACTAATGTCTCTATTAGTCCCGCCACGTCCTGTGTGGGTTCCAGGTCGCAAGCACTAATGTCTCCAACAGTCCCGCCACGTCTTGTGTGGGTTCCAGGTCGCAAACACTATTGACTCCAACAGTCCCGCCACGTCTTGTGTGGGTTTCAGGTCGCAAACACTAATGACTCCAACAGTCCCGCCACGTCCTGTGTGGATTCTAGGTCGCAAACACTAATGTCTCCAACAGTCCCGCCACGTCCTGTGTGGGTTCCAGGTCGCACACACTAATGTCTCCAACAGTCCCGCCACGTCCTGTGTGGGTTCCAGGTCGCAAACACTAATGTCTCCAACAGTCCCGCCACGTCCTGTGTGGGTTCCAGGTCGCAAGCACTAATGTCTCCAACAGTCCCGCCACGTCTTGTGTGGGTTCCAGGTCGCAAACACTAATGACTCCAACAGTCCCGCCACGTCTTGTGTGGGTTCCAGGTCGCAAACACTAATGACTCCAACAGTCCCGCCACGTCCTGTGTGGATTCTAGGTCGCAAACACTAATGTCTCCAACAGTCCCGCCACGTCCTAGGTGGGTTCCAGGTCGCAAACACTAATGTCTCCAACAGTCCCGTCACGTCTTGTGTGGGTTCCAGGTCGCAAACACTAATGTCTCTATTAGTCCCGCCACGTCCTGTGTGGGTTCCAGGTCGCAAGCACTAATGTCTCCAACAGTCCCGCCACGTCTTGTGTGGGTTCCAGGTCGCAAACACTATTGACTCCAACAGTCCCGCCACGTCTTGTGTGGGTTTCAGGTCGCAAACACTAATGACTCCAACAGTCCCGCCACGTCCTGTGTGGATTCTAGGTCGCAAACACTAATGTCTCCAACAGTCCCGCCACGTCCTGTGTGGGTTCCAGGTCGCAAACACTAATGTCTCCAACAGTCCCGCCACGTCCTAGGTGGGTTCCAGGTCGCAAACACTAATGTCTCCAACAGTCCCGTCACGTCTTGTGTGGGTTCCAGGTCGCAAACACTAATGTCTCTATTAGTCCCGCCAAGTCCTGTGTGGGTTCCAGGTCGCAAACACTAATGTCTCCAAAAGTCCCGCCACGTCTTGTGTGGGTTCCAGGTCGCAAACACTAATGTCTCCAACAGTCCCGCCACGTGTTGTGTGGGTTCCAGGTCACAAACACTAATGTCTTCAACAGTCCCGCCACGTGTTGTGTGGGTTCCAGGTCACAAACACTAATGTCTCCAACAGTCCCGTCACGTGTTGTGTGGGTTCCAGGTCGCAAACACTAATGAGTTAAAAATGGAAAAAGACGTGAAGTAAGAACAGAAAAATGAAATGACATAAAAAAAAACTGATGAAGGGGAGAGAATTTTTTCAGAGAAACTGATTATGTTAAGAATTATTTCTGCTTAAATAATGTGGTAATTAAAAAAAAACAAACAAAAAAAACAAACTTTTCTGATTAGATTGAAACTATTTAGTTTTGAAAAATAATGATTTGATCTAGTTATAGAAAATAATCAAGAAATGAAAGTTGATAGACAGTTACTAGATTAAACATCAAAAATACAAATTAAACATTGTTAGGTAACGGAGTATTTATACTTCAAATAGATAGCTATATAACCTCTCCAATTAATTTAAATATAAAGAGAAAGTTATTTAACTCGTTTGATGCACCTTCTATTACAATCTTGAGATAAATTATATGAAAAGTCAGTTATGTAGAATTCATAGTATTAATCTCGTGCGAACTATGACACTGCGAGACCGAAACGTTGCTTACATTCTTATAGATTCATTTTTTTGACAGCTGAAGTAGTTCTCGAATAAGACATTTACATTATCTGTGTTGTATACATTACCCTCTCGGTTATTGACATTCGGTGTCAATAGATTATAGTATACTGAACGAAACGAAAGCTCGGCATGTTTCCCGCATTAAGATACCAGACTTCTGTCGACTGTCTACAACAGAGAGTTACCGGCTTGTTTCTTGATTTCTTAACTTTAACCTGTTATTCTGATTTGTGGGTAAGCACAATAATAAATAGATGAATACAAGATTGTACACGAGTGTATATTGTATAAGACAAGTCATCTTATCATCTTAAACCAGTTCACAAGTGAATTGAAAACATTTTGTTTTCTGTTTCACATCAATTTGAATTTTTCAAATAAAAAATAAACTGCATGGTGATAAATGACAGAACTGAGATGCTTCAGAAAGAGCCTCCTACGTGTCAACTACAAAGACCACATCACAAGTGAAGAGAGAGGAAATAGGATAAGTAGAGCAACTGGACCACAAGATGACCTGCTAAATACTGTCAAAAATGATACAAGCTTTAATTATATGGAAAGAATATATTAGCAGTTAAGTAATTTTCATTTTCCTTAAAACTACAAATACCAGCTTTTGACAACAGTAGTCAGCTAAAAGAAGAAAATCTGTTTACAATATTTGTACTTTTGATTCTGTATTGTGCAGCATGCTTGACAGCTGTAGTCTTTCTGGAATGAAAGGTATACAATGTTGTTACAGGTTAATAGTGTTTGTTACTCTAGAGCAATGAATCGAACTACACCAATGGTCACCTAGTCTCTTTCAAACTGCTTTTATGAATGTCCACAATCAGTCTGTAAGAAATAGTCACATTGTGATCTTTGCTGCCATCCGAAAGCTTTTCTGCTTAATGGGAATATGTACATTTTGTAGTTGTAAATTGATTTAAAAAAAAAGCATGTTATAAAGTGAGTTCTAGAAACAAAACAGGTAAATAATTTATGTTTAAAGAATTAATAACTATGCTTTTGTAAGTCGAAGATATTGCTACACTTGTGGGTAAGTGAGAGGAAATGATTCAACAAAAAAATATAAAAAGTGGGTGAAAGAAAAAAAAAGGAGAGAGAGAGAGAGAGAGACCGAGATTGAGTAATTGATCGAGATATTGAGAAAATGATAGAGGGATATTTAGGACGCTATTGTTTAATTGTGAGAGATCGTTCCTTATTTCTGTAGTTTTAAAACTGAGAAATCTCCTTTGTTTCTTTGAATTGAACAAAATCTGTTTGTAAACAGAAACTTTAGTTGTTACTATTTAGAAATTATTCGCTAGAATTAGGAAAATAAAAAAGCTATAAGACAAGACAATGCAATAAATGGAAAACACTTGGGCGAATATTTAAAAATGTTACTGGAAAAGGAATAAAGCATATACAATATAAACCAATGGGAACATTTTTCTTGGTAAAGGTGGCGTAAATATGTAAGAGCGAATAATCCAGTGCACTTGAATAGATTCATGAAATAAATATGCAAAGAAGCCATAGTCGGTCTTATTTCAGGAGACGAAGCTCAGTATCGAAGCACAGCAGAAGAGCGTATATCAGGAGCAAGTCCATTGCACTGGTAGAGATTGAAATTTGGGAAACAAGAACAAAGTCATTTATTGTCCTAATGGCTGTTTGTGACAAGAGGGACAATAAGGGTAGCTTTTTTTTTTTCAAAAATAGTTAGTCCCTCTTAATATATTATGTAAGTCCGTGTTATTGGAGAAATATAACACACTTGTGTTATTTAGTTTAAGTCTTCAATCTACTTACCTGCCCTTTACTTCAAAAAGAAGTTTCCCTTCTCATTGAATATTCGTCTGTTCTAATGTGAGCCAACTGACATTATTGGGATTTTAATAATAAACACAAAATATTGATAAATGTTTGAAAAAAAATCAATGAAATACAAATGATACAACATGTGTAAAAAAAAAGTTTCCCTTTCAGATCTTGTGGTCTATAGAGCAGATGATATAAAGTCATCTGTTTCTTTGGCCTACGGTTAACGAGGGTGTCATGTGGCCAGCACAACGACCAACCGCCTTTACTTTTCCCCAACTAATGTCAGGTACCCATTAGAGCTGGGTGGATTCAGAGGCGCCGAAAGATCCCGAAATTAAAAATCCCAATTTTCACCAGGATTCGAAGCCGGGATCCCCGGTTCGGAAGCCAAGCGCTTTACTGCTCAGCAACATGTGTGTTACTTTGTAAAGTCTTGCGTCCCCCCTCCATACCTGCTTTGCATCTCAACAAGTTGTTGTTCTAATTGAATCTTTGTCCCTTAGAGTGTAAGCCAACTTTACCGCAGGTCAAACTGAGAACTTTTAAAACATGTTTTTGGCTGTCACATGTATTTTAAGCTGTGTGACTGTGGGGGTCCTCATACCCGTCATCTTCTGGCGTTTAGGGATATGCTTTATCTGTGAACATTGATACTGACCATTGGGAAGACATAGCCCTAGACCGCGCGAGTTGGAGAGAGACGGTGACCAAGAAAGCTATGGACAGCGAGAAAACACGGGCCTCAGCTCTTGAAGATAATCGCGTCATACGGAAAATGGCCAGCTCCTCTACTACCAAAGCGAAGGCCACCCTGACCTGCAATATATGTGGACGGGAGTGTCTCTCCAAAATAGGGCTCTACAGCCATATGCAAAAGTGCTCTAGATGAATCATAGTCTTTCTACGACTGAAGGAGGCCAATGGATGATATACCAACAAAGTCCAATGTCAGAGGACATGAGGTTTATTTATACGATATAAGGATAAAATGATAAATAAGTCCTTGCGTGCGCTTCAGCCATAGTTCCTGTGTATATGTAACATAATCTTGACAATAGCAAACAACCAAAAACAAAAACATGGTGAATATTCTAATCCAGCAGAAATAAGAAGATAACATTCTAATATTATTGTACACACATAGTATAGTCTTTAAAAATACGTCTAACTCACAAATAAGAAGAAATTGTGGTTACTAAAAGCCTTCCTATTCAGCCAGATTATTATGTATTATTTTTGTTATTCGTAAATTCTCATGAGATAAACTCCCATGTCACAAATGAGGCACTGGCAATGGTTTTGTTGAATTTTCCCCTAATGCTTTCCTTCATTATTTTGGATTTTAATGAACACACAAAGTTGAAAAATGTGGCAAGGCGTTTAACAGATATCGACAAGATTAACGCCTAAACTTTCGACTGTAAAGAAAAGAAGATTAGCGCGATAGAGAAGCAAAAATAAGAACCCTCGTTGGGGGGTACCTCACAACCATGTGCTTCGCATTACCAGGGATATTAGAAAGTCCCTAGAAAATGGTGACTTTCGACATAATGAAGAACGCCTTTTAATGAACGTATTTTTACGTAGACATTCTAAGACGTTGGAAACTTAAGACGAAGTCTAGTAGACTTTAATCGATCAAAAAATTAAGCATTCAAAAATGAAAATCATCCCACTTTGTTCTGATGTATATCTTTTGTTTCCAACACCTTATTGTGTCGCAACAGCTTTTTAAATTGCATTGCACAACGTCATTTTTAATAGGCTTGTAATAATTTACATGTTTGTATATTTTAGTTAGAGAAATGTGTTCAAACAGGCCAATGGAGACAAGCTTCCATAGACTTTGACTTCAAAGAGTCTTAAACCCAATTCTTTGACAATGTCCAAGAAGAATAAGAATTTATATTGCCGTACAAAAAGGTTGCACAAAAACCACTAAGAAAAGCAGCCATTTGTCAAACAAAACCATCTAGAGAATGAAATGCAAGTGATTTTAATTAGTTGATATACTCTGTACATTGTCTCTTTCTGACCCCATCTACTAATGGTACATCGTTTTACCAATTATATACAAAAACTTATCTCTTACTTATTAGAAACAACGAACGTCATAACAATTAAAGGATAATTTAATAATTTTAATATTGTCAATGAACCAAATCTATAAGTGACTAGAATTCATGAAACTTTTTGGCGTGAATATAAATGAAGTAAAACCTCAAAGAAAAAAGTACTAATTATTAAATATTGATTTACCTTAGGATAGTAATGCTGAGATTCTATAAAACATTACAGCATAAAATTTTATTTAAACGCGAATCTGCTTACGTATGTGAGCACATAAAGCGTCAAGTCAAAGAAAGAAGACAGCGTTAGATAGTATCAACAGTCAAAGAAGACAGCGTTAGAATCAACAGTCAAAGAAGACAGCGTTAGAGAGTATCAACAGTCAAAGAAGACAGCGTTAGAGAGTATCAACAAAGAAGACAGCGTTAGAGAGTATCAACAGTCAAAGAAGACAGCGTTAGAGAGTATCAACAGTCAAAGAAAACAGCGTTAGAGAGTACCATCCTATTACGTCACCTTAAACATGGTCGTTTAAAAATGAACCGCCGGTGCCAGGTAAGAGATGGAAGAAGAAAATTGCAGGCTGAAATAATTTTAACGTCAGAAAAAGAATTTCTTATTAAAGCTTTTAATAAACTTTGTTACCATCCTACCTATTACTGCAATAGGAGTTGACCTTAGCATGATCACATGATCACGCTCATTATAGACATAAGCCGCTATAGATACCTTGAACTATCGAATTACCATTGCATAACCTGAGATGAACTCCGATTGGGAACCAGTCAGTAAGAACTAATTCTCCTGTAGAGCTCTGGCCAGAAATTGGGATGCTCGGCCTAGTGCCTCGAAGCCACCATACAGATCAAGTGACCAATGATTAAAATTTTTTTTCTTCAAAATGACATATTGAGACAGAGCGTTAGGTCAATCATGATGAATAAATTGTGCAAACTGAGTTGAACTCTGATTGGGAACCAGTTAGTAAGGACTGTAGAGCTCTAGCCAGAAATTGGGATGCTCGGCCTAAGGCCTCGAAGCCACCATACAGATCAAGTGACCAGTGATTACAATTTGTTTTTTCCAAATGACCTATTGAGCCAAACACAGAGCGTTAGGTCAATCAAGGTGGATACATTAAAAATAACGCTTATTGAGGTATTCTGTAGAGTTAACAAAATAGCGTACTGCTAGAGTATACAAGATATCATCTAACCGTCACTATCCTTTAGCTAAGGCTATCTTTGATAACAAGAAAGACAACTCTATTATCATCAGTTTTTCTTATTGACTTGTTTGTGTATTTTAAGAATATCAAGTAATGCATTTTTTCAAAATAATGATTACATTAAAAAATATAATTTATTTTAAACTACCATGGAATATTTTTTCTAATGCGTTTCTATAATAAAGTAGTCTGTTTCCATATATCTGAAAAGGAGAGTAATTAGTTTATTTATTTATTTTAATTACATTTTATAGTAAAGTGTATTATTACGTATACTGGTACTACTTACAAGTAGCAATATATTTTTACTGCTACTGAATCAAAAGACGCATCTGTAGGTGAAATACAATGGAATCATATTCAAATGCAAATATGATAAAGCCATTAATAATGCAAGCATTTTATACGTGCTCAATAAGGGACGCTGATAACATTGGAGCCATAGAAGTCTGCTTTGGATTCAAACCAAGTCAAATTTCTAAATCCTTTTCAAAGATCAGGCCATGCTCTAAAGTCCATGTTGTTATTATTGTTCATTTTTACGTCTCAGAAAGAAAGTAAGAAGACATCTCATTTAGACCAGTGTTTACCAAACTGTGTTCCGCGGAACCCTTGTGATCCGCAAGGCCTGAATGAGTGTTCCGGGAACTATTGTAATAATTAACAAATAGGTCAACATGTGTTTAATCCTAAAAATAAGCCAAGTGTTCCGCTAAATACTCAGAATGTGCAAAAAGTTCGTTAATGAAAAAGTTTGGGAAACACAGAATTAGAAAGACATGGGAGACAATCAAGTATTTCTTGAGTATTTTTTAACCCCAAAAGATGTTACTTCCCTTTTCGGTAATGCCTCATTGGCTAGGTCAAATTTTTAAAATTCTAACTACAAAGTCAAAAAATATTTGAATGAGGGGTTAGAAAGCCAGTGCTGCCAGAGTGACTCGAAAGATGAAGGGGTTGAGTCATCATTGAACATCGAACTTCTACCCCTCTAAGGCTTTGACGAAACAAGCAGCTGCCATAACCAGGCTCGTGACGCAAGTTGAGAGTTACCAGCATGGTCTGCAACCAAACGACGTAGGTCCAGCTGCCAAGGCTAGAGAGAGAAGTCCTGATGGTGGTCAGAAGAGTCCAGCGAAACCTGATGACGCAGTTAATGAACACTTTTAAATTGAAAATAGTCGAAAATGTCTGAACCCAACTGACGATTGGTCAGCTGCTGAAACTTGAGAAAGAAGCCGTAATAGTGGTCAAGGAAGTCGAATGGAATCTGATTCTGAAGATGAGAAGTCTTTGCACATGGTGTGTTACCAAACTACCCCACAAGCATCTCCTCCTGACAAGGCTGAAAATGATGTCGTGTGCCACTATTTCCCCTCCTGTAAACCTGAAACTCATTCTCAAAACCTTCTTTTAAAAGCCAAATGGCGCAACCTGTTAGGCCAACGATCTTGGTGATCCCAAGTTCTGACCTTCTATCCCTCCCGATGTGTTAAATGGCTGCTCTCATTATCGAATGACAATAGAGGATTTTGATAAATATCAAGAATAGAATAGAAGAGAGAGAGAGAGAGAGAGAGAGAGAGAGAGAGAGAGAGAGAGAGAGAGAGAGAGAGAGTGCTAATAAACAAGTTGGACTGAAAGCAATCCCGGAGATGGAGGCTTTTAAATTTGAACAGTTTTAGCCTCTTTCGTTTTAAAATACAATTAATGTTTGGACCACGGAAGTCCGGTAGGTGTTGTAGCAATGTAAGTCTTGATAACTTGTTACGCTTTCCTTTGAAACCATTGATCCTATGCACACTTGAACAGGATTATAGGATAACCGAAAGGAAGGACTATAATCGACAGCTTATTTAATTCATGATTATTCCATATGTACTGGAACAGAATTATAGGATAGTATAGATGGAATGCTTGGCTTTTATGTCATTGTAGATTTATAATATAAATATTGTCATTGCCTTCTTAGGATGCAGTTTCGCTATCTGTTAGAAACACAGGTAATTATAATGGAGTCTGTGTATTTTAAAAGAGGTTTACTACGAGTAGGCTACTAGCCTCGCAGAACTTTTATTTAAAATCATGATCAATGTGACAGCTTTGAAGTGATGTCATTGCATCACTTAAATTTTTTTTTATACGACATTACAAGTCTGAACATCACTCTGAAATTTTGTTTAGTTCAAAGAAATGTGAAAACTGGCAAAATATACACAAGTTATGTCCCTTTAGGACCTCTACTAAAAAGATAATTCTGCTCAGTTTGATAGCTCTGATATTTAAGTAAGACAATGTGGTGAGGACTCTGCTGTTCATTTTCTAAACTAAGTCAGATATTTGTTTTTAAAGACACTGGAACAAGTTTAAGTATTTTAATTTCGATAATAATACTAGTAACTGTTTTAAGTAAACAATCAAAGGAACCAAAACCAATCGTGTCAAATGTTATAAAAATCAGACACTGGTCCCTCAAAGAAGTCACACGATGGTATATAGTAGCAGTAGAAGTTTAATGTTGAGCTTGTACAGAATGTAAGTAAACAGAGTAAAGGAATGGTGGAACATTGAACGAGAATTACTTTTTAAGATAAACAACAAGTGGCTGATAGTAAGGATATAAAGTTGACCTTTAAGATAAACAACAAGTGGCTGATAGTAAGGATATAAAGTTGATCTTTAAGATAAACAACAAGTGGCTGATAGTAAGGATATAAAGTTGACCTTTAAGATAAACAACAAGTGGCTGATAGTTAGGATATAAAGTTGATCTTTAAGATAAACAACAAGTGGCTGATAGTAAGGATATAAAGTTGACCTTTAAGATAAACAACAAGTGGCTGATAGTAAGGATATAAAGTTGATCTTTAAGATAAACAACAAGTGGCTGATAGTAAGGATATAAAGTTGAAACAAAAACACTTTCTTTAAGGCGCGAGAAACTTCTTTCACCAGATTATTCAACTACGGCAAATGAATAATGCCGTTTTTATTTATCGCGCGTAGGATTGGGGTTTTCTATATTGAATGACACCCCAAAATGACACATTTTTGTGTGTATATTTTTCCATATATTTTAAGGACAGTATAGTAAATTTTGCAATTTCGGGAGTTTTCCATGATCTCCTGGTAAATCGACAAAATGTTGGCACGTACTGTTGTTAAACATTCTGATCTACCGTATTTGTATGTCCTCTGTTAGGCAACTATCGGCACATACTCGTGATTAAAATACACCATACTACAGTGTTCAACTATCTGGTGAGTCGAATAAAAGCACACCAGTGAAAGGGGACATAAGCTAATTCTAATTCTGTACTCAAGAATGTAAAAAGCAGAGTCGGTCACGGCGTACGGATTGTTAATAGACCATTGCTTAATTTTAAAACTTATTTTCATGAAACTAATTGTCTATTTTAATAGTCTAATTGTATCTATTGTAAATGCACTAGATCGTTAATAAAATTAAAGAGAAAAAAAAGAGGAGAAGCAATTGTTCAGCACAGAGGCTCTTAGATTTACTAGATGCCGTCTGTAGTGAGTATATATTCATTATATTTCCCACTACAATTTTATTACTTCTGGTAACTCATCAGTTTGTGAAATATTTCAGAAGCTTTCCGTGATGCATTTTTAGCATTCATCTGGAATCAATTTTGTCGCAAATTTTTTAATTAGAGTTTGTTGGACAGTTTTATTGCGTATGCCAACATAATGTTGTTCGTCTTCGGAAATACATATGCGAAGAACATTTAAAATACTATCATTGCAGGCCTATCAAACGCATTTCACAGAAGGATTTATTTTTTGCTGCAAAAAAAATATTAAAAAATCGTTCATTGGACTTCATCTGACAAATGTTTGGCCCCATTATCAGGTAGGTTTTTGGTATACTAATCGTTGAGATTGCAATGTTTACTATTTTACTCTCTTTTACCTTTGGCTAAACGATTGGTTTCCGAACATAAGGTCCTGGGTTCGAATCTTGGTGAAAACTGTGTGTTACGTATCTAGGTAACAATGCCTAGATACTATTGTTTTTTTTTCTTGACCTGTAGGTTGTCTGCCCCTTTGTGTAATAAGTTTTTTTTTATTTTATTCTTCGCGGCGAGTCAAGCCACACAGACAGTGACCGGTCCTTGACCTATGTGTGTACCTCTGGTTGAAAGGAGGGTGGTTTTTTTTTTTCTTTTCTTCTGTCTCTTTGAAGAGCGTTCTAGATCTGGGTGTTGATGACTTTCTGTTCTAGAAATTACTAGATATCGACGCGCGGTAGATTATATAAAGACCGCTCGCGTAACGTTGACGGACAGACATACGGAGACAGCCGTGAGACAGAATAGCGGAGACATTGCGTGACCCGTGCGTGGTATACCAATTGATCGTGTAAGTTAAGATTTTTCTTTTTTCAAGGCCTTGCTTGTATTTGTAATTATATTTTCAAACTCTTGTATTGTAATATTTTTACATGCCATTTTTGTAAAAGGGTTTTGGTCAACCCTTCCATTTTGTATTGAGTTATATTATGATTAAACATTAAGTTGATATTTTACCTTCCGATTTCTTGTGTCATTTTTTTTTGTTATTCATTGTAAGTCTCTGATTAAATTCAGACTTAAGATAAGTGACACAACTACCTTTTTCTATTGTCACGTTCCCCTGGGCAAGCCATTTAAAAGTAGAATTCAATTTGTAATACGTGACAAAAGAAGTTTGGGGGCTCGTCCGGGATATTTTTCTGAACCTATTTTCGTCTTACTTGAGTAATTTTGTAAAGGCGAAGTTGACTTTAACAAAATTTTTTTTTTGTGTCAAAGAGTCGGAAGTAAAGTATCAATAGTATTGACCAAACTCTCTTAAGGTTTTTTTGTTGTACTGATTTTGTACTGTATATTTACATTGTATACATTTTTTTGCTTGTAATAGTTGTTAGTTAGTCATGGATATTCAGGTTTTTCTTGCAAATCCCTCTGTGGAAGAGCTTGATGCTTGTACTAGGAAGGAACTGGTCCTTATTTCTAAACAGTTAGGGTTAAAAATAAAATCAAATGCCCTTAAACAAGAAATCAGAGATAACATTGTAATCCATTATGTAGACGAGGAAGTGTTTTCTGAAGACCTTTTAGAAACCCTTAGACCCGATGAGGGTAAATCAGATTTAGAACTTCAGATAAAATTAAAACAAATGGAAATAGAAGCCCAGTTAGCTTTAAAAGATAAGGAAATTAAACAACAGGCCGCACAAAAAGAATTAGAGCTTGCAGCGGCTAGAGAGCAGAGAGAGCAGAAAGAAATGGAAATGAAATTACAAATAGAGTTAAAAAAATTAGAGTTAGCTGCTAATGTAAGACCAGATTCTTCCCCTGCCAGTCATACTGCTGAAGCAACAAAATTTTTGAAAATAATTCCACGCTTTAATGAAGCCACAATTGACAATTATTTTCCACAATTTGAACTTGCTGTGAAAAATGTTAATGTACCTGAAACTTTGTGGCCCACTTTGCTGCAAATAGTTTTGACTGGTAGAGCTGCAGAGGTATTTTGTTCTTTGACCATTGAACAACAAAAAGATTATAATGTTGTTAAGGCCTTAATTCTTAAGGCATATGAACTTGTTCCGGAAGCTTACCGAAAGCAGTTCAGGGATTGTCGCAAATCGGATGGCCAAACCCATGTAGAATTCCTGCGGGAAAAGGAGCGACGCTTTGAGAAATGGCTCACTTCCAGGGAAATCGGCACCGACTTTGCAAAATTCAAGAACCTAATGCTGATGGAAGAGTTCAAGAGTTGTGTGCGGCTGGACGTCCGTACGCATATAGCTGATCGTGGCGAGGAAGATGTGCACAAGGCTGCAGTGTTGGCAGACGATTATATAATATCACATCAATTTGCCAAGTATACGACGGATGTCAAGCCAAAACAAGTCAAACAGCCTGAGTCCACTGCTAGCAACTCCATCAAGAATAGCAGTACAAACGACAGAAAACCTACTACAAGTAAAGCTACTTGTTCCTACTGCAAACGAGAAGGCCATAAAATTGACGATTGCTGGAAATTGAGGAAGAGAAACGAAAAAGCTCCTTCAAAAGTCAGCGCTTGCACAGTACAGTGGTCGGCGAGGTTTACTCCCTCATCATCAAGTCATATCAAGAATACCTCGACACCACCTGTTTCAAATGTATTGACTGTACAAGACTCTCCGAAAATGTCTCCACGATGTTCCAATGACTCAATCAAGAGTTTTTCAAATACATCAAGCCGATGTTCCAATGACTCAAACAAGAGTTTTTCAAATACATCAAGCCGATGTTCCAATGACTCAACCAAGAGTTTTTCAAATACATCAAGCCGATGTTCCAATGACTCTATCCAGAGTTCCCATAATACATCACCCCGATGTTCCAATGACTCTATCCAGAGTTCCCATAAGACATCACCCCGATGTTCTAATGACTCCATCAAGAGTTCTCCAAATACATCCAAAAGATGTTCTACTGACTCAAGAAAGAGTTTCTCCACTGCGTCTCCTAGAGATGTCAATGACTCCAGCGAGAGTTCGACCCAAGTCCAGTCTGCATCAACCAAAATTGATGTTTTATTAGAGGATTTTAAGCCTTTCATTTCGGAAGGATTCGTATCACTACCCGGTGATTCTACAAGTCTACGACCTATCACCATTTTGAGAGACACAGGTGCCTCACAATCGCTACTTTTAGAGGGTATCTTGCCCTTGTCAAAATCATCATCGACTGGGAAGAGCATCCTGTTACGAGGCGTAGAGCTTGGATGTATAGATGTGCCTCTACATCTAATCGACATAAAGTCAAATCTCATTACTGGACCGGTTGTTGTAGGTGTCCGACCAACATTACCATTGGAAGGCATCTCGTTGCTGTTAGGCAATGACTTAGCAGGTGGAAAGGTGATAGCCGAACCCATCGTCACTCAAAAACCCGACTTATCTGCCACACCCGAGGAAGACCTAGAGTTATATCCAGCGTGTGCAGTAACAAGGGCAATGAGGTTGAAAGCATCTCAAGAAGAGAACGTCATCAAGGCCAACAGTAACCACGATGATGTGGACTTGAGCACCACATTCTTTGCTTCTCTTGAAGAAGAACCAACGCCAAATTCTGAAAAGCCGGCATCAACTCGAAAACAGTTGATTGAGGACCAAAAGAAGGATCCAGAGCTCGCCAAACTCCGAGAAACCGCAATGACATCACAAGAGGCAGAGCTAGCATCAACGTGCTACTACATCCAAGATGATATGCTCTTCAGGAAATGGAAACCTCCAGACGCATCCAACGAAGAAGAATGGAGAATATGCCATCAAATCGTGTTACCAGAAAGATACCGAGCGTACATCATGAATCTGGCTCATGACACACCAATGTCAGGTCATTTCGGCATCCACAAGACATACCACAAGATTATGTCACACTTCTTCTGGCCACGTTTGAAGAAAGATGTCATCCAGTACTGCCGATCCTGTCATGCCTGTCAGATGGTTGGCAAGCCAAATCAAAAGATCCCTGTTGCTCCTCTGAAGCCGATTCCAGCCTTTGAAGAACCTTTCAGCAGAGTACTTATTGACTGTGTTGGTCCTCTCCCAAGGACAAAAGCTGGCAACCAATACCTGTTGACCATTATGTGTGCTTCAACTCGTTTTCCTGAGGCTATTCCTCTAAGGAACATAAAAGCATCGAACATTGTAAAGGCCTTAATCAAGTTCTTTACTCTATTTGGTCTACCAAAGTCCATCCAATCGGACCAAGGAACGAATTTCACGGCCAATCTTTTCAAGCAAGTCATGACTCAGTTGGGCATCAAACACTGCATGTCGAGTGCGTATCATGCCGAGTCGCAAGGCGCTCTTGAGCGATTCCATCAGACTCTCAAGAACATGATCCGAACCTATTGCTTTGAGCACGAAAAAGACTGGGACGAAGGAATCCACATGCTGCTGTTTGCAACCCGTGAATCCGTCCAGGAATCGTTGGGATTCAGCCCTTTTGACTTAGTCTTTGGCCATTCGGTGCGCGGTCCCTTGAAATGTATAAAAGAGACTTTGTTGTCACCAACAGCCACTGAAGGACTTTTAGACTATGTAAGTAAGTTTAAAACTAGACTTTATGATGCTTGTGTTCTGGCCAAAAATAACTTACAAAACACCCAATCCAGCATGAAACGCTGGTATGATAGAAAGGCCCGTGTTAGAGAATTTTCTCCCGGGGATAAGGTGCTTGTATTTTTGCCCATACCGGGTCAACCCTTGCAAGCCAGATATTTTGGTCCCTATGAAATTGAGACCAAAATTAGTGACCTCAATTACACAATCAAAACCCCTGACCGTAGGAAAAAGACTCAGCTATGTCACATAAACATGCTGAAGCCTTATGTATCTCGGCCAGATCACTCAGAGAAGAGTAATTGTGTTTTAAATACAGTCAAAAGTTGTTCAAATAGCCATGTTTCTCCTATTGATGATGATATTGTAAAGGAGAAATTTGGACAATACAAAATACCTAATTCTTTTGTATTACAGAATTTGGATGTAAAACTATCTCATCTGTCTTCGACAGAAAGGCCAGTTATCATGAAACTCATTAATGAATTTAATGACATTTTTTCTGATGTACCAAAACAGACTAATGTTATAATGCATGATGTAGATGTTGGCGAGGCTACTCCAGTCAAGCAGCATCCTTACAGGGTCAACCCTGAAAAACTTGCCATACTTAGGTCAGAAATCAAGTATATGCTTGAAAATGACCTCATTGAACCAAGTTCCAGTAGCTGGAGCTCCCCATGTGTCTTGATACCTAAACAGGACAAGACTTATCGTTTTTGTACAGACTACCGTAAGGTAAATGCTGTAACAAAGACCGATTCGTTTCCTATCCCTAGGATAGACGAACTCATAGATCGTATTGGTGACGCTAAGTACATCACCAAAATAGACCTACTTTCAGGTTATTGGCAGGTTCCCCTGACTGATAGGGCAAAGGAAATCTCCGCCTTTGTCACCCCTGATGGTCTGTACCAATACAAAGTGATGCCATTTGGCATGAAGAATGCTCCTGCCACTTTCCAGAGAATGATAAATGCCCTGCTTGCTGACATGGAGAATTGCCACGCATACATAGACGATGTAGTAATTTTTAGCCAAGATTTTTCTAGCCATTGTAAACAACTGCATTGTCTTTTTACTAAACTTTTACATGCAAAAATTACTGTAAACCTGAGTAAGAGTGATTTTTGCCAGGCTTCCATCCAATACTTAGGCCATGTTGTAGGACAAGGCCAGGTGAAACCTGTAATGGCCAAAGTAGAAGCTATCCAAGCTTTCCCTATTCCTGCTGATCGGAAACAACTCCGAAGATTTTTGGGAATGTCTGGATATTATAGAAAATTTTGCGAAAATTTTTCTGTCATTGCCAGTCCTTTAACAAACCTCCTGAGAAAGAACGTCCGATTTACTTGGACGGATGAATGTCAGAAAGCCTTTAACCAAATTAAGCAGATATTATCTAGCTCCCCCATTTTGATGGCTCCTGATTTCGGAAAACCTTTTAGGTTAGCTATTGACGCCAGTGACACAGGTGTTGGGTCAGTCCTTTACCAAGAAGATAATTTCCAAGTAGAGCATCCTATTTGTTTCTTTTCCAAGAAATTTAATAGACATCAAAGAAATTATTCTACTGTGGAAAAAGAATGTCTTGGGTTGATTCTTTCTATACAACACTTTGATTTTTATATCAGTGGGTCCAGATGGCCACTGGTTGTATTTACTGACCACAATCCCCTTACATTTATCCACAAAATGTCTGGCAAGAATCAACGACTTCTCAGGTGGAGTTTATTTTTACAAGAGTACAACCTAGATCTTAAACACATAAAAGGCAGCGAAAATGTTATCGCCGATGCCTTATCTAGATTGTAAAAAGTATTTTGATGTATATATTTTTTATATATATCATGATAAATACATTCTGTAATGTAAATATCATTTTTGTAATTATTCTAAAAAGATTTCCATTTCGTGGAAATGTAAACTTTTTATTTTTAGGAGGGAGGTGTTACGTATCTAGGTAACAATGCCTAGATACTATTGTTTTTTTTTCTTGACCTGTAGGTTGTCTGCCCCTTTGTGTAATAAGTTTTTTTTTATTTTATTCTTCGCGGCGAGTCAAGCCACACAGACAGTGACCGGTCCTTGACCTATGTGTGTACCTCTGGTTGAAAGGAGGGTGTTTTTTTTTTTTTCTTTTCTTCTGTCTCTTTGAAGAGCGTTCTAGATCTGGGTGTTGATGACTTTCTGTTCTAGAAATTACTAGATATCGACGCGCGGTAGATTATATAAAGACCGCTCGCGTAACGTTGACGGACAGACATACGGAGACAGCCGTGGGACAGAATAGCGGAGACATTGCGCGACCCGTGCGTGGTATACCAATTGATCGTGTAAGTTAAGATTTTTCTTTTTTTTCAAGGCCTTGCTTGTATTTGTAATTATATTTTCAAACTATTGTATTGTAATATTTTTACATGCCATTTTTGTAAAAGGGTTTTGGTCAACCCTTCCATTTTGTATTGAGTTATATTATGATTAAACATTAAGTTGATATTTTACCTTCCGATTTCTTGTGTCATTTTTTTTTTGTTATTCATTGTAAGTCTTTGATTAAATTCAGACTTAAGATAAGTGACACAACTACCTTTTTCTATTGTCACGTTCCCCTAGACAAGCCATTTAAAAGTAGAATTCAATTTGTAATACGTGACATGTGATTTTAAAATTCAGAACCTTTGGGTGCTAAATAGGGTACCTGACTTTACTTGGGGAAAACTTGTTTTTTGTGCTGGTCAAATTACACCCTGTTGGTCAAAGAAACAGATGACATTGTATAACAGTGTAAATAGTTAATTTGCATTGCCAAAGCTTTATGGTTAATGATGAAACAATATGTTGTAATTGGTTACAATATATCATATTCTACAGTAATACATGTCTCTTTATTCTCCAATGAGAAATAAATGAAATAATATCTTTATGTCATGCATTCATTAACCTTTCTTTTTCTTATTCCACATTTCATACACGTTTGACAATGTTCAGTATTTAGACTTCATAGTGAACAGGCTGTTATGCAAAGAATGTATTATTGCTAATTGAAGGAGAATGTGCAACACAGACAAAGTGAGACATGACTGCAAACACTTGATTCAGATTTGTGTAATTATAGAGAAATGTTTCGCTGCATCTCTATTAATGCTTTCAATCAACTATTTCTGTCACCTAAACATCTTCAACTTTGACTTTCATTGGAGTTCAGACAAGTGCAAATGGAATGTTAAGTATAGTCTGATGAAAGCAAATGTTTTTTCACAAAATAATCAATTGCACTTAATCCTTGCAGTGACCTTTTTTTTTTAAATTGCTTTTTTGTCATTTTAGTAGCATTGTCCTTGATATTAATATTCGACGAGAAATCACAAACTGGGTTCCGGTGACTTTTGGTGACTCATTCTGTTGAAATCCAGACCAACGTATTTCAATACTTGGAGCACCATCTGTCCAGACACCAATTTTCAACAATATCTTACACTTTTCCAAAAATGAACTAATTTTCCTCAACACATTCGCATAATGTCGTGTCTTTAAATGGCCAAAATGTATGTGCCAAACCATTCCTCTAAAATACTGGGTCTTCATGACGACATTTGTACAAAGTAACTATCAAGTATAATTGTATAAACATCATTAGGAGAAGCTTAATGTAACCATACTGATGAGTTCGGATGCTAGTTATCAAAATGACATTACAGCTATTTCGGCTCCATAGAGTTAAAGAACTTCGTTGTAAATGACAGACTGGAGGTTTTCAATTCCTGCTTTAACTAATGGGACAGGCAGAGGAAACAGTGGTGCATGGCTTACGAGAGTGTCCAAGAGCTGCGGGGAGACAACTGAAGAGTCACTTGAACTGCATGGAAGTTATGAGGCACTACGTTCAACAACAGAGTTTCTTACCAGAGCACCACGAGAGGCCCATGCTTTCCTCCCCTGATACCATTTGGAGCTCATCCAAGGCTCATGTTGTCCAATACGTTATGTATTTCTATAAAGAGTTTTCATATTACAATGAAAATTTATGGATGCGTTTAAAAAACCTTTTTCAAAACATACATTTTTGATTACAAAGTAACAGTTTTAGCATTCAACCATTGGACCGCTGTAATGCAAGTAACTTCACACTTGTGGACCTTAAGCATCACTAATATCTTTAAAAATTTGTGTTTAATAACGTTGAGTATTGTTGACTCTAAACTTAACAGACAGTCCAGAGTTTTATAACACGACCAGACGTAACAAAACGTTATGCGTTATTTACATTAACTAAAACTGTTTAAAAAATTTCTGCTGCGATAATTAAAATGTTTGAAATCAATTCTGATTCAGTCGTCTGCAAAATCTATCCTCGAATAACAATAAAAATACTAAATTTCAAGGACACTTTGCATGTGTCAATTTTTAAATGTTAGAATTGACCCCCCAAAAAAATCCACATTTTCAATGATCTTAAGCGACCCCTGACAAATCGTCAATCGACCCCCAAGTGGGTCGCGACCCACAGAGAATTGTAGCTGTTTTAAAAGACAGAGATTACTTCTGTTGGACATCCTCGAAGGGATTAAAGCATACGATAAAACGAATCTGTTAAAAAAACAACTTTCAACCAACACTAAATTGTTTCTTCCCAATGACTCTCGAAACAAAACTTATTCTTGCTTCTAGGAAGAAATTAACCACAACTTAACAAAAACTTACTCTTGCTTCTAGGAAGAAATTAACCACAACTTAACAAAAACTTACTCTTGCTTCTAGGAAGAAATTAACCACAACTTAACAAAAACTTACTCTTGCTTCTAGGAAGAAATTAACCACAACTTAACAAAAACTTACTCTTGCTTCTAGGAAGAAATTAACCACAACTTAACAAAAACTTACTCTTGCTTCTAGGAAGAAATTAACCACAACTTAACAAAAACTTACTCTTGCTTCTAGGAAGAAATTAACCACAACTTAACAAAAACTTACTCTTGCTTCTAGGAAGAAATTAACCACAACTTAACAAAAACTTACTCTTGCTTCTAGGAAGAAATTAACCACAACTTAACAAAAACTTACTCTTGCTTCTAGGAAGAAATTAACCACAACTTAACAAAAACTTACTCTTGCTTCTAGGAAGAAATTAACCACAACTTAACAAAAACTTACTCTTGCTTCTAGGAAGAAATTAACCACAACTTAACAAAAAAGAAAAAAAAAAAAAGAAGCCTGTTTTAGCTTGTATCAGAAAGTATCCAGTGAAAACAGTCTGAACTTGACGAGAATACAAGTCCCCTGTTTTGATTGAATATTATTTTTTGCTTTCAAGGGGGCACGTTAGTAAGGGGACGTCATCGTCATAAAATTATCTTCCCATTAAGTTAGACTTATTGTCGGTGCATTTAGTTTCAAGACATGAATTGTTTGTTTAAACATGCTGAAAGTTTGAATCAGGCTTACGTTTTTTCTGAGCCTAGCCCCAATTAAGACTACATTTGAAGGAACTGATTTATCTGATTTTTGTTTGGTAAGTGTATACTAATAGTTGGCACAACTGTAAATGTCTTGTATATAATAGTCGACATGTTTGCTATTATCTAAATTCTAGTACTAACTACACATTAAGGAGATTGATTCGCCAGTGTCAAATGCATTCGATGATGCACTTGTCACAATTTTTATTTTCTGAAAATAATTTTATCGGACATATATACTCAGACACTTTATATAGCAATTACACTTTGTGTGGTAAGACACTTTATGTACAGGGACACTTTATGAGCCTAGACACTTCATGTGGTAAGATATTTTTTCTACCAAGACAGCATGAATGGTCGGAATTTTAAAACAAGAAATGCAGTAGTTTGTTGGACTTCTGCTAAATATTTTAGCGTATGGAAGTATCATGCTAATTACATTTTAGAGAGGTATCTATAAGATTTAAAAAAAAATCCTTTTAAAATATCAATTGCATTCAGTGACGAATCTTTGACATTAAAACGGAAGTATTTAAAATTTACTGACCAAAAAACAAATTTCTGAAAAAGAACTGCCGGACCTTGCTGGACGTTGGGGCAATTCTTTCATACATATGTTGACAGAGAGTTGATAAGTTTGTAAAGATGGATTCCTTTTTGTTTAGATTAATTATTTTCACAGTACTTTTATTAGCAAAGAAAACGTTACTGTCATTTGAGCCGTGACTTCGCTTTGACCTGCTTTATTTAGATGTCCTTAATTTATAGGCAACACTAGATGAGATGAAGAGCTTATGCATTACCAACTGTTCAGGTAGGTTTTTTAATTTTTTTAATGTATATTAGTTATACACTTATACTTATACAGAAGCATTGAAACAATTAAAATAAGTACTTAGATGTTACGCTGAAGTGTCAAGCACTTAGATCATATTAAAAGGAAAAAGTGACAACAAAGAATTGTATTTTATTTCTATTTATCACTCCATGTTCAGCTATAGTGAAGAAAACAGTGTCATTTGTATGTCTAATGTTCATCTTGCTTCCAATCAAATCTTATAGCTGGTTCTTCTGCACTTTTTTCTCAAATTTCTTTACATGCGTTCTTAGCTGTCCCATAGCCAGAACAAAGGGTAAAGGAAAAATATAAAATATTTGAATTTATGTTATAAAACTTAAAACGTAATGTGATAAGACACTTTACGTGCCAAGGCACTTTATGTGCTAACACTTTATGTGCCAAGACACTTGATGTGCCAAGACACTTTATTTGCCTAAACACTTTATGTGCCAAGACACTTTATATGCTAAGACAGTTTATGTGCCAAGACAGTTTATGTGCCAAGACACTTTATGTGCCAAGACACTTTACGTGCCAAGACACTTTATGTGCTAAGACACTTTATGTGCCAAAACACTTTATGTGCCAAAACACTTTATGTGCCAAGACAATTTATATGCTAAGACACTTTATTTGCAAAAACACTTTCTGTGCCCCATAGAATTTGTGCCAAGAACTTTATGAAGTAAGATACTTATTGTGCCAAGACACTTAATGTGGTTAGACATTTTAGTGTTAAAACATTTAATGTGCTTAGACACTTTATGGGACAAAACACTTTATGTGACAAAACACTTTATGCTCCAAGACACTTTATGTGTCAATAAACTTTTTGTGATAAGACACGTTTTGTGATAAGACACTCTATGTGCCAAGACAATTTATGTGATAAGACGCTCTAGGTGCCAAGACAATTTATGTGATAAGACGCTTTGTGCGCCAAGATACTTTAATTGACACGACAATTTATGTGCCAAGACACTTTATATATTAAGATACTTTATGTGTCGAGAAACTTTATGTGATTAATAACTTTATAGAAAATGTATGTATAAATGACATTTTTTTTCTTTACTAGCGCACTATCTAGAACTCGCCCGAGACATAGTATAAACAGAATTTCTTTTTCTTTCTCTGTTATTCTAGAACTATTTAATGAGTGTATGTTCGTCTGATAAATGTTGATCAGTCCGTCGCCGTGAACTTAAACCCCTAGATATTCGACTTTGGTGCATGAAAGGCCCACACACAAGCTATACGTTAGTGAATTAATAGACCAACATTTAGCAATAACAAGCGTGCGAGGGAACATGTTTGTATAGCCATTGAGTTTCAAAGATTCTGTTGAAATTATTTACAAAGGTCAACAGAATGACATGGATCTTAATTTCAATAATAACGCCTAAACAACACTAGGCATCACACATTATGACAAGCAATAAAAATGTACCCTCCTTTTTATAGTATTGGTTTCATTGACTATATTATAAATGTTTTTTGACCTGGCTTATCATGTAATTATACGTGTATAGCTTTACGTGCGAATGCCTAAGCGTCAAAAAAAAGAGTTAATTTCTTAAAAAATTTAAAATGGAAGAAGTAGGAAACGCATCAAGATTGTGTCACTGGGCTCGTTATGTTGGACTTGATCTCAGATTCAGACTTGATTTAGATCCATTTATAAGTACAGTTTGTTCTCTCACTATAAAATAATGCTTAATCCACTGATGCAATGGACCATCAATGCCAAAATTATTTTTTTTAGGCAAACTATGGTGGTGAACTTTGACAAAAGCCATGGGAAATTCTAGTAAGATAGCATCTATTTGTTTACTATTATCTAAACCTTTGGAAAAATCATCAATTAGTCCTATTAGTTGTGTTTCACATGATCTATATTTCCTAAAGCCATGTTGGTATGGAGTATGGACATTATTTTTTTTCTAAGTGGTTTATGATGTTGCTACATATTATGTGTTCTAGGATTTTACATGTGATGCTGGTAAATGATACTGGTCTGTAGTTTCCTGGGTCAAATTTTTCTTTTTTTAAATATGGGGTGAAATAGCTTCTTTTCAGTCCTTTGGTACTCTGAACTGGTTAAGAGTTGTATGAAAAAAGAATTTAACACTGGTGCTAACTTATTGCTTAGTTCCGTATACAATCTAGCTGGAATATCATCAGGTCCAGATGCTTATATCTGTTTAATGCTCGCTAATAGTTTTTATGACTATCAGGAAATCGATTTAAGTTAAATATTTAATTATGTTTAATCAGTTGTTAAAAAAAGAAAGAAATCTCTTTATAAAACACCCTCGAACGAGATTATAGGAAAAGATAAAAAGATTGCTTGAAATCTTTCAATCCTCAGATGTGAAACACCTGAAAGTTATCTGTTGAGAACTCGCACTGTTAGGGGCAAGTAACCTCAAGATTTAGAAAGACAGTTCAACTTGTATCAGAAAGTTGTCAATGACAACGCAGCAGTCTGAAAGAGAGGAGAATGCTAATAACCTTTTGCTCGAAAATGGAATGAGACGTCAAACGTCAAATTAAATCTAACAAAATATGCAAAAATAAAAAAAAAGAAAATAAACAAAAAATCAATAAAAAACAAAGCTTCTCTAAAGGGGAAGAACTCTATCCTTAAAACTATATCTATCAATAGTATACAAGCTATTTCCCTTATTATTTATCAAACAAAATAATTAATTACAATAATTGAATTGATTAATAGAGTATTTTTTTAAAATCGATTCATGGTATGTTGCGAAGATAAATAATTGTTTAAAGTATTAAAATAATAGGAGAAAGTAAAGTTCCCCCTTTCAGACCTTGTGGGCTGATGATGTGAAGGTCATGTGTTCCTGTGGCCTACGGTTATCGAGAATGTCATCTGATCAGCACAACGACCAACAGCCATTACTTTTCCCCGATTAATGTCAGGTACCCATTTCACCTGGGTGGACTCAGAGACGCCCAAAGATCCAGAAATAAAAAATCACAGTCTTCACCAGGATTCGAGCCGGTATCCCCGGTTCGAAAACCAAGCGCTTTACCGCTCAGCCACCGCGCCTCCAACATCTAGACTGCAGTGGCACTTAAAAGATTTTCTATTCAAATGTTCTTGTTTAGGGACATACATATAAGATAGAAAAAATATATTATTAAGAAATCCTAATGGTCAAATTGCAATGTTGGTTTTATTGTGATGTATTGCCTTGCATCAAAAACAAAGCAAAACATATAGAGGTTACTTCTGTAACCTATGTGGAGACTTTGCGGCCAGACTTCAATTACTTTCTTTTATTAAAAAAAAAAAAAAAAAGTAGGTCTACATTTCTTACTAGGAATTACTCTCTATGTAGAGTAGTAGAAAAAGTTGGTGTATTAAATGTAAATAACAACCAAGACTTTATTCTCTATTCTAGCGGAATTATTTCACGCTAGTTCCCGTTCCTTACATTTCTTGGACTATATTCTTCATTGTTCTTTGTTTAGATCCACAATTAAAGAAAAATACGTTATAATATGTGGTTAGTCACTTTTTGTGATAAGTCACTTTTTGTGATAAGTCACTTTATGTGATAAGTCACTTTATGTGATAAGTCACTTTATGTGATAAGTCACTTTATGTGATAAGTCACTTTATGGGATACACTGAATGTGATAAGACACTTTGTGATACACTGCATTTCATAATTACTTTATGTGATAAGTCACTGTATGTGATAAGTCACTTTATTTAATAAGTCACTCATCAGATACACTGTATGTGATAAGACACTTTATAGTTTAAAAAAACATAATGTTATCTTCACATTACTTTCATTTCAGACATTCATTCTGGTGATTAGTCACTTTATGTAAAAAGTCACTTCATGTGAATAGTGTCACTTTATGTAAAAAGTCACTTTATGTAATTAGTCACTTTATGTGATTTGTCCCTTTATGTAAAAAGTCACAAAATGGGATTTGTCACTTTATGTGACTAGTCACTTCATGTAATTAGTAACTTCCTGTGATTAGTTGCTTCGTGTGATAAGTCACTTTATGTAATTAGTCACTTTATGTGACACACTGCATTTCATAAGTCACTTTATGTGACAAGTCACTTTATGTAATTAGCACTTTACCTAATTAGTCACTTTATGTACTTTATGTTAGTACCTACCTTTTTCGCGTTATTTCGACTACACAGGAAATGTATCGTTTTACAAAAGGGAATACAAAGACTATGACATTGCTACAAGACATACATACGAAGATCAAGTTCATGTTTGTGAATATGAATCATCGGTTTTTCTACACAAATCATCGTCACAGCAAATCGATTTGTTTCCAAAGATTTCTTTTCAACGAAAAAAAACAAACAAACGAAAAAAAACGTATCTTAGTGAAAGAACTCCACACTTACAACTACATCTATCAATAATGTAAAAGTTACTTCCCTTTTTTCGAAAAAACAAAATTAGTTACCAATACTTCTTAGACTGATCGGCATCGTGCACTATACCACAAAATTAAGAACAGAACATATAAGCATTTTTTTTTAGTTTTAAAAGTGGTTACCCCGTCGCTCATTTTCGTCACTACAAAAATGTTTAACAAGTAAATATTGCATTTCCTGGATACATTTTTCAACCGAGCGAGGCGAGGCTTCCAGGTACTGATGCTATAAGTGACGTTTGATAGTAGCAGAGAAGAGTGAAATCAAAGACGTCAATTCAGCAGACGTGTATATTTTATGGCTTGGATTTTGGTTTAGGTTCTCATTTCATTTCCTGTTACTCCTAGATCTCATTTCAAGCGTATTGTTTATTTCATGTTTTTTCACTACAAATTAAATACGGCTACATCGGTTTAGTTGTACTAGCTGTATACAGCTACTATTCAAACGGCTTAGAAATAACAGACGGGTTAACAGGATTGAACTAACATAACTCTACAAAATACCTTCCCAGTGTTTCCTCGGGGCATTTACTTAATGAAAAACTAAACACAATTTTTATTTCAGAGTAATTACTTTCAAAACTTGCTTTTGTAAAGCTAAGCTTTGATATTTAAAGCTTTTATTAAAACTTCTCCTTACAAACCAAACGGAGTCAAAGTGATGATGAAAGCGACACCATGACATTTTGTTTTTTTGTGCGGCTTAAACTAGTTACAACATGAATTATATCAGTGCCAAACTTTTTAACAATGCGCAGATTGCACAATGGCCAGACATAAGAAAGAAAAAATACATAATTTTTCCTATTGGTCAAATTGCTTTGTTGCTGTCCGAGTAAATAATTGCATTGCATCACAAAACAAAGCAAAATCAGAGACGCTAATTATGTTGAGACCTTGCGACTACAATCAAATTTAAACATTTTTTGTCCTAAATACACTGCAAGAATCACTGCTTGCGTTTTGAAGTAAAAGTAGGACTTTGAACTATTTTAAGAATGAGCAGTGGTCCCAGTGGCGTCACTAGAGTGGTGCCGCACCGAGTGACATCGATCCTAGGGACTACACTGAGTGGTCCTCTAAAGATAACTCTCGGAGATGTATAATTAAAGAAGACCTTGAATGCTTTAATAATATACTTTAAGAATTATTCCATAAGACTGTTTGTGTTTGTTGTTTAACTTTACTAGTCGAGTTAAATACAGAGCTTGTAGGGAATGCAAGGGAACAAATTAAAACATCTGATGTCACATTAATTGGTGATTTAGCTTTTGGAAAAACAGCATTGAACTGATAATAGAGCCATACATTTGAAAAAAAAGGGTGTTTTTATCGGGAAATTAAAAAGGTCACACGAAAGAAGTGTGTTCTTTGCTACTAATGAATCAAACAAAAAAACAAAATTTTGAAAATATTACATTAAGAATTAGAAATTATTAAAGTTCTTCCATTAGATGTCTATAAAAACATGGCAGACTTCTCACGATGCTGACAAAAAGACAATAGTCTCATTAACATTGTACAAACATTTTTTTTTAAATTCAGTTAATTTAATTTTAGATAGAAGTAATGATTGGCATGGTTGCAACATTTTTAGAATGAGAGTGAGAGAGAGAGAGAGGTAGAAAGAGAAAGATGTAAAGAGAGAGAAAGAGAGAGAAAGAGAGAGAAAGAGAGAGTCATGTAATGATTTAGCGATAATGCACTAACCAGCAGTCAAGAAACAAGAATAACTGTGCTAGAGATTATCATTGGATTACGTCAACCTGTACAAGATTTGTTTAGAATAAAAAGATCTATCACATTTGTTGGTTTAAAGCAATATACACAAGGATATATGAAAGGCATTTTAAATGCTTTCATAGTATCAATTTCATTCAGTGATGCATCTTTTACATGAGATTAGGTATTATCAAACTTTCTGACGATCACTTTCAGTAAAAGAAATTCCAAGTTTTTTTGGACTTACGCATTTTTAAATATATTTTTGCGTTTGCCAACAGACCGTTGACAAAATTTTGGGAGATACATTTTTTGATTGTTTGTGAAACCTTTATTTCACATTATTATTGTTCAGGAAGGAAGTGTGACTGTAAGCAAAGCCATAACCTGGATTGGATCTTTTTTAAATTTAAATTTCGTTTATTTTATTGTTTACAAAAAACCCTACGATACATATTTACAGAGCGTAGGTATTTCCTTAGGTTTCACGTAGTCTTAAATCTATCACGCATTATATGTGACTCATCAAGGTTTATATGATAGTTTGAAAACAGTATTCAAATTATAATCAATAAATACAACTAAAGTACTCAATTTTAAGCGTTTAAATCAGCTCAAAGCAAAGAAACAATAATAAATGAAAACTTGGATTTTTTTTATGTCTATTTTTTTTTCTTTTTCTCAATCCATGTAGAGAGAAAAAAAGATAACTCTTTCTTTTCCAATAATAATCTTGCTTTAAGTTTAATCTAATCTTATATACATTTCTTTACGTATGTTCTGAACTGCCCGTATTTCTAAAATTTGAAATACTTTACGTGATGAGTCATTTTATGTGAAATGACACTTTATTTTATGTTTAAGTTTAAGACTAAGACTGTTTTATTGATCCTTATGGAAATTTGAAGTGATAATCACTTAATGCTAGAAGATACTTTATGTGATAAGACACTTTATGTGATAAGACACTTTATGATATGAGACACTTTATACTTTTTATGATAAGACACTTTATGCTCTGAGACACTTTATACTTTTTATGATAAGACAATTTATGCTATACGTCACTTTTTGTGATAAAACACTTTATGCGATAAGACATTTTATGTGTGATAAGACACTTTATGTGCGCTAAGACAATTAATACTATGAGACACTATGTGATACGACACTTTATGTGATGACACTTTATGCTATAAGACACTTTATGTGATAAGACACTTTATATAAGACACTTTATGTGATAAGACACTTTATATAAGACACTTTATATGATAAGACATTTTATATAAGACACTTTATGCTATAAGGCACTTTATACTATGAGACAATTTATGTGATACGACACTTTACTAGAAGACACTGTATAAGATAAAAAAAAGTAACAAGATCTGTATATTGCTGTAAATCTGCTTTTGTAGAATCCCACCATTTAGAACTCGCACGAGACATCAGTCTTTAAGGAACACAATCGTTCTTCTTCCCTTCTGTATTCTTACCTAGGATCCGTTGATCTTGACTTATAAATGTTTAGCTAGGAGGCCGTAGCCCTGGACTGAAACATCTAGATGTTCTACTGGGGTCCATGAAGGGTCCACTCAGAAACCTTACTACTTACTGGCACATGTGCCAGGAAACATATTTTTGTTCTGAGACTGTTGAAATTATTTACAAAGGCCAACAGAAAGACATTTGTCTCAATGTAACACCATCATCTGGTACGCTAAGTAAGAGTGACAAGAGAGATGACTCATTTATAACTTCTAAACAAACACTGGACATCACACATCAATACAAATGTGATCTCCTTTTTTTAGTATTTGTTTCGGTGACTATATAATAAATGGTTTGATCTTTCTTGTAATCATACTTAGCAATCAAACGTTTATAGCTTTAAAGTAAACATGTCGTTAGAAGATCAAGTTGAATGTCTTCAGAAATATCAAGAACGAAAGAAGAAAAAGATCATCATTGTGCCCAGTTGGATAAATAATGTATTTAAATATGGATCCTTTCACCCAAATGTGGTACAATTTTTACGGTCAGCTAAAATATCTAAGCAACAGAGTGGAAAAACTTAGCAGAGAAATTGAATAGCATGGCAGTTCTAGATCTGCCTGATTGATCGATATAGCGCTCGGTTAACAATGTTTTTTTATTTTTTATTTTTTTAATTTCATCATTGCTACACAAATTAAAAGCAGCAAAAACGTTTTAATAATTATTCTAAAGGCTATTACGTTTGATGCAGGGAAGGTAAAGGTATTACAATAATAACCAAGATATACCGGTACTCTCAGTCTGCTAAGAGTCACATCTCAAAATACTTATTTTAAAACTTACATAGTGCTAAATTAGAACCACATCTCATCATGTGCTCTGTATCAATAAATGCTGGACCACAAACAGCTGCTGTACAAATATGTGACAAAAAACTTTCTTAAATCTAAATGCCATTTTTATATTGCAGCAAAATGCATGAATTGTTGTTAAGGCATTGATATGCTGGAAATATTTATTGTGAATGGTTAGTAACTATAAGCGAGAAACTAGAAAATATGACAAGATATCGAAAGATTTGAATACAGCCCTTATGCTTCTCTTATGGTTATAGTCAAGAAGAAGACAGGTGGAGTGCGAGTTTGTTGCGACTACAGGGAACTGAATAGCTGCACCGTAATTGATGCCGAACTTCTGCCAAAACCTCATCACACACAGCAAAGCATCGATTTTCACAATGGATCTAAACAGCGGATTTTGGCAGATCAAAATGGATGACAATTCAAAGCAATACACAGCTTTCCAGTGTACTGTACGGTACACATGAAACGTCATGCCCTTCTGTCTCTTCAACAATACTACAAACCCCATTCCATAAATGCAAGGGCAAGCTGGTTAAGGCTGAGATTAAACAACATGACTCTAGCCCCTAGCAAGCTAAACAAAGGTCAGAATAAAATATAATTTCTAGGATACAATATAGAATACAATACCATCACACCAACATTAGCAAATATCACTAAGATAGCCAAGATTAAGGAACCCAAGACACAAAAAAAGGACATTAAACCTATTTTAGCCCTTTGTAACTTTTATGAGATTTGTACCAAAATATCGTAACATAGTTCAACCTCTTGTAGAACTAAGAAAAAGTATAAAGGAAATAGAATAAATTTAGATGGCAACTGTAAAAGAACAACACTAGACCACAGACCTATATACATTTTATTTAGACTGGAAAACAGAAACAAATTCTCATCCGCTATTGTTCAACTCACAGACCTATATATATATATAGATTGTTTTGTATTTATTAACTATATATTCACGTAAAATCATCCATTTTCTGTTTAGTTTCCATTAAGATAAATTTCTAAATCCTATATCAAAATAATTCACGTATATTGATTTTAATCATCTTATGCACATTTAAATAGATTCATTTTTGTTTTGTCTCTAAAAATCGCAAAATAGAGTGCTCTTATCTTCAATGTCTAATAACTAGATCTAGATCTAAATATTAAATTTTATATTACATAGGTTAAGGTTGAACAAAACCTTTCCTTCTTATTTTTACTTTACCCAACAACGCATTGTTTCATCTTTTTAAAACGTTTTCACGACATTTTTTGTAGTGTTAAAATATCTCCATGTCCATTCTAGATATAATTTATATATGTCTGTGCACTAGACAAACTTAAAGAAATATTTAGTGAAAAACTAGATTTAAAAAAAAAAATGATATGAGCCAAAACTTTATTCTATACACAGACGCATCTGATACAGCGATAGGAGCTTGTCTTTTTCAACAAGTAAACTAATTACTCAAATATTAGAAGTAGAAATCAAATATTCAATTATAGAGAAAAACTGCCTAACCATAGTGAGAAAAATGGAGAAAAAAGGTTGATGGATCTTGTGTGGTGCCCCAGCGGTCCAGCAGACCAAAGCAAAGGTGAAAGTGAATGATGTTATTTCATAAAATATTGAAACCTGCCTATTTACCTGCTTTGGTGGACCACTTCGGGGGGCCGATTTTGAGTTTGTGTCTCCACACAAACTGTCTTTGTAACCTTGTTTTCTCTTGTTTTTTAAAGGTTCTCAGTACTGCATTATTAAAAAGGAGGCGCTATGGCTGAGTAGTAAAGCGCTATACTTTTGAACCTAGTGGTCCCTGGTTCGAATGTGGTTGAAGACGGATTTTTTTGAATTCAGAAAACTTAGGGTGCCTCTGAGTCTACCCATCTCTTATGGATACTTAACATTAATAGGGAAAAGTAAAGGTGGTTGGTCGTGGCGCCGGTATCATCACACCCTTATTAACCGTGGACCGCAGTAACAGATCATCTTAGGTAATCATCTGCCATATAGACCACAAGGTCTGAAAAAAGGTGATTTATACTGAACAAAAAGCGATGCTTTGCATATAAAAGCATTACGATAGAAGAAAACCCTTTTCCATTTTTTTTTAAGCGAAGCGTGTCCAAAAGACATACGTATACTAGTACAAGAAAAATGTGATTGAATATTGTTTATGTTTTTAAAGAGTTTTAAGATAGTCAATCTTATTGGTTTCAATGGGATTCTGCTTATATAATTATTGACGCAAGTTCGGACCGTGTTACGTGCGCCTCTCAGGGTGAACGTTGAACGGTGCGCATGCATGTTGAAAGAAGCAAAGGGAAGCCGAAAATGAAGAATATTTAGTTGTTACATTAAGTTTAATTTATACAACTATGATTTATACAAGATAAGATAAGATACTATAAGAGTCTCATGACAGTCAGCTTCTGTCTGTTTAGCTCCGAGATTTTAAGAAGAGGCTTTAATAACAAAGAGAATGAAGTCTTTCTTTCATTGGCTAAGAGAGATACTTAATCTCTGCCCCAAGAGTTTAACGCCTTAGAACGAATATAACGAAAGGGATGTAATCTTTTACAAAGTCTTACGAAACAGTGGAATAAAACAGTATATCGAAGCTCTGCACTTAGGTAAGTACTGCTTACTTATTGCATTCACCATAAAAGTGTAATTTGTTACACATCTATGAAATGTTGAAACACTGATAACAACCACAGAGTGTTCTATGTAACGTTGAGCATAATATTAATACATAATATAGCAGTATAGCGTATTGCCAAAGCACAAAAGACTGATAGAAAAGCTTTGCAGATATTCAGGACGAATAGGCGTGAGTACCCAGAAAACAAAAAAAAAAACATTCATGTTTTTTTCTCATTGCTGCAGAAAATGTTTTTTTAAAATTTTTATTAAGAGATTGAGAACAAGAGTTTATCTTGCATCTTTGCTTTTAAGAAAGGAGAGAGAGATAGGTGTAGATAAAGAGTAAGAGCAGTGGCGTAGCTAGGGTGGGGGGAGGAGGGGGGAGAATTTGAAAATACCCCCCCACCCCCGGGACCACACTTGAGGGGGCCCCCAAATAAGTGTTTTTTTTTACATTAAAAATTAAATATTACGAAAAATGCTGGGGCCCTCCAAAGAGGTAAAGCCCCCCGGGCCCCCAAACGATAGGAAATTTCTAGCTACGCCTCTGAGTATGAGAGAGAGAGAGAGAAAAAAAAAGAAAAGAGAGAAAAAAGAGGCATGAAGAAAATAGTTATTGATTTATGCATTTAATAGTTGCGTTTGTACAACCAAAAATATAGTTATAACCTAGTCATGCACACCGCCATCCAAGATAGTGCTAACGGTGCGCATTATTAGTGACTAGACTTTAGTGACAATTAGTGACTAGACTTTTGTGACAATTAGTGACTAGACTTTTGTGACAATTAGTGACTAGACTTTTGTGACAATTAGTGACTAGACTTTAGTGACAATTAGTGACTAGACTTTAGTGACAATTAGTGACTAGACTTTAGTGACAATTAGTGACTAGACTTTAGTGGCAATTAGTGACTAGACTTTAGTGACAATTAGTGACTAGACTTTAGTGACAATTAGTGACTAGACTTAAGTGACAATTAGTGACTAGACTTTAGTGACAATTAGTGACTAGACTTTAGACATTAGAAGAAGAAGGGAAAGATTGCCGCCCAAGAGTCTAGAGCCGACTCTGAACCTGCTGTGCTCAAGGCAGATGTTATACATGTATGTCCTCGTATAAATAAACACCTATACCTTGTTGAGTTGCCTCCCTTAAGTTATTACAATATCGAATGTTCAATATCAACCTATTAAAAAGACTATTCTCATTATAAAACGAAAAGATGCCACAAAGTCATTCTAGTCTTCCAGTAGATAAAGTTTTTTTTATATAATGCATTGGAAATTATATTTTAGACCGATTTAAACATTTCTTATGAAGTTCTGGACCAAAAAAGAAAGTGATCCATACTTAGCACTCAATGAGAAGGTGTTACATTTCCCATAAAACGATTTCTTAATAAACTATGGATTTCATACATACAACTTGTGACAGCTTATAATCGCAATGATTACAAAACTGCCTCACACTGGTAATGATTACACATTTTGGATTAAAATTATTTTAAGACTGTGCGTAGCCAGGATTTTTATTTCCGTAGTGTGTGTGTGGTCTTCTTCTCTCCTCCCCCCCTCATATCTTTTGTGTGTGTGTGCGTGCGAAAAAATCTTCATTACATTCCACCCCTTCATTCATTCGGAAGACGTCTAGTGTACCCTAGTGTCACGGTCATCAATGAGCCCATGTCACGATCTTTTATGATGTTGAATGTCACGTTGAAGATGAGCTTGATCTAAACAGCACAATCAATGATCGTGACTGCCGAAGATTTAGAAATCGTCAGTTGATAGAACGATCATTTAGAAGTTGCCAGTTGATAAGAGGATCATCTAGAAGTTGCTAGTTGATAAGAGGATCATCTAGAAGTTGCTAGTCGATAAGACGATCTAGGTATGTTATTATATAATCAATGAAGAAACTTCTCTTCGACAAATACAAATACTTTAATTCAGAACTTGAAAAAGCTATTCACAATAGTTACAATGATATACTGTGATTGAATAAAACATAAAAATGTATATTTCTACTAGAATAAATGATGTACACAATAATATGATCATGTCATCCTTCTTTGAGTTCCAACATGAGACTGGCGGCAATATCTAGAACCTTCTTCTTAGACCTTTGGGCGTTATCATGTGACTAATATCTCTTTGTCGCTTGGTTAATCAATTGTCCAATAAAATATAGATTGGCGTACAATAATTAATATTTCTAACCAATCACATTCACTCCAAAACAGAAGTTTGTTGCATGCTGGAAATTCCCGAGCTAGCTGGCAGACCTTGGCTAAATATAGACAAAGCGTACGTGACACCTAGAAAAGGTACTTCCTGGAGTTAGTGGAACGACATCTTGCTACCCCCATAGAATCTGGTGACATGTATGCTTTAGTCTTATATTGAAGAAAGGGTTTTATCCTAAAAAGAATTTTGGAGAGGGTTTTAAATTCAAAATCCTGCTCGCCTACGCTCTTGGACTTTGGTGATTGTCGTTTTGATTACTTTTTGATCTATAGAAGAGGGGTGTTTTAAACTCAAAACTCACTTGGCTTCCCTGGGGCAAGTGATGGTCTACATTAAAACCTCATCTGGAATGAACATAATGAAAACGAAAAATCAGTCACAAAATTCCATCCCCCCCCCCCCCCCCCCCCCCTTTGTGGAATTCATTGGGTGGAAGGAATGATTGAACCCCGTCAATTTTGACGAAAAGTCTTTCAAAGTCAGTAGCTTTTTATTACACACCTTATTAGAGAAAAGTATAGCTCATTATTGAACATTTGTTTTTAAGGATGTATGGCCGAGATGCTACGTACGCTTGAGCTTGGCTTACGTCTTTACATTGGTTTTTTTTTTGGGGGGGGGGGAAGAAGTGAAGGAGGTTGCTAAAATAATTTGAAATTAAAAGATTAAAAAAGAAATTTCATGTTTTGTTTCCATAAGAACATCAAAGGCTGCAAGAAATCATATGCTATTTGCATTGATAGACAAACTGTAGATGTGTCGTGATTACAGTTTATAAAAAGATTATTTCAACTCAACAGCTTTTCAAATGAGTAGCTTACATCAAAGGACAAAGAACACACGAAGCGATTTCCTTGAATCGAAAGAAATTTCTAGACAATATTAACAGTCACTGCTTAATACTATGCAAACACATTTTCACCAGTCTTGTCTATAATTACGTGATACTTATAAATAAGGCAGCTCGTGGTTAACCGTGGCACGAAACATACACATATTGTAGGCATACAAGGGAGAGAACAAATCTGTTATCATGACAATTACTCCCCCTTCCAAGTTACGAAAAGATTGAAGAAAATTTATTTGAACTATTTGTTCAATATATTTAACAGAATTCATGTTTCAAGTTGCTCGCGGCAAACGTTTCTTAGAGCGAAAGTAAAAATCTTAAAGACCATTTGGATGTACAGCATTATCTCCTACCTTGTTCTTTCTCTTCGCCTCAGTTATTACGATAACATTTTACCGATCTTAGAACACATCTGTATATTTCCCGACAAGACTTAGCTACATAAAATAAATTGTCCATGTTTTGTATATGTATAACTCAGGGGATGTATCTTCTCATGCATCAGTATACCTTCAAAGTGGATGACCTGGGGGCTCTCGTGCCAAGTTTTTGACCTTTTCTTTTTTCGTAGCGCTTCCTCATTGGTTGGTTTATTTTGCCACCTTATTTCGAAAATCCAAATTAAGTATCAGAGGTAAAAGATATTCAGCGTTTTTATTTCCTATCATGGTTGACCCTGATTCACTACCTTATGGAAGAGTGCTTATCACACAGGTACGATAAACTAGAGCTTTAGAAACCAAAAGGGAGATTATAAGTTTCAAGAGAAATATATTAGCTTTTAACTTATTTGGATAACACAGAAAGGATAAGTAGAAGGCAGAAGTAGAAGAAGATTGAAGAGTCAGAGAAGGAATGTGAGACAAAATGCTTAAGTGGATATTTTTAGGAGTAATTCTTACTTTAAATCCACCATCTGTAAGCCCCCATGCATGCACTAAGGCTCCGTACTGGAATTAATCCCTTACAGCACGGTCCAGACATTATAATAAGAAATACCTCTATACAAAAATACAGAAGTATTTTAATCAATTATCACTGCAGCAAATACTGAGGAAACAGATAAGATGTTAACACAACTTCATGTGAAAACAATTCGAAAAAGAATAACAATTCTTAAAATTGTACCAGGACTAATGAGGTCCACAATAATTACCTCAGTATTTACTTAGAGATGGCTAAACTTCAAATAGTCGTAATTAACAATTGGAGATCAGGTAATGAAGAGTGCATTGCAAGAGATCAGTCTTGAGAAATTTCCAGCAAAAAAAAAACTAAGTCTCAGCAACATTTTTCTTAAGTTCTACATCATTAGCTACATTCATTTGCCGCCAAGCTGTTAAAACTCACGAAAAAATATTTCTAATGTGTTATGTGTATAGGGTTCCTATATGCCACAAAATGAAGTATTCTTCTTAATCGCAATAATGTAGGAAATGGAAATTCAAAAAGAATGGCGCTTTCAAAATTGTAGATAACATATAGATTTGTCGTTACGTGGGGTAACTCTAGTCCGACTTGTGAAAATAAAGAGAGATCTTTCCATGACTTTTTCATCGAGGATTAGAGAGTCGGCGCGAGTGCGCCTTGGTTGAACGACGTAGAGAATATATATACACTGTTTACATTACATTAATTAAGTCAAACTATCTAATCAATATTTTAGTTTATTGAACGTATGCTCTAGGCTGGACATTTTTGGAAGATGGTTTTACTGAAAGTTAAAAGTCAGCTTCAAATAAAATTTATTTGAAATGGTTAAACATTTGAAAGCTGAAAATGACAGAAGTTTCGCCTCTAAAGATAACTCGCAGATAACACAACTCGCAGTTTATTATTATTTCTTATGCAAGTCTCAGGAACCAAAAGGGAGACGATTAATTTCAAGAGGAAAAAATCAGGTTCTAAAATTAATTGGATTAAATGTGGTAAAGAAACAAAAAGAGTAGAATGGTAGAAGCAGACGTAGACTGAAGAGTCAGAGAAGGAATGTGAGAAAAAATGGTTAAAGTGGATTTATTTAGGAGTAATTATTACTTTGAATCCACCAGACATTATAGTAGAAAATACCTGTATACAAAAATACAAAGTATTTCAACCAAACAGAGAGTGAAGAAGATTATTAAAATGCTGACACAACTTGATGTGAAAATAGTCTAAAATGGAATGACAAACCTCAAAATTATACAAGGACAAATTCTGTGGCATTTTACGTCTCGAGAGACGACCTTTGCAACTTCTTGTGTGACTAAAGAAGCCAATCCCTGATACACAGCTGCGATCGCAGGTTGGGCATATATATTCACCAGGCGCCGTTGTATTTTCACCCTTCTTTCTGCTTCAGTTTGTTATGACATCTGCAATCTTTGACCCTTCCTTTATGCCACCTCTTCCCAGTTGCCAGTTTCGATTTTGAAGAGCTTCATGTCGCGTTTGCATACATCCGTATAACGTAAAAGTGGGCGACCAGCGGTTCTCCTGCCTTCTATTAGATCGCCATATAGGATGTCCTGTGGAAGTCGACCTACTGGCATTCTACGAACGTGGCCAAGCCAGCCAAGGCGTTTGCTGCTGATAACAGAGCGGATGTCCTGGCACCCTGCTCTTTGTAGCACTTCCTCATTGGTTATCTTATCTTGCCACCTTATTTTAAAGATCCGCCTTAGGCATCGAAGGTGGAAAACAATCAGCTTTTTTTCCTGCCATGAGTAGGTTGACCATGTTTCACTTCCATACAGCAAGGTGCTCAACACACAGGTCCGGTAGACTAGGGCTTTAGTACTGCTAGTCAGGCATATGTTGTCCCAGACTCTTTTCTGCAGCCGTGACATTGGCTATACTGTTGTTTATGTCTTTATCCAGTAGAGTGTTGTTGGATATGATGGAGCCAAGGTAACAAAAGTGATCAACAATTTCTAGTGGTTGGCCAGAGGTGCAGTGTTTGTGTTTTGGACAAGTATCTTAGTCTTGCTTTGACTGATATTTAAGCCGAACTTCTGGCAAGCAGCAGATAGTTTGTCAACCAGGGACTGTAGCTGAGTATCAGAATCAGCCACAATAGCTGCATCATCAGCATACAGGAGTTCCCTGACGAGTAGCTTCCTAACCTTGGTTTTTTGCCCGCAGCCTTGATACATTAAATAGTTTCCCAGAGGATCTTGTATGGAGAAACACACCTTCGTTTATGTCGTTGTACGTATAATGCAGTAGAAAGGAGAAGAATATGCCAAACAGAGTAGGTGCGAGCACACATCCCTGCTTGACACCACTGCAAACCTCAAAAGGTGCTGATTGGGCTCCATTGAATTTGTCAGTACATTTAGTTTCCTCGTGAAAACACTCAATGAACTTCAATAGTTTGGGAGGGCAACCTATTTTCCTCAGGAGTTTGAAAAGGCCACTTCTGCTGACCATGTCAAAAGCTTTTGAACGTCCATTTGTTTCCTTATAAGACTTGGCTACGAAAACGAATGTTTCAACATGTAAGAGCAGCTGTATGTGCTCAAAGATATGCTTGGTCATTTAACAACAGTAATTGGTGTATAGAATGTGGAATAGAATAAAACAGAATAGAGCGAAAACTATAGAAGAAAACAAATAAAAATATTGACATTTTTTTCCTTTTAAAACATATTTCGTAATTGTGTATGTAGATATACGGAATCGAGGGGGTTAAATTTTAAAAAAAGAGACACTATTGTGATGATTAAAGAAGACACTACAAACTCATTTTGTTAATCTAGTACGTATTTAGTTGTTTAAATATTTTTTTAAAACAATATTCCCATTGTCACTTATTTATTCTTCTTCCAGACAACAACTTGTGTAGTGTAGAGGTAAATTGGAAATTTAATTTTTAAAGCAATTTTTAAGAGTCCATTGAAGATTTGACAAGCTTAATTGGACAAGAGTCATACGGACTAAAAAAATGTTTCTCTATGGAAAGGTATTATCAAGGCTTAACATTTTTTTGAAGATGCTTCCACTGAAAGGTAAAAGTCAACATCAAATACAATTTTTAAATCGTGAAATATTTTAAAGCTAAAGATGAAAGAAGTTTAGACTCAAAGACGCAGCTCGCAGTTTTGAGGAGAAGAAGAAGCCTAAAAGAAAAAAAAAAGCCTTTAGAATGTGTAATTCTTATTCACATCTTAGAAACCAAAAGAGAGATTATTAGTTTTAAGAGAAAGAAATCAGCATTTAAAACAATTTGGGCTTTACCACATATGCAAACAAAATGCTTTTATGGTAGAAGTAGACGTGGATTTAAGAGTCGGAGAATGAATGTTAGTAAAAATGGTTAAATTGGATTTGAATGCACCAGACTTATATAATAGAAATACCTGTATACAAAAATACCAAAGTATTTCAATCAAACAACAGCGATTCAAAAATACGATGTTAACACTACTTCATGCGAAAATAGTCCAAAACACACCACAAAATTACACCAGGACTAAAAAGGTCTACAATAATCAGCACAGTAATTACCAAGAGTTTGCTGAATTAAAATAGTCGTAATTAACAACTGGAGATCAGGTAGTGAAGAGTGCATTGCAAGAAGAGAATTTTCCAGCAAAAACAGTATGTCTCAGCAGCACCTTTCTTATGTCCTAGTTCATTCACTACATTCATTTACCGTCAAGCTTTACAAATTAAAAAAAAAATAATTTTCTAATGTGTTCTTTTTTAGGGCTCCTAGAAAAACACAAAATTCAATATTGATTCTAATCGCAATGATGTAGGGCCTGAACTAAAAGCAAAGATCGGAAACAAGAGAAAGCTATGGGAAGACGACGGGCAGGCCTGTCATTGAATGAATTCTACTCAAGGTTAAAGACAGAGGGGAATGGAGACAGAAAGTTAACAGTTCCTGTGTGGTGCCCCAAATATTAAATATACTAAAGAATAGATGAATAAAAGGACGAAGAAGAAAGTAAAAAAATCCATTTTATATTTTACGAGCCGACCCGGGGCGCAGCATACACCGCTATTCAGTGGTAGGGCGACATAGAAAATCATATTAACAGAGAAGATTACTTATTTTCCCAATCCCTCTTTTTTTTTTTCTGAGCCGCGCTCCCTGTGACTTTTCATCGAGGGTTAGAGAGAATCGGCGTGCTTGCGTTTCGTCCCGTATGGTTGAGTAACGTAGACCAGAGTGTATATTTATGACAATTCATTAAATTAGTCAAACTAACTAAACAATATTTTAGTTTATTAAACATATGCTCAAGGCTGGACATTTTTTGAAGATGTTTCTACTTAGAGTTAAAAGTCAGCTTCAAATAAAATTATGTTCCAATTTTTTTAACATTTGAAAGCGGAAAATGAGAGACGTTTCGCCTCTAAAGACACAGCTCGCAGTGAGAGAAGTTTCGCCTCTTAAAAGACATAGCTCTCAGTGAGAGAAGCTTCACCTCTAAAGACAGCGCTCAGTGAGAGAAGCTTCGCCTCTAAAGACACAACTCGCATTGAGAGAAGCTTCACCTCTAAAGACACAGCTCGCAATAAGAAAAGTTTTGCCTCTAAAGACACAGTTCGCAATGAGAGAAGTTTCGCCTCTTAAAAGACAGCTCTCAGTGAGAGAAGTTTCGCCTCCAAAGACACAGCTCGCAATGAGAGAAGTTTCGCCTCTAAAGACACAGCTCGCAATTAGAGAAGTGTCGCCTCTAAAGACATAGCTCGCAGTGAGAGAAGCTTCGCCTCTAAAGACAAAGCTAAAGAAAGCTGTTAACACAACTTCATGTGAAAATAGTCCAAAACAGAATAACAAGCCTCAAAATTATACCAGCACTAAAAATTACAACAATTTCAAGAGAGCATTCTTGAGAAATTACCAACAAAACCCAAAAAACCCGGTATGTTTCAGTTCACTTATTACATTCAATTACCGTCACGCTGTTAAAATCATGAGTAAAACATGTTTTGTTATGTTTGAGGGATTGTATAAAAAAATGATTTATTGACATTAATCACAATGATGTACACCTGAATTAAATGTAATATCGGAGAGAAGTGAGAGAAGTTTCGCCTCTAAAGACACAGCTCGCAATGGAAGAAGTTTCTCCTCTAAAGACACAGCTCGCAGTTTCGTTGGTGAAAGAGGAATCTGAAAGCTAAAACAAACAAAAAAATTTTTTTAATTTATTATTTCATGTTTCAGAAAATAAATCAGAAATATTTTCTTTCAAGAGAAATCAGCTTTCTAAATTTATTTGGATGAAACACAATGAACCGAAAGAATGTTCTCTTGAAATTTGATGGCAGAATAAGATGGAAGAAAGCTAAAATTAAACAAAATATTCTTGACTCCGAAATTGCCATTGTCGTCTTGTAAAACCGGAGTGAAACCCAATGGAAATGTGAGTTTAATGTATCACAATCTACTGTCAGAGAAATCTTCGAGTTGATGGAGTCATGGTCATCGTTGTACGATTCACTTCACATTTCGTACTCTACGTGTTTAATGCAACCAAAATGATGGTACTGTAAGGGAGATAAAACATCAAATTGTTTGAATGTGCAGTATAACTGAGTTGTCTGTCTTCTGCGTTTCATAAACTTATGTCCGTTGTACGAACTGCATTGCAAAATTAAATAAGTTCCTAGCGGTGGAATTGAGATGTTGAAGCTTTTAAGTATCACATAGTCTGTTTAAAAAACTAGAGAGGTCTGGAACGGAAAAGCATTGACGAATGAGCCCGTTGTCAGGGCCGCCTTAGGCCACTGCAACCTATGCGGTCCCTGTAGGGCAGCGGTTCTCAACTTTTTAAGCTCAGTGACCCCTTTTTTACAATTCCCACTCTGCCGCGACCCCATCCACACAGTAATAGAAGAATAGACAAAAAACATCCATATTTTCTATGGTCTTAGGCGACCCCTGGCTAATCGTCAATCGACCCCTAAGGGGCTCGCGACCCACAGGTTTAGAACCCCTGCTGTAGGGTGAGTGGGCCCTGCACTTTCATAGGTCCCGCACTAATTCTAAATCTCCTTAAAACTCATAAAAATCTCCAGTGAAAAAAAGACAACGTTATCGTTTTGGGGGTGACATTCAAAATTGAAAACGCAAATTTTACGCACGATATAAAAAGCCATTGCCCGCGTTCATTTAATAAAATGTAATAACAGGCGAATTTAAACCAAAACCGGAAGTTCCATTGCTTTCTTTTACTATTAGAGTCACTGGCATATAAATATAGATCTAAATCTATCTCGATCTCACAAAAAAAAAAAAAAATCATTAGCGATATTTTAAAATTTGATCGTGATTTTGTACGTAGTAAGGAATGAATTAAAATGCAAAGACGAATTTTGTTTCCTAATATAAAATCTTAATTTTCAATTATTATCCTTATTATCTGGGCACCACGCAATCCGTTTCGCATAGGCCCGCAGCTGTTGGGGGCGGCCCTGCCTCTTGTCTTATATACAATAAAAATGAGCTTAATTAGTATTCACTATATGACTGAAATAGAGACGAGGATGTTGCAGTGATATAGTGAATCAATAATGTGCTTATATACTATCGACACTATACAAACAAAAAAAAATGTTTTTTTTTTTAAATCTTATAAAAGTGTTAGGCTTAGATTGACATTAAAAAGAGGAAAGAATGTGTTTCATTTTTTTATCTTCATATAACAATGTTATGAGTATATACCATTGCACTATAGAAAGAAGAGCGAAAAATATGTTTTTGTTGTTGATCTATTACAACAATGTAATGCTTGTATAACATTAGACCATCACAGGATGAGGAAAAATGTGGTTTTTTAAAAAATCTATTACAACAATGTTATGCTAAACTAACATAAATAACTTAAATTCTAAGAAAAGGTTGTATCTTGTTCGATTTTTTACAAATACAAAACAGAATCAAAAGGCTTTTCAGTCTGCTCACTAGAAAGACCAAATGGTTATTAAGCACGGGATGCAACGAATGAGTTTATTGTTAAAGTTTATAAAAAAAAATATGGCAGGAAAAATTGTACCCCTTGTGGTATGTGCAGCGACATACTTCAATATATATGTACATTTTTGTTGCAAGTTTTGTTATTTCTTTGCTCTTCAGTTGTAACTTGTTTTTTTTCTTTTTATGTTGCTTGCGAAGAAAAAAAAAACAACAAGATTACAGAAGAAAGTTTGTGTGGAAACACAAACTCAAAATGGGCACCCTGAGTGATCCACCTAGGCAGGTTTCAATATTTTCAAAAATATTATCAGAATAAAATTTTATCAAAGGCAAATTACATATAATAATGGAGAATGAAGGTTGACAGATCTTGTGTGGTGCACCAACTGTTCAGCACACCAAGGGAGAAGTGAATTTAGGTTTCGATGTAAAGAATGAATATGGCCTAACCGATGTCTTATAATGATTATCTAATTGTTTTGTAAAAGGTCAATCTATTATTCAAAGTCTCAGAAAAATAAATTCGTAAAAAAAAAATTCGTTAGTTAGGAATTCCATGTGGACGTCGGGCCCATGCCATTTTACGCGGTAATATGAGAAACTACTTATTAATTGCTGTTTTAAATTATGTTACACTTATAGGCATACTAAATAGATTTTTTTTCTTAAAAAAACGTAAACATTTTTTTTTGTAAATGTAGTACTTAGAACTTAATTAACGTAGCAATACAATCACGAAAATAAATTAACAAATATCAAAAACCATTTGCATAAATGTGCTAAAAATTAGATTTTTCGCTTTCAGATAACAAAAAATGTTACCGTTGCATTAGAACTTTGAATTGTCTACAATACTATGATTTCGGAATTTCAATATCTTTTCTGATTTACGAGATATAAACGGGACGGACGGACGGACGGAGAGACAGACCATACTAAACTAGATGCGTCTTTTTCTCTTTCGGTGGCCGCTAAAAAATCACGTACATTTTTCGGTTAAGGCATTGTCGGTTTGGAAGAGTGAATGAGAGTAAGGGAGAGTAAAAGAGAAAGAGTGATACGGATAGAGAGAGAGAGGAAAAGGCAGAAAAAGAGAGAGATTTAGAGATACTGAGAGAGTCAGAGAGAGATACTGAGAGAGACTGAAGTTAATCTTCACTTTTGTAACAGATCTCTTTAGTATTTCCATATCAATACTTACAGTAAATGCCTTTGTGCACTAAATATAGAGAGAAAAGAATATGAAGGATCTAGATGATTTCTTTTGGAACAGAAGACGAGACGCATATGCATCAAAGCAGAGAAGCATCTTGCTGCTTACTATTAGAACACACAAAAGTTTTGTGTACTGTTTTGTTTTTTTAAAACAAAATGCACACCGCCTGGTCGTGCTGTATGCGTGCTGTACTGTCGTACGGACTTAGCGATGGCCCTGAATTCAAACCCTGCCCGCTGTCCTTCGGGAGGTTTGGACCAGGAAGTCAATCAAAATTAGTCTAATCTCTGAAGGAACATACAAAACGTGTCAAACATTTTCGCAACACATTTTAGGTCAGCTTAATCAAATACTTCAATAGTGGGTAGCAAGAGTTAATTGTTACAAATAAAAGAGTTTTCATTCAAAAACGTGACAACCTTTTTTAAAGTGCTTTCTTTTACTTTAGAAGATAAATGGACGTTACCAAAGCTGTAACCCCCACACTCTATACATTATAATTTAGAGTTTCGAGCACTTCAGTCAAGTACAACTTCTTTTTATTGTTTGAGATACCAAACAAAATAATGAATTACCAATATTTAATTAACTAATTGGTTTTCTTTTTTTTTTATTCTTGTGTTGTCAGGTAAAAGAAATAATTGTTCGAAATTTCAGCTTGGTCCGAGATTGAGTGTGCGATAAATAACGTGTACAAGTTTTGTACCAGACAGACAGACAGAATCAGTTGCTATAAGCTTTGTAATGAAATTTGCATAATGTGACAGGTCGGTGAAAACATAGATGTGACATCTAACAAGTGACAGCATACATTTGACAGATTACACTTAGACTTGTGAGAGATTACAAACGACAGCTTACATGTGGAAGTTCAAAAGTGACAGAGTACAGCATCTCTGTGACAGCTTACACCTGACAGTGTATAACATACATGTGACAGCATACAAGTGACAGCGTACAAGCAACGCTACTTTTCACATAAATTAAAACCTGTTGTCAAACAACAGATCACGAGTGTAAGCTTTGCTACAGCTGCTGAAGTACTGTATGTATAAATAAAACTGCTTGATTAGTTTCTTTTAAAAATTAATTTTATTTTGCTTTCAGAAAAGAAAAAAAAAAGTGGCCTTTGCATCAGAACTTGGAATGGTCTATAATTTCACGATGTTGGAGTTTTAATATCTTTTCTAGTTTACAAGATCTAAACGGGATGGACGGATGGACGGACAGACAGACCACATAAAACTAATAGTGTCTACTCTCCTTCCGGGGATCGCTAAAAATTGATTTTTTTTTTCAATATATAAAGTGAGAAGATTACTTTAGATTACGTTAGTTAGTCATTGTACTTCCAGAGCTACTTACACAGAATGTTTACATATATCTAACATGTATACTTATAATTTACTGTTTTCCTTTCAAAAGATTTAGTACAGCTTATTTTTTTTTTTTGTTGAAATGAAATAAATATTGGGTAAAAATTTTTTTCACAGCCATAAGAAAGTCGTAAAATTTTAATGCATTTTAAATATAATTAGATTTCATTTCAATAATAGGATGAACTTTGAAATTTCAATCAGCGGAGTTCATTTCTGCTTCGACATACAACAACAGTTGACAGAGAAGTAACTTTAAGTCTTATGGCGCTTATTTTTGTTTTTGTTTTCCGTTTGTTTGTAGCTGACGAAGGCCTCGTGTCCTAAGCCTCGTTTCTTTTACTTAGGTCCATTTAATTTTTTAAAATAAATATACACGTTTGACAATCAATGCAAAAGCATAATATGACGTCATCTCCCACACATACACAATCTTTCCACCATGCACCACAGTTGTTACACAATGGTAAGTAGTTCTCTTAATGTCACCAGTTTGACAGTGGTGGGAATTTGAAAATACAATATTATAAACTACTCTATAACTTTAATTCTCTGATTTTGGTGAAAAATCAATAACTAGACACGGTATTAGAATTGCACTTCTCTTGAAAATGCTGAGAATAAAGAGTTTAAATAGTTGTGACATTGTAGCGTTTACTTTTTAAGATGCTCTCAGGAGCAGACTATAAAAGACTGACAGTTTAGCAGGCAAAGGCGGACTGAAGGCTCAGCAGCATAAAAGGCTGGCGGACTGAAGGCTCAGCAGTAAAAGGCTGGCGGACTGAAGGCTCAGCAGCAAAAGGCTGGCGGACTGAAGGCTCAGCAGCATAAAAGGCTGGCGGACTGAAGGCTCAGCAGCAAGGCTGGCAGACTGAAGGCTCAGCAGCAACAGGCTGGCAAACTGAAGGCTCAGCAGCAAAAGGATGGTGGACTGAAGGCTCAGCAGCATAAAGGCTGGCGGAGGCTCAGCAGCAAAAGGCTGGCGGTCTGAAGGCTCAGCAGCAAGGCTGGCGGACTGAAAGCTCAGCAACAATAGGCTGGCGGACTGAAGGCTCAGCAACAATAGGCTGGCGGACTGAAGGCTCAGCAGCAAAAGGCTGGCGGTCTGAAGGCTCAGCAGCAAAAAGGCTGGCGGACTGAAGGCTCAGTAGCATAAAAGGCTGGCGGACTGAAGGCTCAGTAGCATAAAAGGCTGGCGGACTGAAGGCTCAGTAGCATAAAAGGCTGGCGGACTGAAGGCTCAGCAACAAAGGCTGGCGGACTGAAGGCTCAGCAACAAAAGGCTGGCGGACTGAAGGCTCAGCAGTAAAAGGCTGGCGGACTGAAGGCTCAGTAGCATAAAAGGCTGGCGGACTGAAGGCTCAGTAGCATAAAAGGCTGGCGGACTGAAGGCTCAGTAGCATAAAAGGCTGGCGGACTGAAGGCTCAGCAACAAAAGGCTGGCGGACTGAAGGCTCAGCAGCATAAAAGGCTGGCGGACTGAAGGCTCAGCAGCATAAAAGGCTGGCGGACTGAGGCTAAACAACAAAAGGCTGGCGGACTTCGTACATACGGAGAATTTAACGGAACACTTTGATATTTTGTTTGTGATATTGTCGGCCTCTATTGTATACTTGAAGATCGAAGCCTTTTTTTAATATCAAACACGATTGTGGTAAGATGAGTTTGAATATTTAATGTGGCGTCAAGACCTTATTTATACTTTTGACTTTTTTACAGCATAAGAATAGGACTACACCGCTGTGCAATGATATGTTTGTAGGCTCTCCCACTAAAATAGCGATAGTTTGTTTTGAAATACTGTGGTACACAAGACACCATTTAATTGTTGATCTTGTTTTCTTTGTTTGAGTCAGAATATAGATCAGTGCAAAATTTATAGCGATGTTGCTAGAAAGAAATGTTCCGTTACCGAGAAGAACTAATGAAATCAAGCTTTTTGTTCTGCATTTACTTTATAATCAATTCCCTTGTAAGCCCATCCTGTATATACACCAATGCATCACTAGTTCATGGAACGCCTATTCAGGCCTTGCGGAACACTAAGGGAAACAATTCCCTTACCTAAGAAAAGAAAAGAACGTTCAGTTGGCGATTTTATTTTCAATTACGACAAAGTCTTTAACAAAACATTTAAAATCAAGTAAATGACAGTATTATCTCACGATCTGAAATAGGATTTTGTGGCGTTAAATAACATAAATCAAATCTCGAAAAAAAGATACCGTGGTTAGCATCTTTTAGTTGATGGACAAAGTTAAAGGCCATCTAAATAAATACATTACTTTGGAAAACGTATGTGTCATGGAGACAGACTGTACGTGCTGGTACGAGCTTCGCCGAGTGCAAAAGAAACAAAGCTGAATCACTCAAGAGAAAGGAAAAGAAAGCTGCCCTGCCAGCTAGACTAAGGACAGATGCATATTCATGCACGAACTGTGGAAAACTCTGCCGCTCCAGAATTGGCTTGATCAGTCACTCCAGATTCTGCCCCGTTTTAAGACGAAACCAAATCCAGTGACTCATCTGGGCGCATCCATTGTCTTCCAAGACAGAAGGAGCCATATAAATGTGTTATGATTGATTTCATAAGCTGTATCAAAGTTAACAAGCCAAAAAAAAAACGCTTTTATTTTCAAAGCTTATATTAAGTGTAATTTGTATCAATTAGTTTGGATTAGTCATGTAACTAAATTTGCAATAGATCTAGAATCTAGACTATTCTAGACTAATAATAGACATATTTTTAACAATTTTTTTTTAAATAGCGAAATATTATGTTTTAGCTTTCTCGATACGCTAAGATCCTATCACATGTCTGGCTCAGTTGGAAAGGGGCAGCGAAAAAAATAGATCTCTAGAAGTAGTGATTAAAAAAAGAGTGAAAGATCTCAATTCGAATTTGAGTGTTAACCACTGCTAATGAAAATAGGTTTTATAGTTATTTATAGTTATCTGCAATCTTTTTTTTCTACAAACAATAGCTAATTAGATAGTTTTTTAAATTGATTCTTGTGTTGGCGTGCAAAATTGCGTGTAATAATTGAGCAAGAAACATATTCATCATGTTATCCACCTTTATCATAAAGTTGATTTGTACAAACTAAATATATATATATATATGTATATACATATTTATATACACACATACGTATGTATATCTATATATATTTATTATATATATGTATAGTGTTCTGGGTAACTAGAGATATAACAAATAACCTAAATATCCCATAATAAGGCATTATTTAGTCCTTTTTCAAATCTTAAATTTACTAAAAGTATGTTTCGGTTCATCTATCTGTTGTCTGGTTAAAAGTATATACACGTTTTTCTTCACATACTCATTCACATACCAAGTTAAAACTTTGCACAATTTACTCATTGGCATAGAAATGACACGAATCAATAAAAAATGAGCCAATAAATTACATGTAGTTCATTATTTTGTTTGATACCAAACAGGGAAACTAATATTTCTGTATTCAGATATAATGCTAAATTTGTTGGGTTTAGTCCCCTGAAATAATTGTGAACGCGATTTTCATTCTCCCAAGTTGATTATTTATTGTTCATAAACAAAACATGAATCAATAATTTTAAAAAATTATCCAAAATCAGTTAATTATGTATTGATAATTAATTGTTTTGTTTGAAATCATATAAGGGAAATAGCTTGTACATTGTTGACATATATAGTTTTAAAGACAGAGTTCTTCTCCTTTAGATAAGCTTTGTTTGTTAATTTCAAAGGATTTTTTATATATGTCTTGTGCCAATTGTTGGTATATCTTTTATTTTAACACAAAGAGAAAGATATATATATATGTATATATAAATAGAGAGAGAGAGATAGATAGAGAGATAACAGGGAGAAACAATAATAAAAGAGATGCTAAGGAGTAGATGAATGAACCGGTAAATTCATCTTATGAGTCAGACAATTTAAGAACGCATAACAATATAAACAGCCAAGTAGTCATGACAAATGTGTGTATTATTGTGTGTGTCTTGTTGTGTGTGTCTTGTTGTGTGTGTATTTTTGTGTGTGTCTTATTGTGTGTTTTAGCCGCCATTAAATTTGTCCACATTACTAAAGGGTGACATTGGAGGCGCAGTGGCTGAGATGTCTCGGGTTCAAATCCTGATGAAGACTGGGATTTTTAATTTCGGAACGTAAAGAACCTCTAAATTCAACCAGCTCTAAATAGGTACCTGGCATTACATGGATAAAAGTAAAGGCGGTTGGTCATTGTGCTGGCCCTATAACACCCACGTTAACCGTGGGCCACAGAAAAATGCTCTTCACATCATATGCATTGCTAGATCTGAAAGGGGATGCGCACAATGTGCTTAGTTTAAGACAGGAAATCGCCTGTAATTTAAATGCTGATGCTAGATAAGTGTGTATGATAATTTGTGTGATTAATGTAAAGTGTAAATTAAAAGAAATATTTGTATCTTTTTTTTTTGTTTTTCCAATGTTAAACACGGAAGAGTTTCAGGTTATAATAAATAGGATACACAGAAGTAACTTTGACAGAAGGGGGGCATATCTATTGTCTGCTTGGAAGACTTTCAGGCGATGACCAATACGACCCCTGAGAGCCACAGTAAATCAATTAGAGCTAATCTAACATGTTGAGTCATGGTAGATAACAATGAGTTACCAGTGAGAACTTACAAAAGCAACATGGATAAGAGACTCAAGCTTTAGTCTTTTATAATCTTCTGATACAAATCAGTGAGAAAACAAAAGTGCAAAGTAAATGTAATGTTTTTTTTCAAGCAACAATTAAAAAAACCCACAAAAGTCAAAACCAAAACAGAAACAAGATGTAAGATAATAAAACAGAAGAAAAAAAACAGATGTGAGGATGGATAGTAGACCGTATTAAAGATAAATATAAATAAATCCTCTGTAATGGGACTAGGGAAATGGAAATTCAAAGAGAATTGCGCTTTCAAAATTGTAGATCAGATCAAGATTTGTGGTATTGTCTATACCTGTAATCCTTTATTCTATTGTAAAGACCAGTGGGAGAATATTTTTGTCAAAGCCTCAAACTTGATAAAACTTTATAAGCACACAGGTTCTACAATATTTGGTAGAGCTGTATTGGTCATTCAAAAGATTATCTATTTAGCTAACATTACAGAGCCACCTCCTAAATTCATAAACAAACTGAACAAGTTAATTAGAGGCTTTATATTTAAAAACACTATTAGGAGCATTAAGCACACTACACTCATTCAAAACAAGGAGGATGGGGGGATAAATTTACAAGATGTCAAAACAAAAATACATTCGCTAAGGCTAAAATTTGTAGGTCAAGTAGTTAGAAACCCAACAAACTTTCCCTTGACAATTTACTATTATGGTTTAAGATTAAGTAGTCTTCTTCCAATACACAATGATACTCCTCACTATTTTGGTACAGTCACTCATCCGTTTTACAGATCTATTGCAAGAATTTTACCTGGTAATGAACATTTAATACACAACAAAACCAAAGAATCATACACACCACTTAAAAAGCTGTTACATGAATGTCTAGCGAATAGGATTAAGTGGGGGAGAGTTCTTGGGGTGACATAATTCAAGGACACATTGGGAAACCTACACAGCAAATATATCCCACCAAAAACTAGAGAGATAAGTTATAGACTTATCTTTGGGATGACCCCTATGGTTAGAAGAAGAGCAAATGACCGTGCATGTATATTATGCCATCTTAAAAATGCTGACAATGAGAAACATATGTATTTAGAATGTCCATTATTCCTTCAAGTTAGAAGTACTGTAAGGGACTTATTAGAAGCAAACTGTGGCAGCTATGTAAATGTTAACTTGTCAATTGTATTAAACAAGCTGCCAAAACTGCAAAATAAAATGATACATAACTTTAACTTAATTATTGTTTCCGAATACAGGAACCTTGTTTGGGCTAGCTGGCTCAAAGCTCTACATAATAATAAGGTTTTTCATCCTAATCAATTAGAATTGACATTTAGAAAAATAATGGATTTTAGGGTAGAGAATTATCTAGTTTGATTTTCATATACTTGTACAATATCAGGAAGTTTTCCAGAAATGGGGTGATAGGGGTCAGGGATATTTGATATTGTGTTGATTGTTCTGGGGTAGAGGATCCTTATATCCTTTTTCTGTCACTGGTGGTTTCAATAGTTAGGTAGTATGTCTTTGATATTAAATAGCATTTCTATTACTATTATTATATTTTTAGGTTAATCACTTTTCAATTGTTTATGATTTAATACTTGTGAATTATGAGAAATTACAAATAAAAAACTATATATAAAAAAAAAAAAAAAGGCAAGAGGGACCATAAAAGAGGCATCTAAAAGAGGCCTAAGGCCCAAGGATTCCCATGATGATAAAGCTAAAATTCAATAGCGCAAATTTTGAGGTTTCCTAAAACAAAACCAAAAAAAAGCGGTGGATATAAGATTGAAAACAGAAGGGAAATGTGAGGGTATAAAAGTAAACAAGCTGTACATTAAGAGCATACATACTATCTGCGATACTATATGGCTCCTTTGGTCTCGAAAGGCAATAGATGCGCCCAAATGAGTCACTGGTTTTGGCTTAATCTTGAGACGGGGCAGAATCTGGTGTGGCTAATCAAGCCAAGTCTAGAACGGCAGACTTTGACACAATTCGTACATGTGTATGCTTCTGATTTAGGGCTAGCGGACAGGGCAGCTTTCTTTTTTTCCCTCTTGATTAAGGCCGCTTCAATTCCTTTGTTTTCAGCAAGGGTTGTCCCAGAATGCACATTCTGTCTCCATGCACTCCGGTCTTTAGCTATGTTTTCCCACATACTTTCGCTGCTGCCTGTGGCTCGCTTGCAGACATCTCTATATGTTAGTCTTGGGCGGCCCTTGGGTCTGACTCCTTCCACACGCTCAGCATATAAGATATCTTTCCGGATTCTACCATCTGGCATGAGGGTGACATGTCCGAGCCAGCGTAATCTTCTTTGTGTCAGGAGAGCATACATGCTGTTCATATTGGCCAATCTCAAAACTTCCTGATTGGAGACATGGTCCCTCCAAGAGATGCCCATTATGCGTCTCAGGCAGCGCAAGTGGAAACTATTCAATCTGTGCTCTTGGTACATGTATGTTTACTAGCTTTCACTGCCATAAAGGAGAGTGCTAACAACACAGGCGTTGTAGACTAGGATTTTGGTCGCTGTGGTCAATTTACCATTTTCCCAGACGCGCTTGGAGAGTTTTGCCAATGCTGTGGTAGCTTTTCCTATCCTTTTTGTCAGCTCGATGTCTAAGTCTAGGTTACTGACAATTGTTGAACCCAAGTAGGTAAATTCCTGCACCACTGAAAGGGTGTGGTTCCCAATTTGTATTATAGGTATTTCTGCGACGTCTTGAGCCAGGATTTCGGTCTTGAAGAGACTTATAGTAAGGCTAAACTCTTGTCAAGCAGCTGCTAAGGCGTTCACTAGCTTCTGTAGACCTCCTTGTGAGCGAGATACGAGTGCCGCGTGATCGGCAAACAGCAGGTCTCTTATCAAGATACCACGCCTTTACGTTTTGGCTTTAAGATGTGCCAGGTTAAAGAGCCTTCAATCGGATCTGCTATGGATATATATTCCGTCTTCCAGGGATTTAAAAGCACTGGTTAGTACGACTGAGAAGAAGATGCCAAATAGTGTAGGGGCCAGTACACATCCTTGTTTTACACCTCTCTTAATAGAGAATGGCCTGGAGGAAGAACTTTCAAACTGAACAGTGCCCTGCATATTTTCGTGAAAAGCTGACACTAGTTTTCTTAACTTATTTGGGCAGCCGATTCTCTCTAGTACAGCAAACAGACCGCTTCTGCTAACAAGGTCAAAGGCCTTGGTCAAATCAATAAATGCTATGAAGAGGGGCTGCTTTTGTTCTCTGCTCTTCTCCTGTAGCTGCCACAGAGAGAAAATCATATCTGTTGTAGATCTACCTGCCCTAAAGCCACACTACGACTCTGGATAAACACGATCTGCCAGGATCTGCAATCGCTTTAGTAATACTTTAGCAAAAGCCTTTCCGACTATGCTAAGCAGTGTAGTACTTTTGTAATTGTTACAATCAGAGCGGTCGCCTTTATTTTTATAAATTGTAACTATGTTGGAGTCTTTCAATTCCTGGGGCATTGTTCTCAGCACAAGCTTAGCAGTTCATGGAGTGATTTGATTAGGGCATGTTTTCCAGCCTGAATGACTTCAGCAGGAATGCCATCTCCTCCGGGTACCTGCGATACTACAACTGAAACAAGATGTACATTAAAAGCATACATACTATCTGCGATACTACAACTGAAACCAGATGTGAGATATTAAAACAGAAATACTAAGAAACAATCGTGTAGTGATGTCACGGCTACAAGATTTATATTTACCAAACATTTTTCATTTCAATCATGTGAGTGAAATTTCACCATTCAAGTCTTTTTTTTTTTGTTTTAATTAATTTTTTTAAAAAAATATCCCTTTTAGTGAATCAAAAAGAATGAAAGAATTCTTTTTCATATTTATGTTTCTAAACAAACTATTATAAAGGGGACATTTTAATGAGCGTTTGTTTAGAATGAATGTAATCATGTTTGGTAGCAGTTTATTTCCCAATATGGCAGGGGTTCTCAACTTGTGGATCGCGACCCCCTTGGGAGTCGATTGAAGATTTGCCAGGGGTCGCCTAAGACCATCGAAAATATGGATTGTTTTAGTCTAATCTTGTATTGCTGTGTGTGTGTGTGGGGGGGGGGGGTCGCGGCAGAGTGGGGGATTGTAAAAAGGGGGTCGCCGAGCTTAAAAGTTTCAGAACCGCTGCAATAGGGATATACCTTAAAAATAGCTTCTAATTGCGTAGAATTAACGTCACGTTTTTTTTTTATTCACACGGCTCCAAAGCGATTTCAATGTTTAAAAGTAACAAATTTAATGCATAAGACTTAAAGACCATTTGTTATTGCCGCGAGGTCCTTTTTTTAAAAAAAAATTATTAACAACAAAAAAAAAACAAAACAACAACAACAAAGAAACAGGACAAATATAATTGCTCTATGATAAAACTTCCATGTGTTGGTCTAATTCGTTTCCTGTCAACTTGATATAAAAAAACTCAACGAGTAATAACAAAACCAAATAATCCGACCAATTTTATAAATAATAAAATATTAGTAATTACAAAATTAATTTAACGAAAAAAAAAAAAAACAGTCACCATGAAAGTTAGATAAAGAAAACAAAATATCAGTCCTCAAAGTTAAAATTATTAAATGAAACATTCAACAGCAACAACAGCATACAACTGAAGGCATGACAATGATTGATTTCATAAGCTGTATCAAAGTTAAAAAGACAATAAAAAAACAAAAAACTTTTATTTTCAAAGTTTATATTAAGTGTAATTTGTATCAATTAGTTTGGATCAGTCATGTAGTTAAATTTGCAATAAATCTAGAATCTAGACTACTCTAGACTAATAATAGACATATTTTTATCAATTTTTTTTTCAATAGCGCATTATTATGCTTTTAGCTTTCTCGATACGCTATGATCCTATCACTTGTGTGGCTGAGTTGGAAAGGGGTGAGGGCAGAAAAAGAAAGACGTATCTAGGCACTATAATTTAGAAAAGAGTGAAAGATCTGAACTCGAATTTGAGTGTTTACCACTGCTAATGAAAATAGGTTTTATAGTTATTCATAATTATTTGCAATCTTATTTCCTACAAACAATAGAGGGGAGAAAATTCTCTTATATCAGTTTAACAGTGAAGTAAAATTTATTTCCCTTGTTCTACATACCAAACAAAATAATTTATTTAATTAAACCGTCTAATTAGCTAATTAGCTTATTATTATTAGTATTTGTTATTGATTCTTGTGTTGGCGTGTAAAAGAAATAATTGTGCAAGAAACAAATTCATCATGTTATCCACCTTTATCATAAAGTTAATTTGTACAAGCATTCTCTCTCTCTCTCTATATATATATATATAGATATAGACTAGTATATACACAGATACATATATACATTGAAGTATGAAGAAGACCCCAGGACCTATAAGGTCTTAATCACTACACCGGGGAGAAGGCAGCAATGCTGGTTCTGCCAAAAGGAGGATCATTGGTCAAACCAATGTCCCAACAGGGCTCCCCCCAGGGGCTTCAAAAAGGACGTCGAAAGGTCCGTTGAAGCAAAAAAGACCACTTATGCGTCGGCCTTAAAGAAAGATAGTGGAAAAGGGCAGACCAAAGCTATACCTATTATAGCTATACCTCCCGAGACAAATGAGGACGGTTTCCAACCAGTAATAAATAAAAAAAAAGGTACAACACCTGAAAAACGCAGGTACCCTTTCCCCCCCCAAAAAAGGCGAAAGTAGCACATTGTCTAACACACACAAAAAAATGAAAACGACCGGTCACGCTAGATCGGAGCCTAGCTCTCCAAACATAATAAACAGAAAAAGAACTCTTTCTTTGTCCTCTGCCTCGGATGACCAGGGGGAAGGCTCTGAGGTGAGAGGGGAAAGAGAGGGAACGGGAGAGGAAATGGTGTTGTTGGAAGATATCCCGAGCTCTCCTGGACCTCTAGTTATTGATGAAGGGGAGGATCCTGACACACACAGAGTCATACTCACACACACAACTCAATAACCCACCAACACACAACCATGGCAAACATTACAATCCCTTCACTTAACATTCGAAACCTGAAAAACAAACAAAACTACATAGTTCACCCAATAGAAACACGAAAACTGGACTTTATATTCTTACAGGGATTAAATACCATTTCAATTTTCATAAAAACACACATACGCCCTAGTTACAAACAACCCCATTTAAATATATAATCATGGAGGACATCACGTTTTTAACGCTCAACATTCACGGACTCACAAACAAACAAAAATACGTAGTTCATTTATCCAGAAAGTACAAACCAGACTTTATTTTTTTACAAGAAACAAATTTGGGCACAGAACACAAAGCACAAATATACACAACAGATATGGGCTTTAGGGAAGGGTGTTTTAGTTATGGTAGCAGATCCAGGGGGGTAGCCATCTTTCAAGTGTCAGATAGGTTTAAAATAGTACACAAATATAGTGATAACAAAGGGAGAGTAGTCATCATAAAAGTGGAAACAAGAAATGAAACAATTACACTGGCTAACATCTATGCACCAGCAAAAAAAACTGAGAAACGGGAATTTTTTGAATTCTTGAGCGGAAAATTACATGACACATATAAAGGGGATACTTTGATTCTAGGAGGGGACTATAATTACATCACGTCCTCACTAGACAGGCAGTACACAGCAACGGCGAATCTTCCTCTACAGATGAACCCTACCATAAATAACTTTCTGAAAGACATTGAGAGCGAATTCAAAATAATTGATGCGTACAGAAGAGTAAACCCCACAGGTCAGGACACTACTTCGGTGAGCAAAGCTTATCCCGCAACTTCCAGACTAGACAGAATTTATGTTCCAACGGAGTACCATATAAATAAGATAGCTCAATTGGAAGAGCCTCTGGAATACTCAGACCATAAGGCAGTAATAGTTGCAATAAGTAAGGAAAGCAAAAAAAAGGAAAGGAAAACTAGTCACTGGAAATTTAATAACTCCCTCCTAGAAATACCTCTTTTTATAGAACTAATCTCAAACACACTCAATTCCTGCTTGCAAGATTTAAACAATCCAAACGTTAACCTAGCACAAATATGGACAATAGTTAAAAATTCAATAAAACAACAATGTCAGGTAATATCAACACTGGTACAAACACGGAGAAAACAAGAATTAGAAAAACTAAAGCACACTCTATTACACGCTGAGGATGAAATAGATAGAACACAAGCCTCTTTAAAGCTGGCAGAATTAAACAACTACATCTACAAAGGAGCTGAAGTTAGATGCAGAAACTATATTAGTCAGGAAGGTCCTAATAAACTCTTCTTGTCATTTGAACAAAATGTCCAGTCACATAAATGCATAACAAGTGTTCTTGATATACACGGCTCCAAAGTTGAAGATGAAGACAAAATAAAAGATGTTTTCACGAGACATTTCACAAACATCTATCAGGAAGAACCCATAAATATAGAGGCTTAAGAATGTTTTCTAAAACATTGCAAACAGTTGAAACAGGCTGATGCAGAACGTTTGGGGACCCCATTTACTCTAGACGAACTCAAAACGGCATTAGACTCGACACAAAACAATAAATCCCCCGGACCGGACGGTCTGACATTCGAGTTCTATACGGCTTTTTTTCCCTTAATAAGTCCTCTATTACTGCGACTATATAGTGACGCTATCATAACAGGACAACTTCCAGAAAAATTCAACGAAGCATATATTACTCTAATAGCCAAAAAAACAACAGATAACAGTTCTCCAAGTGACTACAGGCCCATTTCACTACTCAATACAGACTATAAACTACTGACAAAAATGATCTTTAAACGTCTTAAACCCTTCATTCCCCAACTCGTAGGACAAGACCAATACTGCACCCACCCCGACAGGAATATTGATGGAATGACACACTTCATTCGAGATTTTATCATTTACAGCCATGAAAAAAACTCTAGCGCTTCCTTGTTATCTGTAGACCAAGAGAAAGCATTTGACAGAGTCAGCCATAACTACCTCTTTAAAGTATTAGAAAAATGTAAAATCAGCCCTTTTTTAATTAAATTTATTAAACTAATTTACGCCAATGCCAACAGTAGACTAATAATCAACCATTCTCTAAGCCAACCTTTTCCAATTCAAAGATCCGTTAGACAGGGCTGTCCCTTATCCCCCTTTTTATATATCCTTTGTATAGAACCTTTTCTAGAATCTATTAGGTCAGATCCATCTATCAAAGGAACAAAAATCCCGGGACCCATCCCGGTAGCCAAAGTCAAGGCCTATGCCGACGACACAACATTTTTTCCCTCCTCTGAAAAGGATATAAATAACATTGTTAAAAAGTTTACTCTTTTTGGCAATGCCAGTGGATCAAAAATTAACATAAATAAATCCTCAATAATGGGTGTAGGGAGGTGGACATTTAAGGAAAAATATTCATTGAAACTTGTAAACAGAATCAAAATATGTGGTATAGAATACAATAGAAACCCTTTTTTGTTCTGTGAAGATCAGTGGAAAAATATTATTATTAAGGCATCCAATATAGTTAACATGTACAAGCATACAAGTTCTACCATCTTTGGTAGAGCCATTCTAATAAACAATTTAGTCATCCCAAAGATAGTCTATCTAGCCAATATTATAGAACCTCCAACAAAATACATATTTCAATTAAATAACATAATTAGAAGTTTCATCTTCAAAAACACACTTAAAAACATCAAACATACTACAATCATTCAAAACAAAGAGGATGGGGGGATTAATTTACAAGACATCAAAACTAAAATATGTGCACTCAGATTAAAATTCATAGGTCAAGTAGTTAAAAATCCAAGTGATTTCCCCTTTACAATATATTATTATGGTTTGAGATTAAGCAATTTAATTCCAATACAAAACAACGCTCCACACTATTTTGGTACAAACTTACATCCTTTTTATAGATCCATTTCAAGAACTCTTCCTGGCAATGAACCCTTAATACACAAGAAATATAAAGAAATATACACAACATTAAAAAAACAGTTACAAGAAAATTTAGCTATGAGGATTAAATGGGGAAAAGATTTAAATATAACAGATTTTAAAGACACTTTTACAAACCTTCATAACAAACACATTACAACAAAGGCTAAAGAAATATCTTACAGACTCATCTTTTGGATGACTCCATTTTCAAAAAAAAAACCTGGTGTAAAATTTTGTAAAATTTGTCAATCTGTTAATGGTGATAATGAAAAGCATTTATATTTAGAATGTTCTTTTTTTAGTAAGGTCAGAAATACTGTAAGAGAGTTATTGGAAGGAAACTGTGAAACCCATGTGAACATTAATTTATCTATTCTCTTAAATAAGTTGCCTAAAGCTAAACACAAAATGATACAAAATTTCAATTTAATAATTATATCTGAATACAGAAACTTAGTATGGAACAGTAGACTTAAAGCTATGTATCAAAATGTCAATTTTAACCCCAATATGTTGGATACAATATATAGAAATATAGTTGATTTTAAAATTGAAAACTATAAAGGCTAACTCCAAATGTAATTTACTTTGATCCATTGTATGTACATATGTTATATATATATATATATATTTTATTTTTTTACATTTGTATCATAAATTATCAATTTACAAAGTCTGTTTAAACAATGAAGAAAACAAGTTTGAATGTATGGGTGTGTGTGTTTTATATTTAAAATTTGCATGTGTATGTATCTAGTACATCATTTATTCGCTTTAAAAATTATTACTTCTAAAAATTACCTGTAAATTATTTATTTATTTTCTTTCAACAAGAGAGACAATTAGGACTGGAAGATGCAAGGTGAAACTTCTTTTGATTACATCCCTTTGACCAGATCAACAAAATTTCAAGACAACCCAAACAGGACCGGATTTCATGAAAATGAACCAAATGGACTACTAATCTGTTAAAAAAACATAGCAGAAACGGAAAAAGAGGGGGAAAAAAAAAGAACACTATTACAATAAACAATAATAAAAAAGATAAAAAAAAATAGAGATAACCTAAAAATGAGTTATATTCCAAAATGAAATAACTTTTAAGTTCTTCATGCACATACTTACTTTGAGCTCTGTACTTTTATAGAAACCAAATTACTTCATTATATGTACATTTTTGTAACTCTAGCAGACCCCAAAGAATCCTAGGGATATAGGATGAAGGTCCTTTGTCTTAGGTTCTTAAGGGAAAAATTGTTGCAAAAATAATATAAACAAAAATGAATTTTAAAAACTCATAAGTCTTTAAAAAAAAAAAAAAAAAAAAAAAAAAAAAATTATTTTTGGCAATACTCATTTTAAGGAACACTTTCAAAATTTTTTGTGAATGACCCTTGGTGTCATCAATTTCTGGACATTTACTGCCACCATTTTATGGACCTTTGCTGTCACCTTTTTCTGGACCATTGCTGTATCATTCTATTGGACTTCTGCTGTCATCATTTTCTGGACCCTTTGCTGTCACCATTTTATGGATCTTCGCTGCAGACTACTCCGCGATCGTACTGAAAATCCTAAAATATGACTTTGATAAGATGTTTTCAATGAATTTTTCCATGTATTATTATTATTTTTTTTAATTTAGAACAATGTTTTGTGTGTCTTCTTTTGAATTAAAAAAAAAAAAAAAAAAAAAAAGAGGCAAAGAAAAGAGGCAAAGCCCAAGGATTCCTAGGATGTACTAAGCTCGACAACTGTAGTCAAAAGCTAAAAAGTTGAGGTATCCTTAAAAAAAAAACAAAAAAAAAAAAACAAAAACATACATATATATATATATATATATATATATACGTATACAAATCAGAATAATGTGTATATATGTATGTATATATGTATATATATGATATATATATATATATATATATAGCAGTGGACATGTAAATAGAGGTATATATTTATATTTCTCTTTATATATTTGTTTATATTTATCTGTATATGTGTACATATGTATATATATATATAAATATATGTTAGACATTTGGGCGTACAGTAAAGGGATAATTCAAATCCATAATAAGGCATTATTTAGTCCTTTTTTAAATCTTATATTTACTAAATTAGTGTATCTGTTCATCTATCTGTTGTCCGGTTAAAAGTGTATACACGTAATTTCTCACACACACATTCTCGGATCAAGTTAAAACTTCCCACAATTACACATTGGCATAGACAAGACATGAACCAGTACTAAAATGAGCCAATTAATTACACGTAGCTCATTATTTTCTTGGATACCAACAAGGGAAACTAATATTTCTGTATTCAGATATATGGCTAAATTTGTTGGGTTTAGTCCCCATAAATAATTGTGAACGCGATTTTCCTTCTCTTTAATTTTAACACTAAACAGAGAGAAAGAGCTACAGTCCAAATATACAACAAACGAAAACAGATTTCAAATTTTTTTAGTCGCAATTACATTGGTCGACATTACTAAAAGGTGACAAATCCTGATGAAGACTGGGATTTTTAATTTCGGGATCTTTGGGCACCTCTAAATTCAACCAGCTCTAAATAGTTACCAGACATTACATGGGTAAAAGTAAAGGCGGTTGGTCATTGTGCTGGCCCTATAACACCAACGTTAACCGTGGGCCATAGAAACAGATGCTCTTCACATCATATGCCCTATAGATTGCTAGATCTAAAAAGGGACCTTGAAAACGGTGGCATCAAGCTGTTTGTTTTTCTATTTTAAAGTAGGACAGTTAATATGAAACAGATTTTTGTTGCGTAAAATAACAAAATCTAATCTCAAGAAAGAAATAACAAACAAATGCAGTTTCTCCTAGTTGATGGACAAAGTTAAACACCATCAAAATAAACACATTATTTCGCAAAACGAATGTGTTATGATTGATTTCACAGAATATATCAAAGTTAACACGCAATGAACATTTCTGCCAAGTTTTATCAGGATTGGTCAAACGGTTTTGATTTATATTCGTAACATACATACATACATTCATACGCCTTACTTTCTACTTTATAATATAGACAACATTGCAATATTGCTCTAGACGATTGGAAATCAAAATCTACACTGTAAGTCTAGAAATTGAAATTCTATATCTTGATCTAGTCTATATGAGTCTAACACTCTAGATCTGGACTATAAATGGTTTTAATTAGAATATAAATCCAGATCTAGTTTAAAAAATCTAGATATACTGTAAAAAAAATCTAGATCTAGTTTTAAAAATCTAGATTAGATCTAAATCTAGCTATTATTTTTTTTAAAATACGAGTCATGATAACGGGGTTTAAAAAACATTACTATACCGAGTTGTTTTAGCATTTTATTTGAAGAATTCATTCCATATGACGTCAAAGGAAAAAAAAATCTACATCGTCACACGGCCTACTTAGACTAAAAAATGGCTTCATCAATACGAGCCATTTATCGAGGGATCATAGACATTGGTGCACCGAGTGAGTTCTTTTAGAATTACATTTAAAGAATTCATTCATATGACGTCAAAGGAAAAAAATACCATTACGTCACAATGGGCACGTAACATAAAATGTTTTTATTAACACGAGAGATTTAATGAGGGTTCATAGTCACTAGTGCACTTAGTTCTAATCAAATTCATTTAAAGAATTTTTGTGCGTTTCGTCTGTCAGTCTGTCTGTCCGTCATGTTAATATCGAAAATAAATACAACTAAAAGCTATTGAAAATTTGACTAATCTTTAAATTTCCTTCCGAAATATCGCAATAGTTTTAAGTATCTATAAAACAATCCTTATTGTTCCAGATGAATGTAAAAATTTTTGGTAGCCGTTTACTTCCTCTTTGGGATATACCTTGAAATGGCATTTAATTGGCGTCAGAGTATTTTTTTATTCACGCAGCTTCAAAGCGATTTCATTATTCAAAATTAAATAATTTAATGCATACGACTTAATAACTCTTCACTATACCCATACTACCATTTAAAATTTCGTATTATTTAATTACGTTACAGAATAGTTTATTGAAACATACATGTGTTGGTCTAAATCTTCTTCCCTGTCATCTACACATAAAAGAAGCTAATGAGTAATAACAAATAATCCACCTTTTTGTATAAATAATAAAATATTACTAATTACAATTATTGATTTAAAGCAAATTATTCACCAAGAAAGTCAAATATAGAAAACAATATCCAGTCCTCAAAGTCAAATATTTTAAAGTAAAACAATTAACAGCATCAGGAAACATACAAGTGATAATATTCAAGTGACAACATGCCAGTGACAACATACTTATATAACAGACATAGAACGCAAGTGACAATGTACAAGTGATAGCTTACAACTGATAAAATACATGTAACAGAAAACAAGTGACAACGTACAAAAATGACAGTTACTTGTGACAAGATTGTCACCAGTAAAACTATAATTTTAAAGCTAGGTTTCTCCTGCTTGAAAAAAAAAATATGTTTACAATTATCTTTAACTTTTCAATGCAGTCCCAGCTGAGGTGGGCAGGCCACATCTACATATTGGAAGACACCCCATCCCTAAACAACTTTTGTATGGCCAATTAAGGGAAGGTAAAGCGCTTACAAGGTGGACAAAGAAAAATCTTCAGGGACACCTTTAAAGTTTTATGGAAAGCGTTCAGCATAGACCCAGGCACCTGGGAGGCAGAAGCACGTGATAGAGCATCATGACGTCAGCCTGTGAAAACTGGCGCACAAATCACAAAGGGCGGGATAACGAGAGTTGCCAGAAGAAAAGCGTCCGTGAGAATAAAAAGCAATGCCAATGACACTAGCTACAGCTGAAATAACTGGACTAACACTCCGGGCTCACACAGGTCTCACCATCCCAGCCACAGGAGGAGGAAGAAAACCCATAGCAAAGCCCTCAGCCCCCACCCCTCCCCATGAATGACAAAAGTGGTGATCGAACAACATTGTTTTTTTTTGTTTTTTTTCCATATACTGAACAACATTTTAACCTGAACAAGAAATACATTTGTTTGATACATGTATTTACTAGACAAAGAATCAACGTGGTTTTTGTTAAATTCGTTTCAAATATCAATGCTGAATTTTGAGAGATAAAAAGTTCAACATTGAAAGCGAAGAATTTAATCTTGTTGTAAGACAAAATGACTTCACGTATCGAACTGCATATTTTACATGCTTTTATATTATCTGACAGTAACAGTAAATTATTCTTTTTCTTTTAACGTAAATTACTGTATTCGTAAATATTCGTATATACAAAGAAAAGATGGACGCGAAATTGTATCAGGGTGACGATATTGTAACTTATAACACAATTCCTTTGCAACTAGATTCTTTCGCAAAATAGTTTTTGAAAATGTAAATTTTCAATACTTCATATAGTTCCACATTTTTGATGCGTCCACCACGGACGGACAATCAGTCAACATGCCGCACCCAAAAAGAGATTAAGAAAACGGAGCAAATTGTTTGCAATGGTTAATCTCATTATTCAAGCTAGCTACTTTATAATCAAGTACAGGTAGTCCCCGGGTTACGACGGCTCAGTTTCAACTTACGCGGTTTTGCGACGTATGTCGAATTACGTGCCGTGGCGGAGGAATACATTTATACAGTAGTGTAGTCCAGTACTGTACACTGTACCGTTACAGGAGGAGGAATGCTAATCTCCTGCATGCCATAGGACCCTTCACTATGGCTCCCAAACGTCAGCCAGACTCATCTGACCCTAAAGAAAAGGAAGGCCATCACCATGGAGGTGAAAGTGGACATCATAAGGCGATCTGATAAGGGGGGAAACACCAACAGAAATTGGCAGGTCATTACAACTTAGTCGTTCGACTGTCGCTACGATTTTTAAGGATAAAGATCGTATCCTTGAACACGTGAAAGGATCTGCTCCCATGAACGCGAAAGCAGAGCCTCCAACAGATCCTGTACTTGTACCCTTTACCTCACCTGCCCCTCTTGACTCACCTGTCCCAGTATCTCCAGCAAATTCTGTAGCTTCCTCCCAATAAGCTTGTTCTCTCTTTGACATTGTTATTTTTGTTTATTACAGTACACTGTTTATTACTGTTACAGCACTTACAGTACTGTATAGTACAGTACAGTTTGTCATTATTAAAATTACTTTTCTGCACAATATTTTAGTTTTTTATCGATAATTATGTATTGGAATAGGTGTATGGATAGGCTACGTGTTTGCAGTACAGTACAGTAGTGTTATTATGCTACAGTACTCTGTATGAATGTATGATTCGACTTACGTCGAAATTCGGTTTACGACGCAGCGTAGAGACGGAACATTGTCGTAAGTCGAGGACTACCTGTATAGAATATTTTATGAAGTGTTTTTGCGCTCCATAGATCCCTAGTTGACTTACTCACTACGCTGCCATTTTACTGAGATAACGATAAAGCTGTTACCTTTTCTATTTTTAAGTTGTCTTTATTGCAACAGCGGTTTATCCTTACGTGAGCACGGCGTACATAGCAAAACAATCATGACGAATCAGGACGTTTTGGCGCAGCCGTTTTGGCACGAAGGTCTTTTAGGCCCAGCCGTTTGATGCAGGAGGACCTTTGCCACCAAATATTTCGGTCATATTATTTACGTTCATTGCATTATTTCTTTAAAGAGAATGAGACACATCTATGTTTTTTTGAGTGTTTGTGTGAAGACGCATTTTTCATGTACAGAGCAAGTGCCAAGTGTTCTCTGATTGACCACATTGTTGGTTGGAACATGTCTCCTTTTAGAATTCTCTGACAGACCACATAGAAGGAGGGAACAAATTACATCGTTAAGTTCTACTGCTCTTTAGAAGTTCTAAATAAGTTCCCTCAAACCAGATGTTTAGCAGCTCATTAGCCAGTGTTTGAACAGCCAAAGTAAGTCCTCGATGGAAACAAATGCAAATGCAACTATCATTCTAGCGGGTTGCATTGATTTGTTCACTAGAGAGCAGTTATGGCCTTTGACAGATTGTTATCGTTGTTAGAGGCGTAAACTTAAGACATGATAATTGATATTTTGGGTTTTTTGGCACATCGGCAAAATTTAGACCATGTCGTGACCACTGAGCTTAAGACCAAACAGTTTGTAGACAGTTTTCTAGTTGGTTGTTGTTATTCAGCTTGCGAGTGTTTGCTTGGTGTTTTATCCTGCAATTGTTTTGTTTTGTTTTTAGTCTGTGACTGTTTCGCTACAATAGGCCTACTTTTACAGTTCATTTCAATTGTTTCCTAAAATACACATTATCTCTCCTTAACCTATTCCTGGTGTTCCTTTAAAAAATTGACAGAAAAATTGTAATTTACCCATTAGGCATATGTTTGGGACTCTATACATTTATAAGGCATATGTTTGGGACTCTATACATTTATAAGGCATATGTTTGGGACTCTATACATTTATTAGGCATATGTTTGGGACTCTAAACATTTATTAGGCATATGCTTGGGACTCTATGCATTTATTAGGCATATGTTTAAGACTCTATACATTTATTAGGCATATGCTTGGGACTCTATACATTTATTAGGCATATGCTTGGGACTCTATACATTTATTAGGCATATGTTTGAGACTCTATATATTTATTAGGCATATGTTTGAGACTCTATACATTTATTAGGCATATGCTTGGGACTCTATACATTTATTAGGCATATGTTTGAGACTCTATACATTTATTAGGCATATGCTTGGGACTCTATACATTTATTAGGCATATGTTTGAGACTATACATTTATTAGGCATATGTTTGAGACTCTATACATTTATTAGGCATTGGCTTGGGACTCTATACATTTATTAGGCATATGTTTGAGACTCTATACATTTATTAGGCATATGCTTGGGACTCTATATATTTATTAGGCATATGTTTAAGACTCTATAGGCATATGCTTGGGACTCTATACATTTATTAGGCATATGTTTGAGACTCTATACATTTATTAGGCATATGCTTGGGACTCTATACATTTATTAGGCATATGTTTGAGACTCTATACATTTATTAGGCATATGCTTGGGACTCTATATATTTATTAGGCATATGTTTGAGACTCTATACATTTATTAGGCATATGTTTGAGACTCTATACATTTATTAGGCATATGCTTGGGACTCTATATATTTATTAGGCATATGTTTGAGACTCTATACATTTATTAGGCATATGCTTGGGACTCTATACATTTATTAGGCATATGTTTGAGACTATACATTTATTAGGCATATGTTTGAGACTCTATACATTTATTAGGCATTGGCTTGGGACTCTATACATTTATTAGGCATATGTTTGAGACTCTATACATTTATTAGGCATATGTTTGAGACTATACATTTATTAGGCATATGTTTGAGACTCTATACATTTATTAGGCATATGCTTGGGACTCTATACATTTATTAGGCATATGTTTGAGTCTCTATACATTTATTAGGCATATGCTTGGGACTCTATATATTTATTAGGCATATGTTTAAGACTCTATAGGCATATGCTTGGGACTCTATACATTTATTAGGCATATGTTTGAGACTCTATACATTTATTAGGCATATGCTTGGGACTCTATACATTTATTAGGCATATGTTTGAGGCTCTATACATTTATTAGGCATATGTTTGAGACTCTATACATTTATTAGGCATGTGCTTGGGACTCTATACATTTATTAGGCATATGTTTGAGACTCTATACATTTATTAGGCATATGCTTGGGACTCTATACATTTATTAGGCATATGTTTGAGACTCTATACATTTATTAGGCATATGCTTGGGACTCTATACATTTATTAGGCATATGTTTGAGACTCTATACATTTATTAGGCGTATGTTTGAGACTCTATACATTTATTAGGCATATGCTTGGGACTCTATACATTTACAAAGAAGAAACAATTCAGAATTGCATTGATTTGTTTGTCAGAGTGCAGTTACGGCCCTTAACAGTTTGTCAAGAGTCTTTACTTAAGTGTCACATATCCAACTTTTTCTTTTTCTATTAGTTGTCGAATCTAAGTATTTGATGCAAAAGAGAGAATGGGAGAGAGAGAGAGAGAGAGAGAGAGAGAGAGAGAGAGAGAGAGAGAGAGAGAGAGAGAGAGAGAGAGAGAGAGACCATAAGAGATGAAAAAAGATAAAAAGACAATAGATTAAAACGTGGGGTTCATACAAGAAAAAAAAAGTAGAAAGCACAGGAGCAAATTAAAGAAATTAATTTTGTTTTCTTTCTTTATTTTTCTGAAAATTATCAAGAAATAATTTATCTGAAAAAGTCACCATTTCTTCAACTACAAAAATCATAACAATTATAATTTTTGTATTTATATTGTTGTAATCCGTGAAGCTAAACCGTCGAAGCAGATCCACAACACCTTCGAACATGTTTAAATAGTTAAACTGATCATTATGAGATAGATCTTCTTTAGAAATCCAACCAGCTCTTTCAAATTGATTTTGTTGAGCAAGGGGGAAGTTATTTTTATCTCCCTTAAAGAAAGTTGTCTCTCTTAGTTATCTTTCACAGTTACTTCTTTCCATACTGTAACCTATACTTATTAGCTACAGTGTACTTTATATTATGAAATGCTGGATATTCATTGGATATTACTGTATTATTATTACTAGTATTTTACTACAAGTTGTCAAAGAGTTATGTGGGACAGAGGTCGCTAATCGATAAGAGGAACAAGAAATCAAAAGAGAGGTTAGTCGTTAGTTGATATGAAAGAAAAAAAAAAGAGTACGGCCATATAGTTGGTCAGACGACCTTTACATCATCTGCCCTATAGACCACAAGGTCTGAAAGGGAAACTTTACTTTTTTTTTTTTTTTTTTTTTTACTATATAGTGCATGGATACAAGTTATATAGTAACAACTGATAGGAAGTATTTGTATTTTAGATATTAATTGAAAAGGTCTTCCAATGAAATGTAAAATTTTGTTTATTATTCATTGATGAATAAACCATATTTGTACATATATTTTTTTGTACCTAATCGGCATCATCTACGAACAGATTACTTCCGTATGGTAATCAGTAATATAAGTTGGATATAATTTATAATGAACTCATTAGGCGGGAATAGGTTTAATAATAACAACCACTATTGACTAATGCTATTTTTATATAACCTTGCATGTGCATGAGCTGAAGATGAGCCGTCTGCACCTCTGGAGCTGTGTATTTGTACAGGTAAGGTATTAAGAGAGATAACTCACAAATAAACAAAGCAAATAACAAAGATGAAAGGCCACAAATATAAAGGTACTTGACACCGATGAACGCTGTCAATCAAGAAGCTTAATTCGTAATGAAGAAGGACCGTCTAATGTCTAAATATCTGCTTCAGAAACTAAGGTCGACCTCCTTCTAAAGCTGCCGAAAGTATTCTATGTTTACTTTCGTTACACTACGAATCCTAGTCATTGTTTTTAGTAATCAGGGCACTGTCGCTAAGCCAAATCTGTACCCTTTTAATGATACAAATAACATTTTCGTGACAAATTCACAAAGTCTCGATATCTATCTTGTCCTTGCAATTAAAATAATTGAACTCACGTGTTTTATTACGGGCTTAGCGTGTAAGTAAATCAAATTTTTAGTAAAATAAAAAAAAAGTATGGATCTATCGCAGAGCTTGAAAGGGATCTAAATTAGGCTCCTTAATAAAGGAGCCCCATCTAATCCTTTTTTTGTACCTTTTCTGTTATGACAAATATAGAATTATGTAAAACAAGTTTTATTAAATCAAATTAAAGTTCTTATAAGCAGATTGAAAAATGCATTTTCCTTTAACTGTAAATCTAAAAATTGACGAAAATAGTTTGAAAACAAATACATACCATAATGTTTGATATTCTTTAATTATTTTAATCGTTCTGGAATTCTTTGAGACTATAATTTCATATTTTTTTAATGGTAAAAACTCCCCATGTAGTAAAACAAAATATAGGAAAGCCTCGGTTAGGTTTTTTAAAATAGATTTATTTAGAGCAACTTTCATGCTTGTAGTATGATCAATTAAATAATATTTCATCCAAAATTGTATCAACTTCAATGAAGCTGAATTTTTTAAGAAAACTTCATAGTAATATCTTAGTAATACAGTAATTATGCTCGTATCGTTGTTCTTACTGTATAGAGTTGTTTATTCTTACTAATCACATTCAGTAGAAACAATAAAACCCCAGTTTCGAATTGGTGATAATAAATACAAATGTAACCCGTGAAAGTGATTTAGAATTAAATGTGACGTAGCACTGAATGTGAATTAGCCCAGTATGTGACATAGCACTGAATGTGATTTAGCCCAGTATGTGACATAGCACTGAATGTGATTTAGCCCTGTATGTGACATAGCACTGAATGTGATTTAGCCCTGTATGTGACATAGCACTGAATGTGATTTAGCCCAGTATGTGACATAGCACTGAATGTGATTTAGCACTGTATGTGACATAGCACTGAATGTGATTTAGCCCTGTATGTGACATAGCACTGAATGTGATTTAGCCCAGTATGTGACATAGCACTGAATGTGATTTAGCACTGTATGTGACATAGCACTGAATGTGATTTAGCCCTGTATCTGACAAAGCATGAATGTGATTTAGCGCTGCTTCTGACAAAACACTGAATGTGATTTAGCTCTGTATGCGGTATAGCTCTGAATGTAATTTAACACTTAATATCGATTTAGCACTATATACAATATATCACTGAATGTGAGTTAGATCTGAATGGGATATAGCATAGAAAGTGATTTAGCACTTATTGTAATTTAGCACTAAATGTGATATAGCACTGAATGTTGTTTAACCCAGTATGTGACATAGCACTGAATGTGATTTAGCCCAGTATGTGACATAGCACTGAATGTGATGTAGCCCAGTATGTGACATAGCACTGAATGTGATTTAGCACTGAATGTGATTTAGCACTGTATGTGACATAGCACTGAATGTGATTTAGCCCTGTATGTGACATAGCACTGAATGTGATTTAGCCCAGTATGTGACATAGCACTGAATGTGATTTAGCCCAGTATGTGACATAGCACTGAATGTGATTTAACCCAGTATGTGACATAGCACTGAATGTGGTTTAGCCCTGTATCTGACAAAGCATGAATGTGATTTAGCGCTGCTTCTGACAAAGCACTGAATGTGATTTAGCTCTGTATGCGGTATAGCACTGAATGTAATTTAACACTTAATATCGATTTAGCACTATATACAATATATCACTGAATGTGAGTTAGATCTGAATGTGATATAGCATAGAAAGTGATTTAGCACTTATTGTAATTTAGCACTGAATGTGATATAGCACTGAATGTTGTTTAGCCCAGTATGTGACATAGCACTGAATGTGATTTAGCCCTGTATCTGACAAAGCACTGAATGTGATTTAGCCCTGTATGTGACAAAACACTGAATGTGATTTAGCACTGAATGTGAAATAGCACTGAATGTAATTTAGCACTTTATATCGATTTAGCACTGTATACAATAATTCACTGAATGAGATTTAGCACTGCATGTAATATAGCAACTGAATCTGACTTAGCACTGAATGCGATAGAGCATAGAAAGGGATTTAGCACTTAATGTAATTTAGCACTAAATGTGATATAGCACTGAATGTGGTTTAGCACTTTATTTGACTGAGAGTGATGTACGTAGTATTCCGTCAAATTTAAATTACTTCCTTTGGCCTTTGAAAGTAATTAGAGATGGACACAAGAACGTCCTCTGCCACTGAATGTATTATTATGTCTTTAAAACTCTCACTTAATTTATTGTTTGACATCATTAAGACGTCACTCTTGCTATAGACCACAAGGGCCTGAGAGGGGAACATTGCTTTTACTTTTAGTTGCTAGTTCATTGACTGTTTCCTCATCATTAATGTTATGACAATGTATTGCTAGGCGCTTCCGCGGTGTCTAATTCCAATAGACCAAATGAGGGTAACACTCAACGAAATGCCTAGTCCAATAACACCGGCGAAAGGCCGCAAATCTACATAAACAAATAGACGCTGTACTGAATGTGGAACATGTTTAATAGTAATAAAGGGAATCGTCGAATGTCAGCTAACTCTATACCCTCATAAAACGCTACATATCTCTACGTTGTCCCGGAAGTAGTCTGTTTTGTTTACGTCGGCTGATATTTCGTTCCATCTCTAAAACCTATTCCTTGTTTTTACTAGTCACGTCATTGTCTCAGTCAAAATTTAACCTATTTACGAAACAAATAATTTATTCCTAATCGTGCCATAACAGTATGCTCTGGTAAACATTCAGCCACAGAGGAAACATAGAAATGATCTAGTATAGTGTATAGAGCAGCCTATGCGATATTGTCAATGATGTCTGTTATTTTAGGAAGGATTTATTAACAATAATGAGGTTGAACTTTATAAAAATATTTACAGGTTTCATATAGCGCTACTTTCTTGCTTATAGCATGCTCAGAGCGCTTTGGTCCAATCTCATTTGTGGACCAGTTGGGGTGGGGGGGACGGAAGGTATCTGGAAGGTTTTTCGTGGTGCTGTTATGCGCTCAGTAATCACAACTCGAATCGGTTGTCGAACCTCTAGCCTCCTAGCCAAGCTGAAGTGTACATAGCCTCTCAACCACACACCCCACTTTTAAAGACTATTTCTTAGTTAGTAACATCATGAGGCTTACTTCGTCCTGCTGACTGTAAAGAGATACTATTCAGCACATAGCTATTCTTTCATTATTGCTTTGTCATGAAAAGAAGTGTAATTTTCGTTGCAAGTCCAGATGAATAGTCAAATAGTGTAAATAAGACTATTTGCATGGTCTTTATTTGTTCGCTTCGTTCTAGCAATGGGTCCACATGGTACTCGCTCATATCTAGATCCACCTCGAACAAGTGTCCGGATATTCCCCTTTACTAATGTGATGAAGTAGTATTAATGAAAGGGACTTTTTAGAGTTTGTTTTTTAAATTAAAAAGAGAAAATGCCTTACAGACTCTGGGCTGTGTTACTGACTGTGTTACTGTGTTACTGACTGTGTTACTGACTATGTTACTGTGTTGCTGACTGTGTTACTGTGTTACTGAATGTGTTATTGTGTTACTGACTGTGTTACTGACAATAGCAAAATACAAAAACGTGCTATTAGAAAAAACTTATTTTGGTGCAGAAATCACCTTCATCGATCTCTTAGTCTGATGAACCGTTGGAACACCACACAAGATCTGACAACCATGTTAATCCATTCCTCTACATCTTTCGCCTTGAATAGCATTATATGGAAGAAATAGATCCACTTAGAAAAGATGATTTCAAAACCGAAATTAGAATAGTTCTGAAGTTGATTGTAAAGTAAGGATTTCAAAGTTTAACTAACTATTAGTAATGTAGTACTTTTTATTTAAACAGGAAACAGAGAGAGAGAGAGAGAGAGAGAGAGAGAACGATTGAAATAAAAGATTTAGTGATATCAAAATAAAAGAAATAGAGAATTATTTAATCCTTAAAAAATTTGATCGTGAAACAAATTATTAACAGTATCAATGTTAACAAACATTCACAATTTCGGAAAATATTGTTTTTCTATTGAAACCTTTTTTTGACCAAAGTAAAAGTTTTTTTTTTTTTTTTTTAGAATATTTATTTTGGTTACATTTACGAGTTGTAAGATAAAGAACTATTGCAGACCTTTTTTTGTTTAGTATTCTAAAAGACTTTAACAAAGATAATGTAATGTTTCTATTAACTTTCCAATCCATAAGCGGCGTCACAGATGGTGACTATAAAGTTATTGTTTCATTGTTTTAATACGTACACTTGTTGGAAACGCCTCTTTCAAAATCAATTTTTATTTAAATCTGGTATTTTAACTCGAGGTTGACCATTATATATTTTTAAACATGTTTCATTATCGTAAAATTAATTTTGGCTTTAAATTTCTAAAAAGGAAATTCCCGCTCTCGCTCCTATAAATAGACTAACACGAACGTTCCCGAAATAAGCTCGGAAACAAATTATTCCACCGAGCGAACTACTGAATGTAATACTACTAAAATACGAGATCATCTCCCATTAATGTCGATAGATATTCCCAAACATTGTTTCAGTGGGACGCAGTCTGACCTATAGTACGACGAAAATAAGTTGAAAAGATGATAGAAACTGTAATATGATTACTGCTGAACAGCTGTTCCGAAACAAGATTTTGTTGCATAAATTAACGATATGTTGCATAGCAAGGAGTGCTATTGCAGAGAGATAGATAAAATTTAAGGCCATCAGAATCATAACATTTTGTATTTCAAAATGTATATGTTAGAATAAATAATGGTCCACTTTTAAAGAAAGATATTAGTTTATTTAAATATTTATTGAATTAATTACGGCACATGCCCAACATTTTAATACACTTATTTCCTCACACAGCTGGTTCTCATGTTATCATATATACATATTTGCCTCCCTTTTGTTATAGACGGCAGACGTCTTGGCTTGGCCACGTTCATACAATGCCACAAGGTTAACTTCCACAAGACATTCTGTTCTAACAGAAGGCAGTAGAGCAGGGGTTCTCAGCCTGTGGGTCGCGACCCCCCTCAGGGGTCGATTGACGATTTGGCAGCGGGTCCTTAAGACCATCGAAAATATGGATGTTTTTTGTCTATTCTTCTATTACTGTGTGGATGGGGGTCGCCGCAGAGTGGGAATTGTAAAAAGGGGTCGCCGAGCTTAAAAGGTTGAGAACCGCTGCAGTAGAGCCCCCTAGTCGTCCACTTCTAAGGAATACTAATGTATTTAAACGTGACACTAACAGCTGGGAAAGTGGCACTGGATAGATCCACATGGAGAACGAGCATAAGGGAGGGTCACGGATTGCAGATGTCATACACAACAATAGTATACAGAAAATAGTATAAAGAAGGGTGCAAATACAACGGCGCCTAGTGATTACGGATGTCCAACCTGCGACCTATGCTATGTAACAGAGATTTACCTCATTTAGTCATTCAAAAGGTTTCAAAGGGAAAAGCATATAGGTTCAGATACAACACTGTACGTGAGACAGCAGCTTTCGTGACATAATTTTATATGTTACAAAGCATCATGTGTAATAACGATTTCTAAAATATAAAATCGTAAGCCACACTTAAGACGATAAAAAAGAATGTAATATTACATTTATGTAATGTAAAAAATCATATGATAGAATTATATGAATTAATGCATTTCAAGGGATAATACACTTATTGTGATGTAACACTTTGTTATTTAATTGCTTTCCATGAAATTTAATGTATTTTCTTTGAAAGTAACACTAGTTTGCCCAATTTTTGAAACACTGATATGATGTGTGCCTGGAAAACTGAAGTAACCTAACAATAACAGTTTTTAATGCAATATGTTGTCATAACTCTTGCTATCATTATGAGATTCCTGCACTTTTATCTTTATTTATCAATACGTCTGTTGGACCGTTGGGGCAGCACACAAGATCTGTCTTTCTTTATTCCTCTCTGCCTACAATTTCTTTCAATGTCAGGCTTTATTTTACAACTTTAAATGACAATATCACAGGGTCATAATTACTAGGAAATACGTTCCTGCAGATTGATGGGAGAAAGTGATGGGGGAAAGGATGAGATAAATTGATGAGAGAAAGTGATGAGAGAAAATGATGGGAGAAAATGATGGGAGAAAGTGATGGGAGAAAGTGATTGGAGATCTATGGAAGAAAGTGATGCTGTATTTTATTACCATTAAAAAAGATGTTATGTATAGAAATACAAATAAACCATGAAATGAACGAACTGAAAAGAGACTCAATGTTGTTATAGAACTAACTCTAGGTTTGTAAAACTTCTCCGCGCTGGGTCCATTGATTACTCTAATTAATCCACAAACGTAAAAAAATTTCAATGATTTGTTGATTAGAAAGAAACTACTCTTGAAAGATTAACTAGACTAATGGGAATTAGGGGAAAGACAGACAAAGAGCTAGAGATAGAAAATAAAACAAAGAAAGAAAATGGGAGAGCATATTACCAATGATGAAATGGAGGAGATGTTGAAATGTTAAGGCATTCCTTGCAGGAATAAAATAAACAAATGTGTGAAAAGAAAAAAAAAATCATTTTTTATAAAGTTACTAAACAAAAAAAAAAAGCTATATTCAAAACTATGAAAGGCATAATTAATGCATATGAGTTCAATGTATTTAACAATGAACTCAAAATGATTTCAAAAATTGGGTGTAGTAGAGTTAAAGTATGAGAAGCGAATTTGGCTAAAAGCTATTCTAGATACCTTCGTTCAAGACTCCGTTTACAATCTAGTCCTCGAATTAAATTTTGTTGCATTTCTTTAGATTGAAAAAGAGCATATGCATGTTATTTAATCTAATTTGAAATGTTTTTGTTTTTTTTAGATCAGCTGCAGGCGTACAAGGGAGCGCAATTTAGCCCCATAATAAATTTTCCTCATCTTCGCCCATTTTGAGATTGGCGACATCAAGGAGCATCTCAGATTACATGATATAATTGTTGTTTTTTTCTTAAAGACTAACACTTCATTTGAAAGCATGCTAATTAGTAGTTAAACTACTAGCCACTGGTAGACGGGCTTAAAGCCAGTATGAGGTTTAAAACAAGACTAAATATAGTGCAACGTTAGCGCTTGGGCAGGACAAGACTCTGGGGTACTTGGGAGGTTTTAGAATGTTTACGTTGCATATTTTGATAAAAAGCCATGAGCTATTTGGGATTTGGCTCCCATTAATATCAATTATAAAAAATAATGATAATTAATTAGTCATTGGTCAGTTTCACAGGCATGTTTCATAGCTACGTGCCTGTGTGTTACTAGTATCATTGCAGTGATACATTTGAAAAAAAATTGACCGTTTTCCCGTGATGCCTTTGTGACGTGAGGAAGTATAAACAATTGAGTTGGTATAAGGATTGCTTCCTTGTTAAGCTGTCCGTTTTGCTCATGTAACAATTTCCGTTGAAGTATAAAGGATGTATTTAGTACATAGGGGTTGTATTCACTGCATAAATTGGTATTTAATATATCGGTGTTGTATTCAGGGCATAATTCGGTATTTAGTACATTGGTGTTGTATTTAGGGCATAACTTGGAATTTAGTATTTTAGTACATCTGGGTTGTATTCAGTGCATAAGCTGGTATTTATTACATAGGGGCTGTATTCAGTGCATAACTTGGTATTTAGTATATCGTGGTTGTATTAAGGGCATAAGTTGGTATTTAGTACATCGGGGTTGGATTCAGTGCATAACTTGGTATTTAGTAGATCTGGGTTGTATTTAGTGCATAAGTTGGTATTTAGTACATCGGGGCTGTATTTAGTGCATAACTTGGTATTTAGTACATCGGGGTTGTATTTAGTGCATAAGTTGGTGTGACAAGAGGTACAATAAGGATAGCTACTTCTATTTTCAATAAGAGTTAGTCCGCTTTGGTACTTGATTTAAGTCCCTGTTAACTGTTTACAATTGCCACTCTCTCTTGAGTCTTTGAGCTGACCAGTGTAGTTGAAACTAAATCTCTAAACTGTTTAACTAAATACTTGTATTGTTGTTCTATGACTGTGTTACTCAAGAGGAGTGTGCCACTGTTATGGGAAGAGTGTTTCAATAATGAGCTAAGTAGACTTTATTTATTTGTTAAGTTGGCTTATGTAAATATTACATGTCTACTTAGTCTCTTATCCTCTCCTGTATGTTTTTTTTTTAAAAACATCTTTTGTTTTGATACGAGACAGTAGTGTGTCTCACCAATGATGTCATGTCATTGTTAATGCTTATATTATATTATTGTAAACCATCTTTGCGGTTTTTGACATAAGACAATATTGTGCCTCTGTGATGGCGGTTCTTTAATTATTTAGACCTGAACCTGTCTTACTATTTTGATTTGTTTCATTGTTTCATTTTTCATTTGTGAACCTTTATATAAATAAATACATTTGTTTGATACAAGTATTTACTATGATAGTGACGAATATGATCTTTTCCAAATTAGTTGTCAATAATGTTGAATTGAGATAATTAAAATTCAACATTGAAAGCGAAGGATTAAGTTTAGTAAGATATGGAGTTGCTTCTTTGCTAAGTGTGTTTCTTTTGTGCACTATAATAGTTTGTGCGCTGTTTCTAAGGAGGCGTATGTTGGAGTCATTGCTTCTTTTGTTCTGCTTGGGTATCAGATCATTGGCTAGAGCTCTCCCCAGTATTGGGTAAGTTTATTTCAATTCTTTTCTTTTCTTTATTTCGTAGGTCTAGAGTCGTGATATTAATATAATCTTGTGAATGTCGGTCACAAGGAGTGCACATTTATCTTGTTGAGGGAAGCAGGCTTGGGACTCTGCTGAAGTCAAGCCTGAACTGTAGACTTATCTATAGTTACATGGACCCTTCTTGGCTATTATCCATGGCATTGGGGTGTGGGCATTGCAAGCCCAGGTTGGACTATTTGCACCGTGACTACAGTGTGCTTGCCTGTTAAGTTGCATAATTTCACCTATCTTAGGCGCTCTGATCTTGTTGTATGCAGCATTATGTATATAATAATCATTGATGTCATATTATATAATCGATTCGTTTGACCTATTTTGTGTAAACTGTCGTTGTTAACTAATATACGTTAGCGAATAGTCGTTACTTGATCTGTTATAATGACTTATAATGAACTGATAGACTGCAAGGGGTGCCCGGACAGACGAGCCACGGCCAAATCACAACCTAGGCAGAAATTTTAACAACTGAACTGTGAGGTGGGGAACCCGGTGGAGTATGTCATTCCCTAGGTAAACCTGTAAAACCCACCTTGATAACAGGTTTGTTTTGAAGTTGTGAATGGCTGTTTAACGTCAACAGGTGACTCCTAAGATGCTTGCGTGTCTTGTGCATGTGTATTAGTTGCAATGACGAGCTAACAGACAAACACTATCACAAGAACAAGACTTCTGAATAACTTGGACGACGTTTATTACATAGAGGCCAAAGTCGAATCTCTGTCGGTAAAACGATGTTGTCCCCTTGAAGTGCAAATACCAGTTGAATAATACTAATATAAAATAGCTACTATCTGTGACTTGACTAACTGTCGAGTCCAATGTCCGTCCGCTATGGTGCATCTCTATGCTAAGTGTCTAAAAAAAACAAAATAGCTTCGTGCATTCGCACTGCATATTTAACATTCATTAATGTATCTGACAGTAATCTATATGCGTTTCCATTGTACAGTTGAAACTGATTTGTAAATTCGTACAACGAAAACTGTGACATATTGGGGAGATAACTTTTTTTAAGCTTATGTGAAGACAGGAGTGATTACCATAAGGAAGTTTATATCAGGGCATGTAAAGCGTATTTAGTTGACATTATCGGAAAGGCAACTCTTCCACCAATAGACCTGTATTGTGACATTTATAAATTTCCCTCTCTCTCTCTTTCTCTCTCTCTCTGTCTCTTCCACAATTACGCATAATGACGCTTTTTTATTGCGTTTAGGATAGGCGTTTTCCATATTAAATGACACCCCAAAAGGACAATTTTGTCTATATTTTAGGAGATTTTTATGAATTTTCAAAAGATTTTAATAATTTCCTGTTATTTCCACGATTTTTCGTACATTTTGCAATTTTAGAAGATTTCCAGGGGCTCCTGGTAAATCAGGATGACGCGGAACATCTGTTCTAAGTTATAATTTAATTTAATAATTTACACATAGGATTAGCGTTAGATAACATTGCACGTGATTCGTGACCTCAAAATGATTTGTCTACAAATGTTAAAGGCTTCATGTAGATCTAGACCTAGAATGAAAATTATTGCATTTACGTAAAGATCATTTCACTACACATGTTAGTAGAAGTAATAATAATTAATTATTTTAGATCTATGGCTCCAGGCGTACAAGGGACAGCAATTTAGCTTCTTTTTGCAATAGGCGACTTTATAGGACATCTCATATTATATGATATAATGGCTATTTTCCTCAAAGACTAATACATTACTTCATTTGGAAGCATATTAATTCGAAGTTAAACGACTAGACACTGGTAGACAAAGCTTTAAGCCAGTATGAGATTTGAAACAAGACTAAATATAATGCAACGTTAGCGCTTGGGCAGAACATAACTGTTACTTGGGAGATTGTGAAATGTTTACATTGCATACAAATTTTAAAACCAAAGAATTATGGGATTTCGCTCCCATTAATAATAATATCAATTAAAAAAAAAAAAGCTTTTCATAATTAATTAGTAGTGGTCACGTTCAATGGCGTGTTTTCTAGCATGCCTTTATGGTTTGTATTTCCTTTGAATTATACATTTTAATATACATACTTCTCTGAAGGCGTTCAGCATAGACCCAGCCACCTGGGAGACAGAGGCACATGACAAAGCATCATGGCGTCGCGCTGTGAAAACTGGCGCACAGGTTGCTGAGGAAAAGAGAACAACGCTGGCAGAAGAAAAACGCCAGAGAAGAAAAGCAAGGCAAACGACACTAGCTCCAGCTGGAATAACCTGCTCAGTGTGCGGCCGAACATTCCGGGCTCACATAGGTCTCACCAGCCACATGAGGAGGCATAAAACCCCAGTGCAAAGCCCTTAGCCCCCTGGATGACAAAGTGGTCATCATCGAACCACGATGGACGAACTATAATATATAACATTTTTAAAAACTAAACCGCTTTCCCGTGATGACCTTGTGACATAAGGAAATAGAAACAATTGAGTTGGGATAAGGATTTCTTCCTTATTAAGTGATGTACTCTGTACGTGTAACAATTTCCGTTTATCCTTTCATGTATATTTGATGTCTTTAGTATCGTATTCGGTGAATACGTTGATGTTTAATACATCAAAGTTATCTCCTCAATCTGGTATCGATTACTATAATATTTTAATGAACATTCAATAAACTAGCCGTTTTGCTTTTGTGTGTTGTGTGTTATATGTTTTCTTCGATAACATTTTATGTTTTTTGTTAAAGGTAATAAGTTGTACACAATGAATTACCAATTTGTTTTTTCGATGTGTTTTCCAATTGTGTTAAAAACTGAAAATTGATGCCATGATTTGACAGAATTGGACCAGTGTTTTCCCAAACTGTGTCCCGCAGAACCCTAATGTTCCGCGAGGCCCGATAGGTGTTCTCCGAACTGCTGGAGAATAACTCTAAAAAAAAATATGCAAAGTTTTCTGATGTATACTCAGAATGTGTGAAGTGTTACGTCATGGGAAAAGCTTGGGAAACACTGCAGAGGGCCATGAGAATGATATTAGTGTAATCATTTAGTTCCTTCTGACCTTTTTCGCAAATTATAATTACAATTTATAGTATGTTAAGGTCTCCGTAACTAAGAAACTTTATTGAGCAGCTTTCGTTATGTTTCAGACTCTCATTGACGCAGCCACGGCACTCTCGTCAATGTCCATTCGAAAGATTAAGAATAGAAAATGTAAATGTTACCTCCTTTAGAAGCAATTAGTAAAAAGGTCTTAAATGTCAAAAACATTGTTTAGAAGCAATTAGTATAAAGGCCTTAAATGTTAATTACCTCCTTTAGAAGCAATTAGTAAAAAGGCATTAAATGTCAAATACCTCCTTTAGAAGCAATTAGTAAAAAGGCATTAAATGTCAAATACCTCCTTTAGAAGCAATTAGTAAAAAGGCATTAAATGTCAAATACCTCCTTTAGAAGCAATTAGTAAAAAGGCATTAAATGTCAAATACCTCCTTTAGAAGCAATTAGTAAAAAGGCATTAAATGTCAAATACCTCCTTTAGAAGCAATTAGTAAAAAGGCATTAAATGTCAAATACCTCCTTTAGAAGCAATTAGTAAAAAGGCATTAAATGTCAATTACCTCCTTTAGAAGCAATTAGTAAAAAAAGGAAATTTCTTCTTTCAGACTTTGTGGTCAATATAGGGCAGATAATGTAAAGGTCATCTGTTTCTGTGACCTACGGTTAACGAGGGTGTCATGTAGCCAGCACAACGACCACTCGCCTTTACTTTTCCCCAACTAATGTCAGATACCCATTAGAGCTGGGTGGACTCAAGAAGCGCCCAAAGATCCCGAAATTAAAAATCCCAGGCTTCACCAGAATTCGAACCCGGGCAACCGATTTCGAAAGCCAAGCGCTTTACCGCTCAGCCACCGGGCATCAGTTTTAGAAACAATTACTAGGGGACAAAAAAATTGCACTTTTAATTAAAAGATGCGCCGTCATTAGTCTGCGAAAATATAGAGTAATGTCAATATCTCAAAGAAGTTAGAACAATTTTTTTTGTATTTATGTCTCTGTCATCGGTTCGTTTGATTTGACATTGACCATTAGAGTGTATATTACGTAAAAGATTCCGCAACAAAGGAAATAAATACTATAGTCGGTTGTCTCCCTTGACAATCACTACATTCGATATCGTTAATACATTATTAAATTTTAGCGATGTGTATCAACATCACCAATGATGAATATATTTGAGGATCTTCCATAGTTACATGAGATAGATCAATTCGTTCTGAAAGCTGTAAAGAGATGAATGCTCTCTACTTAACTATTCTTTCACTATCAATACCTAAATGTTGCAAATAAGACGCAAAATTGAGACATTTAGACAGGACATGCTGATAGTATACATGAAATAATTTATTTTTTTAAAATCGAAAGCTGCACCCATTAACTTAACATATGCATTAGTGTTTTCTTATCTTAAATGGGGCGTTACTACTATTACAAGAATTGTAATTATCTAAATGAAAATGCAAAAGCGAGCAAAACAATAATAATGTTATCAAATAAATGATAAAAGGCTTTCGAGCAGTGAAACCATTGGGATGTCCATAGGCAATCATTGTTTGGATGGCTTTCTATGAGGCAACCTTCGCGTCATTGTAAATCTTTCTGTACTTACAGCAAATAGTTCCGATCACCATTGCCTATCAGTTTTCTCGGACTATTTTACAACAACATGACATATCTCGCACTGTTGTTGGTATTGGTTCTAGGGAAATGGACATCTTTTACATTTCAATTTTGTTCATTATTGCCTTAGAACTAATAGAAAAGTGACTGTGTCTTCCAAGTCATTATTTTTACTTCTTTTTAATAAGAAGTCAGTTTCGTGAGAGCAAACAAGTCAGATGAACGCGTTTTTCAAGATCTAAAACCACTCCAAGTGCAGAGAAACCATCCACCCTCTTTTATTGTCAGGTCTAATGCACTGTGTTATTCGGAGATTAACGTAACTCGTGCGTTGCTAGGTCTAGAGGTCAAACCTCACGTGAGTACTATGACAATGACCTCCCACAACCCATAACCCTCTGACGCGTACATTTTGCGCTGCATATTTTAAATATAAAAACTGGATGAAAAAATAAAACGTGAAACTCAAGAATCTTTCACGATGAAAATTGAGTCCCAAATCGATAAACATTTTTCTTTACAAAGTCTGAAGGAGAGACTGGACTGGGCAGTACAAGATTGAGAGATAGAAAATAGAGAAAGAATAAGAACATGTTGGGACAGAATAAGATTTTCCTCTTGGCTATTGCTACCAGTCATTGCAAGTCGAGATTGTGAAATGATATATATGGCACTTTCTGTCTGGTAAGACAAGATAAGGTATTGATTTTGGATTCGTCTTGAGACGGGGAAGAATCTATTTCAATTTGTATACATATGTATAAAGCATATCTAATTGAACTCTTAATTGCTCGGTAATAAACATCCAAGAAAGATAGGTCTCTCTCGAATGTAAATAATGCAGTAGCCATGGATAAAAAATTGTATTCTATATTTCAACAATTTTCAAAACTTTGACAACAAGGACTTATTAGACAAATTATTTTTACCTAAATAGTCTCGCAGAATCATCTCCTATGTACTCTCTTGATAATCATAGGTAATCAGTAACATTCCTGACAGACAATTCATGTGTGAATGAGACCACACCTTTATCTCCACAATCTCAGGAATTAGTTTGCGCCGAACCTCAGACGGTGGCTTGTCTAAATCGCTAAATCCCTTAGGCGAGAATCATTTTATGTGATACAACGTGTCTGTGATATATAAAAATCTATACGATAATAATCTTTTTGTGGTATAAATTGTATTCAATGCATCTTAATTTACTATTTGAAAGTAATTTTTTCATGACAAAATTTTGACCACTTTTTACATGTTTAGTTATTAGTCTGTAAACAGAAGAGTGAAAAACACTTAGACAACATATTTGAGTTTATTGTCGTAGAGTTGTTTCGTTTCGACATGAATAGTTGAAGTTTTAAACATTTTAATAAAGACGACGCTATTAAAGACACATATGCAGCTAACATGTTTTATATCCCTGGCAATCAAAGATGGAGACAATGCTCTATTGCAGTGATGCCCAACCTAATTCGACCTGCGCGCCATTTTCATTTCCAACACACGTGTCGCGGGCCAGGATGGCTGGTCGTTCGGATTTATCGACGGTCGAGGGTTCAAACCCTGCCCGTCTCCACCCCCCGTTTCCTGCGGGAGGTTTGGACTAGGAAGTAAACTATCTTCAAATCTGAATGAATATGTAAAACATTTTACAAACGAAAAGGTTCAAAAATGAAATGATTTGATTTGATTTTGATTTTAGGCACATCGACACAATCTAGGCCATGTCGTGCCTGCAGTCCCCCAAGGACCACTCTCTCTCTAAACAACAAGGGCCAGATTCTATACAGTCATATCATTAAAATCAAGGTCTATTCACAGTTAAAATAGTAAAGGTAGTAAAAACTTAATTATTTTGTAAAAATCTAATGTAAATAGTACATGTTCACAAAGTCATAAATCAGATCTTCGTAGATAACCCCACTTCCCGGATAAAGCCCAGTACCTTCCCAGGGTCGACATTATCAAATAGTGTTTTTAAATTAGTGGCTCTAAAATATTTCTCCCTGACATCCTGGTATCTGAGGCAGTCAACGAGGATATGTTCCACGGTGAGGCGAGAGTCACAGTACTCACAAAGTGGGGGCTCCTCTCTCTTCAGCACAAAAGAGTGCGTGATGTAGGTGTGGCCAATCCTAAGTCTGGACATGGTCGTGCTACCACGCCTTGTCAGACCCTTAGATGTGGGCCGCCACCTGACATCCGCCACAATCTGCCTGAGTTTACTGTGATTCTCAGCCTCCAATCGGTTCTGCCACTCTCGATAGGTGGCAGAGGCAATAATTTGTCTCAGGTCCGAGCAGGGAATTTGGGTTCCTGACACCGCATGATTTAGGGCTCTCTTTGCTTCTCTGTCTGCGGCTTCGTTTCCCTCAATGCCAACATGAGAGGGGACCCAGATGAAGGTGACATCCCTACGGTCGGCTGTTATTTGGTCCAACAGCTTCAGGCTCTTATGTACCAATGGGATGTCAGTCTTCATCCGCCCAAAAGCTTGCAATGCAGATTTGAAGCCGGAGCCGATTATAAATTTCCTCCTTTCTGATGCTTTAACGGCCATAAGTGCAAGCGCTATTGCATGCGATTCGGCCGTAGAGATGGAGCAGCCATCGGGGAGTCTACGGGAGATTGTTTTGTTCCGAAAGGAGCAGGCACACGCGACCTTTCCATCCGTCTGTGTAGATGGTGCCACAATCTCGTAGCTCTCCTGCAGTTACCTAAAATGGACTTGTAGTATGCTTGGGTCTGTATTTTCTTTTTTGAAATTAAGGAGGGATAAATTTAATTTGGGTTTATTCATTAGCCAAGGAGGATTCTGAGGGGTTTCTATTTTAGAAATTTGGTCAATGGGTGGGGTTAAATTTTGGATGGGTTCTCTCATTCGAAGGCCCAACGGCTGTGTGACGTTAGGCCTTCGATTGTATAATTCTACCTCTGTGGGGTTAAATATGGAGTCGAAAGCAGGGTTCGTGGGGTTGGATTTTAGTTTGACTATATACTGCATTGCAAGCTTTTTCATTCTTATATCCATGGGGAGTTCTCCAGCCTCCACATGGAGACTTCGAATAGGTGATGTACGAAACGTGCCGAGACAGAGACGCAAGGCAGCATTTTGTATTGGTTCCAGTATTTTTAGGTACGACTTCCTTGCTGCTCCGTATATTATGGATCCGTAGTCTAGCTTGGATCGAATTAGACTCCGATATAGCAGCAGCAAGGTATCTCTGTCAGCTCTCCAGTCCGTATGGCTGAGTACTCTAAGTATGTTTAATGACTTTTGGCATTTCCTCTTAAGTTCCTTAATGTGGGTAGAAAATTAATTTTGGAATCTAGAGTGAGGCCTAAAAATTTTCTAGTTTTCACGACAGGGATCTTCTTTTTGTGTATAAATAGTTCAGGGTCTGGGTGGAGTCCCCTTAAATTACAAAAATACATAATAACTGTTTTGGAGTCCGAAAATTTAAAACCATTATCGTTTGCCCAGCCCTGAATTTTGTTTAACTGTTTAACTGTAATTTTCTTTCTAAGGTGTTCATATTTTTTTCCATAAGTAAAAATGACAAAGTCATCAACATACAAAGAGCACTCTATGCCAGGGGAAAGAGCATTTATGATGCTATTTATTTTAATGTTGAACAGGGTGACTGACAGTATGCTGCCCTGGGGTACACCCATTTCCTGGTCATGAGTGTCAGAAGCGGAGTTGCCCACTCGAACCTGAAATTTTCGGTCTTTCAGGAATTCCCCCATAAGCTCCAGGTCACGTAGAATGCCATGTTTCCAGGTTGTGTCATAGGCCTTTTCTATATCGAAGAATACAGCTACTAGATGTTCTCTTCTGAGTAATGCATTTCTAATATAAGCTTCCAGTCTTACCAGGTGGTCAGTTGTTGTCCGCCCCTGCCGGAATCCACACTGGTAGTTGGAGATCACTTTATTCCTCTCCAGGTACCAGACCAGCCTTCTGTTAATCATTCTTTCCATGGTTTTGCAGATGCAGCTTGTTAGTGCTATTGGTCGATAGTTAGCTGGGTCAGAGCCGTCTCTTCCCGGTTTAGGTATCGGTATAACTGTGGCTTTCCTCCAACTGTTTGGGAAAGTGCCTGTTTGCCACACACAGTTATATACCCCTAGCAGGACTGCCAATGAGGGTTCGGGAAGGTGCTTGAGGAACTGGTAATGGATTTTATCTTCTCCAGGCGCTATGTCATGTGACTTGTCCAGCGATTCCCTCAGTTCCTCCAGCGAGAACGGTTTGTTGTAGTCTTCATTGTTCTCTGACCTGAAATCAATGGGGTGTCTTTCCTACCTGGTTTTGAGTTTTTGGAACTCTGGCGTGTAGTGTTCAGTGGATGACTTTTCTGCTATTGAGGATGCAAGGCAGTCAGCTATTTCTCTGGGGGACGTGACAGTTCGTCCTTGGTTTTTCAGATGCCCTATTGCATTTGATTCTTTCCCTTTGATTCGCCTTACTGCCTTCCAGACCGCTCTAGCAGAAGTTTTGGCATCCAGACTGCCGACAAAACTTCTCCAGGAATTCCTTTTGGCTGACCGTATGGTTTGTCTAGCCTTTGCTCTAGCTATTCTGAATAGCTTTAGGTTTTCCTGAGATGGATTTTTTATAAATGCAGCCAGTCGTTTTTTCCTATCGCAAATAGCACTTTTGCAGGCTGTATCAAACCATGGTTTGCTAGGCCGTTTTGGATTTGCGGAGGTTAGGGGGACAACTTTCCTGGCTATACTAAGTAGCTTGCTAGCAAAGGTATCTGCTGGGTTCTGTTCATCGAGGATATTTTCTGTAATATCCTCTGAGCATCTTTTTTGGAATTGTTCCCAATCGGCCTTATTCAGTTTCCACCGCTGAGGTCGTCCCAATGAGGGGAGATTGTTAGCAATGATGATTGGGAAGTGATCACTTCCCCGTAGATCATTGCTAACTGACCATTTAAAGTCGTCCAGAAGTCCAGGGACGCATACGGTGAGGTCAATGCATGTGAGAGATCCAGTTCCTGGGTGCAAGTAGGTCGGTGATGCATCATTAAGTATGCATAAATCATGTTGGAGGAAGATATCCTCTAGCATACGGCCTCTTGTGTCGGTATTGTTGGATCCCCATATGGTGTTATGGGCATTGAAATCCCCAAGGATTATGTAAGGCCGGGAGAGTTGTTTCAATAGGTCCTCCATGTCTGTTTGGTTTAATGGAGCGCCTGGTGGTAGATACAGGCTGCAGCAAGTGATAACCTTGTGAAGGGTTATCCTAGCTGCTACGGCATGTAGTGTGGTCTGTAGTTCACTTCTCCTGGTAGATTCTAGAATGCAGTCCCATTACAGAAACGCACAAGTGTTAAAGGTTAATAGTGGGGCCGTAAAGTAGGAAAAGATACATTTTCAACCCCTTCTTTTATGAAAAAGGGGGGGGGGGGTCTATACTTTGTTCTGAGGGCCGGATAGAACCACGTCGCGGGCCGGATGTGGCCCACGGGCCGTAATTTGGGCATCACTGCTCTATTGCCATTTACTTTAATGTATAGAACAAGGTTTGTCCACAGCAACATCCCAGGAATGTCTCAACATCGTTACGTTCTGCTTATATTATTGCACTCACAGTAAACTTATACATAGACGTCCTGTAAATACAAGATGCACATTTTGACGTTTCTGGTCAACACGATACTCTCGATAGTGTTTTAAAGCACGAAAGCGAACATGAAAATCCATATCCAAAAAAAAAAAAAAAAAAGACAAAGAGGCGGCCGCCAACGGGTCGTTCCATAGATGAAGTGACTTGAAAACAAGGGCAACAATTTATTATCGATAGTAAAAGTTCTGGACCTTTTGGACCTAATATACAAATCAGTTTTTAGCTGCAGGGTATAGGTTTATTTGTCTCCTGTACTTCAGGTTCAACGCTAAAAGTTTTTCACTAAAAGAGCAGCTTTGGAAAAAAGGATACTCATGCACAAATTAAAATATTCTAATACAGCGGTTCTCAACCTTTTAAGTTCGGCGACCCCTTTATACAATCCCCCCACTCTGCCGCGACCCCCTTCACACACACAAGCATACAACAATAGAAGAATAGACAATAACAATCCATATTTTCGATGGTCTTAGGCGACCCCTGGCTAATGGTCAATCGACCCCCTAGGGGGTCGCGACCCACAGGTTGAGAACCCCTGTTCTAATAGATTCTTGGCAAAATCAAATTGAATTGAAGTTGACATTAATAACAGATAAAAAAGTGGTTTGAAATATCACTAGTATCTAAAATGGTTGAACAATCAATTGAATGATCCGCTACTAACTTAGGGTTGAGACTTGCGTAATGCTAGTTCCTTCATATAGTTTTTATTTCATTCAGATTATCTCAACCAATTTTATGATTATATCTTATATTATTTTTTAATTCACGCTTTTAAAATTTCCTGGGATGCATGACTCCGTTAGAGAAAAAAGAATGACTTGAAATGAAGGTTGCGAGTTCTATTTGAATTTTGCGAAAAGATCAATCCAAAAAGAAAGAAGCATTCGAATGGAACGAGATATGGGGCAATAATTACAATATAACCGACAGAAGAAAATGCAAAGCAGAGAAACTAGAAAATAAACCAGTCAGAGCGTATACTTCAAGTTGATATTTCATTATTGCAGATGTGGATGCTCTGCATAACAACTACCGGAATGAAGACTATAAGGATGAGCCTAAAATTGAGACTTAGACTCTAGGGATAAACTGGAAATTAAGACAAATATAGTATAAGAGAATAAAACATTTAACAAACTTGTTAATGACTGACAAATGAAAGGAAGGAATCATCATTGGATGCATAGAAAGAAAACATAAAGTTGTGCGATCGTTACCTCCGCCAGCTTGCTAGGTATCATTCTCAGTTTAGATCTAGTCCTAGATTTAATTAGGCTGTGCTCATTTAGTTTGATAAGTGCCTATTAGAAAGACTACAATTAGACCTAAGATAATTGAAAACAATATAGGTCTATCACTCCAGGCTTGAATAACAACGCACAATAATCCACTTATTGAAGGATGTTAATTGCCAAAGGTTGGTTTAAGTGATGTGAAATAAATGCGATACATGAATTTATGAGATATAACATTTTTTGTTATATAACACTTTTTGTGACATATGACTTTATTGGAAACGCATTGTCTTCAAGAAAATGTAACTTTATCTCATTTGAAATTAGTTTCGAGCGAGGAAAATTCTTTTTTATCCTACTATTTTGTTTTTGTAAAAATCAAAAAGTTTATGTTTTTATTTGAAAGATTATACACCATTTGTTTTTGCAGTTTTATAGCTGGTTGTTAAATTGTAATAAATTTGAATGAACGTAATTATAGTCACATAAAACTTAAAGAGATATTATGAAAGCTTTAGTCATTAATATTGCTGCCAAAGACGCAATATTATGCTTTGTCACGAATCATCAATAGTGCTAATGTCACGTTGAAGATTATCTTGATCTATATCGCACTATCAATGATTGTGGTTGCCGAGGATTCAGAAATCGTCAGTTAATAAGATGATCATCTAGAAGTTGCTAGTTGATAAGAGGATCATCTAGAAGTTGCTAGTTGATAAGAGGATCATCTAGAAGTTGCCAGATGATAAGAGGATCATCTAGAAGTTACTAGTTGACAAGACGATCTAAATATACTATTATATATTCAATGAAGAAACTTCTCTTCGACAAATACAAATACTTTAATTCAGAACTTGGAAAAGCTATTCACAAATAATTACAATGGTTAAATGTACTTGAATAGAATATAAATGATCTACACAATAATATAATTATGTCTTTTTTCTTGAGTTCTAACACTAAACTTTAGTATATGTTATATCTAACACGTTCCGCACAAGACTGGCGGTAATATCTCCCAGCTTACAAAGCTTGGGCGTTACAACGTGACCAACATCTCTCCGCTGCATGGCCAACCAATAAATGCAGCTCAAAGTACAATAAATAATACCTCCAACCAATCACATTCATCCCAAAACTTAATTCTGCTGCGTGATGTAAAATTCCCGAGGTGGGTGAAGTTCTGGTAACCTTGGCTAAATATAGATACAGTGCACGTGACATGCTTGATTGCCTTTCTTTCTGTAGTTATAACAAAGATGTCTCCACGTTAATGCTTATAAATTTCGCATTAATTCTTTATAACTTAATTTTGTTTTAGTACTCATGATTCTGTTTTATGTTTTATTGTATGGTCTATTACAATTGTTTGTTCATCTCATCTCCGCCGTGGTCTCTTCTAGGTCATAGACCACGAACCAGCTTCATCCAGGCCCCTCGCACTTGGACGAGTCTCTCCAACTGTCCCTATGTTTTGCCCATCTGCTTGGCATCTGCTTCCAGATCGCGGCGCCATGCATTCCTGGGCCGTCCCGTCTTCCTCTTTCCTTGGAGGTTCCAGGTTCGGGCTTGCCTTGTTATGTTGGATGCAGGCTTGCGAAGATTGTAACCTATCCATGTCCAGCGTCTCTAAAGGATATCTACTTCATGTTCAAGCTGGCCTCCTTCAGTCGTAGAACGACTGTGTTTCATCTCGAACAAGCGAGATGAAAACGTGGGCATTGTTTATGGTCGAAACGATGTCGCCCACACAGCAGTTCCACCCTCTCCGAGCAGCTGATGTGACCAAAGAAACGGAATATCCGATACAGTTTGGGATCAGTTGCGCCGCAGGCTCTGTCAGGCTGTAGTACGGTGTGCCACAATCTGCCTAAGGGTTACCAGCTCCTGACAACTCGTGCATTGGAACGTGTAGAAGTCAAACCTCGAGGCCATGACGGTAACCACAAACCCACTATTCCCGCGTATATTTCACGCTGCAAAACAAGCCCCAATTAATTATAAAAGAAAGACGACGTGGAGCTGAAACAATAAACTCAAGAATGATTCACAGGAGAGAAAGTAGAGATAGAATTAGTATAGATAGAATTAGATAAAGTAGAGATAGAATTAGATAAAGTAGAGATAGAATTAGATAGAGCAGAGATAGAATTAGATAAAGCAGAGATAGAATTAGATAGAGTAGAGATAGAATTAGAGTAGAGATAGAATTAGATAGAGTAGAGGTAGAATTAGATAAAGTAGAGATAGAATTAGATAAAATAGAGACGGAAATAGATAAAGTAGAGATAGAATTAGATAGTAGAGTAGCACCTTTAGTAAAATCTCTAAATTTAGAAAGCCTTCAAGACAGAAGACTCAAAAGTAAAGTAGCAATTAAACATAAGACACTGAACCATAATCTTCAAATACAAAAACAAACTTTAATAAAATACTCTGAAAGACACAAAGAGAAAGGCACATTCCTCGTCCCATATGCTATGACAAATTTGTACAAATACTCCTTCTTCCCTAGTGCTATTAGAGCATGGAATGGGTTGCCTGAGCTAGCCAGGAAAACCAGTGACTTTGCAGAATTTAAGGCATTGGTTAACATGCATGACTAAATGCATGACGCGTAGGACGTAATCATCATTTTTGAAGTAACGTCTGTATTGTATAAGAAGTAGAGATAGAAATAGATAAAGTGGAGTCATATAAGAAAGACAGAGGTCTTTCTGGTATAATTATTAGCTTTGAGCTTTTCTACAGAGTACTTTGTATACATACACACAGCTCTAAAAATATATCGTAAGTTCAACTCTACACACTTTTGGTAAAAACGGATAAAATAAAAATAGATTGTTTATTATTTCCAAACCTTTTAATACCATAAGGAAAATTCATGTCTTGGCTGTTAATTTAGTCAATTAATCTAGACCTAATTAGGCTACAGTAACTATCTCTCGTTACTCATCAATATATGCTTCCAAGTTTAAGTTCCAAGCGTGAACGAGTAACAAGACTAGCTCACCAGGTAAGGATGTGAAATGGACACGTTCTGAGACCCAAAATGGTGCCTCATCTAACACGTTTTACCGAGGATCACTTTATGTGATATAATTAGGTATATGCATTTTTTATGCTATAAATTTTGTTCGATAAATTTAAATTAATTTTTTTTTAAAATTAATTGGAAAAAAATCGTGCCCGTTTCTAACATGTTGTAGTATTTGTCCGTAAGCAGCCGAATATTTGAAACATATTTGATCATATTGTAATCTTTCTTTCACTCTTCGACTTGCCTTATTAACATTATGTTCAAGACTATGGAATTAAGAAAAGAATAGAAACGCTTTTTATAAAGAATGTTTTCGTTATTTTTACTCAAACTCAGAGGCAGCCCACATTGGACCGCTGAATTTTAATGAAACTTAAAAACAGACTAAACAACTTTTTATAGATTGCAAAACATTTGGGCCTTATGGGCATAATACAGCACAACTTGCTGTACACTCGGAACCTGTGTTTAGGCTCTACAACTAGATAAAGACTGTCCATTGCAGAAACAGGTTCAAAAAGCTTCAGGCATTAAAAAAAAATAAATTAACAAATTGATTCTGGACACAAACAAATTGCACAAAAGTGAGCATTATTGACAAGAACTGACAGTAATATAATTTTATTCCCATAGCACCGATAAACAAATAATTACTTTGATGATTTAGTTTAGGGCTGTAACTTAACGCAAACTATCACTTTGAATTGTATTTTTTAAATATCCAGAGTTACAAAGTTTAACTGTTTTCCCAACATTACCCGGAACACTATAACATTCATAAAATATAGCACTTTTTGTGATATAACACTTTTTGTGATACGATTTGTGTGAAAAAAAAGTGTGAATAAAATTTAAAGAACTTTATTAGAAAAAAAAAATTGGGCGACAAATTTCTTGAATTTTTTTTATGTGTCTCAAAAACCAGAAAAGTGATATCGTGGCTTAAATAACATTTTCACCATATAATTGATACTACTAATACTATTTTATTAGTTTTGTCATTTATCAATATCAATTACTATTTCCTTTTCTGTGCTTTTGTTTTTATTTCTACAATATATTTATTGATATCAGATATTTATTGATATCTACAATGCAGAAGTGTACTGGACTATTGTTACAGTAACAATGTTACATACATCATTATGCTGACTGTACGTAAATAACGGCGCAATACCATAATAAAAAAAGTGTTATTATTTTTATTAATCATTACTTAGATCATTCTGTATCGCGCTAAGTTTTAAGTGGATTAACTCGTGCATTGATAAGTCGACTTAAAAGCCGACTGAAGGATTTTACCAAGTTCCACCGATTCTCTGAAGCGTACTTAAACGCCGCATATTAAGGTCATGTTGTTGTTTTTTAATATAAAAGTTGGAGAAAAGGCTGACACAAGAAACTCATGAAAGAAACTCGGAAGAGAGAATAAAGGTAGAATAAGAGAAGGTGTAGACATAATAAGAGTTTACCTGCGCTGTGGGATCAGTCTTTGCATTAAAGTTATCAAAAGTCTGAATAAGAGTTTACCTGCGCTATGGGATCAGTCTTTGCATTAAAGTTATCAAAAGTCAGAATAAGAGTTTACCTGGGCTATGAAGTCAGTCTTTGCATTAAAGTTATCAAAAGTCAGAATATGAGTTTACCTGGGCTATGGGATCAGTCTTTGCATTAAATTTGTCAAAAGTCAGAATAAGAGTTTACCTGTGCTATGGGATCAGTCTTTGCATTAAGTTTGTCAAAGACAGAATAAGAGTTGAACTGGGCTATAAAGTCATTCTTTGCATAGAGTTTGTCAAAGACAGAATAAGAGTTTACCTGGCCTATGCGATCAGTCTCTGCTTTGTGTTTGTCAAATGATTTCGTTCTGTTGGTACAAATAAAAACCATCAAACTGAACACTGAATTGTTTACTATAAACAAGTATATATTATATAACAAGTATATAAGGATGAAATGTAAATATTTTGTCCATGTTCAAAAACATCTCATACTGTTTCATAATTTAGGCAAGCTATCATCACTTAAACAGGCCACTGTGAGTACTGTTTGGTGTATTCGTTTACCTAACTACCTTTTCAGAATCCGACTTATATAATATTTTAAGAACATGCAGAAGAAAAATGCCTTTCCAGTTACCATCTTATGCATCATAAAAGCATCTTTCCATATGTTCATAATCACCGAAGTCGTGAATGAATAAAGAAGACAAAGTTGGCATGTTCTGAGACCCCAGTCGGTGCCTCACAGAACCCGTTTTGCCAAGGATCACGTTATGTGATATAAATGGGTTTTGTGAGATCTTTTTGTGCTATCAATTTTATTCCGTAAAATTTTAATGCCTTTATTAGAAAGTAACTGTGTCCTGAAAAAAAAATTGTTGCCCATTACTTACACGCTTAATGTCCTTCTTTAACTCCTTCTCTCCCGATCGACGATGCCATCGTTGATTTGACCCCATTAAAGTAACTTAAATTTTGGGTTTGTAAACTTTAATTTGTGTTATATAAAAAGGGCATGCATTTATCTATACCAATTATAACATTTTCTGATTAATAAGAAAACCATTATTGAAGTAAAACCCTAACAGGCTACTGAAATACAAATGAGAGAAAAATAATAATTTCTTCTGAACATGGAAAATAATTATGGAGAGATAGAGTTAAGAAGCAGTACACACCTGAAAGGAGAGTTGCCTATTGAAATCGGTGTTAATAAAAATCATTGATGAATGTTTTGTACAAAGACAAGGAGACAGCTGACAGACAGACTAAATGAAGACACTCAAGAGAGAACAGAGAGACAGACTCAACTGAAAGTAAGATTGATATATAAACGCTAGAGAGATTTCTCATGGTCAAATACCAAGCCCCCACGTAATAGTCACTGTATTGGCCTTGAAAAAGTAAACTTGGTTGCTCTATACATATCTAAGTGTGGACACAATAAATAGCCTAAAAGCCTATTTCCCAAAAAAATGTTTTAGAATATCAGCTTCGATTGCAAGAAAATAAAAATTTGTTATTCAATATACCGTACATTGCCTGTCAAAGAAGGCCAGTAACTCTTCAGAGTTTTTTTTAGTTTTGAGTTTAGGCACATGTCGTGTCCGTAATCCTTTGAGGATCACTCTCCCTTTATATAACAAGGGCTAAATTCTATACAGTTAAATCATTAAAAACAAGGTCTATTCACAGTTAAAATACTAAAGGTAGTAAAAATTTAATAATTTGGTAAAAATCTTATGTAAATATTATATGTTCACATTTCAAAAATCAGATCTTCGTAGACAACCCCACCTCCTGGACAAAGCCCAGTAACTCTCCACTTGAGGGACATGACATAAGACTTGCGATAACAAAACCCATATGTGTCCAGGTGTTCAATGTGGATGTTTCTTTATACCTGAAATAGTTTGACTCGATTAGCCTTATAAACAGAAAAGCGATGAATATAAACTAGATGAAATTTGTAAATGCTTTGTTACCTGAAAAGGGATTAGGGTTAGGGTGCATTTATAGGTCTAGAGGTCAACCCTCAAACTATGATCGTGATTGCATCCACTCTCCCTTAGCCTACCGCGTATCTTTCACGCAGCAAAATTTAGCCACTACATTTATTTAAAAAAAAAAGCTCTTGGCTTCCGGACAGAAGGTCCAGGGTTCAAATCCTGGTGAGGACTTCGATTTTTACTTTCAGCATCTTTAGAGCGTCGCTGAGTTCGCCCAGGTCTAATGGGTACCTAACATTAGAAGAGGAGAAGTAAATGCTTTTAATCATTGTGCTGGCCACATGACACCCTTGTAAACCGCAGCCTACAGAAGCAAAAGACCTTTACATCATCTGACCTATAGACCAAAAGGTCTGATAGGGGAACTTAACATTTACTTATTTATATAAATAGCGAGATTTTTTGTTTTTACAAAGACCGGAGAAGTAGCTCGACACTTTAAATATTTTAGCATGAATTGATGAATTCAAATATTTGTTTCATTAACCTATTCCAAAACATTCCATACCATATGGCCAACAAGCAAGTATTGTCTGTAAATGTAGGCAAGTAATCATCACCTAAACAGGCACATAATTTATGCATTGTAAATCAATCTTCAACCATTATATTACCGTATGTTCACTATTGTTCCAAGGTTTGAACAGGACCACACCATAAGCTCCCTAAATTTGGATATACAATAGACATGCTCTGAGACCCCAGCTTCATTGTAGAACAATTATGCCGAGGATATTTAAAGTTATGTAAGCATGTATTTGGGTGATAATTTTTCCCACAAATTTTACATTTACTTTTTTAAAAAGTAATTGGGTGGAACAAATAGTGCCCATTTCTGACGTGAACAGAAGAATGTTGGAACAAATATGTGTTAAAATTTGCCAACTAAATTGTCGGAGTGTATAAATGTTATAGCCTAAGCTGGGCATTTTCATTTCATGTTTTGTGTTACAATCATGAAGGATAAAGGAATACAGTTAAGTGACAAAGATTCTGAACAGCGCTAAATCAACGCTTCATTCATTAATAAAAATTCCATTTTAGACCTTGTGGTCTATTGGTCTTCCGGTTCTGTAGCCTACGGTTTACAAGGGTGTCATGTAGCCTCAAAACGACCAACCGTCTTTACTTTTTCCCAGTAAATGTTAGGGACCCATTAGAGCTGGGTGGACTCAAGAGGCACCCAATGATTCCGAAATTAAAAATCCTAGTCTTCACCAGGATTTGAACCCGGGTTTAGAAGCCAAGCGCTTTACCGCTCAGCCACCGCTTCTCATCGTTAATTAATAGACGTCACATTTTATTCTCTTTTAAAGTGAAGATTTTAAGCCTTGAAAGACAAAAATAATTAAGCAGCATTATGTTTAGGATTATAGCTTGGGCAATCAAACCTTTTAATATTAGTGAGAATGATTTTTAATGTGCTTCCAAATATTACTCAGACCAAAGAGAAACTATATACAAGAAGATATTAAGTTAGCCGTTCAAAAGTTGCTAAAACTATATTTTAATTATGTGTGTAAGCAGGACATGTTCCTGTAATATTGTTGCGTTTAGCTTGTGGCGGTAACCATGAATCCATGTGGAGATAGCTCTAACCAGCGTCGTATTAACTCGCTACCTTCAATAAAATGTATTATTTACATTTATGTGGTATGGTATGGTCTGTAGAACATGTAGATATACAATTATATTAAGCTTTTAAGCTTGATAATTAACAATGTTACAATGTGCATAATACTCATTAGTAGTTACACTCTGAACCACTTTAAGTGATAAAAACATTTTAGAAATAACAAAGTATGATTGTGACTTATGATATTTACAATATTGGGAATGTTTATTTGATGGGTTGATATGCACCAAAAGAGAGAACAAGAGGAATGCTAAAGCTTGAAAAAAATATTGCTTACACATTATGCCAATACATGTAGCTGCTAATACATGTAGCTGCTAATACATGTAGCTGCTAATACATGTTGCTATTACATCCTTTAGAAAAAGGAGAGGTTTTGTTTCAAGGCACAAAAATCCTCGTACTGATATGGAATGTAATTTTTTTCTCCTGGGATTTCAATATTTCTTGTCCAAGAGATTATTTCAATGTTTTTCTCGATACTCGGTGGGAAGCATGGTCGAGAGTGCGCTTGAAGTAGGCTTGGCTTGGCTACCTAGAGGTTCGACACCCGACTCGGGCAGAGTTGTGTTTACTGAGCGCCTAAAGGCAGCACGGAAAACCAACTCCTAGATACCCCCTCCCCCCCCCCTCCCAACTGGTCCACAAATGAGGTTGGACCAAAAGCGCTCTGAGCATGCTGTAAGCATGAAAGTAGCGCTATATAAAAGCTATAATAATAATAAAAGCTAAAAAAATAATAATAATCGTTATGATTTTGTAGGATCAACTTCCCAGTACATCTTGTTAAATAGAACTGTAAGTAGGAGTTCAAGACAGTGATGAGATACGCAGCAGTAGATAGAGAGAACATATTTTTGGTATTTACTGATTTTGTTTTTAAATCACAAAATGTTTTCCTATCTCTTTGTCTGTTGCAGCGATGGGGCAACATACATGATCTCACAAACGTCTTTCTCCAATCCTCTCTTTCTTCTGCCATAAATAATATCGCTTTTAATGACAGGCCACCTCCAATCTTTTATGTTATATTTCCATCGCTTTCTATGTCTTCCTCTTCTATTTTTCTGGTAAAGTTTCTTGAAGGAAATTCATCGTGATATAGCGATAAAAATTTTGTTTGCGGGTTTGTTGTTTTTTGACAGCTGTTAGCAATTTATCCGTGAAGCCCAATATGATCCTGTCTCCAATCTCTTTGTTTGGGACATGCTCTTGCGGATTTCATGAGGTCAAAGTTTTTAGATGCATTCAGGAATCAGGACACAAGACATAGTGTCACGCAGCGTGAGCGCTTTAAGGTCGTAGTTTGAAAAACAAATCTCGTGTAATAATCCCGTGTATATGAGACAAAAGAAAAATCCATTGCCCAGAAATGACGTAGACGGCGAAATGAAAATCTTAATGGAACCCCGGTGGACAATGATGTGTGGCAAAATATGTGGGTCACAGCTGGGGCTGCGTAGCCACGGGAAATACTGGTTTCCTCATGATTCATCGGACGTCAGGACAAGTCTTACTATTATTTCTGGAAGATAGAGTAATTGCGTAGTTGATAATTGTATACAAGCTAGTTTAAATCTAAGACAACATTAAGGACAGCTTAAATCCCCAAATAGAAATTTCATGTTTTAATAGTTTAAAAAAAAGCTTTTTTATTATGTGTAGGCACGAAAAAAAAAAGGAAGTAATTTTTCTTTATATCTTATCAATTTTTTGAGGAAAAAAAAAAATTATTCCCTTTTTTTTTTTAGCTAAAATGATGAAAAAAAAAGTTACCTTTCATGTCAAGATTTCTTTAAAAAATTACCAAAGCTAGTTTAATAAAACTTCAAATTTTGATTATTCAATAGTAGTAGAAGATTGTGAAGCAGAATTAACCATATTCATTAAACTGAAAAAAAAGTGTAGCTCTAAACATGGTAGCGGCCCATTATTTCCCTTTTTTTTTATAGGGGGGGGGGTAGGCATAGAAGAAAGTTAATTACTCTAAAAGTTTTCACCCTCTTGTATGTATTCTCCTCACTTTGATACTTGTATATACAGCATATTTTGTGCCATATTTCAAGGCAAAATATTCATAAATAATTGTTTTTTTTTTGTCAAGCCATCTCTAAACAAAAAACAAAAATATAAAAAAAAATGTCTATTAGGAGAAAACGACAAAAAAAGCAAAAAAAAAGCGACAATCTCTGAAGTAAACACAAAGTTAATGTGTTTTTAAAAGCATTTCTGCTCTACAGTGAATATTTCTATTGTTCAACTGTGTTCCTAGTAATCTTTTTTCAACTTTTTCAACACTTTTCTACTGTTATATTCTATTTGACGATGCGATGAGAGTTCTTAGGTTTTAGAAAAACTTAGATGATGTGATTTATGGGGGTAAATATTCTAAACTTGTTATATCACCTTAATCTAAGTAGCTCTTCTTCACGATAGGATGAAACTAGCTTTATATACTGCTATTTCAAGATTTCTTTTACCCCAAAAAAAAAAGAGCATATTTAGGATGATAATATGTTGGAATGCTGAGCGTTCATCATTAGAATTACCCTAAAGAAGTTTTCTTACGAGTGAAAAATATTTTGCATAGCTCGAGCCGAAGGGAAATACTTAGAATGTAGAGGCTATATAAAGAGATGCATTGACTGTTACGGAGTCTCAGTGATTGTCGTAAATGTATGCAAAATAAATGTTATTGTTTATCTACAAACGGTTCAAGAATGAACGCTCTGTATTTATTTTTCAAACTTTTCTGTTTGACTTCATACTTTGAATTAGTATCTCTAACAGTACGATGGTTTGTGAGTGAGTGATCAAGCAAGTTATAAATTTCAAAAAATAAAAGATTGCAATCGCAATTACTGCCTTTGAAATTGTACTGTAGGATCAACACAGGTTCATCATTACAGATAGAAAGGCCGATAAAAATTGTCAGTCACAGTTCAAATGCTACATGTAGTTCGTTGTTTTAAATGTGTGTTTTTATTTTTTGTCGGACTTGTAGCTTTTAAATCAGATAAATTGGCATTCTCAAACGTATATGGTATAAAGTGAAATTAAATTATATGAAATAGTATATATAAAGAGAGAGTGAGATAAAAAGAAAGCGAGAGAAAGAGAGATTAATGAGACCAAAGAGAGAGAGAGAGAGAGAGAGAGAGAAGAGGGAGAGAAAGAGAGAGGGGGAGAGATTTAAAAAATGAGACCTTTACCTGTTATTTCAACAAGTCGTAAATAAATACTTTTATGAACTTTAGAGTGCTACTTCTTATTCTTTTAAAGGGTTGAATAAATAAGGAGTTCCTGCATTAACCCTATATTAATAAGAATAGAATAAAATACATTTATATATTTGATATGGTCTTAGTTTCCTCTCCCTCCCCGAAGCATTTTAGCAATTTTTTTGGCTCTTTACTTTTAATTATGTTTTTCTTTTTTTTTTTCATATTTATGTTTGGTTTCCTTGTTATTCTACCTTCTGTTTATTTATCCTTTTAGTGAACTGACTAGCATATTGTTTTTAGTATTTGTATTTATTTTGTGGTACTAATGTACGTGATACAATTCCTAAGGAAATAGACTTTTATAAATGAACACTTTATGTGATATAACACTTTATGTTATTTAAAACACTATGATTTATCACTTAGTGCGAAAACAAAACGAGCGCTCAATGATATAAACATGTTAATGTGTTACAACAGTTTACATGATACAAACGTCATGCTAATGATCCACCATGGTCCCCCAACGACCTTCACATTCGTTGATCAGTTATTAAAACAACAATAATGCATTGTTTTTTATTTTTATATGTGACGGCGTATAAACCATATCTTAAACAGGAAAAGTAACACACAATTATTTGTTTACAGGGAGCCTAATTCTGCAAAAACATCATAATGGTCTCCACTATATTAGAACATTTAATTGATTAAATTACCAGAATACATTTCCTGCTCAATAAGGTCATCAATGTAATTCTAACGTCACTTTGCACCTTTTTTTTTCTTGGGACGACATTAGTTTCAGTGAACAAACAAGAAAAAAGAGAATCCATACAATAGTTGAGGATGAACTCAATCTTATCAATCAACAATACCGGAAATTGAAACTTTTAAGACAATTAAAATTTCCCCTTTCAGACCTTGGTCGTCTGTTTCAGTGATCCACGGTGAACGAGCGTGTCGTGACCAGCACAACGACCTGAGAAGAACTATTAAAAACAGAGCAGGAAGGACTCAATCCTCCCGTAGTGCTCTGGCAAGAAACTGGGCATGTTGCGTAATGCCTAGTAGCTGCCATACAAGTCGAGGGCCTGATAGGACACGCTCCCCTTAGCCCTCGGAGCTGGGGACACTCGTACAAAATAGAAGCACAACGATCAACCGCCTTTACATTTCCAAGTAGCGCATTTGGACGCCTTCAGGCCAGAGTTTGACGGAACAAATCGCTCCGCCTGCCTACAAAAATCTATGTCTACTCTGAGACTCTGAGACATGGACACTATACAGAAAACAACTAAAGACTTCTTGAGCGTTTCCACCAAAGATGCTTGCGCTCCATCATGGACATACGGTGGCAAGACCGCACTACAAACAGCGATGTCCTTGCGAACGCCGGTATGGACAGTATAGAGGGACTTCTTATGGTCCGACAGTTACACTGGGTAGGGCACGTATTGTCACGGGGGAGACGAACGTATGCTAAAGGCAGTCTTTTTTAAGTGAGCTAAAAGGTGGTCGACATATCAGAGGCGCCCCACGGAAACTTTTACTTGTATGTTGAGGAAAGAAAAAAGAAGTAGAAGAGATACAAAATGTTTTTCTTTGTTTCTTGTTTTGTTTTATCAAACGCATAGAAAGAAACAAAGAAAAGAGAGAAACGTTCAATCGATTTATTGCAAGTTTAATCCTCAACCTTTTGACAAATAATTAATTGGGTGAAAATTCAACCACATCCGAGAATTGGAAATGGGAGAAAATAATGTCTAAAAAATGCACCCAGACAGACAGAGATACAGACAAACAACCGGATTGGGTTAATATGAGCTTTGTAATAGGAAAATAAACTTCATTGGATGTAACACTTTTTGTGATACAAACTTTTTTTTCTATATTTATGTAGTTAAAGTATCTTCACACTAGATTACTAGACGTTGGGAGAAAAGAATTGTAATTAAATATTTTTATATGCACAGACGTCATAACAAAAAGAGAAACGATGAAAGCAACATATAAATATTTGCCTACGAAAAACCACAAAGAGCAGAATGTTTTAATCTTAGTTCTTTAAATTATAAGAGAAGTTGTAAGCCCACCTAACACGAGTCTTGATGTTAGTGCGTTGGACATTCCTGAGACTCCACCCACATTGGTTATAGATGAGGGGGGAACACCCATAACCAACCACTAAAACTGGTTAAAGTTACTTTTACACCCAGTCTTGACAGACATTACAATTTTATCATTAAATATACGCAGTCTTAGGAATAAGCAAAAATACATTGTTCACCTATCAAGAAAATACATGCCAGACTTTATATTCATTCAAGAAACAAATATAGACACACATTATAAATCACGCAAATACACATCCGACATAGTGCTGAAAGAGGGCTGGCTTAGCTTAGGTAACGAGTGTAGAGGGGTAGCTATTTTTCTAGTCTCAGATAGGTTTAAAGTAGTGCATGAATTTAATGCCACCAGGGGAAGAATATTGATCATTAGAGTAGAATCAGGAAATCAAACATTTACACTTGCAAACATCTACGCACCAGCAAAGAGCGCGAAAAAACAGGATTTTTATGAAAATTTAATCGATATACTAAATAACAATTATAGAGAGGATACGCTAATTATAGGGGGGGATTTCAACTACATAACTTCTGCATTAGATGAACAGACTACTTTGGCAGTGGGCCCTCATAAAACCTTTCGGAATGTTAATTTCTTAGAGGAGATAGAGAGGAATTTTCATTTAGTTGATGCTTACAGGACACTAGAACCTATGGATCGTGACACTACCATGGTGCATAGGTCATACGCCGTCTCGACACGCTTAGATAGAGTGTATGCTCCTAATCATTTCTATATAAGTCGGGTGTCGCATTTGGAAGAAACATTGGAATACACGGACCACAAAGCTGTGTTAGTTACTTTGGACATAAAAAAAAAAGAAATTAAAAGAAAGTCATCCCACTGGAAATTTAACCATTCTCTGTTGGAAATTCCCCTTTTCGTGGAGTTAGTTTCTACGAATCTAAATTCTTACTTACAAGATATACATGATCCACATTTCGATTTAACACAGACATGGTCACTCCTAAAAAGTTCTATCAAGCAGCAAAGCCAGTTAATATCTAGATTAGCTCAGGGACGTAGGAGGCAAGAATATGAACAACTCAAATATACATTATTACACACGGATGATGAAATCGTTAAAACAGAAACTCTTTTAAAACTAGAAGAATTAAACAAGTATACTTATAGGGGTGCTGAGATTAGGTGTAAAAATTACTTAAGTAATGAAGGTCGTAGTAAACTATTCCTATCGTTTGAACAGAATGTGCAATCAAGTAAAATAATAAACAACATCATAGATACTGAGGGGAATAAAGTAGATAATTATGAAGATATTAAGAATATTTTCACAAAACACTTCACTACTATATACAGTGAAGAGCCAGTATATACTGATGCTCAAGATAATTTTCTAAAATTTTGCAAGCATCTGGACAAGACAGATGAAGATCTTTTAGGGAGTGCATTTACGCTAGACAAACTCAGGACTGCCCTGGACTCGACTAAGAACAATAAATCACCCGGTCCAGATGGCTTAACCTTTGAACTCTATAAAACCTTCTTCCCCCAGCTGGGTCCTCTCTTACTGCGACTATACAGCGACGCCATTAGACTGGGACAATTTCCGTCAAATTTTAACGAAGCTTACATCACACTTTTACCAAAGAAATCTGAAAATAACACTTCACCTAGCGACTATAGGCCCATTTCACTTCTCAATACCAACTATAAACTTCTCACAAAAATGATTTTCCTAAGAATGAAACCTCTCATAAACCAACTTATAGGATATGACCAGTACTGTTGTATCCCTGACAGAAACATAGACGGCATGACGCATTTTTTACGGGATTTTATCATGTACAGTAAGGATAAAAACCTCAATGTGTCTCTTTTATCTGTAGATCAAGAAAAAGCCTTTGACCGAGTAAGCCATAGCTTCTTGTTCAATGTTCTTGAGAAATGTAAAATAAGTTCCCTGTTAATCAGATATATAAAGCTTGTCTATACAAATGCAACAAGTAGATTGATAACACAAGGCAAAACAATTTTTGTGTCTCTGAAATAACTATGATTTCCTGTTAGCTTATACATCCAAATGATCAAAAATAGTATTTGTTTTCCCAAAAGTTTGGGTTTGTGGTCAGGACATTGATAGTTCAGATCACGTATTGGATAGCATTATACAACGTTTAAAATACATGTAAGACTTATAATACACTTATGATGTTTGACAAAGTCTTCACAAACATAGTCCATACAGATAAATAAAAGTCAAAAATTGCATGTTCTTTTAGACTGACGATTATAGACTAAATCACTATTACGGACTAGGCCCCAGATATAGTCCCCCATCATATTCTCGGTATACTGTCCTTGGTATCGACGTTCAAATTCCTTCAGGTCTTGATGGAACCTTTCTCCTTGTTCCTCTGAGTATGCTCCCATATTCTCCTTGAAATTACGCAGATGAGCATCTAGGATAGTTTCTCACAAGTGTCTCCACCAGCTCCACATAATTCTCGGCCTTATGATTTCCAAGAAATCCCTGAACAACTGCGATGAAGCTGCCCCAAGCTGCCTTCTGGATGTCTGTGAGACTGTTAAGAAATTGCTGAGACTCCATTATTTTCTTTATTTGTGGTCCCACAAAGATCCCAGCTTTCACTTTGGCCTCTGACAACTTGGGGAAGAATTCTTCTAGGTATTTCACAGCTGCCGACTCTTTACCCAGAGCTGTAACAAACTGCTTCATGAGCCCCAGCTTGATGTGCAAAGGAGGCATTAGAACTTTCTTAGGATCCACTAGAGGCTCCCACTTGACATTGATACTCCCAATGGTAAAGTTGGTCCGTTCTGGCCAATCCCGACGATGGTAGTGTTGCTTGGTGTCTCTGCTATCCCAGTGACAAAGATAGCATGGAAACTTGGTGAAACCACCCTGGAGACCCATTAAGAATGCCACCATCTTAAAATCACCAATTACCTCCCAACCATACAGTTCATAGTTTAGAGCCTGCAGAAGCTGTCTGACGCTATTGTACTCCTCCTTAAGTTGTGCTGAGTGAGCCACTGAGATAGAAGGTAGCTGATTGCCATTGTGGAGAAGAACAGCTTTCAGGCTGCGGGAAGAACTATCAATGAAGAGACGCCAATCCTGTGGGTTGCAGGGTATCCCTATTGCATCGAACAGACCTTTCACATCATGGCAGTAGCAAAGGTTATCATGAAGGGTGAAAAAGACTGAAAATCTTTGATGACGTTTTCTCTGACATGTAATTTGAACACTCTCATCTAACAGGTTCCACTGTTTCAGTCGGGATGTCAGAAGCTCAGCTTTAGCTTTGGTGAGACCAAGATCTCTCACTAAATCATTGAGGTCATCTTGGTTAGGAAAGTGAGGTAGTCCTTCATCATCCGCTTGAAAAACACCAACATCCTCAGCATCACTAGCGATACTGCTGTCTTCCGAGGGCAGTGTATTCTGCGGTGGTTTGGGAATGGGAAGATCAGGGGAATGTGGAACTGGGGCGATCGAAGAAGGGATATCAGGATAGAGCACAGCAGCTGCATTTTTGCCAGATCGACGCTTTGATGGATCTACCATGCAAAAAGTAGCAGTTGTTCAGATGATCTGTAGGCTCTCGCCAAATTCTTGGTATCGCAAACTTCATGCTTCTCTTCTCCCCCCTGAACCAACCTTCTAAAGTCTTCTTGCAGCAGTCACAACTCACATGTGGAGCCCAAGATTTATCTAGATCTCCAACTGGCATGCCAAAGTAGGATTTATATGCTTCCTTCATTGTTGCTGATGTTGTCAAAGAATGTTTCTTCGCACGTTTCTTTATGAATTCGCCGCAAACATAACAGAAGGCATCTGCTGGATAGGTGCAACCTCTAGATGCCATATTTTACATAAAGTCACTGAAGTCACTGATTTCAATCAACAATCAATATTCACAATGATTTTATCTGAAAAATCTAAAAAAATTCAGACATATATTTAAAGGTACAAAATCAATTCATACATGTAAATGCATATACACTGCAAAACATAAAATGTTAGACAGCAGTGACAAAACCAAAGTTTTGCCTGAATAAATGAATTACAATAGGTGTTCTGGACCTAAGAAACAAGAAAAGAACAATTTCTTGTAGGGAACAAGAAAAAATTTTTTTTTTGTTGCCTTGTGTAATTAATCATTCTCTCAGTGGGAGTATCCTTATACAAAGGTCTGTCAGACAGGGCTGTCCCTTATCCCCCTTCTTGTATATCCTTTGCTTGGAACCCTTCTTGGAATCTGTAAGATCTGACCCCTCTATTATTGGGATAAATATACCGGGTCGTTCCTTCTCAACCATCAAGGTCAAAGCCTATGCGGATGATACAACCTTTTTTCCTTCTTCAGAGCAAGATATTGAGAATATACTAAAGAAATTTACACTTTTCGGAGAAGCTAGTGGTTCAAAAATAAATATAAATAAATCTTCTGTAATGGGACTAGGGAAATGGAAATTCAAAGAGAATTGCGCTTTCAAAATTGTAGATCAAATCAAGATTTGTGGTATTGTCTATACCTGTAATCCTTTATTCTATTGTAAAGACCAGTGGGAGAATATTTTTGTCAAAGCCTCAAACTTGATAAAACTTTATAAGCACACAGGTTCTACAATATTTGGTAGAGCTGTATTGATAAATAGTTTGGTCATTCCAAAGATTGTCTATTTAGCTAACATTACAGAGCCACCTCCTAAATTCATAAACAAGCTGAACAAGTTAATTAGAGGCTTTATATTTAAAAACACTATTAGAAGCATTAAGCACACTACACTCATTCAAAACAAGGAGGATGGGGGGATAAATTTATAAGATGTCAAAACAAAAATACATTCGCTAAGGCTAAAATTTGTAGGTCAAGTAGTTAGAAACCCAACAAACTTTCCCTTGACAATTTACTATTATGGTTTAAGATTAAGTAGTCTTCTTCCAATACACAATGATACTCCTCACTATTTTGGTACAGTCACTCATCCGTTTTACAGATCTATTTCAAGAATTTTACCTGGTAATGAACATTTAATACACAACAAAACCAAAGAATCATACACAACACTTAAAAAGCTGTTACATGAATGTCTAGTGAATAGGATTAAGTGGGGGAGAGTTCTTGGGGTGACAGAATTCAAGGACACATTCGTAAACCTACACAGCAAACATATCCCACCAAAAGTTAGAGAGATAAGTTATAGACTTATCTTTGGGATGACCCCTATGGTTAGAAGAAGAGCAAATGACCGTGCATGTATATTATGCCATCTTGAAAATGCTGACAATGAGAAACATATGTATTTAGAATGTCCATTATTCCTTCAAGTTAGAAGTACTGTAAGGGACTTATTAGAAGCAAACTGTGGCAGCTATGTAAATGTTAACTTGTCAATTGTATTAAACAAGCTGCCAAAACTGCAAAATAAAATGATACATAACTTTAACTTAATTATTGTTTCCGAATACAGGAACCTTGTTTGGGCTAGCTGGCTCAAAGCTCTACATAATAATAAGGTTTTTCATCCTAATCAATTAGAATTGACATTTAGAAAAATAATGGATTTTAGGGTAGAGAATTATCTAGTTTGATTTTCATATACTTGTACAATGCTCAGGTAGTTTTCCAGAAATGGGGTGATGGGGGTCAGGGATATTTGATATTTGATATTGTGTTGATTGTTCTGGGGTAGAGGATACTTGTATCATTGTTCTGTCTTTTATGGATTTAATGGCTAGGATGGTTAGGTAGTATGTCTTTGATATTAAAGAATGTTTCTGTTACTATTGTTGTATTTTTAGGTTAATCAATTTTCAATTGTTTATGATTTAATACTTGTGAATTATGAGAACTTACAAATAAAAACATATTGGAAAAAAAAAAAAAAAAAAAAAAGCCCACAAAAGAGGCAAGATGGCCCATACAAGAGGCACATTAAGCCCAAAAAAGAGGCAAAGAAAAGAAAAGAGGCCTAAGGCCCAAGGATTCCTATGATGATAAAGCTAAAATTAAATAGCGCAAATTCTGAGGTTTCCTTTTTAAAAAAAAAACAAAAAAAAACATCTAATGTGTTCAATAACTTTCACGTTCCACTTTCTGTTTACGTTCAAAGTTCAACATTACAATAGACGAGAGAGCGTCGTATTTATGACTTTATTCATGTTTATTTGAACCAAGATTAGTCCGGACAAACTTTGTTTAACGATGGACGGAGAACGAAAGAGCTAGGGAAGACAATACTCTGAAAAAGGCGAAATAGGGAGAAAGAAACGGACAGTAGGAGAAATGGAGAGAGGGAGAACGAGCGTTTGACAGTACATGCAAGATATACAGAAGGAGAAACACATGCCGTAACTGTCATGCGCATTTGGAGTTACCGCTTTGCTAGGTGTTTTTTTTTTTTTTTTTTTATGCATGCACCGTAAGAGTTTGTGCGCTGTTTGTAAGGACGCGTTCTATAGGCGTCATTGTTTCTTTTTGTTTTGCTTGGGTAGCCGATCTTTGTCTGGAGCTCTGAGTTTGTTATTTCCCCATATTTGTAAAGTTGGAACTTGTTGTGCCATTCTATATTTATTCATTATTTTGTAGTTTTAATGAAGTTGTCATTATAATCTTGTGAATGGCGTCACAACGAATGCATATTTTTCTTGTTTAGGGACACAAGTTTGGGACTCTGCTGGAGTCAAGCCTGATAGGTAGACTGCGCCTTTGCATGGACCCTACTGGGCTATTATCCATAGCATTGGGATGTGGACATCGCGAGCTCAGGTTGGACTATTGAACTATACCACACATTGTCTGTCACTAATGGCAAGTAACTCTCCACTTAACATAACGCTTGCGACAACAGGCAAAGGAAAAGAATGCAATATCAAAATCTCAATTACTGTCTTTGCAATTGCACTGCATGATCAACACAGACTCATCATTACAGATAGAAATGCTGATAAAAACTGTCAATAACAGTTCAAATGCTACAGAAAAAACAACAACATGTAGTTCGTTGTTTTAAATGTGTGTTTTTATTTTTTGTAGGAATTGTAGCCTTTAAATCAGATAAATTGGCATTGTCAAAAGTATAAGGTATAAAGTGAAATTAAATTATATGACATTGTATATATAAAGAGAGAGTGAGAGAGATTAAGAAAATGAGATCAAAGAGAGAGAGAGAGACAGAGAAGAGAGAGGTGGAGATATACATCCTTTTAACTTTAGAATGTAACTTCTTATTCTTTTAAAGGCTTAAATATGTAATGTGTTCCTGAATAAACACTTTATTAATAAGGTATACAATAATATTACTCATATTTGACATGGTCGTAGTTCTCTCCCCTTCCCATTTTTCCAATTGTTTTACCCTTTACTTTCAATTATGATTTTATTTATTTTTAATTTATTTAATAGGTTCCCTTCTGATTCTACGTTCTGTTATGTATCCATTTAGTGAACGGACTAGAATATTTTTTTTTTAGTATCTGTATTTATTTTGTGATACCAGTGTATGTAATAGACTTTTATAATTTAACACTTAATGTAATATAACACTTAATGGGATATATATCACTATTTTAACACTTAATGTGATATGACACTTAGCGTGATATATATCACTAATTTAACACTTAATGTGATGTAACACTTAATGTGATATATATCACTTAGTGCCAAAACTAAACTAGCGCTCAATGATATCAAGTCGGCCATTTTTTTTTAATCTTTAGAGACTGGATCCCCACTGGGTGTAAATAATGGGTAGGTCGTGCGAAGAAGACGCCTGGCTTTTGGAAGTATCCCAAAGATCCAGCCCGTCACAGGCATCGCTCCAGTGCTCCGTCCTTATACGTTGGGCAACTTGCTGGCCTTCCGACACAAATTATTAAACTTCCTGCAGCACTCTGGAGTGCCTTTTATCTTTGCTCTATCTTGCCATCTTCCTGGCCCTGACTACTCTAGTTAATTCTGGGGACCTGACTGGTCTATGTCTTGTGCCTGAATAGTTACGCTGGATATACTTCCTAGCCGCTTCTACTAGTCAATGTTCTTTTCGTCCTCATTTAAAATGAATAGCTAGGATATATATATTTTTTAAAAATTATGTAATTATTTTTGTAATGTATTCTAAATATTGGGATTTTCTTTTTTAAATAAAAGACTTGAATTGAATTTATTAAATTTATCGACAAAATATCAAACAGTATGGAATGTCTTTATCTTTCTAGAATTATACCTACAATACCTACAAAACCTTACAAGAAAGCTGTAATGAATTATATAATTACTTTTTTAAAAAAAAAGGTAATTATTTAAAATAGTGTTAATTTCTTTCTAGTTTAATACACGGTGAACATACCGCATAGTTGTAGCGTATACTACACTCGAGTGTAGTGGATTTGGAAATTAAAATACAAAATATAAAGTTCAGCCCATCAAAGTGACTGGTCTCTCTGCATTGTTATTGATTCGCACAGGACTCATCTGTTCCGGATTGACTTTAAATATGACTTAATGTACTGGACTTTATCTTGACTCGTGACTACCTCGATCGTTAATCGTGTAGTAAATTAATTTTGTAATAAAATGTTGGCTTTTAGAAGAAGTAAAGTAGCTAAACCTTAATTTATCTTTTTAAACTGCACTGGGATTTTTAATTTCGGGATCTTCGGTCGCTTCTGAGTCTACCCAGCTCCAATGGGTACCTGACAAAAGTAAAGGCGTTTAGTCGTTGAGCTGGCCACATGATACCCTTGTTAACCGTAGGCCACAGAAATAGATGACCTTTACATCATCTGCCCTATAGACCACAAGGTCTGAAAGGGAAACTTTATATATATCTCCAGAAAGATGATTCTGTTTGTGCCTAGTTAATATTAAGAAGGAAAATTGTGCGGAATGCATTGAAAGAATAATAACAATATATCATTGATAAATATTGGGTAGTAAAAAAAAAGAAGTCATCACCACAATATAAACATCATTTCTATTAACTACGTTCTTTAGGTTTATTTACGATAAAACGCAGAGAATATGTTTGTATGAGAAACGGATTTGGGTCCTATAACCATGGACGTAGTGAGCCTAACTCACTTGAGCGTATCTCGCGCCCCGGAGCATAAGTCCCCAATGCACACACCCCCCAAGCACTACGCCTATGGCTATAAGACTTCATTCACGTAAATTTGAACTAGTTCATTGAACAGTCTGGGTGACATTAAGATAAGGTCACATTTCATTCACGTTTAAGCTATTTGTCTTCAAAACTGAAGACTCCAGTGTTATGTATCTAACTCACAAAACCACTTTGATACAGCATTGAATGTGATGTAGCACTTTAAGCGGTATAATACTTTATGTGGTTGAACACTTTAAGTGGTGTAATACTATATGTGGTTTAACAGTTTTAGTGGTATAATACTTTATTTGGTTTAACACTTTATGTCGTAGAACAGTTTATGTGTTATGACATTTTATGTGGTATAATACTTTATATGGTACAAAGCTTTATTTGGAATAATGCTTTATATGGTATAATACTTAATATATAATTAAATACTTTTTAATGGTATAATACTTTATATGGTACAATACTTTACACGTTAAAACACTTTTATGTTGTATAACACTGTGGTATAACATTAAATTTATTCCCCGAAATTTTAATAAACTCATATTAAAAGTAACAGAAAGATGTACTAAAAATGTCTTCTATTTTGGTCAATTTTGTTACATTTAAATTTGTATAAACATCAAAGGACTTTAACCTAGGGGCGAACAAAATATAAAAAGGTGAAGATACAGGAAAAGTTTGAACTGTTTTTTTTTCATTAATTATTGCTTTTGAAAACAAGTGCGAAATATTTTGCTTCACAGGACGGAAGGCTTCTGTATTGAAAATGTAGGACATATAAAATTAAGAGTACAAGTCTGAAAACGCTGCATGACATAGTGATAACAAATTGAATGTAATTACATTCTAGTCTAAGCCTCCCGCAGGACGGCAGGAATGGGGTTGAGCGAGGTTCGAACCCGGGACCATCGTGAACATTAAAAGTTAGTTCAGTGCACCTACAACATGGCCTACAGACATTATATAAAACAATTATTGATCGCTTTTGGATTTGGCATTTAAAATGTCATTATAGAGTCTATGGAATATGAAGTCTCTGATATCTATGCAAAACTAATCGATGTCAAATCTATACAGTCTCTGATATATATATGAATAACTGGTCTATGTAAAACCAATACAGTCTCTGATATCAATGAAGAATTGATCAAAGTAAAACAAATACAGTCTCCAATTCTTATCCTTTTATGTTTCTATTCTGTGTTTAATTAATGTGAACATTTCCCCACCCCTTCCCAGTCATGTGTCAAATTAAGGAAATAAATAAATAAGAAATTATAATTAACTTAGTTGTAGACAAGTGGATTTCTCTCTTGCCTTGGCTGGCCTGTCATTTAGTGACTTCAGAGAGGATCTTATCTGTCAGCTTCATGTAACTAAAGAGATCAATGCTAGATATGCAACCGCGATTAAAATAACGTTAATCCACATTTGTAAAGAGAAAAACTCTTTTTGCGAAACTGTATTAAGAAGATCAAATACCATCGATTGTCTGGAAGAACATTAAACACCATCAATTATCTAAAAGAAGATCAACTATCTTTATTGATTACCAAAAAATCTACGTTGCAATAAATGTTTAACTTTATTTTGGTATCAGTTTACAATATTCTCATCTAAAAAGTAAAGTTTCCCTTTCAGACCTTGGGGTCTCTAGGGTAGATGATGTTTTTCTGGCCCACGTTTAACGACCAAGGTCCTTTACTTTTCCCCAAATAATGTCAGGTACCCATTAGAGCAGGGTGGTCTCAAAGACCAGGAAATTTAAAAAATCCCAGTCTTCACAACAATTCAAACCCGGGATCCCCCGTTAAGAATCCAAGCGCTTAACCACACATTTACCGCGCCTTCCGTTTTCAACAGATAAATGTATTAATATTACTTTTGCTTTGTAATTGTAACACTGCGCATGCGCCACGAAGATCAGGCATAAAATTAGCAGATGTAAACGTTGTCCATCTCCAGTTAACGTCTCTCTTTTTTTTTGTGAACATTTAGATCTACCATTCAATACTTTGATCCGTTAATTCATTATGAGAAGCCTTCCCGTCATATCCAGCTAATCATATCCATTATGACATTTGTTTCGAATGCATTAAAATTGTGTATGCCATTATCATGAGACAATGGACCTCATTCACCAATCTTAAACAAACATTATTTAGCCACGTGATTCTATGTATTTTCTATACAAATTTTGTAATCCATAGTGGCTGTCACGTGATACGTATTTTCCGTTGTTTTATCAATATAATGACGTGGCTAAATGTGTTTATTTACGATTGGTGAATGAGGTCCATTATCATTATCTCGTGACAATTACCATGAGGCAATTCTCATGTGACAGCCAAGACGCTGCTTGTACATTCTACATCAGGGGTTCTCAGCCTGTGGGTCGCGACCCCTTTGGGGGTCGATTGACGATTTGCCAGGGGTCGCCTAAGACCATCTAAAATTTGGATTGTTTTTGTCTATTCTTCTGCTGTATGTGTGTGAGGGGGGGGGGAGGTCGCGGCAGAGTGGGGGATTGTAAAAAGGGGTCGCCGAGCTTAAAAGGTTGAGATCCTCTGTTCTACATGCTACATTGACATGGAATAGATGTTTTGGTAAATGACAACACAAGTCCAATAGTAAAAACTTCAAGTTGTTAAACACTTTTCGTTGCTCGTTGAACATAACCAATTAGAAACAAATGCAATTCAATACTTTCAGACAGTGATGCCCAACCTAAATCAACCTGTGGGCCATTTTAATTTCCAATACTTTTTTCGCGGGCCGCATGACCGAAAAGTTACAAAAATTAAATGAAATTGTTCTGAAACTATTTAACCAGAACCCCTTGGATTTAGTACTACATTCATGTCATATTTGAATATTATATTTTTGTACGCGTCAGAAGCTTCTTTTCTCTCCTCAAAATGTTAGCAACAGTGCAGGTACCTTTCAAACCGACCCATTTTGGGGAATATTCCTATCGATCCTCCAATCTCTAGTTGTAGTTAATCTTTTATTCGTGGTTCAAACCAAGGATTTACTTTATAATGCCGATATATATATATATGTTTTTTTTTTTGTTTTTTTTCAAACAGCCACACTATAAAACAAAGATGTTGGCTTATTAAAAAAAATTAAAGATCCGCCAATTCTTCCTGGTAGAGTCTACATTCAGAGCCGTCTATCATTGAGGCTCAAGACCGCGAGATCGATTAACTGATCGATTTTCTGTTTCACATTTCCAAAAATAAATAAATCTAGTAGTATATCGAGAACGTTTGTTATCTTTCCATATATAGAAAAAAAATTTAATTTAATTTTAATTAATATTTTGTGAAACATGATTGAATTTATTTTTTCTTTTCTTTTAAATTGTGTGTTTTCACAATGTTACATATGAATACACAAACTACTAATGATGTGAAAATAACTATTAATTAATTACAGGTGTAAATCGCAGATGGCACTATATAGCCACTGGAAACAATGCATTCCTCATTAATCTTTGGACTCAAAGACAAGCTTAATTATTGTTATTTGAAAATAGTGTAAGTTTGGGGAAACTACAAGTGATTGCAACAGTTTTTAGAAATATAAGTCAATTGTTATTTACCCTTTATAAGTTTATTCTAACTCATTGATAAACCTTTCACAGTTACAGAAATTTATTGATCCTCTAATTGTTTGTTATTTTGTAAAAATACCTTTATCCCTTAAAAAATTATGTAATACAAAACTTCATGTAGTATATTTTTACTATATACTTTATATTATATACTTTATGTGATATATCATTTATGTGGTATCACACTTCATGTCATATTACACTTTATACAATGCAGATTTGTTTACTTTATTTGAAAATAATGGTTTCTGAGAACCAAAAACACTCTACCATTTGTCTAATTTATTTAGTATTTGTCTTCAAAACTGAAGTATCCAACGAATAACTGAACTGTTCTGTATTTTACTCAAAAAAAAAAACCAGTGTTATGTGAGATACAACACTTTATGTGAGATACATCACTTTATGTGAGATACAACAATTTATGTGAGATACAACACTTTATGTGGTGTAACACTTTATGTGGAACTAAAATATGCGCTTTGAACGCCTGATATGGTATATCCCTTTATTTGATACAAAATTTGAATTGGTATATCACTTTATGTGAGACAACACTTGATGTGTTATATCACTTTATGTGAGACAACACTTGATGTGTTATAACACTTTATGTGGTACAACAATTGATATGGTAGGGGAAGATGGGGCTAGTTGTCAAAAATTTTTCAAATTTGGATGTTTTAAACATATTTACATTGATTCTCACCAAACTTAGCATATTGTAACTTAAACATTCAGACAAGTAGAGTAAATGAAATAAACTTTATCTCTTTATTTATTAGAGTTATACAACAGAAACGTGGATGGGTTGAGGTTGTGACATCTTGCCCCAGACCGGGGCAAGTTGACACAGGGCATAGGGTAAAATGTCACACATTAAAAAATCACCATATCTTGCTTAGTCTAAAAGAAATAACATATTTAATCAAGACTTTATGTGATACAACACTTGATGTGGTATATTACTTTATGTCATATCACTTTAAACAACACTTTGTTTGAAAGTACACTTTTTCATGAAATTTTAATTAAACCATATTTTTTCCTAAACTTGTGTGGATTTTTTCCCCTCAAAACTGGTGCATCCAAAATAATAATGGAAGAGTTTCGTCAGCATATTGCTTATACAACTCTTTAAAATATAGTTCTATTGCTGGAATAAGTATTGGAGTTAAGGCTATTGAATTTACAGTTTCTCTAAGAGAGCCTGTAACAGACTAGCGGTCTCATATTCACAATTAATAAAACATTTTAAGGCTTGAATTATAGCACTTAGATCGGTAGTGCTGGAGCTTATCACAGTAACTCAGTTTATTATGTTTCAGGATGAGATTTTATCTATTTATCTTTTTATTTCAAATCAAAATGGGAAATACATGTGGCCTAGGCAACGCCCCGTTCTTTATTTTCGTGAATTTCTGTTACGATACGATTCGCTAAAGTCACAACTGTGGCCATCTCTCAGGGACATGAGATCGTAAATATCAAGTGCACAATATATGTTTCTTAACTTAAAGTTCAGTCCATAGACTTATATATACTATATCTAGACTGGTCATGAAGACTTTTTGACACTACAAAAAATGTCGTGAAAAAGTTTTAGAACGTTGGATCAAGGCGTTGTTTTGTAAAGTAGTTAAAAAAAGTAGTCTTTTTTTTTTTCAACCCTAACCTATGTAACAAATAATTTAATTTTTAGATCTAAATCTAGAAATTGAACATCAAAAAATAAGAGTACTTCGTCTCATAATTATTATTTTGCAATCTTTAGAGACATAATCTAGAAAGATCTAGCTAGGTAATCAATCTATTGAAATGTACATAAGATGATTTAAATCAACATGAACTATTTCGATCTAGGATTTTTGAAACATTATCTCAATGGAAACAAACAGGAAATGGCTTTGTTTCAAATATTTTCGTGAATATCCGAGAGATGATTTTGCATTATTTCTAAATTTCGCGGATAAGGATTTATTTCCGGTTTCCAGTCTAGATATAATAAACAAGTCTATGGTTCAGTCTCAAAAGGAGAAATGTCACTTGTTTTTTTTTTCTATGTTTCTAGAGTACCTCAATAATAATCTCTAACTTAAACTGTTATCACTTCCTGTCTGACACTAACTGCTACTTTGTAAGTTATGCATGCTGAGATTGAAATGCCAGCAAAGAGTTTTTAAAAGCTATGTTAGCTGCTAGAGTGTGTACTCTATCCGAAGTTTTTCCAATAAACAAATGTATCTGTGTAATTATTTTGGTAATCGTTTTTATTCATATGACACTAAGGCTCTGCTATTTATTTTAAACCATTAATACATTTTTTCACTGTTGTTTTTTCAATCGTCTACAATTAGTTACACTTTCTTCATAGTCAAAAGAAAGGATGGCTGCCTGGTCGTGCGGTTCGCGCACTGGACTGTCGTTCTGACTTATCGATAGTCCCGGGTTCAAACCCTGCCCGCTCCCATCACTTGTCGTCCTGCGGGAGGTTTGGACTAAGAAGTAATTATCTTCAACTCTGAAGGAACATCCGAAACATATAAAACATTTGTCAAAGGGGGTATAAGGGGGGAGGGGTGTTTGTGGTGATAAAATTCATATCAGTAATAAATTATTTATATTATCCTAAAAAATGTGCACAGTAGTAAGGCTTATTTTCTCAGTTAATGGCGCATGGCGCCAACTACTCGTGTCTCCTTTATCTCCAATAACCGCAGCCCCTTATTTCTAGCTTTAAAAGACACATAAAAACCGGAAATCTCCGGCACCGTGACCATCGAACGACAGTCCAGAGCGTACACCAGACGACCAGGCAGACATTTTATTAGGCTTACCAGAACGTAATTCAATAGTTCTCTCTCAACACTTACTAAATATTACTTGAATCTTGTGAAGTGCAAATTTTTAAAGGACTTTAGAAAAATTATTCAAACTACCGTTATTTAATGTAACCTTAGCATTCTAGAGTTATAACGTCCCTTAAAGAAAATGTCCAGCAAATATTAATACTGTGATGCTATAAAGAACGAATCAACTTTAAACCTTTTTGGAACCAAAGTCAATATTCCCTTTTGAGCCTTGCGATCTGACATAGGTAACAGTAATACAGTTTAGCGTGCTATATTGAAAGGCAAGGGACAGTACTGGCATGAACATTGCAAGTGAATAGCGCCCGTGTTATTGTCATCTGATCATAAGCCTGCACAGACCAGAGACACAGTGTGTAGGAAAGCAGCAGTTCAAGACCGGAGAGCGTCGAGACCGGGGACGGTGAGTCGACCATGAAGTCGGTCCTGGTGCAGTCCTCCAGTGAAACGTACGTACGAGTCCAGGAAGAGATAGACACAGAGTTTTGTACGGTGATGTACAATGTAACATTTTAGTTGTTGATGTGTTTGTTGAAAATTGTCTAGTATTGGCTGTTATCTACTTGACCATTATTAAAGAACCAGATTGTTTGGAGCCTTGTTGTCAAGTTCTTGATGTGTTGATGTGTTGTGTTGTGTTTAGCAGTGTTTACAGAAGGCCTGGATTAGGAGAGAATCGTAACAATACTTCGAAGAAGCAATATAAAAAACGTACACAAATATTCAAATGTGTATTGCAAAAGGATAAGCCCATTTTGTTGAGCGAAACTAAAAATCGGATGACATTTTCTGTTGGATCCATCGAATTAACAGAAATTGACTTAGAATTACTTTTAGGTTTTACTGACATCATTAAATGTTGTCTCTACCTTAAAAAAGCTTTTTTTTTTGTCAGTGACGTAGCAAGACACCCATGGGCCCGAGTTTGAGAATATCTCGTTGGGCCTCCCCCACCCCATACGACTAATTAGTGTGTGACAAATAATTGACTAATCTGAATGCATGGGTACATTTACCAAAAGGCAATCGAGTTCCAATGCAAGGATCGTGCCATTTTTGTTTGTAATATTTTTGTTTGTATGTAATTACGCCATTCGGTTTGATTCAGTTATGAAACTCTACAAGTCTTGGAAATCAATGTTTTGTAGAACTACTTAATAGAATCAAACGACCTTTTTAAAATCGGTTTTCACAAAAGTAAAATTCAATATATCAAATAGTATACTAAGTAAAATATTAGGGACACTATCTCTAGTGATACCAGTGCAGTAGCAATAACTTAAGAATGAAAATATTTTTTTTAAACATGCAGTTATAGATTATAGAAATAGTGTCTGGTGGGTAGGTAGGTTGGTAGTTAGGTATGTAGACAGACACAGACAGACAGACATAGATAGATGTATAGATAGATAGATGTATAGATAGATGTATAGATAGATAGATGTATAGATGTATAGATGTATAGATGTATAGATGTATAGATGTATAGATGTATAGATAGATAGATAGATAGATAGATAGATAGATAGATGGATGGATAGATGGATGGATGGATGGATAGATAGATAGATAGATAGATAGATAGATAAGTATTTTTGAAGTATTCCAAATTAAAAAGAAAAATTTTTTGTTTGCCGGCGGGGAGGGGAGACAATAAGGTAAGCTCCAATGGCATCTTTGTCTACATTGCTTTATCTTGACATACAGATCGATGTCTATATTTGGCATTACAGATTATAGCAGCAGGTTTTTAAACATGGAGTAATTGGATTAAACATTCGGCTTATAGTTTTAGACACGCAAAAAAAAGACACTTTCATAGATACCAGGTAAGGTTCTCTCTAACAATCACATACGTTGTTAGGAAATCTAAACTTATTTATCTGCCCAATCTAATATCCGTCACATCAGGAGACGCTTTCACCTGATGACATGGTTATTGTGTATGGCCAATTGTCTTATGGGAGCGAATTCATTTCAAATGAAATAAATAATTTGCAATTTATTTTTATCCAAGGTAAATGAGTAGCAACGGAAAAAACAGGCTAGGAATCAACATCAAGATTTTAATTTCGTAGTATATGAGGTAGTCATTGAGTCACTCTGATTGGCAGTGCTATGTTAGATATCAGAAGTGTTTTTATGGTGTGAAGATAAATGTTTATTAAATAAAATACAACCTGGAATTAAGCTACATCTAAGACAAATAAAAATAACTTGCTTGCGCTACATCATTGTACACTCTTCTCAAGGTTAAATGTTAAAGTTTGCGCAGCAGATTTTTAATTGCGGAATCTTTAGGGCGCCTCTGAGTCCATCTAGCGCTTATGGGTATCTGACATCAGTTGGAGAAAATGAAAGTCGGTTGGTCGTTGTGCTTGCCACTTGTTACCCTCGTTAACAGTGGGCCACAGAAACAGATGACCTTTACATGATCTGCCCCCATAGATCGCATGGACGGAAAGGATAACTTACTTTACTTATAACAAGGTATAGTTGGGAATAGAGAGGGCGGGGAGGAAACATGGAACCATTTGAAAGTCAGACTATATTGTAACTAACGCGACAAGGCGGACTACTTTGTCATATGAAACACATAATTGTATTCATTCAATGGTATGACCACGTTCTAGGAAGTGAAATGTCAGGCGTCATGCGAGGTTGTCTAGCGACTACAAGTATTTACAATTCTTAATGTCGTGCCAACATTTCCATGATCTCTAAATCTGACAACATTGTATTTCATTACATAGTACTTTCAACTTTGTGCATTGCACTTGCATACAAGCATGTTTGTAGTTTTAACTTATGTAAATAGTACTTTAAACTTGTGTAAATAGTACTTTAAACTTGTTTAAATAGTACTTTAAACTTGTGTAAATAGAACTTTCATCATCATCATCATCAAACTCCTTTACAGTGAGGGCTTGAGAGGCTCAAATCCTCGCTTGCAAAAGCCCTGGACAGAAACCCTGCTGTCTTGCGTTTTCCATAAATGTCGCCATTCAGGTCGAGAATTTTTGGTTTCCCAGACCTGTCGAGACGGAGATCAGCAAGTCTGGGGCAGTCAAACAGAATATGAGGCACGGTTTCCTCTTCTTCCCCGCAGCGGGGGCACCGTGAATCAAAATTTGGCCATAGCAGCGTGAAATATGAGCCAACAGGACAGTGGCCTGTCCTGCACTGTGCTATAATAGCTTGCTCAGGCCTGGACAGCCTCCACCACGTGGAAGTGCGGTCAGGGAGCCTCATGCGCTCCCAGACTCCACGGGCTTTTTGGGACTTGTCCCAGCACTCAAACCACTTTTCCATTTCTGTTTTTTGTATTATAGCCAGGGCTTGATGAAAGCTTACAGCCTGTTCAGTGGGTGGAATTTGCCCTCCCTGGTGGGCCAAAGAGTCTGCAATTGTGTTGCCAGTCACACCTATGTGACTCGGTACCCAATGCATTATTACAGGGGTGCCATAGCGTTGTTTAATGTTATGTGAAGCCATGATGACAGTGTGGATATTGTGTAAATAGTACTTTAAACTTGTGTAAATAGAACTTTAAACTTTTGTAAATAGTAGTTTTAACTTGTGTAAATAGTACTTTAAACTTTTGTAGATAGTACTTTTATCTTGTGTAAATAGTATTCTGGACATACATACATACATACATACATACATACATACATACATACATACATACATACATACATACGCCTTACTTTATGCTTTATATTATAGATAGAAATTCGTGTAGTAATCTCGGAACCAAAAGATAAGATGGATTTAGACAAGAAATACGCCATGTTTAGAGACGCTAGACGGAGTGACAGTAGAGACACTTAGAGTAGAAAGCTGTGAGGACTCGAATGTGTGTAATACTTTTTTATAGGGGCATAACACACAATTATTTAGATTTTAGTTTTTAAAATGTTGAATTAGATCATTGCTATTAATGCCTTTTCGTAAAAGAAGCTACAACCAATAGAAAGAGTTACAACCATATCAAGGTTATAATAAGCACTATTCCATTATTAACAACATGAGAAATCGATCATAGTTAACAATGTGCACACTGGTAGACACAGTTAAACCAACTGGTAGACACAGTTAAACCAACGGCAAAACGATATAAACAGTAATAGTTCAATGTTAAAGATATGGCTGCAGCTAGGGGGAGATATGGCTGCAGCTATTTAGAGAGCGAAGCACGGATGAGATACTCGATATGACATGTTTTATGCTACATGTATTATGATACGTTTGACATTAGATATTAGTTACCAGATTCTTGAAATTAAGTCTATTCACATTCACCATCTTCACATTCATCTACACCTATCCCTTAGTCTGTTGGAAACACAGGGTGCCATACAAGATGTGTTTGCCATCCTAAGTCATAAGTAAAGCATAAATCATAAGTATAGACAAGATCAGTTTTAAAATATTATTTCATATGCTTATGAATTGTTAAAACTTAGTTGACTTTGTCTTTCTCATGTAGTTTGAATGAGCTTTACTATAGTTAATTAATACTTTGAGTTTTATCATTAGGTTTTCATAAATCCTTTCCCGTGGTCCATTTTTTAAATTTAAGCATGAAAGAACGTGTTAAAGATTATCTTTGTATTACATCATCAAAAAGAGCTTAAAAGAGCTTAAAAGACGTTTTAATTGATAACTTGATAACAGAATAGCGTCATTCCCATTTCACATTTTTTTTGGTTGACTAGGAATATTACAAAGAAAGAAATTATACTTATGCATAGTTTTATAAGCTTAAAATAAATAAGAAATTTAAGGATAAATCAAGAGGCTAGAAAACATATTAAACAGGGAGACTACAACAAACAATTACAAAGATGTCTGCATAAATCTGATCCTCTTTCCACTCTTTAATCTCCTTTGAACTAACAGTTTTACTTTAAGAAAGAATGGATTTGATGTCATAACAAATTGTAAAGTCAAAAATGTAACAAAATAAAGAGACAGGTTATCAATAGATCAAGAGGTTGATAACTTTAAAGATGTAAAGACAGAAGAAACAAGAGCACAGAATATAACTGGGGCAGATAATATTTAAAACGTATTAATTTTAATATTAACATTTACCATTTAGATTTTAATTAAATTGAAATGGTTGCAATTAAGAACATCATGTGTCACTGATGTGATTGTACCAGTCATAACTTAATACACCCACATTTCAGGAGACGAAGATTTCTCTCATGAACAAATAGAATAAAATAATAATCAGCATCGCGACTCTCGGGTTTTATTTGATGACACATATATTGGTGAAATATAGATGCACATCAGTATTAAGCAAGCGCGCTGTGGGTCTATTTGTGTTTGCAATTATAAGCGTCTATTCTTGTCGAAGAAAGATTTCGACAGTATGTTAAAAATAGAATACAATGTGGTTATTTTTCCCCGGTCTTCTAACAAACAATAAGTTGTTAGTAAATTCAAAATATAAAGGTAACATTTAAATGCATGAATTATTGCATTAAGCACATCATGTGAGTAAAAAAGCAGTATTAGGGACTTAGTCTGTTGTAGCAAATTTACATCTAATTAAATAAATATATCTCTAATAGAATTTAAAACTTATATGGAGGTCTTTAAACATTAAGTATTTAATTCCTAAAGAAGAAACAGTGGTGCGCTGACAAGGGAGCGCAAAGTTGGCCTTTTAATGAGGACTGATAATCATTTGTATTTAATTAAGGTTAATGAATTAATGAAGTTTTTCAAATGTTTAATTAATTGAATTATTTATTTAAATGACGTCGTACATTATCTCACTTTTAGTACCAAAAAAAAACTGATAACAGGATAGTTTCAAAAGATTCTTTTAAAAGACATTGTAAAATTACATCGCCGATGTGATTCCAGAGCACTTCTTCGTTAAGTTAGAATGATCATTTGTTTTCCTAGTTACGTGCCAGCGTACTTGAACTCTTCTGAAAAGGAGAAATAAATTGCAGAAGACAGGAGAATACATTTCGGAATTGCGCCGGGGCTCCGCCTCTTACCCCTCCGAGAGAGGCACTCGAACGTAAACGTTAGTAAAAGTTTGAGAATCACTGTTTTAAAATAATTAGCGTCAGCAACGATATGTAATGAATGATTAACAAATTTGATTGTTAAGTTCTACAGTAGCGGCAGATTAAAAGTAGGTTGATCCACCACAAAGTTAAATAATTGAAGGCTTCATTATAACAACTAAGACCCAAGAAATAAAGAGTTCTCTCCTACTAAGTCTTGGTCAAATCTTAAAGAATGTCGAAAAAAAGGTTTTTCGGCACTACAACAAGTTTTCTGAAGACGTCAGTGTAAACCATTCACTATGTTGTTGTTGCTTTCTTAAGCGCTCAATTTATAATGGACCTCATTCACCAATCGTTAACAATCAACAGAGTCATGTGCTTCTCTATCTCTTCTGTACAAATTACGATCTAATTTTAATCAACAATGGTTATCACGTGACATTTTTTCTCGTTGTTTTATCAATATTATCACACGACCGACTTACCGTTCATTTTGGTAAATGAGGTCCATTGTGTGCCGCTTTATATCTCGAGAGATGATCTTGTACCATTGCAGCAGCTCATGGGGCTAAAGAGGCCGATCCTTGGTGCATATAAAAGGCTAAAGAGACCGATCCTGGTGCATATGAAAGGCTAAAAATTTTACGGACATTTGTAATCACAACTCAGTACAACGTTATCAGACTTTCTCCTGATTCCGGTGTGTTGACATTCCGCGATTTGCCCCCCCCCCTTTTTATAACTACACCAGACGTTGGTTTACCCTGTGATTTTTTGTTCCATCCCCCAACTGCAGGTGTCAATTTTGAAGTCTTACATACAGGTACGCTGTCTGAAACTTAATTTATGTAGCGTAATGTGTCATTAAACCAGATCCGGAACTAATTTTTTCTTTAATGAAAATTAGTAGCCGACTGTATCGCTCTACGCAGACACGCACAACTTTGTATAAAAAAAAATATTGAATACACGTAATTTCAAAGGTTTCTAAGACCGTTTAGAAATGGAAATAACCAACTTATAATTGCTGAATAACAACCCCCAAAAAGTTACAAAATATACAAGAATGATTAGAAGACAAGTGCTTGTTTAAATAAATCAGTCATGTATATATTTATAGGCAGCTACCATGAAGATACCCAAACCCTAAAAGCCATTGCAATTCGCTCTGTCAATAGTGATAGGTTACATTCACTATAAGTTTATAGGCTTAAAGTTATTGCATTGCTAGTGACATGACCGTTTTCACTAAACGATCATAGTACTCGAGTGAAAGCTAAAGATGCTGACATCATAGATATTGTGTCAAATACTAGCGAGACATCCCAGTTTTGAACTACTAGAATTTAGTTCAATTTATTTCGTGGAATCGTGAGTTAACTAGAACACATTTGTCATGAACTCGTTCCGTTCATTTGGTCCCATTAAAACACTCGGGTTTTATGTGTTTGTTTTTTTTCGGGGGGGGGGGGGGGGGGGAAGTATTACGAGCTAGACCTCTAAACCCGGGCAGAAGAAGCTCGTTAATTAGAGACAGTAATTCATCTAGGAGAGGTCACTCCAAAAACGAAGCAACTGCTACCTTGCAGACGATCTTGGATGATCAAAGACTATGGGAACAGATCCAGAAAGAAAGGCAGCTGAAGTCGGAGTCAATGGACCTCCAGGAGCATAACACATTAACTGCCAGCCTCTTCTGTGTTGGAGTAATTTTAGATTTTTTAAAACACCTTTGCTTGTTCTTAAACGTTTTTAAAATTCAGATTTTTCTATTATAAATGACATTCATATTAAAACAAATATATTTTGACGTGCCGATTATATATATAGTTTCATAATGGCTTAAAATAAACTGTACGTATGTATGCATAGATTTTCAAAATTCATTGTATTTCTAAATGAACGAATGCTGGCTATTTTAAATCTTGCTGACTGAATGATGATCTATATAATTCTAGTACTGTTTGTGATATTGCTGTTATAGATTTACCAGAGAATGTTCAAACTATTCTGTGAAGTCTATAGGGACCTTGGAAGTATGAGCATTATTTTGTTTGTTAAAAGCTCCGTGTGTGTAAATGCTTTGAAACTCTTCAGAAGAATGATATTTGGTAAAGGCTGTTCCATTATTACATGAACATGCGTTTAGGCTAGGGTTACACGATAAAGTCTGTTTTTTTATGCGTAGCGGTACTTTTAGTGTTCTAAAAAAAATTTTTAAAACTCACCGACGGTCCGGGTGCCTCTCTCTATCTTGACACTCCCGCCTTCCAAGGAATCAACATTACCATATAAGGAAGTAATAATCCAGTGAAATAATTATCTGGTAACAATAATCCGCTCGAATTCACATAAACATTAAATCTTTCTCAATGTATCCCTAGAGACTTATCTTTTCAAGTAACTGTCGCAACACATCCCGCTAGTGTGTGTGTGTGTGTGTGTCGCGCGAGATGTCCAGGCATAAAAAAAAAATCGTGTCATCAGTTTGATCGTCTGCTAGTGGCCAGTAAGACTGGACAAGTGACGCTATCCTTTGACTTTAAAGAATGTTAAGAAATAAAAGCTTAGTTTTCTTTCATTTCTTTTAAATATATAAAGGGGAAGGGGGATACAAGTCGGCTTAGCGGTAAAGCGAATGGTCCAGGGTTCGAATCCTGGTCAACATATCTTTATCAACTTGAAACTAAATTTATTTGAAATTTCCAATTTTTAATAATAATAATAAAACATGATGTAAAAGTAATGAGTAGAGATTACAGAAAGTTTATGAAGACAAATTATTTTTAACAAATATTTTGTATGTAACTATGTCGTTCACACCTAATACTATTAAGAAAAATTTAAAAGCTTACACAGAACCTTAATATTCTACTGAAATTTACAACAATGTATCTCTGTTATGGAGGCGCAGTGGCTGAGTAGTTAACCTCTGGGCTTCCGAACCGAGGGGACCCAGGTTCGATTCCTGGTGAAGATTAGGAAATTTACTTTAAGAATCTTTAGGGCGCCTCTGAGTTTACCGTGCTCTAATGGATACGTAACATTAGTTTGGGGAAAAGTAAAGGCGGTTGGTCGTTGTGCTGGTCACCTGACATCCAGGTTAAACCGTGGGCTATAGAAAAAGATGACCGCTACATTATCTGCGCCATAAATCGCTAGGTCTGATAGGGGAATTTGACTTTTTTCACATTCCCTAAATTGTTATCCTTGCTCTGGATGTGGCAAAAAAATGGATGTTAAAAATTACTATAATTAGTACCATTTCTCTCAAACTATCACTAATTAATGTATATGTAGAGGCGGAATATTTAAAGAGCTGTGTTGCCCTGCGCGTACAGGCACAACCTTCAGAGCCGTGTTAAAAAACATGGAGATAGATCATGTGTTAATGCCTTTTAGAAAAGTTTTTGTTTGTTTATTAATTATTTTTTTTTTTACATTTTTTGGATGTTCCTTCAGAGTTGAAGCTAATTTGCTTTCTAGTCCAAACTTCCCGCAGGACGACGGGGAAGGGAGCGGTCAGGTTTGAACCTGGGACCATCGATAAGTCCAAACGACAGTCCACCCCTCGTGCAGAGGTATAGGACAAGAAAAGAAGACAATAAGGGTGAAAGAGCACTTGCCTGTAGACTTGTTGGTGAAGAAGTTGCATGGTCAGGACTGTGGCTGCACAAACAGTGGTGACGGAGACGCTAGGGGATTGGAGCGCCGTCTGTGGCTGTGTTGTGGGCAAGTCTTGTGGTTGAGACTTTCTAGACGAGAAACGTGACAACGATTGCTGTGACGATCCCAACGGGATGTACCGAATTGAAGGAAAAGCGACAAATGAAGACACTGAAGTCTTTTATGTACCTGAAGCGTTTGTTCCTGTTGCACCTGTTACGAGTACCTCAATGAGCTGGATAAAGTTCGGTCTGCGTCCAAGCCTGTTGCTTTGGACCTTAAAGACCTTTGTCTATCTGCCGGTGCTCATGAGAGAAATTCGAAGCTTGACAATCGCATTCAGAAGTTTAGCATGACCTGTACTTGCGACAGAGAATGTGGAAGCCAAGAAAACAACCAACAAAGAATTTGTACTTCTGCCATCATCATCGACATTGGCATAGACGAATGTCAGTCAATCCAAGCTAAATCTGAGCTGACAAGAGGAACACATCTTCAGCTTGAACTTGAAGAGACCTCTCTCCCGGACGTGAGACTGCTAGCTGAGGATAACCGCGGCGCATCCGACTTTGTTTGCAACGTGGCTGCATGTGAACCTGGAGTTCCCTTGAGAGGCGTCTGTCGGGAGGGTCTGCTGATACAGTGTGTCCGATCAACGGCTGTGCTGAAGAAAACAGGGCTTGACACTATCTCTTTGTGTGCCAAACGGCCAGGTTATCGTCCCAAGAACAGCCAGGTCAACCGGAAGAGGAGAAGGGGACTGCCGAAGAAACAAGTGCAAATGACTTCGTGGGGAACACAGTTCAGTTCATATCAGTTCAGATTGGGGTCAGGGCGCGGAGACGTAAGGCCCAGGAGAGATCTGAATGGAAGGATGTGTTGAAGCAGGCCAGAGCCCTCCATGGGCTGTAGCGCCACTGGGATGGAAGGATGGATGCATAAATATTTTATATTTATTAAACAAAGCCTAAATAAGTTTTATAGTTCTTGATACGGTATTTAGCACATTAACAGGATAAGATGAGATAATATTTATTGATCCAATCTAATGGAAATTCAGTTTGACTACAATTGACAAGCTCAGCGAAACTACTGTACAAAAACAATATTGATTAAAAATTCGAACAACATTCACTCACGAAACACATAGATATTCACAACAAGCGCTTTATGGATTTGACTTCTATGTACTTCTGGATGACGACAGCTGATCTTGTAATGTTGAATTTATCATTTATTGAGCACTTCTTTAGTTTAGTAAAAAGATGAAATGAATGCTAGCCGTGCCTCATACAGTAGATATCCTCGTATTGTAGACTCAAGCTTTTCTTTCTAAGGTTTTATAGAAATGTAAGTTTTTAATTGGTTTCATACATACTTTTATATAGACTATATCCTTTCACCATATTTATATGCCAAATGAAAAGCTTTTATGTATGCAATCATGCACGCGAGCAGCATGTGGAAGTCTTTTCTACGTTAACATTGTTAAAAATAGGCAGAGAGACGTCCAGAAACAAGGACACTGCAAAACTTTCACGTTGACCTCTGGTCATAAAAAATTGATTTGGACATAATCAGAGATGATTTTACAGTTGAGTAGTTTGTTAATTAGAGATCATCTCACTCCCTGTAAATAAAATTCCCCTTTCAGACCTTGCTATTTATGGGGCAGATGACGTAAAGGTCATTTATTATTGTGGCCCTCGGTTGATGAGGGTGTCATGTGGCCAGCACAACGACTTTGCTCTTTCCCAACTAATGTCAGGTACCTATTAGAGGCAGGTGGACTCAGAGGCGCCCTTAAGATTACGAAAGTAAAAATCCCAGTCATCACTAGGATTCGAACCCAGGACCTCCTGTTCGGAAGACAAATAAATATTCCACTCGGCCATTGCTTCTCCCGTGCCTTTAATGCAATTATATAACTTTATGATGTAGCAAAACATTTTACTTCAAGTAATTTCCTTTTTTCAATGCTCGATTTTTTTGAAAAATCCTTTTTTTTAAAATCACGTAACGAAGTAGTCAGTTCAAACTAAGTATACGCTGGTACTGTTTTTGTATACGCTGAGATTTCATAAAAACTAATCAGGTCAGAAACATATAGGGTAGTAATACTTTACGTTGAAAGGTCAGTCTCTCAGTGTATTATCAAACTTGACATATGTATGAAAAGCACGTACCTTTCATATAGCATACATTTGTTGCCGTATAGTATACTAATGTCATAGCCTTTTTTTTTTTACGCCCAGCCCACCCATGTTATTAATCTAGATTAGCAAACAATCAGGAAAGTTCTAAAAGAACAGCTCAAAGGATTTGTATTTTTAATTTACACAGTTCTCGACTGGGACTTTGAAACAAATGCGAGATAAAAGGCTTGGGAGTTTAAATATATTAGCTATGCATGTAATGGTAAAGACTCCAAAATTATGGGATGTTCAAAGTGCTTTCATCAGACATTCAGTGACACATTATTCCAATCAGAGTTGAAGATAATTACTTACTAGTCCAAACCTCCCGCAGGACGACGGGGAATGAGAGCGGGCAGGGTTTGAACCCGGGACCATCGATGAATCTGAACGACAGTCCAGCGTGCAATAGGGCTTAAATAGATATATAGTGCTTGCTTTTAAATTAGCACATTAATGTTGTATTTAGGACATGGGACTTGTATATAGTACATTGAACATGGATATTGTGTTCAGGACATCGAAGTTGCATTTAAAACATCTACGTTGAATGTAGCCCACTAACGTTGTATTCAAAACAGCGATTTTGCATTAGACACATCGTAGTCGTATTGATCAGACGTTTAGTCCTACAGTACACTGGCTAGCGGTTTACTAAATAGTTAATAAGTATTCTTAAAGACTTTTGTTTTGTTTTCATTTGATAGACGTATAAGTGCATTAAGTTTAAGCCATAATTTTATGCAAAATAAACTACACCAATAATGTGGTAAAAAATTCTAAGACAATGATGCTGTTATATCTTTTTTTTAACTTTTCTAAATGGATTATTCAAACGTTAACAAAATTTAATAGTTCTTCGTAGATTTACAAAGGCATTTCCATAGTATGTACGGCAGGAGAGATATAAGGAGATGTCAAAAAGAAATAGAAAAGATTGTAAGAAGTACAGACATTCTGAGCAAAGATCAAGTTGTTTTCTTAATTTTTATTCTCATTGATGACTTCATTCTAAGTTTGCACCTTGTAGGAATAAGAAACAAGAGACGCGTGTGTTATTAATACACATTTATGCATATTTATAAAACCTTTTTATTTTATTTGAAATCAAAGTTCTGATGCGATGATTTCAAGAATGCCACCAAGGGTATTATACAATTATCCTATATTATATCATAAACAGATATATAAGCATAGTACGATGAAAAGTTTTTAGTGCTGTAAAGGAAAGACATTTTCAGAGAAAAAGAGGACAGGCAAAAAAAAACGAAAGAAATTCATTTTAAGTTCTTAGACGGCGAGATTGAATTTTTAATTTTTAATTTCCTACATATTGTTGGAATGATTTAACATTATAATTTCGTCCAGCACGTTCCTCAAGTCTGGTTAATTTCTGGACAGCATGAGACAAATTAAACTACTTTGGAACGATACTTTAAGTTGTATGTAACACTTCAACTAAATCGTTGATCCTTACACCTCCAACACATATAGTACATATAGTAGAATTGTTAAATTTATTTTTAAACCGTCGGACGAAAGAGATTGCAAAAAAAAATTAAAATATATATATATATATATATATATATATATATATATATATATATATATATATATATATATATATATATATATATATATATATATATATATATATATATTAACATAATATAATGGTGAAGGTTATAGACATTGCGTAAATATGGACCCTAAAGACAGATGGCGTAAATATAGGTCCTAAAGACAGATTGCGTAAATATGGACCCTAAAGACAGATGGCGTAAATATAGGTCCTAAAGACAGATTGCGTAAATATGGACCCTAAAGACAGATGGCGTAAATATAGGTTCTAAAGACAGACTTCGTGAATACGAACCTTAAAGATAGATGGCGTAAATGTAGGGACTAAAGACAAATTGCGTAAATATGGAGCTTAGAGACAGATTGCGTAAATAAGGAATTTAAAGACATTGCCTAAAATGAAGCTTAATTGCATAAATATATGGAGCTTAAAAATATTGTGTAAATATGGAGCTTTAAGACATTGTGTAAATACGGAGCTTAAAGACATTGCGTAAATATGGAGCTTACAGACATTGCGTAAATATGGAGCTTGAAAACATAGTGTAAATATGGAACCGTAAGATATTGTGTAAATATGGAGTTTAAAACTATTGTGTAAATATGGAGTTTAAAACTATTGTGTAAATATGGAGTTTAAAACTATTGTGTAAATATGGAGTTTAAAGCTATTGTGTAAATATGGAGTTTAAAGCTATTGTGTAAATATGGAGTTTAAAACTATTGTGTAAATATGGAGTTTAAAACTATTGTGTAAATATGGAGTTTAAAGCTATTGTGTAAATATGGAGTTTAAAGCTATTGTGTAAATATGGAGTTTAAAACTATTGTGAAAATATGGAGTTCAATGCGAGCATGAGACTAGTGAGTTGAACGACTTCGAGAAACAGAAAGAGAGAAAGAAAAAAGAAATGCAGTAAGAGAAATAGTAGGAACGAAAGATTAGAAAAAGATACAGCTAGAGAAGATCAGAAGTTAAAGACTAGAAGTCGATTTAGATATTTAGAGATGAGGATCTAATTATCTTTGTATAAGTCTTAGCTTTAGAGAATTGTATCCATGCAAATTAAAAGCTTATAAGGTACTTACCAGATAAAGATGCAGTCATTTGAATCATGAACTTACTTGTCACGCTGCTAATCAGTAAGTTGTCTTTATCTTTGTCTCTCTCTCTCTATCTTTGTATCTCTCTTCCTTTCTGCTCTCCAAACTATCTTTGTATCTCTCTTCCTTTCTGCTCTCCAAACTATCTTTGTATCTCTCTTCCTTTCTGCTCTCCAAACTATCTTTGTATCTCTCTTCCTTTCTGCTCTCCAAACTATCTTTGTATCTCTCTTCCTTTCTGCTCTCCAAACTATCTTTGTATCTCTCTTCCTTTCTGCTCTCCAAACTATCTTTGTATCTCTCTTCCTTTCTGCTCTCCAAACTATCTTTGTATCTCTCTTCCTTTCTGCTCTCCAAACTATCTTTGTATCTCTCTTCCTTTCTGCTCTCCAAACTATCTTTGTATCTCTCTTCCTTTCTGCTCTCCAAACTATCTTTGTATCTCTCTTCCTTTCAATTGTTTTTGACCGGTCCTTACATTAGACTTACGGGTATCTGCACCCTCTCGGCTGGCAATATTGCATGACACCTGGGGGCGGATTTTTCAAAGGGGCAAATAGGCTTGCGCAGACGTCTGCAACCATGGTGATCGTCGGCGACGTATCGCTTTGGCCAGAATTTCTTGACACTTTGCCAGGATTTCAAGCTCGCACACAACATTGAAAGAAAAAAAAGGCAAAGGGGGCAGGTCAGATGGGCAGACAAGAATAGGTGATGGGGGGGGGGGGAGGGGGCGGTTACAGACATCTTGATTTTAATTTTAATGATAGGGAAGAGACAATATTAGGAGAGTAACAAACGCATTTCCTAACTTGGCTAAAGATAATAGAAAATCAACTAACTCCAAACTGAAATATGTAAACATATATTATATAGGTTATTTTTTTTAACTTTTTTTAACATGGCAAGAAGAAGAGAGGCAGACAGAGAAAGCGATGGGAGGACAACATAAAAGAATGAACGGGCCTGCCATTGACAGAGGTTTTAAACAAGACAGGGAGAAATGGAGAAATCGGTTGACAAATCCTGCTTGGTGCCCCAACGGTCCAAAAGACTAAGTAAAGTAAAGACACATTAGCTTAAAGTAAAGACACATTCGCTAAAAGTAAAGACGCATTAGCATGAAGTAAAGACGCATTAGCATAAAGTAAAGACGCATTAGCTTAAAGTAAAGACGCATTAGCTTAAAGTAAAGACGCATTAGCTTAAAGTAAAGACGCATTAGCTTAAAGTAAAGACCAATTAGCTTAAAGTAAAGACGCATTTGCTTAAAGTAAAGACGCATTTGCTTAAAGTAAAGACGCATTAGCATGAAGTAAAGACGCATTAGCATAAAGTAAAGACGCATTAGCTTAAAGTAAAGACGCATTAGCTTAAAGTAAAGACGCATTAGCTTAAAGTAAAGACGCATTAGCTTAAAGTAAAGACCAATTAGCTTAAAGTAAAGACGCATTTGCTTAAAGTAAAGACGCATTTGCTTAAAGTAAAGACGCATTTGCTTAAAGTAAAGACGCATTTGCTTTAAGTAAAGACGCATTAGCTTAAAGTAAAGACGCATTAGCTTAAAGTAAAGACGCATTAGCTTAAAGTAAAGACGCATTTAGCTTAAAGTAAAGACGCATTAGATTAAAGAAAAGACGCATTAGCTTAAAGTAAAGACGCATTAGCTTAAAGTAAAGACGCATTTAGCTTAAAAGAAAGACGCATTAGCTTAAAGTAAAGACGCATTAGCTTAAAGAAAAAATGCATTAGCTTAAAGTAAAGACCAATTAGCTTAAAGTAAAGACGCATTAGCTTAAAGTAAAGACGCATTTGCTTAAAGTAAAGACGCATTTGCTTTAAGTAAAGACGCATTAGCTTAAAGTAAAGACGCATTAGCTTAAAGTAAAGACGCATTAGCTTAAAGTAAAGACGCATTACCTTAAAGTAAAGAGGCATTAGCTTAAAGTAAAGACGCATTAACTTAAAGTAAAGAGGCATTAGCTTAAAGTAAAGAAGCATTAGCTTGAAGTAAAGACGCATTAGATTAAGGAAAAGACGCATTAGGTTAAAGTAAAGACGCATTAGCTTAAAGTAAAGACGCATTTAGCTTAAAAGAAAGACGCATTAGCTTAAAGTAAAGACACATTAGCTTAATGTAAAGACGCATTAGCTTAAAGTAAAGACGCATTAACTTAAATTAAAGACGCATTAGCTTATAGTAAAGACGCATTAGCTTAAAGTTAAGACGCATTAGCTTAAAGTAAAGACGCATTAGCTTAAAGTAAAGATGCATTAGCTTAAAGTAAAGACGCATTAGCTTAAAGTAAAGACGCATTAGCTTAAAGTAAAGACTCATTTAGCTTAAAGTAAAGACGCATTAGCTTAAAGTAAAGACGCATTAGATTAAAGTAAAGACGAATAAGCGTAACGTAAAGACGCATTAACTTTAAAAAAAGACGCATTAGCTTAAAGTAAAGAAGCATTAGCTTAAAGTAAAGACACATTAGCTTAAAGTAAAGACACATTAGCTTAAAGTAAAGACACATTAGCTTAAAATAAAGACACATTAGCTTAAAGTATTGACACATTAGGTTAAAGTAAAGACGCATAAGCTTAAAGAAAAGACACAATAGGTTAAATAAAGACACATTAGCTCAAAGTGCTGGTACGTTAACTCATCATACAGAACACATTCACTCAACAGACATTTCTTTCAAGACAGACTCCTAAGTTCCAGGCACAAGATTTCCTAACAGTACTCGCAGTGGAAAGAACAGAATGTAGACGACAAAGTTCAGGGTGACCTTTTTCAAATGACACATTGACATGTCTAAATTGTTGACATTTGTGGTACGTTGAAATCTTGTTGAATAGGCTGATAGATATAACATGATCTAACATGCTTTAACAAGCTACACAGAAGCATTGGATCTATCAGTAGAATTATTTTGGACCAGCAGTAGACTACCAAATTTAAGTTCATAAATATAACCTTTTTATAACCTTTTTATAACCTTTCTTTCCGATCCCTTTAAACCGATTATTTTATATATCTTTGTCCCCAACAATGAAACTAGCCATTGTTAATCAGGACCTACTTTAATCAGGTCCTACTTTAATCAGGACCTACTTTAATCAGGACCTTCTCTCATCAGGACCTACTTTAATCACGACCTACTTTAATCAGGACCTACTTTAATCAGTGTAGTGACCTAATAAAACACTACAGGAAGACATGTCTTGAAGCTAGGCTTTATTGAACAAGAATGACAAAACAGTTCACAATAACACAGTACACACACACACACAAGCTGACCTGGACACCATGACATTTTGACACACTAGAACAGATCAGTTCACAACACACAACAGGAAACAAATACACAACAATCAGGACCTACTTTAATCAGGACCTTCTTTAATCAGGACCTACTTTAATCAGGATCTACTTTACATGTACATTTCTTGTACGTTCCAGACACAAATAAATAAAGGCGGCCATCTTGCCCTCCCAAATAAAGTGCTGACCAGGTTTACCTCTCTTCTGCTTGGACACGAGACACCAATAAAAACGACATTTGAATGCCGTACAGAGACAATGCCTTGAAATGAGACTTCACCTCATAAAACATGAACTTCACCTGCAGTCTGGGGTTACGTCCCTTTACTCTCCACCTCTTTCCCTTACTTTTCTATCAGGCCACAGCGTACCCGCAATCTTTCTCGTGGACATAAATCAACCTGCTCACAGAGAACTGCGCAGATAATGAGGCGGAAAGAGTTCGAAACTATTAAGTATCTTTTATGTAAATTGTTGTTTTTTCGGGGGGGGGGGGAGGCTTTGTAATATAAATGGATTGTTTCCTCTTTAAGACTCCAATTATTTTGTATAGCAGCCATTGCCCGCACTTCTGCTGGACACTGTTGTTTCAGAAAGAAGAGTAAACATTACATACACAAGTGGATAATTTGTTTACTCACTTTAGTCACTAGATTTCTAAAAGATAAATTGCCAGTAAACAAAAATAATTAGGCTAGTCTTCGAGTCCGAAGATAATTGATGAATAAAGTATTTACTGTGGCTACGAAGCCCAAGCTGCGACCAACATACTTTGCCGCACCCAGCGCAGGCATAACAATCGACTATAAAACACAGATCTATATTTATAATATTTATAGGTTTGTGCTACAAAATTGATCACTTTAAAATGTGTTTTTTTAACACTCTTCTTATTAACTTCCTTCCTTTTTTCAAAAAACAAAAAAAACAAAATATTTTTAAGTTAAAGTCTAAACTTTAAGGTGATCTTATCTTATGAAATACAGACGTTACATCAAAAAAAAAATGATAGCATTCTTTTTTAATATAAAGCTATTTGCTAAGAGAAATAAAGATAATTTGTTAGCTCTACGGACAATTGAAAATTCTGCCTCATGTACTGAATCATGAATGATTTTAAATTTCTTAATTTTCTTCTGTTGTCATCATGCGTCCATTAGATGCAGAGCTAGAATCTAAACTGTAGATATAGGTCACAGAAAGGCCAAACAGAAATACATTTTCTACTTTATCCGTTTCTACTTTTCGACTTTCCGTTTATTTTTAAATACAACTTTTATACAAGATCTAACAACAGAGCTCGTCTTTTCTTATAAGTAAAGTTATATTCGGTCTAAATCAGTGATTCCCAAAGTGGTCTATATAGACCCCCAGGGGTCTACGAGGACTTCCTAGGGGTCTACGGAAGTGAAACAATAAATTGGTGGTCTATGGCCTGTTAATGGGGGTCTACGAAGGCGGATCTCATTGAAGCATGACCATTTATGAAATTGACTCGTTCACACATGATTTGTACCTTAGTTAATCCTTTGAATTTCAACCCTGTTAGTGGAATGATTTTTTTTTATTTAAAAAATTCAACGTATTATTTTAAATACCTTAATTGTGTCTACATGAAAGTAATAATTTACATTGCTGAGTCTATAAAATGAAATGTTGACCGTAAATTGTTGGTTATTAAAAATTTGGCTTCATTCTTTCTTTGTTGAACAACTATTGCATTTGTTCTTTATTTTTATGTAACAAAGTTTGAAGCTATGTCGCTATGAAGCCATCGAAGCTGGAACATCGAGAAAAGTCAACATGAAATAAAATAAAGATTTGAAAATACTTTTGAAAACTTTTAAATTCAGAACTAAGACACAGTAGAAAAATGTTGATTAAACATCATAGAAGAAAACAGGTTTGTGAGCGTCTTACAATATATTTACTTAGGCTTATATCAAACTCTAAAAAACTGCACACTATAAGCAAAATATTGACTTTGCCAACCATTGAAGAGGTTTTACAATCTGTTTTACACAATCCTATATCTGATATCATTAAAAATTCCTCTAAGCAACAATACAGTTCAAAGGTGTAATGGTGAAATGAGTTTTGGACAATGAATGGTTATCGTGTTATTACGATTTACTTTTTTAAAAAACTGGACTAGTTAACCTTGCCTGATAATGTAGTGGTATTATTATATTTTTGTTGCCTGAAATTTTGATCAATTGCTCCTTCACACTGAAGTATGATAGTTGTAGAAAGGCTTATCTTTGACACTATTTTTTCTGAGTTCTTGGTTGCTAAGATCCTATTTTAAAACACAGAACTTAAACGGGAATCGGACATATTCTATTTCACAAACTTGTTTCATTAATTGAATGAGGTTAACTTGCAGCTACAATGTGATAGCCTAAATTTGATCAACACGAAGGCATAATCTCAGTGTTTCATGTGAGGATTAAATTAATGAAGCATACAATGACAAGGATAAATTTTCTTACTTTCCAAATTTAAATCGGTCAGACATCATCTAATCGAGAAGATAGAATGTTAACTCGAACTAAATTGAAGCCCAAGATTGACATTTTATTACCAAAGCTGCCCACCAATAGGCGTTTTGTTGTTGTTGTTTAGTTACTGCTTGTAATGCATATTAAATTTTATTTTGCTTTGAATGTCATCAATAAATATATATCGCATAGTAAGCAGTGAGAAAAGCACATCTGAAGTTGATGAATTTTCAAAAAAATGCTGGGGGTCTACCGAAAACTTAAAAACATGGCAAGGGGTCTACGAGACATAAAAGTTTGGGAACCACTGGTCTAAATTATCAGGAAAGCGAATATTATCTTCTCATAGAAAAACACAGAAGTTACTTCAAAATAGAAGAGGATGACGTCCAGTGTTTCTAGGTCAATCTTGTCATGCATAGTAATCAACGACTCAAATTCTGCCAAACCATTCTGCCAAGTCATTCGTCAAGCCATTCTGTCAAGTCATTCTGTCAAGTCATTCTGTCAAGTCATTCTGTCAAGTCATTCTGCCAAGCCATTCTGTCAAGTCATTCTGTCAAGTCATTCTGTCAAGTCATTCTGCCATGTCATTCTGCCAAGCCATTCTGTCAAGTCATTCTGTCAAGTCATTGGTTTCTCAAGCAACACTTCCAACGTTCTAAAGGAAGAAGGAGCACTTGTACAAATGTGTCCTTGCATATGGAACGAGGAATGTGCCTTTATCTTTGTGTCTGTGTATTTTATTAGGTTTTGTTTTTTGTATTTGAAGATTATGGTTTTAACGTTTTATGTATAATTGCTACTTTACTTTTAAGTGTTCTGTCCTGCCATCATCGTAAAAGATTGTATAATATAATTTCCGGAGATCTAAAGCTAACAAAAGTAACTTTGCTCAGAGAGCCTTAGAAATAGATACATATATAAGTTGATAACATTCTTGGTGAACTTCTATTGGAAGGATGAGAAACCTTGACAAACCCTCCTTTTAAGATTAGTATCAAGACCTGCCAAGAAAATTACCAAAGCCCTGGACTCAATCAATCATCATCCCTCTTCCAAAGAAAAGCAATTCATAACTCTGAACATAACTCTGTCGAAACAGACCATGAGCCTCACAGGCCATCCCATCTAATGTTTCTTAAAGGGCTACTCCTCTAAAATTTCTCCATACACTTTATAATGCTAGAAAGATGTTTAGAGTGATCAATATCATCTTATAACAACACTGTCTGACAAACCTATAACAACACTCTCTGTCAATGTTGTAAATATGTTGTAAAATGTAAATACGATGTTACGAAAAACTTAAAAAAAAGTTTCAACCATTTCCCCGACTGGTTACTATTTACTTTTACAGTCATGTAGAGGTCTTGAGATTGATTGATAGGAAGTCCCAGAGTTAGTTCGAATCCAAATCTGACGTGGCCAACCTTTCCTCAGTTAGCTAGCCACATTTGATTTTCAAGTATTTTTAAAGGTATTTTTAATGGAATCTAATTAAAATTTAAAGTTATTTGACTACAAGGAAGTCTTGATTGGTACAAGGTACGCTAGTATCAAAGTTAAAGTAACTGGACCACAATGTAAGATTTCCGCTCAGCCCTATGTCAAGGCACCACTACGAACTCTGCAAACAGACAAAGACACTATTGCTGGCTCTATTGAGAAATAATATAATTCAAGAAATATTACGTTGGTAAAGGTTCGCCTTAGTTTTAAAACTGCTTCCTTGTTTCGGGCATTCCTTTAGAAATGCAGATTATGGCGTCATAGACCATACCTCCAGCAGGATGACGCGGGAAGGGTTTGAACTCGGGGCCATCAGTCCCATGCGCATACCACAAGACAAAGTAGCTAGCTATCGTTACAGCCTTGCTTAAAAAAAACAAATTGCACTCAAATCTGACGATAGTTTTTTTTTTAGACTCGGTGTCAATAATTTACTAAGAGCTCACACATCAGTTATCTTCCTTTAGTTTTTACCTTGACCTTTTGTTTTTCTTATTTGTAACTGAAATTTTGATTTAATTGGGTTGTTGGCCAGCAATCTGGGGGGGGGGGGGGGTAGAGGAGACACTACAGACACACCTGATAACTGAGTTTACATTTAAATAGGGCGCTCTAACCTTAATACAACACCTACGTTTATGTGACGCATACAGTTTATTCGGTCTCCTGATAGTTTATTACCTCGGCAATGTAACACGTTTGGAGGGCGATCTGTTCTTCGTCACCTGGAGGGGTGTGGTGGAGATTGCCAAATGGGAGATGGATAACTTGAGAACTCGCGCTAGAAACTAAATTATTGTATTTACCAAAACAAAGCAGGTGATTAACAGGAACACGAGCTTGGCCACAGCCCTCAACATATTCGAGATAGGAGAATAAGATCTAAAACAATTGTCATCTGGAAAATATTCAATCAAGAGATACATTCAAAACTAGGATTCTCAAAGAAAAGATTTGTAAAACAGAAATTTGTTATTAATTATGTATCTGACATTGTTCCTTTGGTTTTAATTGTCGAAAATGTAGATCTAGAGTCATAGTCGGAGGGAAATAGTCGAACTTTAAGTATAGAAATACTTGACTGCTTTAAAATCAGCTAGATACATCTCACACATTTTATGACTGTAGATCGCTCTTCTAGAGACAGGTCCCGCCCACAATTCAAAGTGGCTCCTGCTCGGGTGGTAATGGAGCCCATCTTATTCGTCTGGTTCTTTTTTTTTCTTTCAGCACTCAGGTCATCTCCATCAAACTTGTCGTCGGCCCCTGCAAGCTCGTTTTATGCCACACCTCACCTTCACCTGTCTCTTAGTCTGATGAACCGTTGGGGTACTACACGTGATCTGTCAACCGTTGTTCTCCATTCCTCTATGTCTTTTGCCTTAGATTGAATCTCTTTTATTGACAGACCGGTCCATTCTTTTCAATTGTCTTTCCATCGCTTTGTAGGCCTCTTTTTAGGCTTAGGGCTTATACATATATATATCTAAAAGCATTGGGATAACCAACTCGAGAAAAAAAAAGTAAAATTTTCTGATTTCTGACTGATTCCAACAAACTGGCCAGTGTAAGGCTAGTCGAGACTACGTGTAGTCGGTCATGAGAAGAAAACCTTTGTAGTTGTGTGTTGAGTGGTCAGGCGAGAAAACACAGACTGCCGTGGTTAGTCAAGCATGTAAATCTACTTTCAACACGCATTTTTTCTTTGCTCTCAGGCTCTAGATGTAACTGCATTCATGAGGACATATTAATCTTTCGAGATTGTAAACTTTCTGGTTTTCCGTTGTACAGTAAGTCAATATAGATTAAATTAATAGGTTTGTGTGGCGTCATAGAAACCCGGTGAAAGTCTGACCGTTTTGGATGCGCAGGAAAATTACACCAGTAAAACATCAATGACTAAGTTATTATTGCTAATAAGGAAAAAAAAGAAGAGTATATTATTTCTAAACCAAAACACATATTATATCAAAAATTGTCAAAAACATCGGAGTTACCCTTTAAGGGTCACGTGACAGTTTGCGTAACGAATTCCCTCCCCCTGTTCCCTGTTCCTAGCAGGATATCAAAAGAGAGGTCGGTCCATTCTCTTATACTATTCGGCAGCTTTTCTTTCACTATGACCTAACCAGCTCAGCTTTTGTCTCTTTACAGTACTGGAGAGCTCCTTTTTTTTTCCCAGGCGGAGTGGTGACTTGTTGCAGTATACACTCGTTTAATTTCATTTCCTAGTATCTGATACCCAGCAGTTCTCCATAACATTCACTCTTAAAGCTTGAATTCTTCTTTCAGCCATAAGGGACCATGCTATAATTTTAATTTTACTTAGAAATCAGATCTAGATTTAATGGATTGTTTTTCAGTAATGATTTAATTGAATACATGAAATAACTTTGTAAGGTTGTCTGATAATTTCCATCATTCTTTCCTTCACTTGTTCAGTTCTCTCTTCATTACACGTAGATGTAAAACCACGGAAATAAATTAAAACGCTAAAACTGAATCAAAAGTAACTAAAGACTTGACAGCCAAATAGTTGTCAATAGCCGTTTCCTTCTGAAGTGTGTATTGAGATTAACAATCATTGCAAGAACATTAATACAATGTCAGGGAAAGCCAGCAATTTATTTTAAGTGGCACTATCTGCTCATAAATAATAACATGCGAGCCGTCTAATTATCTGGCAACACCCAAATGAAATGGCTTACAAAGTTGAACTAACAAACTATACTTAAAAAGTCTGTCACAAACAATAACACCATTGATTACCAGAAAACAAAAGTCTCTTAGATCTTTGAACTGCCATTTTCAAGGGAATCGGCTAATGGGGGAGATGGGGGGGGGGGGGTGTTCCTGAGCTGAAATAAACAGCTGTGATGGACTGACATTACCATACCATCGCATCGCACTAGCAATAACAAAATAAGTACTATCAGCAATGTATGACCGAAAATACACGATTACTAATATTGTACGCTCACAGGTGGCTATTTATGCAATATTAAACATGAAAGATATCGACGCTAAATGTTAGTTACTATTTATGGTTTTAATAAAGTGAAGTTAACTTTAGTTTGTGTTATATAAGAAGGACATACATTTATCTACACCACTTAAAAAATATTTTCTAATTAAAACAAGAAACGTAATTGACAGTTAGGGTTTCGTTTTAAGTGGTGTAGATAAATGTATGCCCTTTTTATATAACACCAATTAAAAGTTAATGAACCCAAAAAGTAAGTTAACTTAATACGGTGACATCAACGATGTTATCTTCATTCAGGAGAGAAGTAGTTAAGTCATGATTTAACTTCCTGGCTTTCTACTATTCCCATGTAACAAAGTGATGCGTCAAACATATCTCTTATACCAAGGTTGTTGGCGGGAAAGATCTAGAAAAAAAAATTACGGATGGCTTCTGCAAGCACCAACAGAACGACTGATTACGTCCCTTTGTTTATCGAGATGTTTGATCAAACTCTTGTCACGAATGAGGCTCTGTCCTGGTTCACCCTCGTAGTTGACGGGTGGGCCTCTTTTGTTGTCGCTTTCCTCGGGATATTTACCAACGCCCTCACCATCGCCGTCTTTACCAGAATGGGATTCAAGGAAACCGTAAACATCACCATGACAACCATAACCTTCTGGGATATGGTCCGAGTGCTGTGCGGCTCCATTCACAGGTGCTACAGCCTCATCGCCCTGGTGTCCGAGTCTCTGGGCAGGTCGTGGCAGAACATCACCGCTACAAACCTGGTCTACTTGCACAACATCGCCAGCAATATTGCCTACGCCCTGGGCAGCTACGTAGCCATAGAGAGATGCCTATGTGTAAGGTTTCCCCTTAAAATCAAACTAATGTTGTCGCCAATGGTAACACTTACCATCTGTGTTACTGTAGCCATTGTTGTATTCGCCATGTTTTTTCCATCAATTTTGTTTTTGAATTATCGCTGGGTTAGTGCCCCTGATAGCAAACAGCCAGTAGCCAAGTATGAGATCTCGGACTTTTATAAACTTAATATCAAAAGTTACGTAGAATTCTACCAGTACATCAATTTTGCCTGCCCGATGGTCAATTTGGTCACTATGGTCATCAGCAGCTTGGTCATTCTATTCCAACTGAGAAAAGCATCGAAATTCCGAGCAAGGAGTCAACTGCCCGATGCGAAAGCAACAGTACGAGATGGTCAAGTGGTCAAAATGTTACTTATGGTCATCGCATCCTATATTACAGTGCTACTGCCCAGGGTGATATTCTACATCACTCAACTCCTCGTACCAGAGTTCTTTTTGTTGAAACACTACAACAATGTATTTAGTGTCATAGTATCTCTTGCTTTATTTCTGGATTTCATCAACTCCTCTATTGGAATTCTGATCTTCTATTCCATGAGCTCAAAGTTCAGAAGACAGATGAAGTCAACGTCTACGGTACTACCAAAGCCCAAACAAATTTTTAAAGCTTTAAAGTATATTGGATTTCGTTAAAAAAAAAAAAGGTTTATAGGGATGGAATACATGCCTTAATTGTTGTTACATTTATTGCGTGTGTGCTAATAGTTACTTACTGTGACGAAGTCGGTCTATACTGTAGATTAGGGTTTCCAAAAGTACGGCCTGTGAGCCATTTCCAGCGCGTGACGAGTTGCTATCCAACCCCTTCACCCCACATGTCCCCACAGTACATTCTGGAGTCCCATTGTACTCAATTTTTGTTTAAGCGTACTTGCTGCACATGAAGCATGTTTCCTGAGCTTGTAGGCCCCCTAGAAACGCCCCCCCCCCCTCCCAGATAAATAAAGTTAAACGTCTTTGCTCTATACTACTAGTAATAACGTAGTTGGGTGTTAGAGCACTTTGTTGTTGAACCGAGGTGTCTAGGGTCGAATCCAGGAGAAGACAAGGATTTTGAATTATGGGGTCTCTTATGACGCCAGTGAATCCACCGAACTCTAATGGGTACATGATATTAGATGGGTGAAAAAAGTAAAGGCAGTTATTCGTCGTGATGGCCGCTTGATACCCTTGTTAACCGTGATTCACAATAACAGGAAGCCTTTGCATCATCTGCCAAATAGATGGTCTGAAAGAGGTGCTCACTAGGTATTTCTTGTATTAATAACAAATAGGGGAGGGAATCAATAAATAGGATTAAATTACATTCTTTCATCTGCTAGTGTACAGACGTTCCTTTAAGAAAAACACAACTTATCTTATCTTATATAATACAGACGTTACTTCAAAAAAGAAGATGATTACGTCCTACGCGTCATGCATTTAGTCATGCATATTAACCTGCCAAGTCACTGGTTTTCCTGGCTAGCTCAGGCAACCCATTCCATGCTCTAATAGCACTATACCATCTGAAATTGTCTAGTAGTGTTGTGCGTCGCACTTCGAACACTAAGGCCAGCAAAAGCGAACAAAGCTCTCTTTCACCAGCCTGAATTGGGCGGCGAGTTCCTCTTTCCGCCATCCTGTCCGACGGGGGGTGAGACTCGGGGTTAAACTTAGAGTTTCTTTTGCGTTCACTTCCAGTGAAGGCCGCACCACTGGGGCCCCCGTCGTATTCATGTACTATACCAGGCTAACCGTGCGGGACACGCCATTTATGTAACTGCTCTATTCCAAATCCAGGTGCTAGCTTCGCTATGGCATGTGTGACTTGGTGTCACAAACCACTTGGTTACCAAACAAGAGGATACGAGTTCAAAACCAGATACATTCAAGAAAATTATAATTGGGTTAAAATGAAACTCGAGTTCAGTGGAATTGCCTGCCAGAACGGAGTACGATACTAATAGGTAGACATTCCATATACAAACACGTCATTAGATCGAACTAAACAATAGAGTTCTATAGTGTCCGGCACTTTGATAGGACAACATCTAAAGGTTTTGAGTGTATATTTAGTGTTACTAATTGTCAGACAGTTACGTGTGGATTTCATAGATCAAGAATGTATTATTCATCAATGTCGCAGGTAAAAGCATGCAGATTAAATGTCCCAGGATAAGATAACTGTTAAAATGATCACCTTTAAGAAAAGTAACTTATCAGTTGTCTACCAATAATGTTTATTTAAAACTGGAGTAATTGAAAGAGTTATCATTCCTGAATGGTCCTCAAACATCATCAAGTTATTGGGGGAAAGTCAATAAACTAAAAAAAAAAACAATACAATAAATAAAAGTACAATAAATTTTTGTTTAAGTATCAACTTGGTTGGAATGCGTGAGGGAGTAATAGCGTTAACAATAATTTAAGTAGACTAAACCCAGCAAATTTAGCCATATCTGTGAATACTAAAAGATTAATTTTCCTTGTTCGTATGCAACAAAATGATTACTTCCCAGTAATTAATTGATTAATTGGTTACTTTTTTTTTATAGATATATGTCTTGTCTGTGCTGATAAATAATATGAGCAAAGTTTCAACTTGATCCAAGAATGGGTGTGGGAGAAATAACGTGTGCACATTTTTTTGACCAAAAATACAACAAAAAAAAATAAAAAAAATAGACAAAGTGAGTTGATAAAAGCTTTGTTAACATATCAATGGATGTGACTTTTTTTTTTCAACTGAACTGTAATTATTTTGTTTGTATCAGTAGAAGATTACACACATTTCGACAATATAGTAAATTCCATATTTTCACAACGATTAAAGTTTCACTTGTTTAGAAATTGTTCAAACTTTATGATCATTTGGTTGTCTATTGTTTTATCAGACATGTGCTCACATCTCAAACGAACAAAGTCTTTGAACTTGGGATTCTTTTGAAAGTAACTGTCTTTAGTTGCTATGGAAGCTTAAAAAGAAAGCCAAGAACCATAATGCTAAACACTTTTGTTGGCTAGTTTGTTACTAGCTGACAGATCATCATATATTTATCTTGTTAATTTTTTTTTGCGTCCAACAATGTATACTTCTTCTTCTTCTTCTAGCCAGCTTTATTGCTGCTGAGCTGTGAGCTCTTTTGCAGACTGTGCCAAGGAAAAATTGTGTGCTGTTTTCTTCAGTTGTTCAGCACTGCCGTACAGGGTGTTGGTTATGTTGAGATGTAGTGGAAGTAGGGTCTGCCTAAGGTGGATTAGGGAGGGGCATTCAAATTATTGTTATTGGGCATTGTAGATTATTCTTTGCGGGGGAGGAAGTTAATACTGTCCAGTTTGTTAGACGTAGTCATTTCCTTTGTACATGGCTCTGCCTGTGTTTCCTGATGCCCATTGGTTTGTGATTGTTGACTAACATTGACCTTAGGGTGAGGTAGTTAACAGGTCTATCTGGTTGTTCCATAGATGTATACTTAAAACTGGACTAATCAACGCCAGCATATCCTGGACATCACTCAGTCATCCTCACGATGTGAAAACGTCGTATATTCTGGATCATTGTATACAGGCTGAAGGGGTCCAAAGAAACTTTATTAATATGACCGTTTCGTTTTACATCGTGAGTAGTGAAACCTCCACCAGTTGACGAACGGGGCTCCGTTTTGCAGATGTCTGTGACTCTCAACAAACCAAGATGGAGGCTAAGAACATTGCAGTGAGCTCATCAGGAATTTAGTGGACTAGATATAAGTAGATTATAATGACTAGCCTGTCTTGTCTGGAGATAATTCTTCCCTCAATGAAACCCCCCAGGACAGCCAATCTCCACTGTTAATATGAGAGATCTGATTAATAAACAATTAAAGTATTACCAGATAGTTGTATATGTCCATATAGATGGCTTTTTTTTTAAAGGAAACCTCAGAATTTGCGTTATTCAATTTTAGCTTTGTCATAGGAATCCTTGGGCATTGGGCCTATGTTCTTTGCCTCTTTTCTTAAATTATAAGTTCTCACATTTCACAAGTATTAAAGTATAAAGAAATATAATTAAACTTTATAACATAATTAATCTATATACATATTTTTTTTTCTCTTTTTCTATTTTTAAAGAAGGAAACCTCAGAATTTGCGCTATTCAATTTTTTTTTTTTTTTAAAAATATTTTCTAGCGAGATGTACTATATATTTATGTTTATTATTTAAGCTACGGATGTTAAGAGTTAAGATTTTAATGTCTGCCATGATTGCGTGATGATAGGTTGTGTGTGTGGGTGTGTGTGATCATTTTATGAAAAAAAATTTTATTAACCTGTTTTGTTGTTTATTTACTGTACGGATGTGGAGCTTTCCCCCTCGTCTATTACTAATTTAGTCAAGAAGTCGGAAGAATTCTCCTCGATCTCCCCCTCTTCTTCCCCTCTCTCTTCCTCCAACCGAGAATCTTCATTTGTCCTCTCTGGCTGTGTGTCCCCGTTAGGGTCGTCTGAAGAGGAGGATAGCGTTCTTTTTCTTGTAAATTTGGTTGGGGAAGTTGGAGTTGAACTGTCCCCCATTGTTTTCATTTTTTTGTGAGTTATTTTCTTGTCGATAGGATTTGTAGGGGAGAGATCCCCACCTCTTGTATCTGTGTCTACTGTGTTGGCCACGGCCCCATCCCTTTTGTGGTTTCCCACCAAGGTAAACCCATCTCTCTCTAGCCATGTGTCCTTTTGCGTTTCATTTGGTGCGTTTTGTTTAGTACTTTTTTCTACTGTTTCCTTCCCCCTCAGGACCGAGGCATAGGTACCTTTAGCATTATGCTTTTATATTTTATCGGGGATTTTTTTCCTTCCCTTTCAGTGTGGTCCTATTTGGACACTGATTTGACCAGTGTTGGTCTTGTCCACAATGCCAACATTGCTGTCTTCTCCCCGGAATGGTGATAAGCACTTTATATACTCTGGGATCATCTACATTTTTCAGGTGGATGTAATGAGGGACTTCTGTCCCTTTCTTGATTTTCAACCAAGCGGCCCACTTGTCCGAAACTTGTCCGAATTGCCTAACTTGACAGGCACTACTTTGGAACCTTCTTCACTGAAAGATTGAAAAATCTCTATGATTTTGTTTTTTACAATAGTGGGAGCCACCCAATGCAGTGTTACTTTGACTTTTTCATCCTCAATGGTTGAAACTTCAACTTTGAGGGTGCTTTCAGTCTCAAAAGTCTTTCCTAGAATACGGGCTCTCACTCTTGGACTATTGAGAACTAAGAACCAGACGAAAGGGTTCTCGAATCTATAGAGAGAACCCACTTCATCAGGAGACAGACTTAAAACAGTCATGAGGCTAGCCATTGAGGCCTTAATAGCCTCTTGCCCTATCAATTTGAGCAACAGATTACCAGAAGGGTGGACCAAACCACCTTCTAAGTCTTTCTTCTCAATTAAGAAAGTTTTTATTGACATGACTGTGCAACTAAATGTAAACTCAAATGAATTAATCAAATAGTCAATCAAATAGAAGTAAGGATGAACGAGTGAACAAAAAAAAATATCTAGAATATAAACACTATGGAGTGTGTAGAGTGGATATCAAATAAAAGGGCTTCTCACGTCACACTAATAATCCATAGAATAACACAGAAAAACACAATAATCCAATAATGAATACACAAAAAATACACACACAAAAAACTTTTAAGAATTCATACACAGAGACCGTCTAGATCAACTCAACGTCTCTTGTTTCATCAGATTACTTCAACACAAATACATTGTCCAAATTATTTGTATGTCTTGAGTACCATATAAATAAGATTGATCATTTGGAAGAGCCTCTGGAATACTCAGACCATAAGGCAGTAATAGTTGCAATAAGTAAGGAAAGTAAAAAAAAGAAAAGGAAAACTAGTCATTGGAAATTTAATAACTCTCTCCTAGAAATACCTCTTTTTATAGAACTGATCTCAAACACACTCAATTCCTGCTTGCAAGATCTAAACAATCCAAACGTTAACCTAGCACAAATATGGACAATAGTTAAAAATTCAATAAAACAACAATGTCAGGTAATATCAACACTGGTACAAACACGGAGAAAACAAGAACTAGAAAAACTGAAGCACACTCTATTAGACGCTGAGGATGAAATAGATAGAACACAAGCCTCTTTAAAGCTGGAAGAATTAAACAACTTCATCTACAAAGGAGCTGAAGTTAGTTGCAGAAACTATATTAGACAGGAAGGTCCTAATAAACTCTTTTTGTCAATTGAACAAAATGTCCAGTCAAATAAATACATAACAAGTGTTCTTGATATACACGGCTCCAAAGTTGAAGATGAAGACAAAATAAAAGATGTTTTCACGAGACATTTCACAAACATCTATCAGATGGAACCCATAAATAAGGAGGCTCAAGAATGTTTTCTAAAATATTGCAAACAGTTGAAGCAGGCTGATGCAGAATTTTTGGGGACCCCATTTACTCTAGATGAACTCAAAACGGCATTAGACTCGACACAAAACAATAAATCCCCCGGACCGGACGGTCTGACATTTGAGTTCTATACGGCTTTTTTTCCCTTAATAAGTCCTCTATTACTGCGACTATATAGTGACGCTATTACAACAGGACAACTTCCAGAAAAATTCAACGATGCATATATTACACTAATAGCTAAAAAAACAACAGATAACAGTTCTCCAAGTGACTACAGGCCCATTTCACTACTCAATACAGACTATAAACTACTGACAAAAATGATCTTTAAACGACTTAAACCCTTCATTCCCCAACTCGTAGGACAAGACCAATACTGCACCCACCCCGACAGGAATATTGATGGAATGACACATTTCATTCGAGATTTTATCATTTACAGCCATGAAAAAAACTCTAGCGCTTCCTTGTTATCTGTAGACCAAGAGAAAGCATTTGACAGAGTCAGCCATAACTACCTCTTTAAAGTAATAGAAAAATGTAAAATCAGCCCTTTTTTAATTAAATTTATTAAACTAATTTACACCAATGCCAACAGTAGACTAATAATCAACCATTCTCTAAGCCAACCCTTTCCAATTCAAAGATCCGTTAGACAGGGCTGTCCCTTATCCCCCTTTTTATATATCCTTTGTATAGAACCTTTTCTAGAATCTATTAGGTCGGATCCATCTATCAAAGGAACAAAAGTCCCGGGACCCATCCCAGTAGCCAAAGTCAAGGCCTATGCCGACGACACAACATTTTTTCCCTCCTCTGAAAAGGATATTAATAACATAGTTAAAAAGTTTACCTATTTTGGCCAGGTCAGTGGATCAAAAATTAACATAAATAAATCCTCAATAATGGGTGTAGGGAGGTGGACATTTAAGGAAAAATATTCATTAAAACTTGTAAACAGAATCAAAATATGTGGTAAAGAATACAATAGTAACCCTTTTTTGTTCTGTGAAGATCAGTGGAAAAATATTATTATTAAGGCATCCAATAAAGTTAACATGTACAAGCATACAAGTTCTACCATCTTTGGTAGAGCCATTCTAATAAACAATTTGATCATCCCAAAGATAGTCTATCTAGCCAATATTATAGAACCTCCTACAAAATACATATTTCAATTAAATAACATAATTAGAAGTTTCATCTTCAAAAACACACTCAAAAACATCAAACATACTACAATCATTCAAAACAAAGAGAATGGGGGATCAATTTACAAGACATCAAAACTAAAATATGTGCACTCAGATTTAAATTCATAGGTCAAGTAGTTAAAAATCCAAATGATTTCCCCTTTACAATATATTACAATATATTATTTATATTTACAATATATTATTTATATTTACAATATATTATTATGGTTTGAGACTAAGCAATTTAATTCCAATACAAAACAACACTCCACACTATTTTGGTACAAACTTACATCCTTTTTATAGATCCTTTTCAAGAAGTCTTCCTGGCAATGAACCCTTAATACACAATAAATATAAAGAAATATACACAACATTAAAAAAAGAGTTACAGGAAAATTTAGCTATGAGGATTAAATGGGGAAAAGATTTAAATATAACAGATTTTAAAGACACTTTTACTAATCTTCATAACAAAAACATTGCAACAAAGGCTAAAGAAATATCTTACAGACTCAACTTTGGGATGACTCCATTTTAAAAAAAACAAAACCGGTATAAAATATTGTAAAATTTGTCAATCTGTTAATGGTGATAATGAAAAGCATTTATATTTAGAATGTTCTGTATTTAGTAATGTCAGAAATACTGTAAGAGAGTTATTGGAAGGAAATTGTGAAACCTATGTGAATATTAATTTATCTATTTTCTTAAATAAGTTGCAAAACACAAAATGATACAGAATTTCAATTTAATAATCATAACATGTTTTTCTCTCCAGCCAACTTAGGCACCTATAATTGCCATAAGTATATGTAAAATAGTAGTATTGTATCTCTCCGACTCTACCAGACATGATAGTTACTTGGCGATAAGGAAATAGTGTCCCCAGTCTCAAGGTAGACAATCAAAAATTTCTCAAGAAAGGGAAACTTTATAAATTTATGACATTAACCTTGTTCTATCCTAAGAACGCTTGCTGCAGTTGTAATCCACAAACATACCAAAAGTATTGTAACATATATCGGTGGCATTCCACTTGTTGTTCATTTTTGTTTTCTAGATACATTCATCTATATTTTCATAAGTAAAAAAAAAGATGTCTTGCTGAGAATATTTCACTTTGGTAAAAACTTTCAACATGTATGTAAATTGACTTTAGCATCGATTTCTGGCTGTTGCTGTCAGGATTTACTAATTGTACCAAAATTATAAATAAAAAAGACGAAATAAGCGAGATGATCAAATTAAATAAATTTTAAGGCCTTTCTCTTGATCTGTGATAAGATAGCTGCTAAATCAAAGGAATGAAAAATTTTGTTTGTAAAGCGTAACAGCAGCCCAGCGACATTATTTAAGGGATAGATAATGATAAAAATAGTTCAAAGAGATAAGCACTAAATATATTTTCGGACAAAATTGCAAGGTTTAGAATATCCTATTACAGTTATTTATTTAAAAAAAAAATTAAAAACAAAACTATACATCGTCGGAGATTTGAACTCACTACCTTTGCCATGAAAAAGCCAATGTTCTACCCAACTGCCACACGGCACAAGTAACAATAGAAAATATAGGTTATTTATGAAAAACACTTTAATCAAATTTTCATACTGAAAGATAAATCTAATTTTTTTTAATGATGCCTCAAAATGTTAAATTTTATATTAAGTATTAAATTGTATATGTTTTAAAACATTATTAGTAAAATAAAAATGCATTTTTAATGCTGACGCCATATTTGACCTTTAAAATTCTAAATCTAGTAATATTTATATAGATTAAAAATAGATGACATCTTTTTCAAGAGTTATTCATCCTGCTAGGAATGACCCTACCGTTTTTTATTTTCGTAGTACAAAGACATAGAGAACTCTATAGTTGTTTAAATAAGAAAAATTAGCATTTTTTATAAAAATAAATTCTATTTTTCAGTAAAAACTCATAGTTGCATAAATTTACTAAATTGATTTTAAAAGTCATTATTAAAACAATTTTACAAACAAAAAAAAATTTATTTATTATTTTGGGACAATTTATAGTTTTTTTTTAATATAGTACTTTTTAGCAATGTACCAAATTTACTTTTAATATTTAGTTTATATAAATAGAAAACCTGTAAGTGTCTTATTGCTGTGTCGGAAAAAAAAATAGTATTAAATCTATTTAATGATCATTACATAACATATATGAAAACGCAACCGTCAATTCGTAGTTATATAAAAGTTAGCATCAAACATTTAAAGCATATACATTTCACAGCCTTTCGGTAGGCATTTCGTTTGTAATATTTTCCCCTATCTATAAGTCTGATGGTACAGTAGTAGTTTTGACAGAGTTGTAAATTGTCTTTAATTGCAATGTTAATAACAAGTAGTTGTATGCAGGTCTTCTCCTTACTGCCAGATCTCGAGACAAATCTTAAAAATGCAATTTTCATGTTTTTTTCTCCAGCCAACTTAGGCACCTATAATTGCCATAAGTATATGTAAAATAAAGGTATTGTATATCTCCGACTCTACCAGACATGATAGTTACTTGGCAATAAGGAAATAGTGTCCCCAGTCTCAAGGTAGACAATCAAAAATTGTCAAGAAAGGGAGACTATATAATTTTATGACATTAACCTTCTTCTATCCTAAGAACGCTTGCTGCAGTTGTAAACCACAAACATACCAAAAGTATTGTAACATATATCGGTGGCATTCCACTTGTTGTTCATTTTTGTTTTCTAGATACATTCATCTATATTTTCATAAGTAAAAAAAAAGATGTCTTGCTGAGAATATTTCACTTTGGTAAAAACTTTCAACATGTATGTAAATTGACTTTAGCATCGATTTCTGGCTGTTGCTGTCAGGATTTACTAATTGTACCAAAATTATAAATAAAAAAGACGAAATAAGCGAGATGATCAAATTAAATAAATTTTAAGGCCTTTCTCTTGATCTGTGATAAGATAGCTGCTAAATCAAAGGAATGAAAAATTTTGTTTGTAAAGCGTAACAGCAGCCCAGCGACATTATTTAAGGGATAGATAATGATAAAAATAGTTCAAAGAGATAAGCACTAAATATATTTTCGGACAAAATTGCAAGGTTTAGAATATCCTAATACAGTTATTTATTTAAAAAAAAAATGAAAACAAAACTATACATCGTCGGAGATTTGAACTCACTACCTTTGCCATGAAAAAGCCAATGTTCTACCCAACTGCCACACGGCACAAGTAACAATAGAAAATATAGGTTATTTATGAAAAACACTTTAATCAAATTTTCATACTGAAAGATAAATCTAATTTTTTTTAATGATGCCTCAAAATGTTAAATTTTATATTAAGAATTAAATTGTATATGTTTTAAAACATTATTAGTAAAATAAAAATGCATTTTTAATGCTGACGCCATATTTGACCTTTAAAATTCTAAATCTAGTAATATTTATATAGATTAAAAATAGATGACATCTTTTTCAAGAGTTATTCATCCTGCTAGGAATGACCCTACCGTTTTTTATTTTCGTAGTACAAAGACATAGAGAACTCTATAGTTGTTTAAATAAGAAAAATTAGCATTTTTTATAAAAATAAATTCTATTTTTCAGTAAAAACTCATAGTTGCATAAATTTACTAAATTGATTTTAAAAGTCATTATTAAAACAATTTTACAAACAAAAAAAAAAATTTATTTATTATTTTGGGACAATTTATAGTTTTTTTTTAATATAGTACTTTTTAGCAATGTACCAAATTTACTTTTAATATTTAGTTTATATAAATAGAAAACCTGTAAGTGTCTTATTGCTGTGTCGGAAAAAAAATAGTATTAAATCTATTTAATGATCATTACATAACATATATGAAAACGCAACCGTCAATTCGTAGTTATATAAAAGTTAGCATCAAACATTTAAAGCATATACATTTCACAGCCTTTCGGTAGGCATTTCGTTTGTAATATTTTCCCCTATCTATAAGTCTGATGGTACAGTAGTAGTTTTGACAGAGTTGTAAATTGTCTTTAATTGCAATGTTAATAACAAGTAGTTGTATGCAGGTCTTCTCCTTACTGCCAGATCTCGAGACAAATCTTAAAAATGCAATTTTCATGTTTTTTTCTCCAGCCAACTTAGGCACCTATAATTGCCATAAGTATATGTAAAATAGTAGTATTGTATCTCTCCGACTCTACCAGACATGATAGTTACTTGGCGATAAGGAAATAGTGTCCCCAGTCTCAAGGTAGACAATCAAAAATTTCTCAAGAAAGGGAAACTTTATAAATTTATGACATTAACCTTGTTCTATCCTAAGAACGCTTGCTGCAGTTGTAATCCACAAACATACCAAAAGTATTGTAACATATATCGGTGGCATTCCACTTGTTGTTCATTTTTTTTTCTAGATACATTCATCTATATTTTTATAAGTAAAAAAAAAAGATGTCTTGCTGAGAATATTTCAATTTGGTAAAAACTTTCAACATGTATGTAAATTGACTTTAGCATCGATTTCTGGCTGTTGCTGTCAGGATCTACTAATTGTACCAAAATTATAAATAAAAAAGATGAAATAAGCGAGATGATCAAATTAAATAAATTTTAAGGCCTTTCTCTTGATCTGTGATAAGATAGCTGCTAAATCAAAGGAATGAAAAATTTTGTTTGTAAAGCGTAACAGCAGCCCAGCGACATTATTTAAGGGATAGATAATGATAAAAATAGTTCAAAGAGATAAGCACTAAATATATTTTCGGACAAAATTGCAAGGTTTAGAATATCCTATTACAGTTATTTATTTAAAAAAAAAATGAAAACAAAACTATACATCGTCGGAGATTTGAACTCACTACCTTTGCCATGAAAAAGCCAATGTTCTACCCAACTGCCACACGGCACAAGTAACAATAGAAAATATAGGTTATTTATGAAAAACACTTTAATCAAATTTTCATACTGAAAGATAAATCTAATTTTTTTTAATGATGCCTCAAAATGTTAAATTTTATATTAAGTATTAAATTGTATATGTTTTAAAACATTATTAGTAAAATAAAAATGCATTTTTAATGCTGACGCCATATTTGACCTTTAAAATTCTAAATCTAGTAATATTTATATAGATTAAAAATAGATGACATCTTTTTCAAGAGTTATTCATCCTGCTAGGAATGACCCTACCGTTTTTTATTTTCGTAGTACAAAGACATAGAGAACTCTATAGTTGTTTAAATAAGAAAAATTAGCATTTTTTATAAAAATAAATTCTATTTTTCAGTAAAAACTCATAGTTGCATAAATTTACTAAATTGATTTTAAAAGTCATTATTAAAACAATTTTACAAACAAAAAAAAATTTATTTATTATTTTGGGACAATTTATAGTTTTTTTTTAATATAGTACTTTTTAGCAATGTACCAAATTTACTTTTAATATTTAGTTTATATAAATAGAAAACCTGTAAGTGTCTTATTGCTGTGTCGGAAAAAAAAATAGTATTAAATCTATGTAATGATCATTACATAACGTATATGAAAACGCAACCGTCAATTCGTAGTTATATAAAAGTTAGCATCAAACATTTAAAGCATATACATTTCACAGCCTTTCGGTAGGCATTTCGTTTGTAATATTTTCCCCTATCTATAAGTCTGATGGTACAGTAGTAGTTTTGACAGAGTTGTAAATTGTCTTTAATTGCAATGTTAATAACAAGTAGTTGTATGCAGGTCTTCTCCTTACTGCCAGATCTCGAGACAAATCTTAAAAATGCAATTTTCATGTTTTTTTCTCCAGCCAACTTAGGCACCTATAATTGCCATAAGTATATGTAAAATAAAGGTATTGTATATCTCCGACTCTACCAGACATGATAGTTACTTGGCAATAAGGAAATAGTGTCCCCAGTCTCAAGGTAGACAATCAAAAATTGTCAAGAAAGGGAGACTATATAATTTTATGACATTAACCTTCTTCTATCCTAAGAACGCTTGCTGCAGTTGTAAACCACAAACATACCAAAAGTATTGTAACATATATCGGTGGCATTCCACTTGTTGTTCATTTTTGTTTTCTAGATACATTCATCTATATTTTCATAAGTAAAAAAAAAGATGTCTTGCTGAGAATATTTCACTTTGGTAAAAACTTTCAACATGTATGTAAATTGACTTTAGCATCGATTTCTGGCTGTTGCTGTCAGGATTTACTAATTGTACCAAAATTATAAATAAAAAAGACGAAATAAGCGAGATGATCAAATTAAATAAATTTTAAGGCCTTTCTCTTGATCTGTGATAAGATAGCTGCTAAATCAAAGGAATGAAAAATTTTGTTTGTAAAGCGTAACAGCAGCCCAGCGACATTATTTAAGGGATAGATAATGATAAAAATAGTTCAAAGAGATAAGCACTAAATATATTTTCGGACAAAATTGCAAGGTTTAGAATATCCTAATACAGTTATTTATTTAAAAAAAAAATGAAAACAAAACTATACATCGTCGGAGATTTGAACTCACTACCTTTGCCATGAAAAAGCCAATGTTCTACCCAACTGCCACACGGCACAAGTAACAATAGAAAATATAGGTTATTTATGAAAAACACTTTAATCAAATTTTCATACTGAAAGATAAATCTAATTTTTTTTAATGATGCCTCAAAATGTTAAATTTTATATTAAGTATTAAATTGTATATGTTTTAAAACATTATTAGTAAAATAAAAATGCATTTTTAATGCTGACGCCATATTTGACCTTTAAAATTCTAAATCTAGTAATATTTATATAGATTAAAAATAGATGACATCTTTTTCAAGAGTTATTCATCCTGCTAGGAATGACCCTACCGTTTTTTATTTTCGTAGTACAAAGACATAGAGAACTCTATAGTTGTTTAAATAAGAAAAATTAGCATTTTTTATAAAAATAAATTCTATTTTTCAGTAAAAACTCATAGTTGCATAAATTTACTAAATTGATTTTAAAAGTCATTATTAAAACAATTTTACAAACAAAAAAAAAAATTTATTTATTATTTTGGGACAATTTATAGTTTTTTTTTAATATAGTACTTTTTAGCAATGTACCAAATTTACTTTTAATATTTAGTTTATATAAATAGAAAACCTGTAAGTGTCTTATTGCTGTGTCGGAAAAAAAATAGTATTAAATCTATTTAATGATCATTACATAACATATATGAAAACGCAACCGTCAATTCGTAGTTATATAAAAGTTAGCATCAAACATTTAAAGCATATACATTTCACAGCCTTTCGGTAGGCATTTCGTTTGTAATATTTTCCCCTATCTATAAGTCTGATGGTACAGTAGTAGTTTTGACAGAGTTGTAAATTGTCTTTAATTGCAATGTTAATAACAAGTAGTTGTATGCAGGTCTTCTCCTTACTGCCAGATCTCGAGACAAATCTTAAAAATGCAATTTTCATGTTTTTTTCTCCAGCCAACTTAGGCACCTATAATTGCCATAAGTATATGTAAAATAAAGGTATTGTATATCTCCGACTCTACCAGACATGATAGTTACTTGGCAATAAGGAAATAGTGTCCCCAGTCTCAAGGTAGACAATCAAAAATTGTCAAGAAAGGGAGACTATATAATTTTATGACATTAACCTTGTTCTATCCTAAGAACGCTTGCTGCAGTTGTAAACCACAAACATACCAAAAGTATTGTAACATATATCGGTGGCATTCCACTTGTTGTTCATTTTTGTTTTCTAGATACATTCATCTATATTTTCATAAGTAAAAAAAAGATGTCTTGCTGAGAATATTTCACTTTGGTAAAAACTTTCAACATGTATGTAAATTGACTTTAGCATCGATTTCTGGCTGTTGCTGTCAGGATCTACTAATTGTACCAAAATTATAAATAAAAAAGACGAAATAAGCGAGATGATCAAATTAAATAAATTTTAAGGCCTTTCTCTTGATCTGTGATAAGATAGCTGCTAAATCAAAGGAATGAAAAATTTTGTTTGTAAAGCGTAACAGCAGCCCAGCGACATTATTTAAGGGATAGATAATGATAAAAGTAGTTCAAAGAGATAAGCACTAAATATATTTTCGGACAAAATTGCAAGGTTTAGAATATCCTAATACAGTTATTTATTTAAAAAAAAAATGAAAACAAAACTATACATCGTCGGAGATTTGAACTCACTACCTTTGCCATGAAAAAGCCAATGTTCTACCCAACTGCCACACGGCACAAGTAACAATAGAAAATATAGGTTATTTATGAAAAACACTTTAATCAAATTTTCATACTGAAAGATAAATCTAATTTTTTTTAATGATGCCTCAAAATGTTAAATTTTATATTAAGTATTAAATTGTATATGTTTTAAAACATTATTAGTAAAATAAAAATGCATTTTTAATGCTGACGCCATATTTGACCTTTAAAATTCTAAATCTAGTAATATTTATATAGATTAAAAATAGATGACATCTTTTTCAAGAGTTATTCATCCTGCTAGGAATGACCATACCGTTTTTTATTTTCGTAGTACAAAGACATAGAGAACTCTATAGTTGTTTAAATAAGAAAAATTGGCATTTTTTATAAAAATAAATTCTATTTTTCAGTAAAAACTCATAGTTGCATAAATTTACTAAATTGATTTTAAAAGTCATTATTAAAACAATTTTACAAACAAAAAAAAATTTATTTATTATTTTGGGACAATTTATAGTTTTTTTTTAATATAGTACTTTTTAGCAATGTACCAAATTTACTTTTAATATTTAGTTTATATAAATAGAAAACCTGTAAGTGTCTTATTGCTGTGTCGGAAAAAAAATAGTATTAAATCTATTTAATGATCATTACATAACATATATGAAAACGCAACCGTCAATTCGTAGTTATATAAAAGTTAGCATCAAACATTTAAAGCATATACATTTCACAGCCTTTCGGTAGGCATTTCGTTTGTAATATTTTCCCCTATCTATAAGTCTGATGGTACAGTAGTAGTTTTGACAGAGTTGTAAATTGTCTTTAATTGCAATGTTAATAACAAGTAGTTGTATGCAGGTCTTCTCCTTACTGCCAGATCTCGAGACAAATCTTAAAAATGCAATTTTCATGTTTTTTTCTCCAGCCAACTTAGGCACCTATAATTGCCATAAGTATATGTAAAATAAAGGTATTGTATATCTCCGACTCTACCAGACATGATAGTTACTTGGCAATAAGGAAATAGTGTCCCCAGTCTCAAGGTAGACAATCAAAAATTGTCAAGAAAGGGAGACTATATAATTTTATGACATTAACCTTCTTCTATCCTAAGAACGCTTGCTGCAGTTGTAAACCACAAACATACCAAAAGTATTGTAACATATATCGGTGGCATTCCACTTGTTGTTCATTTTTGTTTTCTAGATACATTCATCTATATTTTCATAAGTAAAAAAAAAGATGTCTTGCTGAGAATATTTCACTTTGGTAAAAACTTTCAACATGTATGTAAATTGACTTTAGCATCGATTTCTGGCTGTTGCTGTCAGGATTTACTAATTGTACCAAAATTATAAATAAAAAAGACGAAATAAGCGAGATGATCAAATTAAATAAATTTTAAGGCCTTTCTCTTGATCTGTGATAAGATAGCTGCTAAATCAAAGGAATGAAAAATTTTGTTTGTAAAGCGTAACAGCAGCCCAGCGACATTATTTAAGGGATAGATAATGATAAAAATAGTTCAAAGAGATAAGCACTAAATATATTTTCGGACAAAATTGCAAGGTTTAGAATATCCTAATACAGTTATTTATTTAAAAAAAAATGAAAACAAAACTATACATCGTCGGAGATTTGAACTCACTACCTTTGCCATGAAAAAGCCAATGTTCTACCCAACTGCCACACGGCACAAGTAACAATAGAAAATATAGGTTATTTATGAAAAACACTTTAATCAAATTTTCATACTGAAAGATAAATCTAATTTTTTTTAATGATGCCTCAAAATGTTAAATTTTATATTAAGTATTAAATTGTATATGTTTTAAAACATTATTAGTAAAATAAAAATGCATTTTTAATGCTGACGCCATATTTGACCTTTAAAATTCTAAATCTAGTAATATTTATATAGATTAAAAATAGATGACATCTTTTTCAAGAGTTATTCATCCTGCTAGGAATGACCCTACCGTTTTTTATTTTCGTAGTACAAAGACATAGAGAACTCTATAGTTGTTTAAATAAGAAAAATTAGCATTTTTTATAAAAATAAATTCTATTTTTCAGTAAAAACTCATAGTTGCATAAATTTACTAAATTGATTTTAAAAGTCATTATTAAAACAATTTTACAAACAAAAAAAAATTTATTTATTATTTTGGGACAATTTTTAGTTTTTTTTTAATATAGTACTTTTTAGCAATGTACCAAATTTACTTTTAATATTTAGTTTATATAAATAGAAAACCTGTAAGTTTCATATTGCTGTGTCGGAAAAAAAATAGTATTAAATCTATTTAATGATCATTACATAACATATATGAAAACGCAACCGTCAATTCGTAGTTATATAAAAGTTAGCATCAAACATTTAAAGCATTTACATTTCACAGCCTTTCGGTAGGCATTTCGTTTGTAATATTTTCCCCTATCTATAAGTCTGATGGTACAGTAGTAGTTTTGACAGAGTTGTAAATTGTCTTTAATTGCAATGTTAATAACAAGTAGTTGTATGCAGGTCTTCTCCTTACTGCCAGATCTCGAGACAAATCTTAAAAATGCAATTTTCATGTTTTTTTCTCCAGCCAACTTAGGCACCTATAATTGCCATAAGTATATGTAAAATAAAGGTATTGTATATCTCCGACTCTACCAGACATGATAGTTACTTGGCAATAAGGAAATAGTGTCCCCAGTCTCAAGGTAGACAATCAAAAATTGTCAAGAAAGGGAGACTATATAATTTTATGACATTAACCTTCTTCTATCCTAAGAACGCTTGCTGCAGTTGTAAACCACAAACATACCAAAAGTATTGTAACATATATCGGTGGCATTCCACTTGTTGTTCATTTTTGTTTTCTAGATACATTCATCTATATTTTCATAAGTAAAAAAAAAGATGTCTTGCTGAGAATATTTCACTTTGGTAAAAACTTTCAACATGTATGTAAATTGACTTTAGCATCGATTTCTGGCTGTTGCTGTCAGGATTTACTAATTGTACCAAAATTATAAATAAAAAAGACGAAATAAGCGAGATGATCAAATTAAATAAATTTTAAGGCCTTTCTCTTGATCTGTGATAAGATAGCTGCTAAATCAAAGGAATGAAAAATTTTGTTTGTAAAGCGTAACAGCAGCCCAGCGACATTATTTAAGGGATAGATAATGATAAAAATAGTTCAAAGAGATAAGCACTAAATATATTTTCGGACAAAATTGCAAGGTTTAGAATATCCTAATACAGTTATTTATTTAAAAAAAAAATGAAAACAAAACTATACATCGTCGGAGATTTGAACTCACTACCTTTGCCATGAAAAAGCCAATGTTCTACCCAACTGCCACACGGCACAAGTAACAATAGAAAATATAGGTTATTTATGAAAAACACTTTAATCAAATTTTCATACTGAAAGATAAATCTAATTTTTTTTAATGATGCCTCAAAATGTTAAATTTTATATTAAGTATTAAATTGTATATGTTTTAAAACATTATTAGTAAAATAAAAATGCATTTTTAATGCTGACGCCATATTTGACCTTTAAAATTCTAAATCTAGTAATATTTATATAGATTAAAAATAGATGACATCTTTTTCAAGAGTTATTCATCCTGCTAGGAATGACCCTACCGTTTTTTATTTTCGTAGTACAAAGACATAGAGAACTCTATAGTTGTTTAAATAAGAAAAATTAGCATTTTTTATAAAAATAAATTCTATTTTTCAGTAAAAACTCATAGTTGCATAAATTTACTAAATTGATTTTAAAAGTCATTATTAAAACAATTTTACAAACAAAAAAAAATTTATTTATTATTTTGGGACAATTTATAGTTTTTTTTTAATATAGTACTTTTTAGCAATGTACCAAATTTACTTTTAATATTTAGTTTATATAAATAGAAAACCTGTAAGTGTCTTATTGCTGTGTCGGAAAAAAAATAGTATTAAATCTATTTAATGATCATTACATAACATATATGAAAACGCAACCGTCAATTCGTAGTTATATAAAAGTTAGCATCAAACATTTAAAGCATATACATTTCACAGCCTTTCGGTAGGCATTTCGTTTGTAATATTTTCCCCTATCTATAAGTCTGATGGTACAGTAGTAGTTTTGACAGAGTTGTAAATTGTCTTTAATTGCAATGTTAATAACAAGTAGTTGTATGCAGGTCTTCTCCTTACTGCCAGATCTCGAGACAAATCTTAAAAATGCAATTTTCATGTTTTTTTCTCCAGCCAACTTAGGCACCTATAATTGCCATAAGTATATGTAAAATAAAGGTATTGTATATCTCCGACTCTACCAGACATGATAGTTACTTGGCAATAAGGAAATAGTGTCCCCAGTCTCAAGGTAGACAATCAAAAATTGTCAAGAAAGGGAGACTATATAATTTTATGACATTAACCTTGTTCTATCCTAAGAACGCTTGCTGCAGTTGTAAACCACAAACATACCAAAAGTATTGTAACATATATCGGTGGCATTCCACTTGTTGTTCATTTTTGTTTTCTAGATACATTCATCTATATTTTCATAAGTAAAAAAAAAGATGTCTTGCTGAGAATATTTCACTTTGGTAAAAACTTTCAACATGTATGTAAATTGACTTTAGCATCGATTTCTGGCTGTTGCTGTCAGGATTTACTAATTGTACCAAAATTATAAATAAAAAAGACGAAATAAGCGAGATGATCAAATTAAATAAATTTTAAGGCCTTTCTCTTGATCTGTGATAAGATAGCTGCTAAATCAAAGGAATGAAAAATTTTGTTTGTAAAGCGTAACAGCAGCCCAGCGACATTATTTAAGGGATAGATAATGATAAAAATAGTTCAAAGAGATAAGCACTAAATATATTTTCGGACAAAATTGCAAGGTTTAGAATATCCTAATACAGTTATTTATTTAAAAAAAAAATGAAAACAAAACTATACATCGTCGGAGATTTGAACTCACTACCTTTGCCATGAAAAAGCCAATGTTCTACCCAACTGCCACACGGCACAAGTAACAATAGAAAATATAGGTTATTTATGAAAAACACTTTAATCAAATTTTCATACTGAAAGATAAATCTAATTTTTTTTAATGATGCCTCAAAATGTTAAATTTTATATTAAGTATTAAATTGTATATGTTTTAAAACATTATTAGTAAAATAAAAATGCATTTTTAATGCTGACGCCATATTTGACCTTTAAAATTCTAAATCTAGTAATATTTATATAGATTAAAAATAGATGACATCTTTTTCAAGAGTTATTCATCCTGCTAGGAATGACCCTACCGTTTTTTATTTTCGTAGTACAAAGACATAGAGAACTCTATAGTTGTTTAAATAAGAAAAATTAGCATTTTTTATAAAAATAAATTCTATTTTTCAGTAAAAACTCATAGTTGCATAAATTTACTAAATTGATTTTAAAAGTCATTATTAAAACAATTTTACAAACAAAAAAAAATTTATTTATTATTTTGGGACAATTTTTAGTTTTTTTTTAATATAGTACTTTTTAGCAATGTACCAAATTTACTTTTAATATTTAGTTTATATAAATAGAAAACCTGTAAGTTTCATATTGCTGTGTCGGAAAAGAAATAGTATTAAATCTATTTAATGATCATTACATAACATATATGAAAACGCAACCGTCAATTCGTAGTTATATAAAAGTTAGCATCAAACATTTAAAGCATATACATTTCACAGCCTTTCGGTAGGCATTTCGTTTGTAATATTTTCCCCTATCTATAAGTCTGATGGTACAGTAGTAGTTTTGACAAAGTTGTAAATTGTCTTTAATTGCAATGTTAATAACAAGTAGTTGTATGCAGGTCTTCTCCTTACTGCCAGATCTCGAGACAAATCTTAAAAATGCAATTTTCATGTTTTTTTCTCCAGCCAACTTAGGCACCTATAATTGCCATAAGTATATGTAAAATAAAGGTATTGTATATCTCCGACTCTACCAGACATGATAGTTACTTGGCAATAAGGAAATAGTGTCCCCAGTCTCAAGGTAGACAATCAAAAATTGTCAAGAAAGGGAGACTATATAATTTTATGACATTAACCTTCTTCTATCCTAAGAACGCTTGCTGCAGTTGTAAACCACAAACATACCAAAAGTATTGTAACATATATCGGTGGCATTCCACTTGTTGTTCATTTTTGTTTTCTAGATACATTCATCTATATTTTCATAAGTAAAAAAAAAGATGTCTTGCTGAGAATATTTCACTTTGGTAAAAACTTTCAACATGTATGTAAATTGACTTTAGCATCGATTTCTGGCTGTTGCTGTCAGGATTTACTAATTGTACCAAAATTATAAATAAAAAAGACGAAATAAGCGAGATGATCAAATTAAATAAATTTTAAGGCCTTTCTCTTGATCTGTGATAAGATAGCTGCTAAATCAAAGGAATGAAAAATTTTGTTTGTAAAGCGTAACAGCAGCCCAGCGACATTATTTAAGGGATAGATAATGATAAAAATAGTTCAAAGAGATAAGCACTAAATATATTTTCGGACAAAATTGCAAGGTTTAGAATATCCTAATACAGTTATTTATTTAAAAAAAAAATGAAAACAAAACTATACATCGTCGGAGATTTGAACTCACTACCTTTGCCATGAAAAAGCCAATGTTCTACCCAACTGCCACACGGCACAAGTAACAATAAAAAATATAGGTTATTTATGAAAAACACTTTAATCAAATTTTCATACTGAAAGATAAATCTAATTTTTTTTAATGATGCCTCAAAATGTAAAATTTTATATTAAGTATTAAATTGTATATGTTTTAAAACATTATTAGTAAAATAAAAATGCATTTTTTATGCTGACGCCATATTTGACCTTTAAAATTCTAAATCTAGTAATATTTATATAGATTAAAAATAGATGACATCTTTTTCAAGAGTTATTCATCCTGCTAGGAATGACCCTACCGTTTTTTATTTTCGTAGTACAAAGACATAGAGAACTCTATAGTTGTTTAAATAAGAAAAATTAGCATTTTTTATAAAAATAAATTCTATTTTTCAGTAAAAACTCATAGTTGCATAAATTTACTAAATTGATTTTAAAAGTCATTATTAAAACAATTTTACAAACAAACAAAAATTTATTTATTATTTTGGGACAATTTATAGTTTTTTTTTAATATAGTACTTTTTAGCAATGTACCAAATTTACTTTTAATATTTAGTTTATATAAATAGAAAACCTGTAAGTTTCATATTGCTGTGTCGGAAAAAAAATAGTATTAAATCTATGTAATGATCATTAAATAACGTATATGAAAACGCAACCGTCAATTCGTAGTTATATAAAAGTTAGCATCAAACATTTAAAGCATATACATTTCACAGCCTTTCGGTAGGCATTTCGTTTGTAATATTTTCCCCTATCTATAAGTCTGATGGTACAGTAGTAGTTTTGACAGAGTTGTAAATTGTCTTTAATTGCAATGTTAATATCAAGTAGTTGTATGCAGGTCTTCTCCTTACTGCCAGATCTCGAGACAAATCTTAAAAATGCAATTTTCATGTTTTTTTCTCCAGCCAACTTAGGCACCTATAATTGCCATAAGTATATGTAAAATAAAGGTATTGTATATCTCCGACTCTACCAGACATGATAGTTACTTGGCAATAAGGAAATAGTGTCCCCAGTCTCAAGGTAGACAATCAAAAATTGTCAAGAAAGGGAGACTATATAATTTTATGACATTAACCTTCTTCTATCCTAAGAACGCTTGCTGCAGTTGTAAACCACAAACATACCAAAAGTATTGTAACATATATCGGTGGCATTCCACTTGTTGTTCATTTTTGTTTTCTAGATACATTCATCTATATTTTCATAAGTAAAAAAAAAGATGTCTTGCTGAGAATATTTCACTTTGGTAAAAACTTTCAACATGTATGTAAATTGACTTTAGCATCGATTTCTGGCTGTTGCTGTCAGGATTTACTAATTGTACCAAAATTATAAATAAAAAAGACGAAATAAGCGAGATGATCAAATTAAATAAATTTTAAGGCCTTTCTCTTGATCTGTGATAAGATAGCTGCTAAATCAAAGGAATGAAAAATTTTGTTTGTAAAGCGTAACAGCAGCCCAGCGACATTATTTAAGGGATAGATAATGATAAAAGTAGTTCAAAGAGATAAGCACTAAAAATATTTTCGGACAAAATTGCAAGGTTTAGAATATCCTAATACAGTTATTTATTTAAAAAAAAAATGAAAACAAAACTATACATCGTCGGAGATTTGAACTCACTACCTTTGCCATGAAAAAGCCAATGTTCTACCCAACTGCCACACGGCACAAGTAACAATAGAAAATATAGGTTATTTATGAAAAACACTTTAATCAAATTTTCATACTGAAAGATAAATCTAATTTTTTTTAATGATGCCTCAAAATGTTAAATTTTATATTAAGTATTAAATTGTATATGTTTTAAAACATTATTAGTAAAAAAAAAATGCATTTTTTATGCTGACGCCATATTTGACCTTTAAAATTCTAAATCTAGTAATATTTATATAGATTAAAAATAGATGACATCTTTTTCAAGAGTTATTCATCCTGCTAGGAATGACCCTACCGTTTTTTATTTTCGTAGTACAAAGACATAGAGAACTCTATAGTTGTTTAAATAAGAAAAATTAGCATTTTTTATAAAAATAAATTCTATTTTTCAGTAAAAACTCATAGTTGCATAAATTTACTAAATTGATTTTAAAAGTCATTATTAAAACAATTTTACAAACAAACAAAAATTTATTTATTATTTTGGGACAATTTATAGTTTTTTTTTAATATAGTACTTTTTAGCAATGTACCAAATTTACTTTTAATATTTAGTTTATATAAATAGAAAACCTGTAAGTGTCTTATTGCTGTGTCCGAAAAAAAAAAAAGTATTAAATCTATGTAATGATCATTACATAACGTATATGAAAACGCAACCGTCAATTCGTAGTTATATAAAAGTTAGCATCAAACATTTAAAGCATATACATTTCACAGCCTTTCGGTAGGCATTTCGTTTGTAATATTTTCCCCTATCTATAAGTCTGATGGTACAGTAGTAGTTTTGACAGAGTTGTAAATTGTCTTTAATTGCAATGTTAATATCAAGTAGTTGTATGCAGGTCTTCTCCTTACTGCCAGATCTCGAGACAAATCTTAAAAATACAATTTTCATGTTTTTTTCTCCAGCCAACTTAGGCACCTATAATTGCCATAAGTATATGTAAAATAAAGGTATTGTATATCTCCGACTCTACCAGACATGATAGTTACTTGGCAATAAGGAAATAGTGTCCCCAGTCTCAAGGTAGACAATCAAAAATTGTCAAGAAAGGGAGACTATATAATTTTATGACATTAACCTTCTTCTATCCTAAGAACGCTTGCTGCAGTTGTAAACCACAAACATACCAAAAGTATTGTAACATATATCGGTGGCATTCCACTTGTTGTTCATTTTTGTTTTCTAGATACATTCATCTATATTTTCATAAGTAAAAAAAAAGATGTCTTGCTGAGAATATTTCACTTTGGTAAAAACTTTCAACATGTATGTAAATTGACTTTAGCATCGATTTCTGGCTGTTGCTGTCAGGATTTACTAATTGTACCAAAATTATAAATAAAAAAGACGAAATAAGCGAGATGATCAAATTAAATAAATTTTAAGGCCTTTCTCTTGATCTGTGATAAGATAGCTGCTAAATCAAAGGAATGAAAAATTTTGTTTGTAAAGCGTAACAGCAGCCCAGCGACATTATTTAAGGGATAGATAATGATAAAAATAGTTCAAAGAGATAAGCACTAAATATATTTTCGGACAAAATTGCAAGGTTTAGAATATCCTAATACAGTTATTTATTTAAAAAAAAAATGAAAACAAAACTATACATCGTCGGAGATTTGAACTCACTACCTTTGCCATGAAAAAGCCAATGTTCTACCCAACTGCCACACGGCACAAGTAACAATAGAAAATATAGGTTATTTATGAAAAACACTTTAATCAAATTTTCATACTGAAAGATAAATCTAATTTTTTTTAATGATGCCTCAAAATGTTAAATTTTATATTAAGTATTAAATTGTATATGTTTTAAAACATTATTAGTAAAATAAAAATGCATTTTTAATGCTGACGCCATATTTGACCTTTAAAATTCTAAATCTAGTAATATTTATATAGATTAAAAATAGATGACATCTTTTTCAAGAGTTATTCATCCTGCTAGGAATGACCCTACCGTTTTTTATTTTCGTAGTACAAAGACATAGAGAACTCTATAGTTGTTTAAATAAGAAAAATTAGCATTTTTTATAAAAATAAATTCTATTTTTCAGTAAAAACTCATAGTTGCATAAATTTACTAAATTGATTTTAAAAGTCATTATTAAAACAATTTTACAAACAAAAAAAAATTTATTTATTATTTTGGGACAATTTATAGTTTTTTATTAATATAGTACTTTTTAGCAATGTACCAAATTTGCTTTTAATATTTAGTTTATATAAATAGAAAACCTGTAAGTGTCTTATTGCTGTGTCGGAAAAAAAAATAGTATTAAATCTATGTAATGATCATTACATAACGTATATGAAAACGCAACCGTCAATTCGTAGTTATATAAAAGTTAGCATCAAACATTTAAAGCATATACATTTCACAGCCTTTCGGTAGGCATTTCGTTTGTAATATTTTCCCCTATCTATAAGTCTGATGGTACAGTAGTAGTTTTGACAGAGTTGTAAATTGTCTTTAATTGCAATGTTAATATCAAGTAGTTGTATGCAGGTCTTCTCCTTACTGCCAGATCTCGAGACAAATCTTAAAAATGCAATTTTCATGTTTTTTTCTCCAGCCAACTTAGGCACCTATAATTGCCATAAGTATATGTAAAATAAAGGTATTGTATATCTCCGACTCTACCAGACATGATAGTTACTTGGCAATAAGGAAATAGTGTCCCCAGTCTCAAGGTAGACAATCAAAAATTGTCAAGAAAGGGAGACTATATAATTTTATGACATTAACCTTCTTCTATCCTAAGAACGCTTGCTGCAGTTGTAAACCACAAACATACCAAAAGTATTGTAACATATATCGGTGGCATTCCACTTGTTGTTCATTTTTGTTTTCTAGATACATTCATCTATATTTTCATAAGTAAAAAAAAAGATGTCTTGCTGAGAATATTTCACTTTGGTAAAAACTTTCAACATGTATGTAAATTGACTTTAGCATCGATTTTTGGCTGTAACTGTCAGGATCTACTAATTGTACCAAAATTATAAATAAAAAAGACGAAATAAGCGAGATGATCAAATTAAATAAATTTTAAGGCCTTTCTCTTGATCTGTGATAAGATAGCTGCTAAATCAAAGGAATGAAAAATTTTGTTTGTAAAGCGTAACAGCAGCCCAGCGACATTATTTAAGGGATAGATAATGATAAAAATAGTTCAAAGAGATAAGCACTAAATATATTTTCGGACAAAATTGCAAGGTTTAGAATATCCTAATACAGTTATTTATTTAAAAAAAAAATGAAAACAAAACTATACATCGTCGGAGATTTGAACTCACTACCTTTGCCATGAAAAAGCCAATGTTCTACCCAACTGCCACACGGCACAAGTAACAATAGAAAATATAGGTTATTTATGAAAAACACTTTAATCAAATTTTCATACTGAAAGATAAATCTAATTTTTTTTAATGATGCCTCAAAATGTTAAATTTTATATTAAGTATTAAATTGTATATGTTTTAAAACATTATTAGTAAAATAAAAATGCATTTTTAATGCTGACGCCATATTTGACCTTTAAAATTCTAAATCTAGTAATATTTATATAGATTAAAAATAGATGACATCTTTTTCAAGAGTTATTCATCCTGCTAGGAATGACCCTACCGTTTTTTATTTTCGTAGTACAAAGACATAGAGAACTCTATAGTTGTTTAAATAAGAAAAATTAGCATTTTTTATAAAAATAAATTCTATTTTTCAGTAAAAACTCATAGTTGCATAAATTTACTAAATTGATTTTAAAAGTCATTATTAAAACAATTTTACAAACAAAAAAAAATTTATTTATTATTTTGGGACAATTTATAGTTTTTTATTAATATAGTACTTTTTAGCAATGTACCAAATTTGCTTTTAATATTTAGTTTATATAAATAGAAAACCTGTAAGTGTCTTATTGCTGTGTCGGAAAAAAAAAAAGTATTAAATCTATGTAATGATCATTACATAACGTATATGAAAACGCAACCGTCAATTCGTAGTTATATAAAAGTTAGCATCAAACATTTAAAGCATATACATTTCACAGCCTTTCGGTAGGCATTTCGTTTGTAATATTTTCCCCTATCTATAAGTCTGATGGTACAGTAGTAGTTTTGACAGAGTTGTAAATTGTCTTTAATTGCAATGTTAATAACAAGTAGTTGTATGCAGGTCTTCTCCTTACTGCCAGATCTCGAGACAAATCTTAAAAATGAAATTTTCATGTTTTTTTCTCCAGCCAACTTAGGCACCTATAATTGCCATAAGTATATGTAAAATAAAGGTATTGTATATCTCCGACTCTACCAGACATGATAGTTACTTGGCAATAAGGAAATAGTGTCCCCAGTCTCAAGGTAGACAATCAAAAATTGTCAAGAAAGGGAGACTATATAATTTTATGACATTAACCTTCTTCTATCCTAAGAACGCTTGCTGCAGTTGTAAACCACAAACATACCAAAAGTATTGTAACATATATCGGTGGCATTCCACTTGTTGTTCATTTTTGTTTTCTAGATACATTCATCTATATTTTCATAAGTAAAAAAAAAGATGTCTTGCTGAGAATATTTCACTTTGGTAAAAACTTTCAACATGTATGTAAATTGACTTTAGCATCGATTTTTGGCTGTAACTGTCAGGATCTACTAATTGTACCAAAATTATAAATAAAAAAGACGAAATAAGCGAGATGATCAAATTAAATAAATTTTAAGGCCTTTCTCTTGATCTGTGATAAGATAGCTGCTAAATCAAAGGAATGAAAAATTTTGTTTGTAAAGCGTAACAGCAGCCCAGCGACATTATTTAAGGGATAGATAATGATAAAAATAGTTCAAAGAGATAAGCACTAAATATATTTTCGGACAAAATTGCAAGGTTTAGAATATCCTAATACAGTTATTTATTTAAAAAAAAAATGAAAACAAAACTATACATCGTCGGAGATTTGAACTCACTACCTTTGCCATGAAAAAGCCAATGTTCTACCCAACTGCCACACGGCACAAGTAACAATAGAAAATATAGGTTATTTATGAAAAACACTTTAATCAAATTTTCATACTGAAAGATAAATCTAATTTTTTTTAATGATGCCTCAAAATGTTAAATTTTATATTAAGTATTAAATTGTATATGTTTTAAAACATTATTAGTAAAATAAAAATGCATTTTTAATGCTGACGCCATATTTGACCTTTAAAATTCTAAATCTAGTAATATTTATATAGATTAAAAATAGATGACATCTTTTTCAAGAGTTATTCATCCTGCTAGGAATGACCCTACCGTTTTTTATTTTCGTAGTACAAAGACATAGAGAACTCTATAGTTGTTTAAATAAGAAAAATTAGCATTTTTTATAAAAATAAATTCTATTTTTCAGTAAAAACTCATAGTTGCATAAATTTACTAAATTGATTTTAAAAGTCATTATTAAAACAATTTTACAAACAAAAAAAAATTTATTTATTATTTTGGGACAATTTATAGTTTTTTATTAATATAGTACTTTTTAGCAATGTACCAAATTTGCTTTTAATATTTAGTTTATATAAATAGAAAACCTGTAAGTGTCTTATTGCTGTGTCGGAAAAAAAAATAGTATTAAATCTATGTAATGATCATTACATAACGTATATGAAAACGCAACCGTCAATTCGTAGTTATATAAAATTTAGCATCAAACATTTAAAGCATATACATTTCACAGCCTTTCGGTAGGCATTTCGTTTGTAATATTTTCCCCTATCTATAAGTCTGATGGTACAGTAGTAGTTTTGACAGAGTTGTAAATTGTCTTTAATTGCAATGTTAATAACAAGTAGTTGTATGCAGGTCTTCTCCTTACTGCCAGATCTCGAGACAAATCTTAAAAATGAAATTTTCATGTTTTTTTCTCCAGCCAACTTAGGCACCTATAATTGCCATAAGTATATGTAAAATAAAGGTATTGTATATCTCCGACTCTACCAGACATGATAGTTACTTGGCAATAAGGAAATAGTGTCCCCAGTCTCAAGGTAGACAATCAAAAATTGTCAAGAAAGGGAGACTATATAATTTTATGACATTAACCTTCTTCTATCCTAAGAACGCTTGCTGCAGTTGTAAACCACAAACATACCAAAAGTATTGTAACATATATCGGTGGCATTCCACTTGTTGTTCATTTTTGTTTTCTAGATACATTCATCTATATTTTCATAAGTAAAAAAAAAGATGTCTTGCTGAGAATATTTCACTTTGGTAAAAACTTTCAACATGTATGTAAATTGACTTTAGCATCGATTTCTGGCTGTAACTGTCAGGATTTACTAATTGTACCAAAATTATAAATAAAAAAGACGAAATAAGCGAGATGATCAAATTAAATAAATTTTAAGGCCTTTCTCTTGATCTGTGATAAGATAGCTGCTAAATCAAAGGAATGAAAAATTTTGTTTGTAAAGCGTAACAGCAGCCCAGCGACATTATTTAAGGGATAGATAATGATAAAAATAGTTCAAAGAGATAAGCACTAAATATATTTTCGGACAAAATTGCAAGGTTTAGAATATCCTAATACAGTTATTTATTTAAAAAAAAAATGAAAACAAAACTATACATCGTCGGAGATTTGAACTCACTACCTTTGCCATGAAAAAGCCAATGTTCTACCCAACTGCCACACGGCACAAGTAACAATAGAAAATATAGGTTATTTATGAAAAACACTTTAATCAAATTTTCATACTGAAAGATAAATCTAATTTTTTTTAATGATGCCTCAAAATGTTAAATTTTATATTAAGTATTAAATTGTATATGTTTTAAAACATTATTAGAAAAATAAAAATGCATTTTTAATGCTGACGCCATATTTGACCTTTAAAATTCTAAATCTAGTAATATTTATATAGATTAAAAATAGATGACATCTTTTTCAAGAGTTATTCATCCTGCTAGGAATGACCCTACCGTTTTTTATTTTCGTAGTACAAAGACATAGAGAACTCTATAGTTGTTTAAATAAGAAAAATTAGCATTTTTTATAAAAATAAATTCTATTTTTCAGTAAAAACTCATAGTTGCATAAATTTACTAAATTGATTTTAAAAGTCATTATTAAAACAATTTTACAAACAAACAAAAATTTATTTATTATTTTGGGACAATTTATAGTTTTTTTTTAATATAGTACTTTTTAGCAATGTACCAAATTTACTTTTAATATTTAGTTTATATAAATAGAAAACCTGTAAGTGTCTTATTGCTGTGTCGGAAAAAAATAGTATTAAATCTATGTAGTGATCATTACATAACGTATATGAAAACGCAACCGTCAATTCGTAGTTATATAAAAGTTAGCATCAAACATTTAAAGCATATACATTTCACAGCCTTTCGGTAGGCATTTCGTTTGTAATATTTTCCCCTATCTATAAGTCTGATGGTACAGTAGTAGTTTTGACAGAGTTGTAAATTGTCTTTAATTGCAATGTTAATATCAAGTAGTTGTATGCAGGTCTTCTCCTTACTGCCAGATCTCGAGACAAATCTTAAAAATGCAATTTTCATGTTTTTTTCTCCAGCCAACTTAGGCACCTATAATTGCCATAAGTATATGTAAAATAAAGGTATTGTATATCTCCGACTCTACCAGACATGATAGTTACTTGGCAATAAGGAAATAGTGTCCCCAGTCTCAAGGTAGACAATCAAAAATTGTCAAGAAAGGGAGACTATATAATTTTATGACATTAACCTTCTTCTATCCTAAGAACGCTTGCTGCAGTTGTAAACCACAAACATACCAAAAGTATTGTAACATATATCGGTGGCATTCCACTTGTTGTTCATTTTTGTTTTCTAGATACATTCATCTATATTTTCATAAGTAAAAAAAAAGATGTCTTGCTGAGAATATTTCACTTTGGTAAAAACTTTCAACATGTATGTAAATTGACTTTAGCATCGATTTCTGGCTGTTGCTGTCAGGATTTACTAATTGTACCAAAATTATAAATAAAAAAGACGAAATAAGCGAGATGATCAAATTAAATAAATTTTAAGGCCTTTCTCTTGATCTGTGATAAGATAGCTGCTAAATCAAAGGAATGAAAAATTTTGTTTGTAAAGCGTAACAGCAGCCCAGCGACATTATTTAAGGGATAGATAATGATAAAAATAGTTCAAAGAGATAAGCACTAAATATATTTTCGGACAAAATTGCAAGGTTTAGAATATCCTAATACAGTTATTTATTTAAAAAAAAAATGAAAACAAAACTATACATCGTCGGAGATTTGAACTCACTACCTTTGCCATGAAAAAGCCAATGTTCTACCCAACTGCCACACGGCACAAGTAACAATAGAAAATATAGGTTATTTTTGAAAAACACTTTAATCAAATTTTCATACTGAAAGATAAATCTAATTTTTTTTAATGATGCCTCAAAATGTTAAATTTTATATTAAGTATTAAATTGTATATGTTTTAAAACATTATTAGTAAAATAAAAATGCATTTTTAATGCTGACGCCATATTTGACCTTTAAAATTCTAAATCTAGTAATATTTATATAGATTAAAAATAGATGACATCTTTTTCAAGAGTTATTCATCCTGCTAGGAATGACCCTACCGTTTTTTATTTTCGTAGTACAAAGACATAGAGAACTCTATAGTTGTTTAAATAAGAAAAATTAGCATTTTTTATAAAAATAAATTCTATTTTTCAGTAAAAACTCATAGTTGCATAAATTTACTAAATTGATTTTAAAAGTCATTATTAAAACAATTTTACAAACAAACAAAAATTTATTTATTATTTTGGGACAATTTATAGTTTTTTTTTAATATAGTACTTTTTAGCAATGTACCAAATTTACTTTTAATATTTAGTTTATATAAATAGAAAACCTGTAAGTGTCTTATTGCTGTGTCGGAAAAAAAAATAGTATTAAATCTATGTAATGATCATTACATAACGTATATGAAAACGCAACCGTCAATTCGTAGTTATATAAAAGTTAGCATCAAACATTTAAAGCATATACATTTCACAGCCTTTCGGTAGGCATTTCGTTTGTAATATTTTCCCCTATCTATAAGTCTGATGGTACAGTAGTAGTTTTGACAGAGTTGTAAATTGTCTTTAATTGCAATGTTAATAACAAGTAGTTGTATGCAGGTCTTCTCCTTACTGCCAGATCTCGAGACAAATCTTAAAAATGCAATTTTCATGTTTTTTTCTCCAGCCAACTTAGGCACCTATAATTGCCATAAGTATATGTAAAATAAAGGTATTGTATATCTCCGACTCTACCAGACATGATAGTTACTTGGCAATAAGGAAATAGTGTCCCCAGTCTCAAGGTAGACAATCAAAAATTGTCAAGAAAGGGAGACTATATAATTTTATGACATTAACCTTCTTCTATCCTAAGAACGCTTGCTGCAGTTGTAAACCACAAACATACCAAAAGTATTGTAACATATATCGGTGGCATTCCACTTGTTGTTCATTTTTGTTTTCTAGATACATTCATCTATATTTTCATAAGTAAAAAAAAAGATGTCTTGCTGAGAATATTTCACTTTGGTAAAAACTTTCAACATGTATGTAAATTGACTTTAGCATCGATTTCTGGCTGTTGCTTTCAGGATTTACTAATTGTACCAAAATTATAAATAAAAAAGACGAAATAAGCGAGATGATCAAATTAAATAAATTTTAAGGCCTTTCTCTTGATCTGTGATAAGATAGCTGCTAAATCAAAGGAATGAAAAATTTTGTTTGTAAAGCGTAACAGCAGCCCAGCGACATTATTTAAGGGATAGATAATGATAAAAATAGTTCAAAGAGATAAGCACTAAATATATTTTCGGACAAAATTGCAAGGTTTAGAATATCCTAATACAGTTATTTATTTAAAAAAAAAATGAAAACAAAACTATACATCGTCGGAGATTTGAACTCACTACCTTTGCCATGAAAAAGCCAATGTTCTACCCAACTGCCACACGGCACAAGTAACAATAGAAAATATAGGTTATTTATGAAAAACACTTTAATCAAATTTTCATACTGAAAGATAAATCTAATTTTTTTTAATGATGCCTCAAAATGTTAAATTTTATATTAAGTATTAAATTGTATATGTTTTAAAACATTATTAGTAAAATAAAAATGCATTTTTAATGCTGACGCCATATTTGACCTTTAAAATTCTAAATCTAGTAATATTTATATAGATTAAAAATAGATGACATCTTTTTCAAGAGTTATTCATCCTGCTAGGAATGACCCTACCGTTTTTTATTTTCGTAGTACAAAGACATAGAGAACTCTATAGTTGTTTAAATAAGAAAAATTAGCATTTTTTATAAAAATAAATTCTATTTTTCAGTAAAAACTCATAGTTGCATAAATTTACTAAATTGATTTTAAAAGTCATTATTAAAACAATTTTACAAACAAAAAAAAATTTATTTATTATTTTGGGACAATTTATAGTTTTTTTTTAATATAGTACTTTTTAGCAATGTACCAAATTTACTTTTAATATTTAGTTTATATAAATAGAAAACCTGTAAGTGTCTTATTGCTGTGTCGGAAAAAAAAATAGTATTAAATCTATGTAATGATCATTACATAACGTATATGAAAACGCAACCGTCAATTCGTAGTTATATAAAAGTTAGCATCAAACATTTAAAGCATATACATTTCACAGCCTTTCGGTAGGCATTTCGTTTGTAATATTTTCCCCTATCTATAAGTCTGATGGTACAGTAGTAGTTTTGACAGAGTTGTAAATTGTCTTTAATTGCAATGTTAATAACAAGTAGTTGTATGCAGGTCTTCTCCTTACTGCCAGATCTCGAGACAAATCTTAAAAATGCAATTTTCTTGTTTTTTTCTCCAGCCAACTTAGGCACCTATAATTGCCATAAGTATATGTAAAATAAAGGTATTGTATATCTCCGACTCTACCAGACATGATAGTTACTTGGCAATAAGGAAATAGTGTCCCCAGTCTCAAGGTAGACAATCAAAAATTGTCAAGAAAGGGAGACTATATAATTTTATGACATTAACCTTCTTCTATCCTAAGAACGCTTGCTGCAGTTGTAAACCACAAACATACCAAAAGTATTGTAACATATATCGGTGGCATTCCACTTGTTGTTCATTTTTGTTTTCTAGATACATTCATCTATATTTTCATAAGTAAAAAAAAAGATGTCTTGCTGAGAATATTTCACTTTGGTAAAAACTTTCAACATGTATGTAAATTGACTTTAGCATCGATTTCTGGCTGTAGCTGTCAGGATTTACTAATTGTACCAAAATTATAAATAAAAAAGACGAAATAAGCGAGATGATCAAATTAAATAAATTTTAAGGCCTTTCTCTTGATCTGTGATAAGATAGCTGCTAAATCAAAGGAATGAAAAATTTTGTTTGTAAAGCGTAACAGCAGCCCAGCGACATTATTTAAGGGATAGATAATGATAAAAATAGTTCAAAGAGATAAGCACTAAATATATTTTCGGACAAAATTGCAAGGTTTAGAATATCCTAATACAGTTATTTATTTAAAAAAAAAATGAAAACAAAACTATACATCGTCGGAGATTTGAACTCACTACCTTTGCCATGAAAAAGCCAATGTTCTACCCAACTGCCACACGGCACAAGTAACAATAGAAAATATAGGTTATTTATGAAAAACACTTTAATCAAATTTTCATACTGAAAGATAAATCTAATTTTTTTTAATGATGCCTCAAAATGTTAAATTTTATATTAAGTATTAAATTGTATATGTTTTAAAACATTATTAGAAAAATAAAAATGCATTTTTAATGCTGACGCCATATTTGACCTTTAAAATTCTAAATCTAGTAATATTTATATAGATTAAAAATAGATGACATCTTTTTCAAGAGTTATTCATCCTGCTAGGAATGACCCTACCGTTTTTTATTTTCGTAGTACAAAGACATAGAGAACTCTATAGTTGTTTAAATAAGAAAAATTAGCATTTTTTATAAAAATAAATTCTATTTTTCAGTAAAAACTCATAGTTGCATAAATTTACTAAATTGATTTTAAAAGTCATTATTAAAACAATTTTACAAACAAAAAAAAATTTATTTATTATTTTGGGACTATTTATAGTTTTTTTTTAATATAGTACTTTTTAGCAATGTACCAAATTTACTTTTAATATTTAGTTTATATAAATAGAAAACCTGTAAGTGTCTTATTGCTGTGTCGGAAAAAAAAATAGTATTAAATCTATGTAATGATCATTACATAACGTATATGAAAACGCAACCGTCAATTCGTAGTTATATAAAAGTTAGCATCAAACATTTAAAGCATATACATTTCACAGCCTTTCGGTAGGCATTTCGTTTGTAATATTTTCCCCTATCTATAAGTCTGATGGTACAGTAGTAGTTTTGACAGAGTTGTAAATTGTCTTTAATTGCAATGTTAATAACAAGTAGTTGTATGCAGGTCTTCTCCTTACTGCCAGATCTCGAGACAAATCTTAAAAATGCAATTTTCATGTTTTTTTCTCCAGCCAACTTAGGCACCTATAATTGCCATAAGTATATGTAAAATAAAGGTATTGTATATCTCCGACTCTACCAGACATGATAGTTACTTGGCAATAAGGAAATAGTGTCCCCAGTCTCAAGGTAGACAATCAAAAATTGTCAAGAAAGGGAGACTATATAATTTTATGACATTAACCTTCTTCTATCCTAAGAACGCTTGCTGCAGTTGTAAACCACAAACATACCAAAAGTATTGTAACATATATCGGTGGCATTCCACTTGTTGTTCATTTTTGTTTTCTAGATACATTCATCTATATTTTCATAAGTAAAAAAAAAGATGTCTTGCTGAGAATATTTCACTTTGGTAAAAACTTTCAACATGTATGTAAATTGACTTTAGCATCGATTTCTGGCTGTAGCTGTCAGGATTTACTAATTGTACCAAAATTATAAATAAAAAAGACGAAATAAGCGAGATGATCAAATTAAATAAATTTTAAGGCCTTTCTCTTGATCTGTGATAAGATAGCTGCTAAATCAAAGGAATGAAAAATTTTGTTTGTAAAGCGTAACAGCAGCCCAGCGACATTATTTAAGGGATAGATAATGATAAAAATAGTTCAAAGAGATAAGCACTAAATATATTTTCGGACAAAATTGCAAGGTTTAGAATATCCTAATACAGTTATTTATTTAAAAAAAAAATGAAAACAAAACTATACATCGTCGGAGATTTGAACTCACTACCTTTGCCATGAAAAAGCCAATGTTCTACCCAACTGCCACACGGCACAAGTAACAATAGAAAATATAGGTTATTTATGAAAAACACTTTAATCAAATTTTCATACTGAAAGATAAATCTAATTTTTTTTAATGATGCCTCAAAATGTTAAATTTTATATTAAGTATTAAATTGTATATGTTTTAAAACATTATTAGTAAAATAAAAATGCATTTTTAATGCTGACGCCATATTTGACCTTTAAAATTCTAAATCTAGTAATATTTATATAGATTAAAAATAGATGACATCTTTTTCAAGAGTTATTCATCCTGCTAGGAATGACCCTACCGTTTTTTATTTTCGTAGTACAAAGACATAGAGAACTCTATAGTTGTTTAAATAAGAAAAATTAGCATTTTTTATAAAAATAAATTCTATTTTTCAGTAAAAACTCATAGTTGCATAAATTTACTAAATTGATTTTAAAAGTCATTATTAAAACAATTTTACAAACAAACAAAAATTTATTTATTATTTTGGGACAATTTATAGTTTTTTTTTAATATAGTACTTTTTAGCAATGTACCAAATTTACTTTTAATATTTAGTTTATATAAATAGAAAACCTGTAAGTGTCTTATTGCTGTGTCGGAAAAAAAAATAGTATTAAATCTATGTAATGATCATTACATAACGTATATGAAAACGCAACCGTCAATTCGTAGTTATATAAAAGTTAGCATCAAACATTTAAAGCATATACATTTCACAGCCTTTCGGTAGGCATTTCGTTTGTAATATTTTCCCCTATCTATAAGTCTGATGGTACAGTAGTAGTTTTGACAGAGTTGTAAATTGTCTTTAATTGCAATGTTAATAACAAGTAGTTGTATGCAGGTCTTCTCCTTACTGCCAGATCTCGAGACAAATCTTAAAAATGCAATTTTCATGTTTTTTTCTCCAGCCAACTTAGGCACCTATAATTGCCATAAGTATATGTAAAATAAAGGTATTGTATATCTCCGACTCTACCAGACATGATAGTTACTTGGCAATAAGGAAATAGTGTCCCCAGTCTCAAGGTAGACAATCAAAAATTGTCAAGAAAGGGAGACTATATAATTTTATGACATTAACCTTCTTCTATCCTAAGAACGCTTGCTGCAGTTGTAAACCACAAACATACCAAAAGTATTGTAACATATATCGGTGGCATTCCACTTGTTGTTCATTTTTGTTTTCTAGATACATTCATCTATATTTTCATAAGTAAAAAAAAAGATGTCTTGCTGAGAATATTTCACTTTGGTAAAAACTTTCAACATGTATGTAAATTGACTTTAGCATCGATTTCTGGCTGTTGCTGTCAGGATTTACTAATTGTACCAAAATTATAAATAAAAAAGACGAAATAAGCGAGATGATCAAATTAAATAAATTTTAAGGCCTTTCTCTTGATCTGTGATAAGATAGCTGCTAAATCAAAGGAATGAAAAATTTTGTTTGTAAAGCGTAACAGCAGCCCAGCGACATTATTTAAGGGATAGATAATGATAAAAATAGTTCAAAGAGATAAGCACTAAATATATTTTCGGACAAAATTGCAAGGTTTAGAATATCCTAATACAGTTATTTTTTTAAAAAAAAAATGAAAACAAAACTATACATCGTCGGAGATTTGAACTCACTACCTTTGCCATGAAAAAGCCAATGTTCTACCCAACTGCCACACGGCACAAGTAACAATAGAAAATATAGGTTATTTATGAAAAACACTTTAATCAAATTTTCATACTGAAAGATAAATCTAATTTTTTTTAATGATGCCTCAAAATGTTAAATTTTATATTAAGTATTAAATTGTATATGTTTTAAAACATTATTAGTAAAATAAAAATGCATTTTTAATGCTGACGCCATATTTGACCTTTAAAATTCTAAATCTAGTAATATTTATATAGATTAAAAATAGATGACATCTTTTTCAAGAGTTATTCATCCTGCTAGGAATGACCCTACCGTTTTTTATTTTCGTAGTACAAAGACATAGAGAACTCTATAGTTGTTTAAATAAGAAAAATTAGCATTTTTTATAAAAATAAATTCTATTTTTCAGTAAAAACTCATAGTTGCATAAATTTACTAAATTGATTTTAAAAGTCATTATTAAAACAATTTTACAAACAAAAAAAAATTTATTTATTATTTTGGGACAATTTATAGTTTTTTTTTAATATAGTACTTTTTAGCAATGTACCAAATTTACTTTTAATATTTAGTTTATATAAATAGAAAACCTGTAAGTGTCTTATTGCTGTGTCGGAAAAAAAAATAGTATTAAATCTATGTAATGATCATTACATAACGTATATGAAAACGCAACCGTCAATTCGTAGTTATATAAAAGTTAGCATCAAACATTTAAAGCATATACATTTCACAGCCTTTCGGTAGGCATTTCGTTTGTAATATTTTCCCCTATCTATAAGTCTGATGGTACAGTAGTAGTTTTGACAGAGTTGTAAATTGTCTTTAATTGCAATGTTAATAACAAGTAGTTGTATGCAGGTCTTCTCCTTACTGCCAGATCTCGAGACAAATCTTAAAAATGCAATTTTCATGTTTTTTTCTCCAGCCAACTTAGGCACCTATAATTGCCATAAGTATATGTAAAATAAAGGTATTGTATATCTCCGACTCTACCAGACATGATAGTTACTTGGCAATAAGGAAATAGTGTCCCCAGTCTCAAGGTAGACAATCAAAAATTGTCAAGAAAGGGAGACTATATAATTTTATGACATTAACCTTCTTCTATCCTAAGAACGCTTGCTGCAGTTGTAAACCACAAACATACCAAAAGTATTGTAACATATATCGGTGGCATTCCACTTGTTGTTCATTTTTGTTTTCTAGATACATTCATCTATATTTTCATAAGTAAAAAAAAAGATGTCTTGCTGAGAATATTTCACTTTGGTAAAAACTTTCAACATGTATGTAAATTGACTTTAGCATCGATTTCTGGCTGTTGCTTTCAGGATTTACTAATTGTACCAAAATTATAAATAAAAAAGACGAAATAAGCGAGATGATCAAATTAAATAAATTTTAAGGCCTTTCTCTTGATCTGTGATAAGATAGCTGCTAAATCAAAGGAATGAAAAATTTTGTTTGTAAAGCGTAACAGCAGCCCAGCGACATTATTTAAGGGATAGATAATGATAAAAATAGTTCAAAGAGATAAGCACTAAATATATTTTCGGACAAAATTGCAAGGTTTAGAATATCCTAATACAGTTATTTATTTAAAAAAAAAATGAAAACAAAACTATACATCGTCGGAGATTTGAACTCACTACCTTTGCCATGAAAAAGTCAATTTTCTACCCAACTGCCACACGGCACAAGTAACAATAGAAAATATAGGTTATTTATGAAAAACACTTTAATCAAATTTTCATACTGAAAGATAAATCTAATTTTTTTTAATGATGCCTCAAAATGTTAAATTTTATATTAAGTATTAAATTGTATATGTTTTAAAACATTATTAGTAAAATAAAAATGCATTTTTTATGCTGACGCCATATTTGACCTTTAAAATTCTAAATCTAGTAATATTTATATAGATTAAAAATAGATGACATCTTTTTCAAGAGTTATTCATCCTGCTAGGAATGACCCTACCGTTTTTTATTTTCGTAGTACAAAGACATAGAGAACTCTATAGTTGTTTAAATAAGAAAAATTAGCATTTTTTATAAAAATAAATTCTATTTTTCAGTAAAAACTCATAGTTGCATAAATTTACTAAATTGATTTTAAAAGTCATTATTAAAACAATTTTACAAACAAAAAAAAATTTATTTATTATTTTGGGACAATTTATAGTTTTTTTTTAATATAGTACTTTTTAGCATTGTACCAAATTTACTTTTAATATTTAGTTTATATAAATAGAAAACCTGTAAGTGTCTTATTGCTGTGTCGGAAAAAAAAATAGTATTAAATCTATGTAATGATCATTACATAACGTATATGAAAACGCAACCGTCAATTCGTAGTTATATAAAAGTTAGCATCAAACATTTAAAGCATATACATTTCACAGCCTTTCGGTAGGCATTTCGTTTGTAATATTTTCCCCTATCTATAAGTCTGATGGTACAGTAGTAGTTTTGACAGAGTTGTAAATTGTCTTTAATTGCAATGTTAATAACAAGTAGTTGTATGCAGGTCTTCTCCTTACTGCCAGATCTCGAGACAAATCTTAAAAATGCAATTTTCATGTTTTTTTCTCCAGCCAACTTAGGCACCTATAATTGCCATAAGTATATGTAAAATAAAGGTATTGTATATCTCCGACTCTACCAGACATGATAGTTACTTGGCAATAAGGAAATAGTGTCCCCAGTCTCAAGGTAGACAATCAAAAATTGTCAAGAAAGGGAGACTATATAATTTTATGACATTAACCTTCTTCTATCCTAAGAACGCTTGCTGCAGTTGTAAACCACAAACATACCAAAAGTATTGTAACATATATCGGTGGCATTCCACTTGTTGTTCATTTTTGTTTTCTAGATACATTCATCTATATTTTCATAAGTAAAAAAAAAGATGTCTTGCTGAGAATATTTCACTTTGGTAAAAACTTTCAACATGTATGTAAATTGACTTTAGCATCGATTTCTGGCTGTAGCTGTCAGGATTTACTAATTGTACCAAAATTATAAATAAAAAAGACGAAATAAGCGAGATGATCAAATTAAATAAATTTTAAGGCCTTTCTCTTGATCTGTGATAAGATAGCTGCTAAATCAAAGGAATGAAAAATTTTGTTTGTAAAGCGTAACAGCAGCCCAGCGACATTATTTAAGGGATAGATAATGATAAAAATAGTTCAAAGAGATAAGCACTAAATATATTTTCGGACAAAATTGCAAGGTTTAGAATATCCTAATACAGTTATTTATTTAAAAAAAAAATGAAAACAAAACTATACATCGTCGGAGATTTGAACTCACTACCTTTGCCATGAAAAAGCCAATGTTCTACCCAACTGCCACACGGCACAAGTAACAATAGAAAATATAGGTTATTTATGAAAAACACTTTAATCAAATTTTCATACTGAAAGATAAATCTAATTTTTTTTAATGATGCCTCAAAATGTTAAATTTTATATTAAGTATTAAATTGTATATGTTTTAAAACATTATTAGTAAAATAAAAATGCATTTTTAATGCTGACGCCATATTTGACCTTTAAAATTCTAAATCTAGTAATATTTATATAGATTAAAAATAGATGACATCTTTTTCAAGAGTTATTCATCCTGCTAGGAATGACCCTACCGTTTTTTATTTTCGTAGTACAAAGACATAGAGAACTCTATAGTTGTTTAAATAAGAAAAATTAGCATTTTTTATAAAAATAAATTCTATTTTTCAGTAAAAACTCATAGTTGCATAAATTTACTAAATTGATTTTAAAAGTCATTATTAAAACAATTTTACAAACAAACAAAAATTTATTTATTATTTTGGGACAATTTATAGTTTTTTTTTAATATAGTACTTTTTAGCAATGTACCAAATTTACTTTTAATATTTAGTTTATATAAATAGAAAACCTGTAAGTGTCTTATTGCTGTGTCGGAAAAAAAAATAGTATTAAATCTATGTAATGATCATTACATAACGTATATGAAAACGCAACCGTCAATTCGTAGTTATATAAAAGTTAGCATCAAACATTTAAAGCATATACATTTCACAGCCTTTCGGTAGGCATTTCGTTTGTAATATTTTCCCCTATCTATAAGTCTGATGGTACAGTAGTAGTTTTGACAGAGTTGTAAATTGTCTTTAATTGCAATGTTAATAACAAGTAGTTGTATGCAGGTCTTCTCCTTACTGCCAGATCTCGAGACAAATCTTAAAAATGCAATTTTCATGTTTTTTTCTCCAGCCAACTTAGGCACCTATAATTGCCATAAGTATATGTAAAATAAAGGTATTGTATATCTCCGACTCTACCAGACATGATAGTTACTTGGCAATAAGGAAATAGTGTCCCCAGTCTCAAGGTAGACAATCAAAAATTGTCAAGAAAGGGAGACTATATAATTTTATGACATTAACCTTCTTCTATCCTAAGAACGCTTGCTGCAGTTGTAAACCACAAACATACCAAAAGTATTGTAACATATATCGGTGGCATTCCACTTGTTGTTCATTTTTGTTTTCTAGATACATTCATCTATATTTTCATAAGTAAAAAAAAAGATGTCTTGCTGAGAATATTTCACTTTGGTAAAAACTTTCAACATGTATGTAAATTGACTTTAGCATCGATTTCTGGCTGTAGCTGTCAGGATTTACTAATTGTACCAAAATTATAAATAAAAAAGACGAAATAAGCGAGATGATCAAATTAAATAAATTTTAAGGCCTTTCTCTTGATCTGTGATAAGATAGCTGCTAAATCAAAGGAATGAAAAATTTTGTTTGTAAAGCGTAACAGCAGCCCAGCGACATTATTTAAGGGATAGATAATGATAAAAATAGTTCAAAGAGATAAGCACTAAATATATTTTCGGACAAAATTGCAAGGTTTAGAATATCCTAATACAGTTATTTATTTAAAAAAAAAATGAAAACAAAACTATACATCGTCGGAGATTTGAACTCACTACCTTTGCCATGAAAAAGCCAATGTTCTACCCAACTGCCACACGGCACAAGTAACAATAGAAAATATAGGTTATTTATGAAAAACACTTTAATCAAATTTTCATACTGAAAGATAAATCTAATTTTTTTTAATGATGCCTCAAAATGTTAAATTTTATATTAAGTATTAAATTGTATATGTTTTAAAACATTATTAGAAAAATAAAAATGCATTTTTAATGCTGACGCCATATTTGACCTTTAAAATTCTAAATCTAGTAATATTTATATAGATTAAAAATAGATGACATCTTTTTCAAGAGTTATTCATCCTGCTAGGAATGACCCTACCGTTTTTTATTTTCGTAGTACAAAGACATAGAGAACTCTATAGTTGTTTAAATAAGAAAAATTAGCATTTTTTATAAAAATAAATTCTATTTTTCAGTAAAAACTCATAGTTGCATAAATTTACTAAATTGATTTTAAAAGTCATTATTAAAACAATTTTACAATCAAAAAAAAATTTATTTATTATTTTGGGACTATTTATAGTTTTTTTTTAATATAGTACTTTTTAGCAATGTACCAAATTTACTTTTAATATTTAGTTTATATAAATAGAAAACCTGTAAGTGTCTTATTGCTGTGTCGGAAAAAAAAATAGTATTAAATCTATGTAATGATCATTACATAACGTATATGAAAACGCAACCGTCAATTCGTAGTTATATAAAAGTTAGCATCAAACATTTAAAGCATATACATTTCACAGCCTTTCGGTAGGCATTTCGTTTGTAATATTTTCCCCTATCTATAAGTCTGATGGTACAGTAGTAGTTTTGACAGAGTTGTAAATTGTCTTTAATTGCAATGTTAATAACAAGTAGTTGTATGCAGGTCTTCTCCTTACTGCCAGATCTCGAGACAAATCTTAAAAATGCAATTTTCATGTTTTTTTCTCCAGCCAACTTAGGCACCTATAATTGCCATAAGTATATGTAAAATAAAGGTATTGTATATCTCCGACTCTACCAGACATGATAGTTACTTGGCAATAAGGAAATAGTGTCCCCAGTCTCAAGGTAGACAATCAAAAATTGTCAAGAAAGGGAGACTATATAATTTTATGACATTAACCTTCTTCTATCCTAAGAACGCTTGCTGCAGTTGTAAACCACAAACATACCAAAAGTATTGTAACATATATCGGTGGCATTCCACTTGTTGTTCATTTTTGTTTTCTAGATACATTCATCTATATTTTCATAAGTAAAAAAAAAGATGTCTTGCTGAGAATATTTCACTTTGGTAAAAACTTTCAACATGTATGTAAATTGACTTTAGCATCGATTTCTGGCTGTTGCTGTCGGGATTTACTAATTGTACCAAAATTATAAATAAAAAAGACGAAATAAGCGAGATGATCAAATTAAATAAATTTTAAGGCCTTTCTCTTGATCTGTGATAAGATAGCTGCTAAATCAAAGGAATGAAAAATTTTGTTTGTAAAGCGTAACAGCAGCCCAGCGACATTATTTAAGGGATAGATAATGATAAAAATAGTTCAAAGAGATAAGCACTAAATATATTTTCGGACAAAATTGCAAGGTTTAGAATATCCTAATACAGTTATTTATTTAAAAAAAAAATGAAAACAAAACTATACATCGTCGGAGATTTGAACTCACTACCTTTGCCATGAAAAAGCCAATGTTCTACCCAACTGCCACACGGCACAAGTAACAATAGAAAATATAGGTTATTTATGAAAAACACTTTAATCAAATTTTCATACTGAAAGATAAATCTAATTTTTTTTAATGATGCCTCAAAATGTTAAATTTTATATTAAGTATTAAATTGTATATGTTTTAAAACATTATTAGTAAAATAAAAATGCATTTTTAATGCTGACGCCATATTTGACCTTTAAAATTCTAAATCTAGTAATATTTATATAGATTAAAAATAGATGACATCTTTTTCAAGAGTTATTCATCCTGCTAGGAATGACCCTACCGTTTTTTATTTTCGTAGTACAAAGACATAGAGAACTCTATAGTTGTTTAAATAAGAAAAATTAGCATTTTTTATAAAAATAAATTCTATTTTTCAGTAAAAACTCATAGTTGCATAAATTTACTAAATTGATTTTAAAAGTCATTATTAAAACAATTTTACAAACAAACAAAAATTTATTTATTATTTTGGGACAATTTATAGTTTTTTTTTAATATAGTACTTTTTAGCAATGTACCAAATTTACTTTTAATATTTAGTTTATATAAATAGAAAACCTGTAAGTGTCTTATTGCTGTGTCGGAAAAAAAAATAGTATTAAATCTATGTAATGATCATTACATAACGTTTATGAAAACGCAACCGTCAATTCGTAGTTATATAAAAGTTAGCATCAAACATTTAAAGCATATACATTTCACAGCCTTTCGGTAGGCATTTCGTTTGTAATATTTTCCCCTATCTATAAGTCTGATGGTACAGTAGTAGTTTTGACAGAGTTGTAAATTGTCTTTAATTGCAATGTTAATAACAAGTAGTTGTATGCAGGTCTTCTCCTTACTGCCAGATCTCGAGACAAATCTTAAAAATGCAATTTTCATGTTTTTTTCTCCAGCCAACTTAGGCACCTATAATTGCCATAAGTATATGTAAAATAAAGGTATTGTATATCTCCGACTCTACCAGACATGATAGTTACTTGGCAATAAGGAAATAGTGTCCCCAGTCTCAAGGTAGACAATCAAAAATTGTCAAGAAAGGGAGACTATATAATTTTATGACATTAACCTTCTTCTATCCTAAGAACGCTTGCTGCAGTTGTAAACCACAAACATACCAAAAGTATTGTAACATATATCGGTGGCATTCCACTTGTTGTTCATTTTTGTTTTCTAGATACATTCATCTATATTTTCATAAGTAAAAAAAAAGATGTCTTGCTGAGAATATTTCACTTTGGTAAAAACTTTCAACATGTATGTAAATTGACTTTAGCATCGATTTCTGGCTGTTGCTGTCAGGATTTACTAATTGTACCAAAATTATAAATAAAAAAGACGAAATAAGCGAGATGATCAAATTAAATAAATTTTAAGGCCTTTCTCTTGATCTGTGATAAGATAGCTGCTAAATCAAAGGAATGAAAAATTTTGTTTGTAAAGCGTAACAGCAGCCCAGCGACATTATTTAAGGGATAGATAATGATAAAAATAGTTCAAAGAGATAAGCACTAAATATATTTTCGGACAAAATTGCAAGGTTTAGAATATCCTAATACAGTTATTTTTTTTAAAAAAAAATGAAAACAAAACTATACATCGTCGGAGATTTGAACTCACTACCTTTGCCATGAAAAAGCCAATGTTCTACCCAACTGCCACACGGCACAAGTAACAATAGAAAATATAGGTTATTTATGAAAAACACTTTAATCAAATTTTCATACTGAAAGATAAATCTAATTTTTTTTAATGATGCCTCAAAATGTTAAATTTTATATTAAGTATTAAATTGTATATGTTTTAAAACATTATTAGTAAAATAAAAATGCATTTTTAATGCTGACGCCATATTTGACCTTTAAAATTCTAAATCTAGTAATATTTATATAGATTAAAAATAGATGACATCTTTTTCAAGAGTTATTCATCCTGCTGGGAATGACCCTACCGTTTTTTATTTTCGTAGTACAAAGACATAGAGAACTCTATAGTTGTTTAAATAAGAAAAATTAGCATTTTTTATAAAAATAAATTCTATTTTTCAGTAAAAACTCATAGTTGCATAAATTTACTAAATTGATTTTAAAAGTCATTATTAAAACAATTTTACAAACAAAAAAAAAATTATTTATTATTTTGGGACAATTTATAGTTTTTTTTTTAATATAGTACTTTTTAGCAATGTACCAAATTTACTTTTAATATTTAGTTTATATAAATAGAAAACCTGTAAGTGTCTTATTGCTGTGTCGGAAAAAAAAATAGTATTAAATCTATTTAATGATCATTACATAACGTATATGAAAACGCAACCGTCAATTCGTAGTTATATAAAAGTTAGCATCAAACATTTAAAGCATATACATTTCACAGCCTTTCGGTAGGCATTTCGTTTGTAATATTTTCCCCTATCTATAAGTCTGATGGTACAGTAGTAGTTTTGACAGAGTTGAAAATTGTCTTTAATTGCAATGTTAATAACAAGTAGTTGTATGCAGGTCTTCTCCTTACTGCCAGATCTCGAGACAAATCTTAAAAATGCAATTTTCATGTTTTTTTCTCCAGCCAACTTAGGCACCTATAATTGCCATAAGTATATGTAAAATAAAGGTATTGTATATCTCCGACTCTACCAGACATGATAGTTACTTGGCAATAAGGAAATAGTGTCCCCAGTCTCAAGGTAGACAATCAAAAATTGTCAAGAAAGGGAGACTATATAATTTTATGACATTAACCTTCTTCTATCCTAAGAACGCTTGCTGCAGTTGTAAACCACAAACATACCAAAAGTATTGTAACATATATCGGTGGCATTCCACTTGTTGTTCATTTTTGTTTTCTAGATACATTCATCTATATTTTCATAAGTAAAAAAAAAGATGTCTTGCTGAGAATATTTCACTTTGGTAAAAACTTTCAACATGTATGTAAATTGACTTTAGCATCGATTTCTGGCTGTAGCTGTCAGGATTTACTAATTGTACCAAAATTATAAATAAAAAAGACGAAATAAGCGAGATGATCAAATTAAATAAATTTTAAGGCCTTTCTCTTGATCTGTGATAAGATAGCTGCTAAATCAAAGGAATGAAAAATTTTGTTTGTAAAGCGTAACAGCAGCCCAGCGACATTATTTAAGGGATAGATAATGATAAAAATAGTTCAAAGAGATAAGCACTAAATATATTTTCGGACAAAATTGCAAGGTTTAGAATATCCTAATACAGTTATTTATTTTAAAAAAAAATGAAAACAAAACTATACATCGTCGGAGATTTGAACTCACTACCTTTGCCATGAAAAAGCCAATGTTCTACCCAACTGCCACACGGCACAATTAACAATAGAAAATATAGGTTATTTATGAAAAACACTTTAATCAAATTTTCATACTGAAAGATAAATCTAATTTTTTTAAATGATGCCTCAAAATGTTAAATTTTATATTAAGTATTAAATTGTATATGCTTTAAAACATTATTAGTAAAATAAAAATGCATTTTAAATGCTGACGCCATATTTGACCTTTAAAATTCTAAATCTAGTAATATTTATATAGATTAAAAATAGATGACATCTTTTTCAAGAGTTATTCATCCTACTGGGAATGACCCTACCGTTTTTTATTTTCGTAGTACAAAGACATAGAGAACTCTATAGTTGTTTAAATAAGAAAAATTAGCATTTTTTATAAAAATAAATTCTATTTTTCAGTAAAAACTCATAGTTGCATAAATTTACTAAATTGATTTTAAAAGTCATTATTAAAACAATTTTACAAACAAAAAAAAATTTATTTATTATTTTGGGACAATTTATAGTTTTTTTTTAATATAGTACTTTTTAGCAATGTACCAAATTTACTTTTAATATTTAGTTTATATAAATAGAAAACCTGTAAGTGTCTTATTGCTGTGTCGGAAAAAAAAATAGTATTAAATCTATTTAATGATCATTACATAACGTATATGAAAACGCAACCGTCAATTCGTAGTTATATAAAAGTTAGCATCAAACATTTAAAGCATATACATTTCACAGCCTTTCGGTAGGCATTTCGTTTGTAATATTTTCCCCTATCTATAAGTCTGATGGTACAGTAGTAGTTTTGACAGAGTTGTAAATTGTCTTTAATTGCAATGTTAATAACAAGTAGTTGTATGCAGGTCTTCTCCTTACTGCCAGATCTCGAGACAAATCTTAAAAATGCAATTTTCATGTTTTTTTCTCCAGCCAACTTAGGCACCTATAATTGCCATAAGTATATGTAAAATAAAGGTATTGTATATCTCCGACTCTACCAGACATGATAGTTACTTGGCAATAAGGAAATAGTGTCCCCAGTCTCAAGGTAGACAATCAAAAATTGTCAAGAAAGGGAGACTATATAATTTTATGACATTAACCTTCTTCTATCCTAAGAACGCTTGCTGCAGTTGTAAACCACAAACATACCAAAAGTATTGTAACATATATCGGTGGCATTCCACTTGTTGTTCATTTTTGTTTTCTAGATACATTCATCTATATTTTCATAAGTAAAAAAAAAGATGTCTTGCTGAGAATATTTCACTTTGGTAAAAACTTTCAACATGTATGTAAATTGACTTTAGCATCGATTTCTGGCTGTAGCTGTCAGGATTTACCAATTGTACCAAAATTATAAATAAAAAAGACGAAATAAGCGAGATGATCAAATTAAATAAATTTTAAGGCCTTTCTCTTGATCTGTGATAAGATAGCTGCTAAATCAAAGGAATGAAAAATTTTGTTTGTAAAGCGTAACAGCAGCCCAGCGACATTATTTAAGGGATAGATAATGATAAAAATAGTTCAAAGAGATAAGCACTAAATATATTTTCGGACAAAATTGCAAGGTTTAGAATATCCTAATACAGTTATTTATTTAAAAAAAAAATGAAAACAAAACTATACATCGTCGGAGATTTGAACTCACTACCTTTGCCATGAAAAAGCCAATGTTCTACCCAACTGCCACACGGCACAAGTAACAATAGAAAATATAGGTTATTTATGAAAAACACTTTAATCAAATTTTCATACTGAAAGATAAATCTAATTTTTTTTAATGATGCCTCAAAATGTTAAATTTTATATTAAGTATTAAATTGTATATGTTTTAAAACATTATTAGTAAAATAAAAATGCATTTTTAATGCTGACGCCATATTTGACCTTTAAAATTCTAAATCTAGTAATATTTATATAGATTAAAAATAGATGACATCTTTTTCAAGAGTTATTCATCCTGCTGGGAATGACCCTACCGTTTTTTATTTTCGTAGTACAAAGACATAGAGAACTCTATAGTTGTTTAAATAAGAAAAATTAGCATTTTTTATAAAAATAAATTCTTTTTTTCAGTAAAAACTCATAGTTGCATAAATTTACTAAATTGATTTTAAAAGTCATTATTAAAACAATTTTACAAACAAACAAAAATTTATTTATTATTTTGGGACAATTTATAGTTTTTTTTTAATATAGTACTTTTTAGCAATGTACCAAATTTACTTTTAATATTTAGTTTATATAAATAGAAAACCTGTAAGTGTCTTATTGCTGTGTCGGAAAAAAAAATAGTATTAAATCTATTTAATGATCATTACATAACGTATATGAAAACGCAACCGTCAATTCGTAGTTATATAAAAGTTAGCATCAAACATTTAAAGCATATACATTTCACAGCCTTTCGGTAGGCATTTCGTTTGTAATATTTTCCCCTATCTATAAGTCTGATGGTACAGTAGTAGTTTTGACAGAGTTGTAAATTGTCTTTAATTGCAATGTTAATAACAAGTAGTTGTATGCAGGTCTTCTCCTTACTGCCAGATCTCGAGACAAATCTTAAAAATGCAATTTTCATGTTTTTTTCTCCAGCCAACTTAGGCACCTATAATTGCCATAAGTATATGTAAAATAAAGGTATTGTATATCTCCGACTCTACCAGACATGATAGTTACTTGGCAATAAGGAAATAGTGTCCCCAGTCTCAAGGTAGACAATCAAAAATTGTCAAGAAAGGGAGACTATATAATTTTATGACATTAACCTTCTTCTATCCTAAGAACGCTTGCTGCAGTTGTAAACCACAAACATACCAAAAGTATTGTAACATATATCGGTGGCATTCCACTTGTTGTTCATTTTTGTTTTCTAGATACATTCATCTATATTTTCATAAGTAAAAAAAAAGATGTCTTGCTGAGAATATTTCACTTTGGTAAAAACTTTCAACATGTATGTAAATTGACTTTAGCATCGATTTCTGGCTGTAGCTGTCAGGATTTACTAATTGTACCAAAATTATAAATAAAAAAGACGAAATAAGCGAGATGATCAAATTAAATAAATTTTAAGGCCTTTCTCTTGATCTGTGATAAGATAGCTGCTAAATCAAAGGAATGAAAAATTTTGTTTGTAAAGCGTAACAGCAGCCCAGCGACATTATTTAAGGGATAGATAATGATAAAAATAGTTCAAAGAGATAAGCACTAAATATATTTTCGGACAAAATTGCAAGGTTTAGAATATCCTAATACAGTTATTTATTTAAAAAAAAATGAAAACAAAACTATACATCGTCGGAGATTTGAACTCACTACCTTTGCCATGAATAGCCAATGTTCTACCCAACTGCCACACGGCACAAGTAACAATAGAAAATATAGGTTATTTATGAAAAACACTTTAATCAAATTTTCATACTGAAAGATAAATCTAATTTTTTTTAATGATGCCTCAAAATGTTAAATTTTATATTAAGTATTAAATTGTATATGTTTTAAAACATTATTAATAAAATAAAAATGCATTTTTAATGCTGACGCCATATTTGACCTTTAAAATTCTAAATCTAGTAATATTTATATAGATTAAAAATAGATGACATCTTTTTCAAGAGTTATTCATCCTGCTAGGAATGACCCTACCGTTTTTTATTTTCGTAGTACAAAGACATAGAGAACTCTATAGTTGTTTAAATAAGAAAAATTAGCATTTTTTATAAAAATAAATTCTATTTTTCAGTAAAAACTCATAGTTGCATAAATTTACTAAATTGATTTTAAAAGTCATTATTAAAACAATTTTACAAACAAAAAAAAATTTATTTATTATTTTGGGACAATTTATAGTTTTTTTTTAATATAGTACTTTTTAGCAATGTACCAAATTTACTTTTAATATTTAGTTTATATAAATAGAAAACCTGTAAGTGTCTTATTGCTGTGTCGGAAAAAAAAATAGTATTAAATCTATGTAATGATCATTACATAACGTTTATGAAAACGCAACCGTCAATTCGTAGTTATATAAAAGTTAGCATCAAACATTTAAAGCATATACATTTCACAGCCTTTCGGTAGGCATTTCGTTTGTAATATTTTCCCCTATCTATAAGTCTGATGGTACAGTAGTAGTTTTGACAGAGTTGTAAATTGTCTTTAATTGCAATGTTAATAACAAGTAGTTGTATGCAGGTCTTCTCCTTACTGCCAGATCTCGAGACAAATCTTAAAAATGCAATTTTCATGTTTTTTTCTCCAGCCAACTTAGGCACCTATAATTGCCATAAGTATATGTAAAATAAAGGTATTGTATATCTCCGACTCTACCAGACATGATAGTTACTTGGCAATAAGGAAATAGTGTCCCCAGTCTCAAGGTAGACAATCAAAAATTGTCAAGAAAGGGAGACTATATAATTTTATGACATTAACCTTCTTCTATCCTAAGAACGCTTGCTGCAGTTGTAAACCACAAACATACCAAAAGTATTGTAACATATATCGGTGGCATTCCACTTGTTGTTCATTTTTGTTTTCTAGATACATTCATCTATATTTTCATAAGTAAAAAAAAAGATGTCTTGCTGAGAATATTTCACTTTGGTAAAAACTTTCAACATGTATGTAAATTGACTTTAGCATCGATTTCTGGCTGTAGCTGTCAGGATTTACTAATTGTACCAAAATCATAAATAAAAAAGACGAAATAAGCGAGATGATCAAATTAAATAAATTTTAAGGCCTTTCTCTTGATCTGTGATAAGATAGCTGCTAAATCAAAGGAATGAAAAATTTTGTTTGTAAAGCGTAACAGCAGCCCAGCGACATTATTTAAGGGATAGATAATGATAAAAATAGTTCAAAGAGATAAGCACTAAATATATTTTCGGACAAAATTGCAAGGTTTAGAATATCCTAATACAGTTATTTATTTAAAAAAAAAATGAAAACAAAACTATACATCGTCGGAGATTTGAACCCACTACCTTTGCCATGAAAAAGCCAATGTTCTACCCAACTGCCACACGGCACAAGTAACAATAGAAAATATAGGTTATTTATGAAAAACACTTTAATCAAATTTTCATACTGAAAGATAAATCTAATTTTTTTTAATGATGCCTCAAAATGTTAAATTTTATATTAAGTATTAAATTGTATATGTTTTAAAACATTATTAGTAAAATAAAAATGCATTTTTAATGCTGACGCCATATTTGACCTTTAAAATTCTAAATCTAGTAATATTTATATAGATTAAAAATAGATGACATCTTTTTCAAGAGTTATTCATCCTGCTAGGAATGACCCTACCGTTTTTTATTTTCGTAGTACAAAGACATAGAGAACTCTATAGTTGTTTAAATAAGAAAAATTAGCATTTTTTATAAAAATAAATTCTATTTTTCAGTAAAAACTCATAGTTGCATAAATTTACTAAATTGATTTTAAAAGTCATTATTAAAACAATTTTACAAACAAAAAAAAATTTATTTATTATTTTGGGACAATTTATAGTTTTTTTTTAATATAGTACTTTTTAGCAATGTACCAAATTTACTTTTAATATTTAGTTTATATAAATAGAAAACCTGTAAGTGTCTTATTGCTGTGTCGGAAAAAAAAATAGTATTAAATCTATGTAATGATCATTACATAACGTATATGAAAACGCAACCGTCAATTCGTAGTTATATAAAAGTTAGCATCAAACATTTAAAGCATATACATTTCACAGCCTTTCGGTAGGCATTTCGTTTGTAATATTTTCCCCTATCTATAAGTCTGATGGTACAGTAGTAGTTTTGACAGAGTTGTAAATTGTCTTTAATTGCAATGTTAATAACAAGTAGTTGTATGCAGGTCTTCTCCTTACTGCCAGATCTCGAGACAAATCTTAAAAATGCAATTTTCATGTTTTTTTCTCCAGCCAACTTAGGCACCTATAATTGCCATAAGTATATGTAAAATAAAGGTATTGTATATCTCCGACTCTACCAGACATGATAGTTACTTGGCAATAAGGAAATAGTGTCCCCAGTCTCAAGGTAGACAATCAAAAATTGTCAAGAAAGGGAGACTATATAATTTTATGACATTAACCTTCTTCTATCCTAAGAACGCTTGCTGCAGTTGTAAACCACAAACATACCAAAAGTATTGTAACATATATCGGTGGCATTCCACTTGTTGTTCATTTTTGTTTTCTAGATACATTCATCTATATTTTCATAAGTAAAAAAAAAGATGTCTTGCTGAGAATATTTCACTTTGGTAAAAACTTTCAACATGTATGTAAATTGACTTTAGCATCGATTTCTGGCTGTTGCTGTCAGGATTTACTAATTGTACCAAAATTATAAATAAAAAAGACGAAATAAGCGAGATGATCAAATTAAATAAATTTTAAGGCCTTTCTCTTGATCTGTGATAAGATAGCTGCTAAATCAAAGGAATGAAAAATTTTGTTTGTAAAGCGTAACAGCAGCCCAGCGACATTATTTAAGGGATAGATAATGATAAAAATAGTTCAAAGAGATAAGCACTAAATATATTTTCGGACAAAATTGCAAGGTTTAGAATATCCTAATACAGTTATTTATTTAAAAAAAAAATGAAAACAAAACTATACATCGTCGGAGATTTGAACTCACTACCTTTGCCATGAAAAAGCCAATGTTCTACCCAACTGCCACACGGCACAAGTAACAATAGAAAATATAGGTTATTTATGAAAAACACTTTAATCAAATTTTCATACTGAAAGATAAATCTAATTTTTTTTAATGATGCCTCAAAATGTTAAATTTTATATTAAGTATTAAATTGTATATGTTTTAAAACATTATTAGTAAAATAAAAATGCATTTTTAATGCTGACGCCATATTTGACCTTTAAAATTCTAAATCTAGTAATATTTATATAGATTAAAAATAGATGACATCTTTTTCAAGAGTTATTCATCCTGCTGGGAATGACCCTACCGTTTTTTATTTTCGTAGTACAAAGACATAGAGAACTCTATAGTTGTTTAAATAAGAAAAATTAGCATTTTTTATAAAAATAAATTCTATTTTTCAGTAAAAACTCATAGTTGCATAAATTTACTAAATTGATTTTAAAAGTCATTATTAAAACAATTTTACAAACAAACAAAAATTTATTTATTATTTTGGGACAATGTATAGTTTTTTTTTAATATAGTACTTTTTAGCAATGTACCAAATTTACTTTTAATATTTAGTTTATATAAATAGAAAACCTGTAAGTGTCTTATTGCTGTGTCGGAAAAAAAAATAGTATTAAATCTATGTAATGATCATTACATAACGTTTATGAAAACGCAACCGTCAATTCGTAGTTATATAAAAGTTAGCATCAAACATTTAAAGCATATACATTTCACAGCCTTTCGGTAGGCATTTCGTTTGTAATATTTTCCCCTATCTATAAGTCTGATGGTACAGTAGTAGTTTTGACAGAGTTGTAAATTGTCTTTAATTGCAATGTTAATAACAAGTAGTTGTATGCAGGTCTTCTCCTTACTGCCAGATCTCGAGACAAATCTTAAAAATGCAATTTTCATGTTTTTTTCTCCAGCCAACTTAGGCACCTATAATTGCCATAAGTATATGTAAAATAAAGGTATTGTATATCTCCGACTCTACCAGACATGATAGTTACTTGGCAATAAGGAAATAGTGTCCCCAGTCTCAAGGTAGACAATCAAAAATTGTCAAGAAAGGGAGACTATATAATTTTATGACATTAACCTTCTTCTATCCTAAGAACGCTTGCTGCAGTTGTAAACCACAAACATACCAAAAGTATTGTAACATATATCGGTGGCATTCCACTTGTTGTTCATTTTTGTTTTCTAGATACATTCATCTATATTTTCATAAGTAAAAAAAAAGATGTCTTGCTGAGAATATTTCACTTTGGTAAAAACTTTCAACATGTATGTAAATTGACTTTAGCATCGATTTCTGGCTGTTGCTGTCAGGATTTACTAATTGTACCAAAATTATAAATAAAAAAGACGAAATAAGCGAGATGATCAAATTAAATAAATTTTAAGGCCTTTCTCTTGATCTGTGATAAGATAGCTGCTAAATCAAAGGAATGAAAAATTTTGTTTGTAAAGCGTAACAGCAGCCCAGCGACATTATTTAAGGGATAGATAATGATAAAAATAGTTCAAAGAGATAAGCTTTAAATATATTTTCGGACAAAATTGCAAGGTTTAGAATATCCTAATACAGTTATTTATTTTAAAAAAAAAATGAAAACAAAACTATACATCGTCGGAGATTTGAACTCACTACCTTTGCCATGAAAAAGCCAATGTTCTACCCAACTGCCACACGGCACAAGTAACAATAGAAAATATAGGTTATTTATGAAAAACACTTTAATCAAATTTTCATACTGAAAGATAAATCTAATTTTTTTTAATGATGCCTCAAAATGTTAAATTTTATATTAAGTATTAAATTGTATATGTTTTAAAACATTATTAGTAAAATAAAAATGCATTTTTAATGCTGACCCCATATTTGACCTTCAAAATTCTAAATCTAGTAATATTTATATAGATTAAAAATAGATGACATCTTTTTCAAGAGTTATTCATCCTGCTAGGAATGACACTACCGTTTTTTATTTTCGTAGTACAAAGACATAGAGAACTCTATAGTTGTTTAAATAAGAAAAATTAGCATTTTTTATAAAAATAAATTCTATTTTTCAGTAAAAACTCATAGTTGCATAAATTTACTAAATTGATTTTAAAAGTCATTATTAAAACAATTTTACAAACAAAAAAAAATTTATTTATTATTTTGGGACAATTTATAGTTTTTTTTTAATATAGTACTTTTTAGCAATGTACCAAATTTACTTTTAATATTTAGTTAATATAAATAGAAAACCTGTAAGTGTCTTATTGCTGTGTCGGAAAAAAAAATAGTATTAAATCTATGTAATGATCATTACATAACGTATATGAAAACGCAACCGTCAATTCGTAGTTATATAAAAGTTAGCATCAAACATTTAAAGCATATACATTTCACAGCCTTTCGGTAGGCATTTCGTTTGTAATATTTTCCCCTATCTATAAGTCTGATGGTACAGTAGTAGTTTTGACAGAGTTGTAAATTGTCTTTAATTGCAATGTTAATAACAAGTAGTTGTATGCAGGTCTTCTCCTTACTGCCAGATCTCGAGACAAATCTTAAAAATGCAATTTTCATGTTTTTTTCTCCAGCCAACTTAGGCACCTATAATTGCCATAAGTATATGTAAAATAAAGGTATTGTATATCTCCGACTCTACCAGACATGATAGTTACTTGGCAATAAGGAAATAGTGTCCCCAGTCTCAAGGTAGACAATCAAAAATTGTCAAGAAAGGGAGACTATATAATTTTATGACATTAACCTTCTTCTATCCTAAGAACGCTTGCTGCAGTTGTAAACCACAAACATACCAAAAGTATTGTAACATATATCGGTGGCATTCCACTTGTTGTTCATTTTTGTTTTCTAGATACATTCATCTATATTTTCATAAGTAAAAAAAAAGATGTCTTGCTGAGAATATTTCACTTTGGTAAAAACTTTCAACATGTATGTAAATTGACTTTAGCATCGATTTCTGGCTGTAGCTGTCAGGATTTACTAATTGTACCAAAATCATAAATAAAAAAGACGAAATAAGCGAGATGATCAAATTAAATAAATTTTAAGGCCTTTCTCTTGATCTGTGATAAGATAGCTGCTAAATCAAAGGAATGAAAAATTTTGTTTGTAAAGCGTAACAGCAGCCCAGCGACATTATTTAAGGGATAGATAATGATAAAAATAGTTCAAAGAGATAAGCACTAAATATATTTTCGGACAAAATTGCAAGGTTTAGAATATCCTAATACAGTTATTTATTTAAAAAAAAAATGAAAACAAAACTATACATCGTCGGAGATTTGAACCCACTACCTTTGCCATGAAAAAGCCAATGTTCTACCCAACTGCCACACGGCACAAGTAACAATAGAAAATATAGGTTATTTATGAAAAACACTTTAATCAAATTTTCATACTGAAAGATAAATCTAATTTTTTTTAATGATGCCTCAAAATGTTAAATTTTATATTAAGTATTAAATTGTATATGTTTTAAAACATTATTAGTAAAATAAAAATGCATTTTTAATGCTGACGCCATATTTGACCTTTAAAATTCTAAATCTAGTAATATTTATATAGATTAAAAATAGATGACATCTTTTTCAAGAGTTATTCATCCTGCTAGGAATGACCCTACCGTTTTTTATTTTCGTAGTACAAAGACATAGAGAACTCTATAGTTGTTTAAATAAGAAAAATTAGCATTTTTTATAAAAATAAATTCTATTTTTCAGTAAAAACTCATAGTTGCATAAATTTACTAAATTGATTTTAAAAGTCATTATTAAAACAATTTTACAAACAAAAAAAAATTTATTTATTATTTTGGGACAATTTATAGTTTTTTTTTAATATAGTACTTTTTAGCAATGTACTAAATTTACTTTTAATATTTAGTTTATATAAATAGAAAACCTGTAAGTGTCTTATTGCTGTGTCGGAAAAAAAAATAGTATTAAATCTATGTAATGATCATTACATAACGTATATGAAAACGCAACCGTCAATTCGTAGTTATATAAAAGTTAGCATCAAACATTTAAAGCATATACATTTCACAGCCTTTCGGTAGGCATTTCGTTTGTAATATTTTCCCCTATCTATAAGTCTGATGGTACAGTAGTAGTTTTGACAGAGTTGTAAATTGTCTTTAATTGCAATGTTAATAACAAGTAGTTGTATGCAGGTCTTCTCCTTACTGCCAGATCTCGAGACAAATCTTAAAAATGCAATTTTCATGTTTTTTTCTCCAGCCAACTTAGGCACCTATAATTGCCATAAGTATATGTAAAATAAAGGTATTGTATATCTCCGACTCTACCAGACATGATAGTTACTTGGCAATAAGGAAATAGTGTCCCCAGTCTCAAGGTAGACAATCAAAAATTGTCAAGAAAGGGAGACTATATAATTTTATGACATTAACCTTCTTCTATCCTAAGAACGCTTGCTGCAGTTGTAAACCACAAACATACCAAAAGTATTGTAACATATATCGGTGGCATTCCACTTGTTGTTCATTTTTGTTTTCTAGATACATTCATCTATATTTTCATAAGTAAAAAAAAAGATGTCTTGCTGAGAATATTTCACTTTGGTAAAAACTTTCAACATGTATGTAAATTGACTTTAGCATCGATTTCTGGCTGTTGCTGTCAGGATTTACTAATTGTACCAAAATTATAAATAAAAAAGACGAAATAAGCGAGATGATCAAATTAAATAAATTTTAAGGCCTTTCTCTTGATCTGTGATAAGATAGCTGCTAAATCAAAGGAATGAAAAATTTTGTTTGTAAAGCGTAACAGCAGCCCAGCGACATTATTTAAGGGATAGATAATGATAAAAATAGTTCAAAGAGATAAGCACTAAATATATTTTCGGACAAAATTGCAAGGTTTAGAATATCCTAATACAGTTATTTATTTAAAAAAAAAATGAAAACAAAACTATACATCGTCGGAGATTTGAACTCACTACCTTTGCCATGAAAAAGCCAATGTTCTACCCAACTGCCACACGGCACAAGTAACAATAGAAAATATAGGTTATTTATGAAAAACACTTTAATCAAATTTTCATACTGAAAGATAAATCTAATTTTTTTTAATGATGCCTCAAAATGTTAAATTTTATATTAAGTATTAAATTGTATATGTTTTAAAACATTATTAGTAAAATAAAAATGCATTTTTAATGCTGACGCCATATTTGACCTTTAAAATTCTAAATCTAGTAATATTTATATAGATTAAAAATAGATGACATCTTTTTCAAGAGTTATTCATCCTGCTAGGAATGACCCTACCGTTTTTTATTTTCGTAGTACAAAGACATAGAGAACTCTATAGTTGTTTAAATAAGAAAAATTAGCATTTTTTATAAAAATAAATTCTATTTTTCAGTAAAAACTCATAGTTGCATAAATTTACTAAATTGATTTTAAAAGTCATTATTAAAACAATTTTACAAACAAAAAAAAATTTATTTATTATTTTGGGACAATTTATAGTTTTTTTTTAATATAGTACTTTTTAGCAATGTACCAAATTTACTTTTAATATTTAGTTTATATAAATAGAAAACCTGTAAGTGTCTTATTGCTGTGTCGGAAAAAAAAATAGTATTAAATCTATGTAATGATCATTACATAACGTATATGAAAACGCAACCGTCAATTCGTAGTTATATAAAAGTTAGCATCAAACATTTAAAGCATATACATTTCACAGCCTTTCGGTAGGCATTTCGTTTGTAATATTTTCCCCTATCTATAAGTCTGATGGTACAGTAGTAGTTTTGACAGAGTTGTAAATTGTCTTTAATTGCAATGTTAATAACAAGTAGTTGTATGCAGGTCTTCTCCTTACTGCCAGATCTCGAGACAAATCTTAAAAATGCAATTTTCATGTTTTTTTCTCCAGCCAACTTAGGCACCTATAATTGCCATAAGTATATGTAAAATAAAGGTATTGTATATCTCCGACTCTACCAGACATGATAGTTACTTGGCAATAAGGAAATAGTGTCCCCAGTCTCAAGGTAGACAATCAAAAATTGTCAAGAAAGGGAGACTATATAATTTTATGACATTAACCTTCTTCTATCCTAAGAACGCTTGCTGCAGTTGTAAACCACAAACATACCAAAAGTATTGTAACATATATCGGTGGCATTCCACTTGCTGTTCATTTTTGTTTTCTAGATACATTCATCTATATTTTCATAAGTAAAAAAAAAGATGTCTTGCTGAGAATATTTCACTTTGGTAAAAACTTTCAACATGTATGTAAATTGACTTTAGCATCGATTTCTGGCTGTTGCTGTCAGGATTTACTAATTGTACCAAAATTATAAATAAAAAAGACGAAATAAGCGAGATGATCAAATTAAATAAATTTTAAGGCCTTTCTCTTGATCTGTGATAAGATAGCTGCTAAATCAAAGGAATGAAAAATTTTGTTTGTAAAGCGTAACAGCAGCCCAGCGACATTATTTAAGGGATAGATAATGATAAAAATAGTTCAAAGAGATAAGCACTAAATATATTTTCGGACAAAATTGCAAGGTTTAGAATATCCTAATACAGTTATTTATTTAAAAAAAAAATGAAAACAAAACTATACATCGTCGGAGATTTGAACTCACTACCTTTGCCATGAAAAAGCCAATGTTCTACCCAACTGCCACACGGCACAAGTAACAATAGAAAATATAGGTTATTTATGAAAAACACTTTAATCAAATTTTCATACTGAAAGATAAATCTAATTTTTTTTAATGATGCCTCAAAATGTTAAATTTTATATTAAGTATTAAATTGTATATGTTTTAAAACATTATTAGTAAAATAAAAATGCATTTTTAATGCTGACGCCATATTTGACCTTTAAAATTCTAAATCTAGTAATATTTATATAGATTAAAAATAGATGACATCTTTTTCAAGAGTTATTCATCCTGCTAGGAATGACCCTACCGTTTTTTATTTTCGTAGTACAAAGACATAGAGAACTCTATAGTTGTTTAAATAAGAAAAATTAGCATTTTTTATAAAAATAAATTCTATTTTTCAGTAAAAACTCATAGTTGCATAAATTTACTAAATTGATTTTAAAAGTCATTATTAAAACAATTTTACAAACAAAAAAAAATTTATTTATTATTTTGGGACAATTTATAGTTTTTTTTTAATATAGTACTTTTTAGCAATGTACCAAATTTACTTTTAATATTTAGTTTATATAAATAGAAAACCTGTAAGTGTCTTATTGCTGTGTCGGAAAAAAAAATAGTATTAAATCTATGTAATGATCATTACATAACGTATATGAAAACGCAACCGTCAATTCGTAGTTATATAAAAGTTAGCATCAAACATTTAAAGCATATACATTTCACAGCCTTTCGGTAGGCATTTCGTTTGTAATATTTTCCCCTATCTATACGTCTGATGGTACAGTAGTAGTTTTGACAGAGTTGTAAATTGTCTTTAATTGCAATGTTAATAACAAGTAGTTGTATGCAGGTCTTCTCCTTACTGCCAGATCTCGAGACAAATCTTAAAAATGCAATTTTCATGTTTTTTTCTCCAGCCAACTTAGGCACCTATAATTGCCATAAGTATATGTAAAATAAAGGTATTGTATATCTCCGACTCTACCAGACATGATAGTTACTTGGCAATAAGGAAATAGTGTCCCCAGTCTCAAGGTAGACAATCAAAAATTGTCAAGAAAGGGAGACTATATAATTTTATGACATTAACCTTCTTCTATCCTAAGAACGCTTGCTGCAGTTGTAAACCACAAACATACCAAAAGTATTGTAACATATATCGGTGGCATTCCACTTGCTGTTCATTTTTGTTTTCTAGATACATTCATCTATATTTTCATAAGTAAAAAAAAAGATGTCTTGCTGAGAATATTTCACTTTGGTAAAAACTTTCAACATGTATGTAAATTGACTTTAGCATCGATTTCTGGCTGTTGCTGTCAGGATTTACTAATTGTACCAAAATTATAAATAAAAAAGACGAAATAAGCGAGATGATCAAATTAAATAAATTTTAAGGCCTTTCTCTTGATCTGTGATAAGATAGCTGCTAAATCAAAGGAATGAAAAATTTTGTTTGTAAAGCGTAACAGCAGCCCAGCGACATTATTTAAGGGATAGATAATGATAAAAATAGTTCAAAGAGATAAGCACTAAATATATTTTCGGACAAAATTGCAAGGTTTAGAATATCCTAATACAGTTATTTATTTTAAAAAAAAATGAAAACAAAACTATACATCGTCGGAGATTTGAACTCACTACCTTTGCCATGAAAAAGCCAATGTTCTACCCAACTGCCACACGGCACAAGTAACAATAGAAAATATAGGTTATTTATGAAAAACACTTTAATCAAATTTTCATACTGAAAGATAAATCTAATTTTTTTTAATGATGCCTCAAAATGTTAAATTTTATATTAAGTATTAAATTGTATATGTTTTAAAACATTATTAGTAAAATAAAAATGCATTTTTAATGCTGACGCCATATTTGACCTTTAAAATTCTAAATCTAGTAATATTTATATAGATTAAAAATAGATGACATCTTTTTCAAGAGTTATTCATCCTGCTAGGAATGACCCTACCGTTTTTTATTTTCGTAGTACAAAGACATAGAGAACTCTATAGTTGTTTAAATAAGAAAAATTAGCATTTTTTATAAAAATAAATTCTATTTTTCAGTAAAAACTCATAGTTGCATAAATTTACTAAATTGATTTTAAAAGTCATTATTAAAACAATTTTACAAACAAAAAAAAATTTATTTATTATTTTGGGACAATTTATAGTTTTTTTTTAATATAGTACTTTTTAGCAATGTACCAAATTTACTTTTAATATTTAGTTTATATAAATAGAAAACCTGTAAGTGTCTTATTGCTGTGTCGGAAAAAAAAATAGTATTAAATCTATGTAATGATCATTACATAACGTATATGAAAACGCAACCGTCAATTCGTAGTTATATAAAAGTTAGCATCAAACATTTAAAGCATATACATTTCACAGCCTTTCGGTAGGCATTTCGTTTGTAATATTTTCCCCTATCTATAAGTCTGATGGTACAGTAGTAGTTTTGACAGAGTTGTAAATTGTCTTTAATTGCAATGTTAATAACAAGTAGTTGTATGCAGGTCTTCTCCTTACTGCCAGATCTCGAGACAAATCTTAAAAATGCAATTTTCATGTTTTTTTCTCCAGCCAACTTAGGCACCTATAATTGCCATAAGTATATGTAAAATAAAGGTATTGTATATCTCCGACTCTACCAGACATGATAGTTACTTGGCAATAAGGAAATAGTGTCCCCAGTCTCAAGGTAGACAATCAAAAATTGTCAAGAAAGGGAGACTATATAATTTTATGACATTAACCTTCTTCTATCCTAAGAACGCTTGCTGCAGTTGTAAACCACAAACATACCAAAAGTATTGTAACATATATCGGTGGCATTCCACTTGCTGTTCATTTTTGTTTTCTAGATACATTCATCTATATTTTCATAAGTAAAAAAAAAGATGTCTTGCTGAGAATATTTCACTTTGGTAAAAACTTTCAACATGTATGTAAATTGACTTTAGCATCGATTTCTGGCTGTTGCTGTCAGGATTTACTAATTGTACCAAAATTATAAATAAAAAAGACGAAATAAGCGAGATGATCAAATTAAATAAATTTTAAGGCCTTTCTCTTGATCTGTGATAAGATAGCTGCTAAATCAAAGGAATGAAAAATTTTGTTTGTAAAGCGTAACAGCAGCCCAGCGACATTATTTAAGGGATAGATAATGATAAAAATAGTTCAAAGAGATAAGCACTAAATATATTTTCGGACAAAATTGCAAGGTTTAGAATATCCTAATACAGTTATTTATTTTAAAAAAAAATGAAAACAAAACTATACATCGTCGGAGATTTGAACTCACTACCTTTGCCATGAAAAAGCCAATGTTCTACCCAACTGCCACACGGCACAAGTAACAATAGAAAATATAGGTTATTTATTAAAAAACACTTTAATCAAATTTTCATACTGAAAGATAAATCTAATTTTTTTTAATGATGCCTCAAAATGTTAAATTTTATATTAAGTATTAAATTGTATATGTTTTAAAACATTATTAGTAAAATAAAAATGCATTTTTAATGCTGACGCCATATTTGACCTTTAAAATTCTAAATCTAGTAATATTTATATAGATTAAAAATAGATGACATCTTTTTCAAGAGTTATTCATCCTGCTAGGAATGACCCTACCGTTTTTTATTTTCGTAGTACAAAGACATAGAGAACTCTATAGTTGTTTAAATAAGAAAAATTAGCATTTTTTATAAAAATAAATTCTATTTTTCAGTAAAAACTCATAGTTGCATAAATTTACTAAATTGATTTTAAAAGTCATTATTAAAACAATTTTACAAACAAAAAAAAATTTATTTATTATTTTGGGACAATTTATAGTTTTTTTTTAATATAGTACTTTTTAGCAATGTACCAAATTTACTTTTAATATTTAGTTTATATAAATAGAAAACCTGTAAGTGTCTTATTGCTGTGTCGGAAAAAAAATAGTATTAAATCTATGTAATGATCATTACATAACGTATATGAAAACGCAACCGTCAATTCGTAGTTATATAAAAGTTAGCATCAAACATTTAAAGCATATACATTTCACAGCCTTTCGGTAGGCATTTCGTTTGTAATATTTTCCCCTATCTATAAGTCTGATGGTACAGTAGTAGTTTTGACAGAGTTGTAAATTGTCTTTAATTGCAATGTTAATAACAAGTAGTTGTATGCAGGTCTTCTCCTTACTGCCAGATCTCGAGACAAATCTTAAAAATGCAATTTTCATGTTTTTTTCTCCAGCCAACTTAGGCACCTATAATTGCCATAAGTATATGTAAAATAAAGGTATTGTATATCTCCGACTCTACCAGACATGATAGTTACTTGGCAATAAGGAAATAGTGTCCCCAGTCTCAAGGTAGACAATCAAAAATTGTCAAGAAAGGGAGACTATATAATTTTATGACATTAACCTTCTTCTATCCTAAGAACGCTTGCTGCAGTTGTAAACCACAAACATACCAAAAGTATTGTAACATATATCGGTGGCATTCCACTTGTTGTTCATTTTTGTTTTCTAGATACATTCATCTATATTTTCATAAGTAAAAAAAAAGATGTCTTGCTGAGAATATTTCACTTTGGTAAAAACTTTCAACATGTATGTAAATTGACTTTAGCATCGATTTCTGGCTGTTGCTGTCAGGATTTACTAATTGTACCAAAATTATAAATAAAAAAGACGAAATAAGCGAGATGATCAAATTAAATAAATTTTAAGGCCTTTCTCTTGATCTGTGATAAGATAGCTGCTAAATCAAAGGAATGAAAAATTTTGTTTGTAAAGCGTAACAGCAGCCCAGCGACATTATTTAAGGGATAGATAATGATAAAAATAGTTCAAAGAGATAAGCACTAAATATATTTTCGGACAAAATTGCAAGGTTTAGAATATCCTAATACAGTTATTTATTTAAAAAAAAAATGAAAACAAAACTATACATCGTCGGAGATTTGAACTCACTACCTTTGCCATGAAAAAGCCAATGTTCTACCCAACTGCCACACGGCACAAGTAACAATAGAAAATATAGGTTATTTATGAAAAACACTTTAATCAAATTTTCATACTGAAAGATAAATCTAATTTTTTTTAATGATGCCTCAAAATGTTAAATTTTATATTAAGTATTAAATTGTATATGTTTTAAAACATTATTAGTAAAATAAAAATGCATTTTTAATGCTGACGCCATATTTGACCTTTAAAATTCTAAATCTAGTAATATTTATATAGATTAAAAATAGATGACATCTTTTTCAAGAGTTATTCATCCTGCTAGGAATGACCCTACCGTTTTTTATTTTCGTAGTACAAAGACATAGAGAACTCTACAGTTGTTTAAATAAGAAAAATTAGCATTTTTTATAAAAATAAATTCTATTTTTCAGTAAAAACTCATAGTTGCATAAATTTACTAAATTGATTTTAAAAGTCATTATTAAAACAATTTTACAAACAAAAAAAAATTTATTTATTATTTTGGGACAATTTATAGTTTTTTTTTAATATAGTACTTTTTAGCAATGTACCAAATTTACTTTTAATATTTAGTTTATATAAATAGAAAACCTGTAAGTGTCTTATTGCTGTGTCGGAAAAAAAAATAGTATTAAATCTATGTAATGATCATTACATAACGTATATGAAAACGCAACCGTCAATTCGTAGTTATATAAAAGTTAGCATCAAACATTTAAAGCATATACATTTCACAGCCTTTCGGTAGGCATTTCGTTTGTAATATTTTCCCCTATCTATAAGTCTGATGGTACAGTAGTAGTTTTGACAGAGTTGTAAATTGTCTTTAATTGCAATGTTAATAACAAGTAGTTGTATGCAGGTCTTCTCCTTACTGCCAGATCTCGAGACAAATCTTAAAAATGCAATTTTCATGTTTTTTTCTCCAGCCAACTTAGGCACCTATAATTGCCATAAGTATATGTAAAATAAAGGTATTGTATATCTCCGACTCTACCAGACATGATAGTTACTTGGCAATAAGGAAATAGTGTCCCCAGTCTCAAGGTAGACAATCAAAAATTGTCAAGAAAGGGAGACTATATAATTTTATGACATTAACCTTCTTCTATCCTAAGAACGCTTGCTGCAGTTGTAAACCACAAACATACCAAAAGTATTGTAACATATATCGGTGGCATTCCACTTGCTGTTCATTTTTGTTTTCTAGATACATTCATCTATATTTTCATAAGTAAAAAAAAAGATGTCTTGCTGAGAATATTTCACTTTGGTAAAAACTTTCAACATGTATGTAAATTGACTTTAGCATCGATTTCTGGCTGTTGCTGTCAGGATTTACTAATTGTACCAAAATTATAAATAAAAAAGACGAAATAAGCGAGATGATCAAATTAAATAAATTTTAAGGCCTTTCTCTTGATCTGTGATAAGATAGCTGCTAAATCAAAGGAATGAAAAATTTTGTTTGTAAAGCGTAACAGCAGCCCAGCGACATTATTTAAGGGATAGATAATGATAAAAATAGTTCAAAGAGATAAGCACTAAATATATTTTCGGACAAAATTGCAAGGTTTAGAATATCCTAATACAGTTATTTATTTTAAAAAAAAATGAAAACAAAACTATACATCGTCGGAGATTTGAACTCACTACCTTTGCCATGAAAAAGCCAATGTTCTACCCAACTGCCACACGGCACAAGTAACAATAGAAAATATAGGTTATTTATGAAAAACACTTTAATCAAATTTTCATACTGAAAGATAAATCTAATTTTTTTTAATGATGCCTCAAAATGTTAAATTTTATATTAAGTATTAAATTGTATATGTTTTAAAACATTATTAGTAAAATAAAAATGCATTTTTAATGCTGACGCCATATTTGACCTTTAAAATTCTAAATCTAGTAATATTTATATAGATTAAAAATAGATGACATCTTTTTCAAGAGTTATTCATCCTGCTAGGAATGACCCTACCGTTTTTTATTTTCGTAGTACAAAGACATAGAGAACTCTATAGTTGTTTAAATAAGAAAAATTAGCATTTTTTATAAAAATAAATTCTATTTTTCAGTAAAAACTCATAGTTGCATAAATTTACTAAATTGATTTTAAAAGTCATTATTAAAACAATTTTACAAACAAAAAAAAATTTATTTATTATTTTGGGACAATTTATAGTTTTTTTTTAATATAGTACTTTTTAGCAATGTACCAAATTTACTTTTAATATTTAGTTTATATAAATAGAAAACCTGTAAGTGTCTTATTGCTGTGTCGGAAAAAAAAATAGTATTAAATCTATGTAATGATCATTACATAACGTATATGAAAACGCAACCGTCAATTCGTAGTTATATAAAAGTTAGCATCAAACATTTAAAGCATATACATTTCACAGCCTTTCGGTAGGCATTTCGTTTGTAATATTTTCCCCTATCTATAAGTCTGATGGTACAGTAGTAGTTTTGACAGAGTTGTAAATTGTCTTTAATTGCAATGTTAATAACAAGTAGTTGTATGCAGGTCTTCTCCTTACTGCCAGATCTCGAGACAAATCTTAAAAATGCAATTTTCATGTTTTTTTCTCCAGCCAACTTAGGCACCTATAATTGCCATAAGTATATGTAAAATAAAGGTATTGTATATCTCCGACTCTACCAGACATGATAGTTACTTGGCAATAAGGAAATAGTGTCCCCAGTCTCAAGGTAGACAATCAAAAATTGTCAAGAAAGGGAGACTATATAATTTTATGACATTAACCTTCTTCTATCCTAAGAACGCTTGCTGCAGTTGTAAACCACAAACATACCAAAAGTATTGTAACATATATCGGTGGCATTCCACTTGCTGTTCATTTTTGTTTTCTAGATACATTCATCTATATTTTCATAAGTAAAAAAAAAGATGTCTTGCTGAGAATATTTCACTTTGGTAAAAACTTTCAACATGTATGTAAATTGACTTTAGCATCGATTTCTGGCTGTTGCTGTCAGGATTTACTAATTGTACCAAAATTATAAATAAAAAAGACGAAATAAGCGAGATGATCAAATTAAATAAATTTTAAGGCCTTTCTCTTGATCTGTGATAAGATAGCTGCTAAATCAAAGGAATGAAAAATTTTGTTTGTAAAGCGTAACAGCAGCCCAGCGACATTATTTAAGGGATAGATAATGATAAAAATAGTTCAAAGAGATAAGCACTAAATATATTTTCGGACAAAATTGCAAGGTTTAGAATATCCTAATACAGTTATTTATTTTTAAAAAAAATGAAAACAAAACTATACATCGTCGGAGATTTGAACTCACTACCTTTGCCATGAAAAAGCCAATGTTCTACCCAACTGCCACACGGCACAAGTAACAATAGAAAATATAGGTTATTTATGAAAAACACTTTAATCAAATTTTCATACTGAAAGATAAATCTAATTTTTTTTAATGATGCCTCAAAATGTTAAATTTTATATTAAGTATTAAATTGTATATGTTTTAAAACATTATTAGTAAAATAAAAATGCATTTTTAATGCTGACGCCATATTTGACCTTTAAAATTCTAAATCTAGTAATATTTATATAGATTAAAAATAGATGACATCTTTTTCAAGAGTTATTCATCCTGCTAGGAATGACCCTACCGTTTTTTATTTTCGTAGTACAAAGACATAGAGAACTCTATAGTTGTTTAAATAAGAAAAATTAGCATTTTTTATAAAAATAAATTCTATTTTTCAGTAAAAACTCATAGTTGCATAAATTTACTAAATTGATTTTAAAAGTCATTATTAAAACAATTTTACAAACAAAAAAAAATTTATTTATTATTTTGGGACAATTTATAGTTTTTTTTTAATATAGTACTTTTTAGCAATGTACCAAATTTACTTTTAATATTTAGTTTATATAAATAGAAAACCTGTAAGTGTCTTATTGCTGTGTCGGAAAAAAAAATAGTATTAAATCTATGTAATGATCATTACATAACGTATATGAAAACGCAACCGTCAATTCGTAGTTATATAAAAGTTAGCATCAAACATTTAAAGCATATACATTTCACAGCCTTTCGGTAGGCATTTCGTTTGTAATATTTTCCCCTATCTATACGTCTGATGGTACAGTAGTAGTTTTGACAGAGTTGTAAATTGTCTTTAATTGCAATGTTAATAACAAGTAGTTGTATGCAGGTCTTCTCCTTACTGCCAGATCTCGAGACAAATCTTAAAAATGCAATTTTCATGTTTTTTTCTCCAGCCAACTTAGGCACCTATAATTGCCATAAGTATATGTAAAATAAAGGTATTGTATATCTCCGACTCTACCAGACATGATAGTTACTTGGCAATAAGGAAATAGTGTCCCCAGTCTCAAGGTAGACAATCAAAAATTGTCAAGAAAGGGAGACTATATAATTTTATGACATTAACCTTCTTCTATCCTAAGAACGCTTGCTGCAGTTGTAAACCACAAACATACCAAAAGTATTGTAACATATATCGGTGGCATTCCACTTGTTGTTCATTTTTGTTTTCTAGATACATTCATCTATATTTTCATAAGTAAAAAAAAAGATGTCTTGCTGAGAATATTTCACTTTGGTAAAAACTTTCAACATGTATGTAAATTGACTTTAGCATCGATTTCTGGCTGTTGCTGTCAGGATTTACTAATTGTACCAAAATTATAAATAAAAAAGACGAAATAAGCGAGATGATCAAATTAAATAAATTTTAAGGCCTTTCTCTTGATCTGTGATAAGATAGCTGCTAAATCAAAGGAATGAAAAATTTTGTTTGTAAAGCGTAACAGCAGCCCAGCGACATTATTTAAGGGATAGATAATGATAAAAATAGTTCAAAGAGATAAGCACTAAATATATTTTCGGACAAAATTGCAAGGTTTAGAATATCCTAATACAGTTATTTATTTAAAAAAAAAATGAAAACAAAACTATACATCGTCGGAGATTTGAACTCACTACCTTTGCCATGAAAAAGCCAATGTTCTACCCAACTGCCACACGGCACAAGTAACAATAGAAAATATAGGTTATTTATGAAAAACACTTTAATCAAATTTTCATACTGAAAGATAAATCTAATTTTTTTTAATGATGCCTCAAAATGTTAAATTTTATATTAAGTATTAAATTGTATATGTTTTAAAACATTATTAGTAAAATAAAAATGCATTTTTAATGCTGACGCCATATTTGACCTTTAAAATTCTAAATCTAGTAATATTTATATAGATTAAAAATAGATGACATCTTTTTCAAGAGTTATTCATCCTGCTAGGAATGACCCTACCGTTTTTTATTTTCGTAGTACAAAGACATAGAGAACTCTATAGTTGTTTAAATAAGAAAAATTAGCATTTTTTATAAAAATAAATTCTATTTTTCAGTAAAAACTCATAGTTGCATAAATTTACTAAATTGATTTTAAAAGTCATTATTAAAACAATTTTACAAACAAAAAAAAATTTATTTATTATTTTGGGACAATTTATAGTTTTTTTTTAATATAGTACTTTTTAGCAATGTACCAAATTTACTTTTAATATTTAGTTTATATAAATAGAAAACCTGTAAGTGTCTTATTGCTGTGTCGGAAAAAAAAATAGTATTAAATCTATGTAATGATCATTACATAACGTATATGAAAACGCAACCGTCAATTCGTAGTTATATAAAAGTTAGCATCAAACATTTAAAGCATATACATTTCACAGCCTTTCGGTAGGCATTTCGTTTGTAATATTTTCCCCTATCTATAAGTCTGATGGTACAGTAGTAGTTTTGACAGAGTTGTAAATTGTCTTTAATTGCAATGTTAATAACAAGTAGTTGTATGCAGGTCTTCTCCTTACTGCCAGATCTCGAGACAAATCTTAAAAATGCAATTTTCATGTTTTTTTCTCCAGCCAACTTAGGCACCTATAATTGCCATAAGTATATGTAAAATAAAGGTATTGTATATCTCCGACTCTACCAGACATGATAGTTACTTGGCAATAAGGAAATAGTGTCCCCAGTCTCAAGGTAGACAATCAAAAATTGTCAAGAAAGGGAGACTATATAATTTTATGACATTAACCTTCTTCTATCCTAAGAACGCTTGCTGCAGTTGTAAACCACAAACATACCAAAAGTATTGTAACATATATCGGTGGCATTCCACTTGTTGTTCATTTTTGTTTTCTAGATACATTCATCTATATTTTCATAAGTAAAAAAAAAGATGTCTTGCTGAGAATATTTCACTTTGGTAAAAACTTTCAACATGTATGTAAATTGACTTTAGCATCGATTTCTGGCTGTTGCTGTCAGGATTTACTAATTGTACCAAAATTATAAATAAAAAAGACGAAATAAGCGAGATGATCAAATTAAATAAATTTTAAGGCCTTTCTCTTGATCTGTGATAAGATAGCTGCTAAATCAAAGGAATGAAAAATTTTGTTTGTAAAGCGTAACAGCAGCCCAGCGACATTATTTAAGGGATAGATAATGATAAAAATAGTTCAAAGAGATAAGCACTAAATATATTTTCGGACAAAATTGCAAGGTTTAGAATATCCTAATACAGTTATTTATTTAAAAAAAAAATGAAAACAAAACTATACATCGTCGGAGATTTGAACTCACTACCTTTGCCATGAAAAAGCCAATGTTCTACCCAACTGCCACACGGCACAAGTAACAATAGAAAATATAGGTTATTTATGAAAAACACTTTAATCAAATTTTCATACTGAAAGATAAATCTAATTTTTTTTAATGATGCCTCAAAATGTTAAATTTTATATTAAGTATTAAATTGTATATGTTTTAAAACATTATTAGTAAAATAAAAATGCATTTTTAATGCTGACGCCATATTTGACCTTTAAAATTCTAAATCTAGTAATATTTATATAGATTAAAAATAGATGACATCTTTTTCAAGAGTTATTCATCCTGCTAGGAATGACCCTACCGTTTTTTATTTTCGTAGTACAAAGACATAGAGAACTCTATAGTTGTTTAAATAAGAAAAATTAGCATTTTTTATAAAAATAAATTCTATTTTTCAGTAAAAACTCATAGTTGCATAAATTTACTAAATTGATTTTAAAAGTCATTATTAAAACAATTTTACAAACAAAAAAAAATTTATTTATTATTTTGGGACAATTTATAGTTTTTTTTTAATATAGTACTTTTTAGCAATGTACCAAATTTACTTTTAATATTTAGTTTATATAAATAGAAAACCTGTAAGTGTCTTATTGCTGTGTCGGAAAAAAAAATAGTATTAAATCTATGTAATGATCATTACATAACGTATATGAAAACGCAACCGTCAATTCGTAGTTATATAAAAGTTAGCATCAAACATTTAAAGCATATACATTTCACAGCCTTTCGGTAGGCATTTCGTTTGTAATATTTTCCCCTATCTATAAGTCTGATGGTACAGTAGTAGTTTTGACAGAGTTGTAAATTGTCTTTAATTGCAATGTTAATAACAAGTAGTTGTATGCAGGTCTTCTCCTTACTGCCAGATCTCGAGACAAATCTTAAAAATGCAATTTTCATGTTTTTTTCTCCAGCCAACTTAGGCACCTATAATTGCCATAAGTATATGTAAAATAAAGGTATTGTATATCTCCGACTCTACCAGACATGATAGTTACTTGGCAATAAGGAAATAGTGTCCCCAGTCTCAAGGTAGACAATCAAAAATTGTCAAGAAAGGGAGACTATATAATTTTATGACATTAACCTTCTTCTATCCTAAGAACGCTTGCTGCAGTTGTAAACCACAAACATACCAAAAGTATTGTAACATATATCGGTGGCATTCCACTTGTTGTTCATTTTTGTTTTCTAGATACATTCATCTATATTTTCATAAGTAAAAAAAAAGATGTCTTGCTGAGAATATTTCACTTTGGTAAAAACTTTCAACATGTATGTAAATTGACTTTAGCATCGATTTCTGGCTGTTGCTGTCAGGATTTACTAATTGTACCAAAATTATAAATAAAAAAGACGAAATAAGCGAGATGATCAAATTAAATAAATTTTAAGGCCTTTCTCTTGATCTGTGATAAGATAGCTGCTAAATCAAAGGAATGAAAAATTTTGTTTGTAAAGCGTAACAGCAGCCCAGCGACATTATTTAAGGGATAGATAATGATAAAAATAGTTCAAAGAGATAAGCACTAAATATATTTTCGGACAAAATTGCAAGGTTTAGAATATCCTAATACAGTTATTTATTTAAAAAAAAAATGAAAACAAAACTATACATCGTCGGAGATTTGAACTCACTACCTTTGCCATGAAAAAGCCAATGTTCTACCCAACTGCCACACGGCACAAGTAACAATAGAAAATATAGGTTATTTATGAAAAACACTTTAATCAAATTTTCATACTGAAAGATAAATCTAATTTTTTTTAATGATGCCTCAAAATGTTAAATTTTATATTAAGTATTAAATTGTATATGTTTTAAAACATTATTAGTAAAATAAAAATGCATTTTTAATGCTGACGCCATATTTGACCTTTAAAATTCTAAATCTAGTAATATTTATATAGATTAAAAATAGATGACATCTTTTTCAAGAGTTATTCATCCTGCTAGGAATGACCCTACCGTTTTTTATTTTCGTAGTACAAAGACATAGAGAACTCTATAGTTGTTTAAATAAGAAAAATTAGCATTTTTTATAAAAATAAATTCTATTTTTCAGTAAAAACTCATAGTTGCATAAATTTACTAAATTGATTTTAAAAGTCATTATTAAAACAATTTTACAAACAAAAAAAAATTTATTTATTATTTTGGGACAATTTATAGTTTTTTTTTAATATAGTACTTTTTAGCAATGTACCAAATTTACTTTTAATATTTAGTTTATATAAATAGAAAACCTGTAAGTGTCTTATTGCTGTGTCGGAAAAAAAAATAGTATTAAATCTATGTAATGATCATTACATAACGTATATGAAAACGCAACCGTCAATTCGTAGTTATATAAAAGTTAGCATCAAACATTTAAAGCATATACATTTCACAGCCTTTCGGTAGGCATTTCGTTTGTAATATTTTCCCCTATCTATAAGTCTGATGGTACAGTAGTAGTTTTGACAGAGTTGTAAATTGTCTTTAATTGCAATGTTAATAACAAGTAGTTGTATGCAGGTCTTCTCCTTACTGCCAGATCTCGAGACAAATCTTAAAAATGCAATTTTCATGTTTTTTTCTCCAGCCAACTTAGGCACCTATAATTGCCATAAGTATATGTAAAATAAAGGTATTGTATATCTCCGACTCTACCAGACATGATAGTTACTTGGCAATAAGGAAATAGTGTCCCCAGTCTCAAGGTAGACAATCAAAAATTGTCAAGAAAGGGAGACTATATAATTTTATGACATTAACCTTCTTCTATCCTAAGAACGCTTGCTGCAGTTGTAAACCACAAACATACCAAAAGTATTGTAACATATATCGGTGGCATTCCACTTGCTGTTCATTTTTGTTTTCTAGATACATTCATCTATATTTTCATAAGTAAAAAAAAAGATGTCTTGCTGAGAATATTTCACTTTGGTAAAAACTTTCAACATGTATGTAAATTGACTTTAGCATCGATTTCTGGCTGTTGCTGTCAGGATTTACTAATTGTACCAAAATTATAAATAAAAAAGACGAAATAAGCGAGATGATCAAATTAAATAAATTTTAAGGCCTTTCTCTTGATCTGTGATAAGATAGCTGCTAAATCAAAGGAATGAAAAATTTTGTTTGTAAAGCGTAACAGCAGCCCAGCGACATTATTTAAGGGATAGATAATGATAAAAATAGTTCAAAGAGATAAGCACTAAATATATTTTCGGACAAAATTGCAAGGTTTAGAATATCCTAATACAGTTATTTATTTTTAAAAAAAATGAAAACAAAACTATACATCGTCGGAGATTTGAACTCACTACCTTTGCCATGAAAAAGCCAATGTTCTACCCAACTGCCACACGGCACAAGTAACAATAGAAAATATAGGTTATTTATGAAAAACACTTTAATCAAATTTTCATACTGAAAGATAAATCTAATTTTTTTTAATGATGCCTCAAAATGTTAAATTTTATATTAAGTATTAAATTGTATATGTTTTAAAACATTATTAGTAAAATAAAAATGCATTTTTAATGCTGACGCCATATTTGACCTTTAAAATTCTAAATCTAGTAATATTTATATAGATTAAAAATAGATGACATCTTTTTCAAGAGTTATTCATCCTGCTAGGAATGACCCTACCGTTTTTTATTTTCGTAGTACAAAGACATAGAGAACTCTATAGTTGTTTAAATAAGAAAAATTAGCATTTTTTATAAAAATAAATTCTATTTTTCAGTAAAAACTCATAGTTGCATAAATTTACTAAATTGATTTTAAAAGTCATTATTAAAACAATTTTACAAACAAAAAAAAATTTATTTATTATTTTGGGACAATTTATAGTTTTTTTTTAATATAGTACTTTTTAGCAATGTACCAAATTTACTTTTAATATTTAGTTTATATAAATAGAAAACCTGTAAGTGTCTTATTGCTGTGTCGGAAAAAAAAATAGTATTAAATCTATGTAATGATCATTACATAACGTATATGAAAACGCAACCGTCAATTCGTAGTTATATAAAAGTTAGCATCAAACATTTAAAGCATATACATTTCACAGCCTTTCGGTAGGCATTTCGTTTGTAATATTTTCCCCTATCTATAAGTCTGATGGTACAGTAGTAGTTTTGACAGAGTTGTAAATTGTCTTTAATTGCAATGTTAATAACAAGTAGTTGTATGCAGGTCTTCTCCTTACTGCCAGATCTCGAGACAAATCTTAAAAATGCAATTTTCATGTTTTTTTCTCCAGCCAACTTAGGCACCTATAATTGCCATAAGTATATGTAAAATAAAGGTATTGTATATCTCCGACTCTACCAGACATGATAGTTACTTGGCAATAAGGAAATAGTGTCCCCAGTCTCAAGGTAGACAATCAAAAATTGTCAAGAAAGGGAGACTATATAATTTTATGACATTAACCTTCTTCTATCCTAAGAACGCTTGCTGCAGTTGTAAACCACAAACATACCAAAAGTATTGTAACATATATCGGTGGCATTCCACTTGTTGTTCATTTTTGTTTTCTAGATACATTCATCTATATTTTCATAAGTAAAAAAAAAGATGTCTTGCTGAGAATATTTCACTTTGGTAAAAACTTTCAACATGTATGTAAATTGACTTTAGCATCGATTTCTGGCTGTTGCTGTCAGGATTTACTAATTGTACCAAAATTATAAATAAAAAAGACGAAATAAGCGAGATGATCAAATTAAATAAATTTTAAGGCCTTTCTCTTGATCTGTGATAAGATAGCTGCTAAATCAAAGGAATGAAAAATTTTGTTTGTAAAGCGTAACAGCAGCCCAGCGACATTATTTAAGGGATAGATAATGATAAAAATAGTTCAAAGAGATAAGCACTAAATATATTTTCGGACAAAATTGCAAGGTTTAGAATATCCTAATACAGTTATTTATTTTTAAAAAAAATGAAAACAAAACTATACATCGTCGGAGATTTGAACTCACTACCTTTGCCATGAAAAAGCCAATGTTCTACCCAACTGCCACACGGCACAAGTAACAATAGAAAATATAGGTTATTTATGAAAAACACTTTAATCAAATTTTCATACTGAAAGATAAATCTAATTTTTTTTAATGATGCCTCAAAATGTTAAATTTTATATTAAGTATTAAATTGTATATGTTTTAAAACATTATTAGTAAAATAAAAATGCATTTTTAATGCTGACGCCATATTTGACCTTTAAAATTCTAAATCTAGTAATATTTATATAGATTAAAAATAGATGACATCTTTTTCAAGAGTTATTCATCCTGCTAGGAATGACCCTACCGTTTTTTATTTTCGTAGTACAAAGACATAGAGAACTCTATAGTTGTTTAAATAAGAAAAATTAGCATTTTTTATAAAAATAAATTCTATTTTTCAGTAAAAACTCATAGTTGCATAAATTTACTAAATTGATTTTAAAAGTCATTATTAAAACAATTTTACAAAGAAAAAAAAATTTATTTATTATTTTGGGACAATTTATAGTTTTTTTTTAATATAGTACTTTTTAGCAATGTACCAAATTTACTTTTAATATTTAGTTTATATAAATAGAAAACCTGTAAGTGTCTTATTGCTGTGTCGGAAAAAAAAATAGTATTAAATCTATGTAATGATCATTACATAACGTATATGAAAACGCAACCGTCAATTCGTAGTTATATAAAAGTTAGCATCAAACATTTAAAGCATATACATTTCACAGCCTTTCGGTAGGCATTTCGTTTGTAATATTTTCCCCTATCTATAAGTCTGATGGTACAGTAGTAGTTTTGACAGAGTTGTAAATTGTCTTTAATTGCAATGTTAATAACAAGTAGTTGTATGCAGGTCTTCTCCTTACTGCCAGATCTCGAGACAAATCTTAAAAATGCAATTTTCATGTTTTTTTCTCCAGCCAACTTAGGCACCTATAATTGCCATAAGTATATGTAAAATAAAGGTATTGTATATCTCCGACTCTACCAGACATGATAGTTACTTGGCAATAAGGAAATAGTGTCCCCAGTCTCAAGGTAGACAATCAAAAATTGTCAAGAAAGGGAGACTATATAATTTTATGACATTAACCTTCTTCTATCCTAAGAACGCTTGCTGCAGTTGTAAACCACAAACATACCAAAAGTATTGTAACATATATCGGTGGCATTCCACTTGTTGTTCATTTTTGTTTTCTAGATACATTCATCTATATTTTCATAAGTAAAAAAAAAGATGTCTTGCTGAGAATATTTCACTTTGGTAAAAACTTTCAACATGTATGTAAATTGACTTTAGCATCGATTTCTGGCTGTTGCTGTCAGGATTTACTAATTGTACCAAAATTATAAATAAAAAAGACGAAATAAGCGAGATGATCAAATTAAATAAATTTTAAGGCCTTTCTCTTGATCTGTGATAAGATAGCTGCTAAATCAAAGGAATGAAAAATTTTGTTTGTAAAGCGTAACAGCAGCCCAGCGACATTATTTAAGGGATAGATAATGATAAAAATAGTTCAAAGAGATAAGCACTAAATATATTTTCGGACAAAATTGCAAGGTTTAGAATATCCTAATACAGTTATTTATTTAAAAAAAAAATGAAAACAAAACTATACATCGTCGGAGATTTGAACTCACTACCTTTGCCATGAAAAAGCCAATGTTCTACCCAACTGCCACACGGCACAAGTAACAATAGAAAATATAGGTTATTTATGAAAAACACTTTAATCAAATTTTCATACTGAAAGATAAATCTAATTTTTTTTAATGATGCCTCAAAATGTTAAATTTTATATTAAGTATTAAATTGTATATGTTTTAAAACATTATTAGTAAAATAAAAATGCATTTTTAATGCTGACGCCATATTTGACCTTTAAAATTCTAAATCTAGTAATATTTATATAGATTAAAAATAGATGACATCTTTTTCAAGAGTTATTCATCCTGCTAGGAATGACCCTACCGTTTTTTATTTTCGTAGTACAAAGACATAGAGAACTCTAAAGTTGTTTAAATAAGAAAAATTAGCATTTTTTATAAAAATAAATTCTATTTTTCAGTAAAAACTCATAGTTGCATAAATTTACTAAATTGATTTTAAAAGTCATTATTAAAACAATTTTACAAACAAAAAAAAATTTATTTATTATTTTGGGACAATTTATAGTTTTTTTTTAATATAGTACTTTTTAGCAATGTACCAAATTTACTTTTAATATTTAGTTTATATAAATAGAAAACCTGTAAGTGTCTTATTGCTGTGTCGGAAAAAAAAATAGTATTAAATCTATGTAATGATCATTACATAACGTATATGAAAACGCAACCGTCAATTCGTAGTTATATAAAAGTTAGCATCAAACATTTAAAGCATATACATTTCACAGCCTTTCGGTAGGCATTTCGTTTGTAATATTTTCCCCTATCTATAAGTCTGATGGTACAGTAGTAGTTTTGACAGAGTTGTAAATTGTCTTTAATTGCAATGTTAATAACAAGTAGTTGTATGCAGGTCTTCTCCTTACTGCCAGATCTCGAGACAAATCTTAAAAATGCAATTTTCATGTTTTTTTCTCCAGCCAACTTAGGCACCTATAATTGCCATAAGTATATGTAAAATAAAGGTATTGTATATCTCCGACTCTACCAGACATGATAGTTACTTGGCAATAAGGAAATAGTGTCCCCAGTCTCAAGGTAGACAATCAAAAATTGTCAAGAAAGGGAGACTATATAATTTTATGACATTAACCTTCTTCTATCCTAAGAACGCTTGCTGCAGTTGTAAACCACAAACATACCAAAAGTATTGTAACATATATCGGTGGCATTCCACTTGTTGTTCATTTTTGTTTTCTAGATACATTCATCTATATTTTCATAAGTAAAAAAAAAGATGTCTTGCTGAGAATATTTCACTTTGGTAAAAACTTTCAACATGTATGTAAATTGACTTTAGCATCGATTTCTGGCTGTTGCTGTCAGGATTTACTAATTGTACCAAAATTATAAATAAAAAAGACGAAATAAGCGAGATGATCAAATTAAATAAATTTTAAGGCCTTTCTCTTGATCTGTGATAAGATAGCTGCTAAATCAAAGGAATGAAAAATTTTGTTTGTAAAGCGTAACAGCAGCCCAGCGACATTATTTAAGGGATAGATAATGATAAAAATAGTTCAAAGAGATAAGCACTAAATATATTTTCGGACAAAATTGCAAGGTTTAGAATATCCTAATACAGTTATTTATTTAAAAAAAAAATGAAAACAAAACTATACATCGTCGGAGATTTGAACTCACTACCTTTGCCATGAAAAAGCCAATGTTCTACCCAACTGCCACAAGGCACAAGTAACAATAGAAAATATAGGTTATTTATGAAAAACACTTTAATCAAATTTTCATACTGAAAGATAAATCTAATTTTTTTTAATGATGCCTCAAAATGTTAAATTTTATATTAAGTATTAAATTGTATATGTTTTAAAACATTATTAGTAAAATAAAAATGCATTTTTAATGCTGACGCCATATTTGACCTTTAAAATTCTAAATCTAGTAATATTTATATAGATTAAAAATAGATGACATCTTTTTCAAGAGTTATTCATCCTGCTAGGAATGACCCTACCGTTTTTTATTTTCGTAGTACAAAGACATAGAGAACTCTAAAGTTGTTTAAATAAGAAAAATTAGCATTTTTTATAAAAATAAATTCTATTTTTCAGTAAAAACTCATAGTTGCATAAATTTACTAAATTGATTTTAAAAGTCATTATTAAAACAATTTTACAAAGAAAAAAAAATTTATTTATTATTTTGGGACAATTTATAGTTTTTTTTTAATATAGTACTTTTTAGCAATGTACCAAATTTACTTTTAATATTTAGTTTATATAAATAGAAAACCTGTAAGTGTCTTATTGCTGTGTCGGAAAAAAAAATAGTATTAAATCTATGTAATGATCATTACATAACGTATATGAAAACGCAACCGTCAATTCGTAGTTATATAAAAGTTAGCATCAAACATTTAAAGCATATACATTTCACAGCCTTTCGGTAGGCATTTCGTTTGTAATATTTTCCCCTATCTATAAGTCTGATGGTACAGTAGTAGTTTTGACAGAGTTGTAAATTGTCTTTAATTGCAATGTTAATAACAAGTAGTTGTATGCAGGTCTTCTCCTTACTGCCAGATCTCGAGACAAATCTTAAAAATGCAATTTTCATGTTTTTTTCTCCAGCCAACTTAGGCACCTATAATTGCCATAAGTATATGTAAAATAAAGGTATTGTATATCTCCGACTCTACCAGACATGATAGTTACTTGGCAATAAGGAAATAGTGTCCCCAGTCTCAAGGTAGACAATCAAAAATTGTCAAGAAAGGGAGACTATATAATTTTATGACATTAACCTTCTTCTATCCTAAGAACGCTTGCTGCAGTTGTAAACCACAAACATACCAAAAGTATTGTAACATATATCGGTGGCATTCCACTTGTTGTTCATTTTTGTTTTCTAGATACATTCATCTATATTTTCATAAGTAAAAAAAAAGATGTCTTGCTGAGAATATTTCACTTTGGTAAAAACTTTCAACATGTATGTAAATTGACTTTAGCATCGATTTCTGGCTGTTGCTGTCAGGATTTACTAATTGTACCAAAATTATAAATAAAAAAGACGAAATAAGCGAGATGATCAAATTAAATAAATTTTAAGGCCTTTCTCTTGATCTGTGATAAGATAGCTGCTAAATCAAAGGAATGAAAAATTTTGTTTGTAAAGCGTAACAGCAGCCCAGCGACATTATTTAAGGGATAGATAATGATAAAAATAGTTCAAAGAGATAAGCACTAAATATATTTTCGGACAAAATTGCAAGGTTTAGAATATCCTAATACAGTTATTTATTTTAAAAAAAAATGAAAACAAAACTATACATCGTCGGAGATTTGAACTCACTACCTTTGCCATGAAAAAGCCAATGTTCTACCCAACTGCCACACGGCACAAGTAACAATAGAAAATATAGGTTATTTATGAAAAACACTTTAATCAAATTTTCATACTGAAAGATAAATCTAATTTTTTTTAATGATGCCTCAAAATGTTAAATTTTATATTAAGTATTAAATTGTATATGTTTTAAAACATTATTAGTAAAATAAAAATGCATTTTTAATGCTGACGCCATATTTGACCTTTAAAATTCTAAATCTAGTAATATTTATATAGATTAAAAATAGATGACATCTTTTTCAAGAGTTATTCATCCTGCTAGGAATGACCCTACCGTTTTTTATTTTCGTAGTACAAAGACATAGAGAACTCTATAGTTGTTTAAATAAGAAAAATTAGCATTTTTTATAAAAATAAATTCTATTTTTCAGTAAAAACTCATAGTTGCATAAATTTACTAAATTGATTTTAAAAGTCATTATTAAAACAATTTTACAAACAAAAAAAAAATTATTTATTATTTTGGGACAATTTATAGTTTTTTTTTAATATAGTACTTTTTAGCAATGTACCAAATTTACTTTTAATATTTAGTTTATATAAATAGAAAACCTGTAAGTGTCTTATTGCTGTGTCGGAAAAAAAAATAGTATTAAATCTATGTAATGATCATTACATAACGTATATGAAAACGCAACCGTCAATTCGTAGTTATATAAAAGTTAGCATCAAACATTTAAAGCATATACATTTCACAGCCTTTCGGTAGGCATTTCGTTTGTAATATTTTCCCCTATCTATAAGTCTGATGGTACAGTAGTAGTTTTGACAGAGTTGTAAATTGTCTTTAATTGCAATGTTAATAACAAGTAGTTGTATGCAGGTCTTCTCCTTACTGCCAGATCTCGAGACAAATCTTAAAAATGCAATTTTCATGTTTTTTTCTCCAGCCAACTTAGGCACCTATAATTGCCATAAGTATATGTAAAATAAAGGTATTGTATATCTCCGACTCTACCAGACATGATAGTTACTTGGCAATAAGGAAATAGTGTCCCCAGTCTCAAGGTAGACAATCAAAAATTGTCAAGAAAGGGAGACTATATAATTTTATGACATTAACCTTCTTCTATCCTAAGAACGCTTGCTGCAGTTGTAAACCACAAACATACCAAAAGTATTGTAACATATATCGGTGGCATTCCACTTGTTGTTCATTTTTGTTTTCTAGATACATTCATCTATATTTTCATAAGTAAAAAAAAAGATGTCTTGCTGAGAATATTTCACTTTGGTAAAAACTTTCAACATGTATGTAAATTGACTTTAGCATCGATTTCTGGCTGTTGCTGTCAGGATTTACTAATTGTACCAAAATTATAAATAAAAAAGACGAAATAAGCGAGATGATCAAATTAAATAAATTTTAAGGCCTTTCTCTTGATCTGTGATAAGATAGCTGCTAAATCAAAGGAATGAAAAATTTTGTTTGTAAAGCGTAACAGCAGCCCAGCGACATTATTTAAGGGATAGATAATGATAAAAATAGTTCAAAGAGATAAGCACTAAATATATTTTCGGACAAAATTGCAAGGTTTAGAATATCCTAATACAGTTATTTATTTAAAAAAAAAATGAAAACAAAACTATACATCGTCGGAGATTTGAACTCACTACCTTTGCCATGAAAAAGCCAATGTTCTACCCAACTGCCACACGGCACAAGTAACAATAGAAAATATAGGTTATTTATGAAAAACACTTTAATCAAATTTTCATACTGAAAGATAAATCTAATTTTTTTTAATGATGCCTCAAAATGTTAAATTTTATATTAAGTATTAAATTGTATATGTTTTAAAACATTATTAGTAAAATAAAAATGCATTTTTAATGCTGACGCCATATTTGACCTTTAAAATTCTAAATCTAGTAATATTTATATAGATTAAAAATAGATGACATCTTTTTCAAGAGTTATTCATCCTGCTAGGAATGACCCTACCGTTTTTTATTTTCGTAGTACAAAGACATAGAGAACTCTATAGTTGTTTAAATAAGAAAAATTAGCATTTTTTATAAAAATAAATTCTATTTTTCAGTAAAAACTCATAGTTGCATAAATTTACTAAATTGATTTTAAAAGTCATTATTAAAACAATTTTACAAACAAAAAAAAATTTATTTATTATTTTGGGACAATTTATAGTTTTTTTTTAATATAGTACTTTTTAGCAATGTACCAAATTTACTTTTAATATTTAGTTTATATAAATAGAAAACCTGTAAGTGTCTTATTGCTGTGTCGGAAAAAAAAATAGTATTAAATCTATGTAATGATCATTACATAACGTATATGAAAACGCAACCGTCAATTCGTAGTTATATAAAAGTTAGCATCAAACATTTAAAGCATATACATTTCACAGCCTTTCGGTAGGCATTTCGTTTGTAATATTTTCCCCTATCTATAAGTCTGATGGTACAGTAGTAGTTTTGACAGAGTTGTAAATTGTCTTTAATTGCAATGTTAATAACAAGTAGTTGTATGCAGGTCTTCTCCTTACTGCCAGATCTCGAGACAAATCTTAAAAATGCAATTTTCATGTTTTTTTCTCCAGCCAACTTAGGCACCTATAATTGCCATAAGTATATGTAAAATAAAGGTATTGTATATCTCCGACTCTACCAGACATGATAGTTACTTGGCAATAAGGAAATAGTGTCCCCAGTCTCAAGGTAGACAATCAAAAATTGTCAAGAAAGGGAGACTATATAATTTTATGACATTAACCTTCTTCTATCCTAAGAACGCTTGCTGCAGTTGTAAACCACAAACATACCAAAAGTATTGTAACATATATCGGTGGCATTCCACTTGTTGTTCATTTTTGTTTTCTAGATACATTCATCTATATTTTCATAAGTAAAAAAAAAGATGTCTTGCTGAGAATATTTCACTTTGGTAAAAACTTTCAACATGTATGTAAATTGACTTTAGCATCGATTTCTGGCTGTTGCTGTCAGGATTTACTAATTGTACCAAAATTATAAATAAAAAAGACGAAATAAGCGAGATGATCAAATTAAATAAATTTTAAGGCCTTTCTCTTGATCTGTGATAAGATAGCTGCTAAATCAAAGGAATGAAAAATTTTGTTTGTAAAGCGTAACAGCAGCCCAGCGACATTATTTAAGGGATAGATAATGATAAAAATAGTTCAAAGAGATAAGCACTAAATATATTTTCGGACAAAATTGCAAGGTTTAGAATATCCTAATACAGTTATTTATTTTAAAAAAAAATGAAAACAAAACTATACATCGTCGGAGATTTGAACTCACTACCTTTGCCATGAAAAAGCCAATGTTCTACCCAACTGCCACAAGGCACAAGTAACAATAGAAAATATAGGTTATTTATGAAAAACACTTTAATCAAATTTTCATACTGAAAGATAAATCTAATTTTTTTTAATGATGCCTCAAAATGTTAAATTTTATATTAAGTATTAAATTGTATATGTTTTAAAACATTATTAGTAAAATAAAAATGCATTTTTAATGCTGACGCCATATTTGACCTTTAAAATTCTAAATCTAGTAATATTTATATAGATTAAAAATAGATGACATCTTTTTCAAGAGTTATTCATCCTGCTAGGAATGACCCTACCGTTTTTTATTTTCGTAGTACAAAGACATAGAGAACTCTATAGTTGTTTAAATAAGAAAAATTAGCATTTTTTATAAAAATAAATTCTATTTTTCAGTAAAAACTCATAGTTGCATAAATTTACTAAATTGATTTTAAAAGTCATTATTAAAACAATTTTACAAAGAAAAAAAAATTTATTTATTATTTTGGGACAATTTATAGTTTTTTTTTAATATAGTACTTTTTAGCAATGTACCAAATTTACTTTTAATATTTAGTTTATATAAATAGAAAACCTGTAAGTGTCTTATTGCTGTGTCGGAAAAAAAAATAGTATTAAATCTATGTAATGATCATTACATAACGTATATGAAAACGCAACCGTCAATTCGTAGTTATATAAAAGTTAGCATCAAACATTTAAAGCATATACATTTCACAGCCTTTCGGTAGGCATTTCGTTTGTAATATTTTCCCCTATCTATAAGTCTGATGGTACAGTAGTAGTTTTGACAGAGTTGTAAATTGTCTTTAATTGCAATGTTAATAACAAGTAGTTGTATGCAGGTCTTCTCCTTACTGCCAGATCTCGAGACAAATCTTAAAAATGCAATTTTCATGTTTTTTTCTCCAGCCAACTTAGGCACCTATAATTGCCATAAGTATATGTAAAATAAAGGTATTGTATATCTCCGACTCTACCAGACATGATAGTTACTTGGCAATAAGGAAATAGTGTCCCCAGTCTCAAGGTAGACAATCAAAAATTGTCAAGAAAGGGAGACTATATAATTTTATGACATTAACCTTCTTCTATCCTAAGAACGCTTGCTGCAGTTGTAAACCACAAACATACCAAAAGTATTGTAACATATATCGGTGGCATTCCACTTGTTGTTCATTTTTGTTTTCTAGATACATTCATCTATATTTTCATAAGTAAAAAAAAAGATGTCTTGCTGAGAATATTTCACTTTGGTAAAAACTTTCAACATGTATGTAAATTGACTTTAGCATCGATTTCTGGCTGTTGCTGTCAGGATTTACTAATTGTACCAAAATTATAAATAAAAAAGACGAAATAAGCGAGATGATCAAATTAAATAAATTTTAAGGCCTTTCTCTTGATCTGTGATAAGATAGCTGCTAAATCAAAGGAATGAAAAATTTTGTTTGTAAAGCGTAACAGCAGCCCAGCGACATTATTTAAGGGATAGATAATGATAAAAATAGTTCAAAGAGATAAGCACTAAATATATTTTCGGACAAAATTGCAAGGTTTAGAATATCCTAATACAGTTATTTATTTAAAAAAAAAATGAAAACAAAACTATACATCGTCGGAGATTTGAACTCACTACCTTTGCCATCAAAAAGCCAATGTTCTACCCAACTGCCACACGGCACAAGTAACAATAGAAAATATAGGTTATTTATGAAAAACACTTTAATCAAATTTTCATACTGAAAGATAAATCTAATTTTTTTTAATGATGCCTCAAAATGTTAAATTTTATATTAAGTATTAAATTGTATATGTTTTAAAACATTATTAGTAAAATAAAAATGCATTTTTAATGCTGACGCCATATTTGACCTTTAAAATTCTAAATCTAGTAATATTTATATAGATTAAAAATAGATGACATCTTTTTCAAGAGTTATTCATCCTGCTAGGAATGACCCTACCGTTTTTTATTTTCGTAGTACAAAGACATAGAGAACTCTAAAGTTGTTTAAATAAGAAAAATTAGCATTTTTTATAAAAATAAATTCTATTTTTCAGTAAAAACTCATAGTTGCATAAATTTACTAAATTGATTTTAAAAGTCATTATTAAAACAATTTTACAAACAAAAAAAAATTTATTTATTATTTTGGGACAATTTATAGTTTTTTTTTAATATAGTACTTTTTAGCAATGTACCAAATTTACTTTTAATATTTAGTTTATATAAATAGAAAACCTGTAAGTGTCTTATTGCTGTGTCGGAAAAAAAAATAGTATTAAATCTATGTAATGATCATTACATAACGTATATGAAAACGCAACCGTCAATTCGTAGTTATATAAAAGTTAGCATCAAACATTTAAAGCATATACATTTCACAGCCTTTCGGTAGGCATTTCGTTTGTAATATTTTCCCCTATCTATAAGTCTGATGGTACAGTAGTAGTTTTGACAGAGTTGTAAATTGTCTTTAATTGCAATGTTAATAACAAGTAGTTGTATGCAGGTCTTCTCCTTACTGCCAGATCTCGAGACAAATCTTAAAAATGCAATTTTCATGTTTTTTTCTCCAGCCAACTTAGGCACCTATAATTGCCATAAGTATATGTAAAATAAAGGTATTGTATATCTCCGACTCTACCAGACATGATAGTTACTTGGCAATAAGGAAATAGTGTCCCCAGTCTCAAGGTAGACAATCAAAAATTGTCAAGAAAGGGAGACTATATAATTTTATGACATTAACCTTCTTCTATCCTAAGAACGCTTGCTGCAGTTGTAAACCACAAACATACCAAAAGTATTGTAACATATATCGGTGGCATTCCACTTGTTGTTCATTTTTGTTTTCTAGATACATTCATCTATATTTTCATAAGTAAAAAAAAAGATGTCTTGCTGAGAATATTTCACTTTGGTAAAAACTTTCAACATGTATGTAAATTGACTTTAGCATCGATTTCTGGCTGTTGCTGTCAGGATTTACTAATTGTACCAAAATTATAAATAAAAAAGACGAAATAAGCGAGATGATCAAATTAAATAAATTTTAAGGCCTTTCTCTTGATCTGTGATAAGATAGCTGCTAAATCAAAGGAATGAAAAATTTTGTTTGTAAAGCGTAACAGCAGCCCAGCGACATTATTTAAGGGATAGATAATGATAAAAATAGTTCAAAGAGATAAGCACTAAATATATTTTCGGACAAAATTGCAAGGTTTAGAATATCCTAATACAGTTATTTATTTAAAAAAAAAATGAAAACAAAACTATACATCGTCGGAGATTTGAACTCACTACCTTTGCCATGAAAAAGCCAATGTTCTACCCAACTGCCACACGGCACAAGTAACAATAGAAAATATAGGTTATTTATGAAAAACACTTTAATCAAATTTTCATACTGAAAGATAAATCTAATTTTTTTTAATGATGCCTCAAAATGTTAAATTTTATATTAAGTATTAAATTGTATATGTTTTAAAACATTATTAGTAAAATAAAAATGCATTTTTAATGCTGACGCCATATTTGACCTTTAAAATTCTAAATCTAGTAATATTTATATAGATTAAAAATAGATGACATCTTTTTCAAGAGTTATTCATCCTGCTAGGAATGACCCTACCGTTTTTTATTTTCGTAGTACAAAGACATAGAGAACTCTATAGTTGTTTAAATAAGAAAAATTAGCATTTTTTATAAAAATAAATTCTATTTTTCAGTAAAAACTCATAGTTGCATAAATTTACTAAATTGATTTTAAAAGTCATTATTAAAACAATTTTACAAACAAAAAAAAATTTATTTATTATTTTGGGACAATTTATAGTTTTTTTTTTAATATAGTACTTTTTAGCAATGTACCAAATTTACTTTTAATATTTAGTTTATATAAATAGAAAACCTGTAAGTGTCTTATTGCTGTGTCGGAAAAAAAAATAGTATTAAATCTATTTAATGATCATTACATAACGTATATGAAAACGCAACCGTCAATTCGTAGTTATATAAAAGTTAGCATCAAACATTTAAAGCATATACATTTCACAGCCTTTCGGTAGGCATTTCGTTTGTAATATTTTCCCCTATCTATAAGTCTGATGGTACAGTAGTAGTTTTGACAGAGTTGTAAATTGTCTTTAATTGCAATGTTAATAACAAGTAGTTGTATGCAGGTCTTCTCCTTACTGCCAGATCTCGAGACAAATCTTAAAAATGCAATTTTCATGTTTTTTTCTCCAGCCAACTTAGGCACCTATAATTGCCATAAGTATATGTAAAATAAAGGTATTGTATATCTCCGACTCTACCAGACATGATAGTTACTTGGCAATAAGGAAATAGTGTCCCCAGTCTCAAGGTAGACAATCAAAAATTGTCAAGAAAGGGAGACTATATAATTTTATGACATTAACCTTCTTCTATCCTAAGAACGCTTGCTGCAGTTGTAAACCACAAACATACCAAAAGTATTGTAACATATATCGGTGGCATTCCACTTGTTGTTCATTTTTGTTTTCTAGATACATTCATCTATATTTTCATAAGTAAAAAAAAAGATGTCTTGCTGAGAATATTTCACTTTGGTAAAAACTTTCAACATGTATGTAAATTGACTTTAGCATCGATTTCTGGCTGTAGCTGTCAGGATTTACTAATTGTACCAAAATTATAAATAAAAAAGACGAAATAAGCGAGATGATCAAATTAAATAAATTTTAAGGCCTTTCTCTTGATCTGTGATAAGATAGCTGCTAAATCAAAGGAATGAAAAATTTTGTTTGTAAAGCGTAACAGCAGCCCAGCGACATTATTTAAGGGATAGATAATGATAAAAATAGTTCAAAGAGATAAGCACTAAATATATTTTCGGACAAAATTGCAAGGTTTAGAATATCCTAATACAGTTATTTATTTAAAAAAAAAATGAAAACAAAACTATACATCGTCGGAGATTTGAACTCACTACCTTTGCCATGAAAAAGCCAATGTTCTACCCAACTGCCACACGGCACAAGTAACAATAGAAAATATAGGTTATTTATGAAAAACACTTTAATCAAATTTTCATACTGAAAGATAAATCTAATTTTTTTTAATGATGCCTCAAAATGTTAAATTTTATATTAAGTATTAAATTGTATATGTTTTAAAACATTATTAGTAAAATAAAAATGCATTTTTAATGCTGACGCCATATTTGACCTTTAAAATTCTAAATCTAGTAATATTTATATAGATTAAAAATAGATGACATCTTTTTCAAGAGTTATTCATCCTGCTAGGAATGACCCTACCGTTTTTTATTTTCGTAGTACAAAGACATAGAGAACTCTATAGTTGTTTAAATAAGAAAAATTAGCATTTTTTATAAAAATAAATTCTATTTTTCAGTAAAAACTCATAGTTGCATAAATTTACTAAATTGATTTTAAAAGTCATTATTAAAACAATTTTACAAACAAAAAAAAAATTATTTATTATTTTGGGACAATTTATAGTTTTTTTTTAATATAGTACTTTTTAGCAATGTACCAAATTTACTTTTAATATTTAGTTTATATAAATAGAAAACCTGTAAGTGTCTTATTGCTGTGTCGGAAAAAAAAATAGTATTAAATCTATGTAATGATCATTACATAACGTATATGAAAACGCAACCGTCAATTCGTAGTTATATAAAAGTTAGCATCAAACATTTAAAGCATATACATTTCACAGCCTTTCGGTAGGCATTTCGTTTGTAATATTTTCCCCTATCTATAAGTCTGATGGTACAGTAGTAGTTTTGACAGAGTTGTAAATTGTCTTTAATTGCAATGTTAATAACAAGTAGTTGTATGCAGGTCTTCTCCTTACTGCCAGATCTCGAGACAAATCTTAAAAATGCAATTTTCATGTTTTTTTCTCCAGCCAACTTAGGCACCTATAATTGCCATAAGTATATGTAAAATAAAGGTATTGTATATCTCCGACTCTACCAGACATGATAGTTACTTGGCAATAAGGAAATAGTGTCCCCAGTCTCAAGGTAGACAATCAAAAATTGTCAAGAAAGGGAGACTATATAATTTTATGACATTAACCTTCTTCTATCCTAAGAACGCTTGCTGCAGTTGTAAACCACAAACATACCAAAAGTATTGTAACATATATCGGTGGCATTCCACTTGTTGTTCATTTTTGTTTTCTAGATACATTCATCTATATTTTCATAAGTAAAAAAAAAGATGTCTTGCTGAGAATATTTCACTTTGGTAAAAACTTTCAACATGTATGTAAATTGACTTTAGCATCGATTTCTGGCTGTTGCTGTCAGGATTTACTAATTGTACCAAAATTATAAATAAAAAAGACGAAATAAGCGAGATGATCAAATTAAATAAATTTTAAGGCCTTTCTCTTGATCTGTGATAAGATAGCTGCTAAATCAAAGGAATGAAAAATTTTGTTTGTAAAGCGTAACAGCAGCCCAGCGACATTATTTAAGGGATAGATAATGATAAAAATAGTTCAAAGAGATAAGCACTAAATATATTTTCGGACAAAATTGCAAGGTTTAGAATATCCTAATACAGTTATTTATTTAAAAAAAAAATGAAAACAAAACTATACATCGTCGGAGATTTGAACTCACTACCTTTGCCATGAAAAAGCCAATGTTCTACCCAACTGCCACACGGCACAAGTAACAATAGAAAATATAGGTTATTTATGAAAAACACTTTAATCAAATTTTCATACTGAAAGATAAATCTAATTTTTTTTAATGATGCCTCAAAATGTTAAATTTTATATTAAGTATTAAATTGTATATGTTTTAAAACATTATTAGTAAAATAAAAATGCATTTTTAATGCTGACGCCATATTTGACCTTTAAAATTCTAAATCTAGTAATATTTATATAGATTAAAAATAGATGACATCTTTTTCAAGAGTTATTCATCCTGCTAGGAATGACCCTACCGTTTTTTATTTTCGTAGTACAAAGACATAGAGAACTCTATAGTTGTTTAAATAAGAAAAATTAGCATTTTTTATAAAAATAAATTCTATTTTTCAGTAAAAACTCATAGTTGCATAAATTTACTAAATTGATTTTAAAAGTCATTATTAAAACAATTTTACAAACAAAAAAAAATTTATTTATTATTTTGGGACAATTTATAGTTTTTTTTTAATATAGTACTTTTTAGCAATGTACCAAATTTACTTTTAATATTTAGTTTATATAAATAGAAAACCTGTAAGTGTCTTATTGTTGTGTCGGAAAAAAAAATAGTATTAAATCTATGTAATGATCATTACATAACGTATATGAAAACGCAACCGTCAATTCGTAGTTATATAAAAGTTAGCATCAAACATTTAAAGCATATACATTTCACAGCCTTTCGGTAGGCATTTCGTTTGTAATATTTTCCCCTATCTATAAGTCTGATGGTACAGTAGTAGTTTTGACAGAGTTGTAAATTGTCTTTAATTGCAATGTTAATAACAAGTAGTTGTATGCAGGTCTTCTCCTTACTGCCAGATCTCGAGACAAATCTTAAAAATGCAATTTTCATGTTTTTTTCTCCAGCCAACTTAGGCACCTATAATTGCCATAAGTATATGTAAAATAAAGGTATTGTATATCTCCGACTCTACCAGACATGATAGTTACTTGGCAATAAGGAAATAGTGTCCCCAGTCTCAAGGTAGACAATCAAAAATTGTCAAGAAAGGGAGACTATATAATTTTATGACATTAACCTTCTTCTATCCTAAGAACGCTTGCTGCAGTTGTAAACCACAAACATACCAAAAGTATTGTAACATATATCGGTGGCATTCCACTTGTTGTTCATTTTTGTTTTCTAGATACATTCATCTATATTTTCATAAGTAAAAAAAAAGATGTCTTGCTGAGAATATTTCACTTTGGTAAAAACTTTCAACATGTATGTAAATTGACTTTAGCATCGATTTCTGGCTGTTGCTGTCAGGATTTACTAATTGTACCAAAATTATAAATAAAAAAGACGAAATAAGCGAGATGATCAAATTAAATAAATTTTAAGGCCTTTCTCTTGATCTGTGATAAGATAGCTGCTAAATCAAAGGAATGAAAAATTTTGTTTGTAAAGCGTAACAGCAGCCCAGCGACATTATTTAAGGGATAGATAATGATAAAAATAGTTCAAAGAGATAAGCACTAAATATATTTTCGGACAAAATTGCAAGGTTTAGAATATCCTAATACAGTTATTTATTTTTAAAAAAAATGAAAACAAAACTATACATCGTCGGAGATTTGAACTCACTACCTTTGCCATGAAAAAGCCAATGTTCTACCCAACTGCCACACGGCACAAGTAACAATAGAAAATATAGGTTATTTATGAAAAACACTTTAATCAAATTTTCATACTGAAAGATAAATCTAATTTTTTTTAATGATGCCTCAAAATGTTAAATTTTATATTAAGTATTAAATTGTATATGTTTTAAAACATTATTAGTAAAATAAAAATGCATTTTTAATGCTGACGCCATATTTGACCTTTAAAATTCTAAATCTAGTAATATTTATATAGATTAAAAATAGATGACATCTTTTTCAAGAGTTATTCATCCTGCTAGGAATGACCCTACCGTTTTTTATTTTCGTAGTACAAAGACATAGAGAACTCTACAGTTGTTTAAATAAGAAAAATTAGCATTTTTTATAAAAATAAATTCTATTTTTCAGTAAAAACTCATAGTTGCATAAATTTACTAAATTGATTTTAAAAGTCATTATTAAAACAATTTTACAAACAAAAAAAAATTTATTTATTATTTTGGGACAATTTATAGTTTTTTTTTAATATAGTACTTTTTAGCAATGTACCAAATTTACTTTTAATATTTAGTTTATATAAATAGAAAACCTGTAAGTGTCTTATTGCTGTGTCGGAAAAAAAAATAGTATTAAATCTATGTAATGATCATTACATAACGTATATGAAAACACAACCGTCAATTCGTAGTTATATAAAAGTTAGCATCAAACATTTAAAGCATATACATTTCACAGCCTTTCGGTAGGCATTTCGTTTGTAATATTTTCCCCTATCTATAAGTCTGATGGTACAGTAGTAGTTTTGACAGAGTTGTAAATTGTCTTTAATTGCAATGTTAATAACAAGTAGTTGTATGCAGGTCTTCTCCTTACTGCCAGATCTCGAGACAAATCTTAAAAATGCAATTTTCATGTTTTTTTCTCCAGCCAACTTAGGCACCTATAATTGCCATAAGTATATGTAAAATAAAGGTATTGTATATCTCCGACTCTACCAGACATGATAGTTACTTGGCAATAAGGAAATAGTGTCCCCAGTCTCAAGGTAGACAATCAAAAATTGTCAAGAAAGGGAGACTATATAATTTTATGACATTAACCTTCTTCTATCCTAAGAACGCTTGCTGCAGTTGTAAACCACAAACATACCAAAAGTATTGTAACATATATCGGTGGCATTCCACTTGTTGTTCATTTTTGTTTTCTAGATACATTCATCTATATTTTCATAAGTAAAAAAAAAGATGTCTTGCTGAGAATATTTCACTTTGGTAAAAACTTTCAACATGTATGTAAATTGACTTTAGCATCGATTTCTGGCTGTTGCTGTCAGGATTTACTAATTGTACCAAAATTATAAATAAAAAAGACGAAATAAGCGAGATGATCAAATTAAATAAATTTTAAGGCCTTTCTCTTGATCTGTGATAAGATAGCTGCTAAATCAAAGGAATGAAAAATTTTGTTTGTAAAGCGTAACAGCAGCCCAGCGACATTATTTAAGGGATAGATAATGATAAAAATAGTTCAAAGAGATAAGCACTAAATATATTTTCGGACAAAATTGCAAGGTTTAGAATATCCTAATACAGTTATTTATTTAAAAAAAAAATGAAAACAAAACTATACATCGTCAGAGATTTGAACTCACTACCTTTGCCATGAAAAAGCCAATGTTCTACCCAACTGCCACACGGCACAAGTAACAATAGAAAATATAGGTTATTTATGAAAAACACTTTAATCAAATTTTCATACTGAAAGATAAATCTAATTTTTTTTAATGATGCCTCAAAATGTTAAATTTTATATTAAGTATTAAATTGTATATGTTTTAAAACATTATTAGTAAAATAAAAATGCATTTTTAATGCTGACGCCATATTTGACCTTTAAAATTCTAAATCTAGTAATATTTATATAGATTAAAAATAGATGACATCTTTTTCAAGAGTTATTCATCCTGCTAGGAATGACCCTACCGTTTTTTATTTTCGTAGTACAAAGACATAGAGAACTCTATAGTTGTTTAAATAAGAAAAATTAGCATTTTTTATAAAAATAAATTCTATTTTTCAGTAAAAACTCGTAGTTGCATAAATTTACTAAATTGATTTTAAAAGTCATTATTAAAACAATTTTACAAACAAACAAAAATTTATTTATTATTTTGGGACAATTTATAGTTTTTTTTTAATATAGTACTTTTTAGCAATGTACCAAATTTACTTTTAATATTTAGTTTATATAAATAGAAAACCTGTAAGTGTCTTATTGCTGTGTCGGAAAAAAAAATAGTATTAAATCTATTTAATGATCATTACATAACGTATATGAAAACGCAACCGTCAATTCGTAGTTATATAAAAGTTAGCATCAAACATTTAAAGCATATACATTTCACAGCCTTTCGGTAGGCATTTCGTTTGTAATATTTTCCCCTATCTATAAGTCTGATGGTACAGTAGTAGTTTTGACAGAGTTGTAAATTGTCTTTAATTGCAATGTTAATAACAAGTAGTTGTATGCAGGTCTTCTCCTTACTGCCAGATCTCGAGACAAATCTTAAAAATGCAATTTTCATGTTTTTTTCTCCAGCCAACTTAGGCACCTATAATTGCCATAAGTATATGTAAAATAAAGGTATTGTATATCTCCGACTCTACCAGACATGATAGTTACTTGGCAATAAGGAAATAGTGTCCCCAGTCTCAAGGTAGACAATCAAAAATTGTCAAGAAAGGGAGACTATATAATTTTATGACATTAACCTTCTTCTATCCTAAGAACGCTTGCTGCAGTTGTAAACCACAAACATACCAAAAGTATTGTAACATATATCGGTGGCATTCCACTTGTTGTTCATTTTTGTTTTCTAGATACATTCATCTATATTTTCATAAGTAAAAAAAAAGATGTCTTGCTGAGAATATTTCACTTTGGTAAAAACTTTCAACATGTATGTAAATTGACTTTAGCATCGATTTCTGGCTGTTGCTGTCAGGATTTACTAATTGTACCAAAATTATAAATAAAAAAGACGAAATAAGCGAGATGATCAAATTAAATAAATTTTAAGGCCTTTCTCTTGATCTGTGATAAGATAGCTGCTAAATCAAAGGAATGAAAAATTTTGTTTGTAAAGCGTAACAGCAGCCCAGCGACATTATTTAAGGGATAGATAATGATAAAAATAGTTCAAAGAGATAAGCACTAAATATATTTTCGGACAAAATTGCAAGGTTTAGAATATCCTAATACAGTTATTTATTTAAAAAAAAAATGAAAACAAAACTATACATCGTCGGAGATTTGAACTCACTACCTTTGCCATGAAAAAGCCAATGTTCTACCCAACTGCCACACGGCACAAGTAACAATAGAAAATATAGGTTATTTATGAAAAACACTTTAATCAAATTTTCATACTGAAAGATAAATCTAATTTTTTTTAATGATGCCTCAAAATGTTAAATTTTATATTAAGTATTAAATTGTATATGTTTTAAAACATTATTAGTAAAATAAAAATGCATTTTTAATGCTGACGCCATATTTGACCTTTAAAATTCTAAATCTAGTAATATTTATATAGATTAAAAATAGATGACATCTTTTTCAAGAGTTATTCATCCTGCTAGGAATGACCCTACCGTTTTTTATTTTCGTAGTACAAAGACATAGAGAACTCTATAGTTGTTTAAATAAGAAAAATTAGCATTTTTTATAAAAATAAATTCTATTTTTCAGTAAAAACTCATAGTTGCATAAATTTACTAAATTGATTTTAAAAGTCATTATTATAACAATTTTACAAACAAAAAAAAATTTATTTATTATTTTGGGACAATTTATAGTTTTTTTTTAATATAGTACTTTTTAGCAATGTACCAAATTTACTTTTAATATTTAGTTTATATAAATAGAAAACCTGTAAGTGTCTTATTGCTGTGTCGGAAAAAAAAATAGTATTAAATCTATTTAATGATCATTACATAACGTATATGAAAACGCAACCGTCAATTCGTAGTTATATAAAAGTTAGCATCAAACATTTAAAGCATATACATTTCACAGCCTTTCGGTAGGCATTTCGTTTGTAATATTTTCCCCTATCTATAAGTCTGATGGTACAGTAGTAGTTTTGACAGAGTTGTAAATTGTCTTTAATTGCAATGTTAATAACAAGTAGTTGTATGCAGGTCTTCTCCTTACTGCCAGATCTCGAGACAAATCTTAAAAATGCAATTTTCATGTTTTTTTCTCCAGCCAACTTAGGCACCTATAATTGCCATAAGTATATGTAAAATAAAGGTATTGTATATCTCCGACTCTACCAGACATGATAGTTACTTGGCAATAAGGAAATAGTGTCCCCAGTCTCAAGGTAGACAATCAAAAATTGTCAAGAAAGGGAGACTATATAATTTTATGACATTAACCTTCTTCTATCCTAAGAACGCTTGCTGCAGTTGTAAACCACAAACATACCAAAAGTATTGTAACATATATCGGTGGCATTCCACTTGTTGTTCATTTTTGTTTTCTAGATACATTCATCTATATTTTCATAAGTAAAAAAAAAGATGTCTTGCTGAGAATATTTCACTTTGGTAAAAACTTTCAACATGTATGTAAATTGACTTTAGCATCGATTTCTGGCTGTTGCTGTCAGGATTTACTAATTGTACCAAAATTATAAATAAAAAAGACGAAATAAGCGAGATGATCAAATTAAATAAATTTTAAGGCCTTTCTCTTGATCTGTGATAAGATAGCTGCTAAATCAAAGGAATGAAAAATTTTGTTTGTAAAGCGTAACAGCAGCCCAGCGACATTATTTAAGGGATAGATAATGATAAAAATAGTTCAAAGAGATAAGCACTAAATATATTTTCTGACAAAATTGCAAGGTTTAGAATATCCTATTACAGTTATTTATTTAAAAAAAAAATGAAAAAAAAACTATACATCGTCGGAGATTTGAACTCACACTACCTTTGCCATGAAAAAGCCAATGTTCTACCCAACTGCCACACGGCACAAGTAACAATAGGAAATATAGGTTATTTATGAAAAACACTTTAATCAAATTTTCATACTGAAAGATAAATCTAATTTTTTTTAATGATGCCTCAAAATGTTAAATTTTATATTAAGTATTAAATTGTATATGTTTTAAAACATTATTAGTAAAATAAAAATGCATTTTTAATGCTGACGCCATATTTGACCTTTAAAATTCTAAATCTAGTAATATTTATATAGATTAAAAATAGATGACATCTTTTTCAAGAGTTATTCATCCTGCTAGGAATGACCCTACCGTTTTTTATTTTCGTAGTACAAAGACATAGAGAACTCTATAGTTGTTTAAATAAGAAAAATTAGCATTTTTTATAAAAATAAATTCTATTTTTCAGTAAAAACTCATAGTTGCATAAATTTACTAAATTGATTTTAAAAGTCATTATTAAAACAATTTTACAAACAAAAAAAATTTATTTATTACTTTGGGACAATTTATAGTTTTTTTTTAATATAGTACATTTTAGCAATCTACCAAATTTTTTTTTAATATTTAGTTTATATAAATAGAAAACCTTTACCATTTTTAGTACTCCCAAAAATGAAAATAGTATTGAAAAAAAAACATTTGTATCATAAATTATCAATTTACAAAGTCTGTTTAAACAATGAAGAAAACAAGTTTGAATGTATGGGTGTGTGTGTTTTATATTTAAAATTTGCATGTGTATGTATCTAGTACATCATTTATTCGCTTTAAAAATTATTACTTCTAAAAATTACCTGTAAACTATTTATTTATTTTCTTTCAACAAGAGAGACAATTAGGACTGGAAGATGCAAGGTGAAACTTCTTTTGATTACATCCCTTTGACCAGATCAACAAAATTTCAAGACAACCCAAACAGGACCGGATTTCATGAAAATGAACCAAATGGACTACTAATCTGTTAAAAAAACATAGCAGAAACGGAAAAAGAGGGGGAAAAAAAAAGAACACTATTACAATAAACAATAATAATAAAAAAAAAAAAAATAGAGATAACCTAAAAATGAGTTATATTCCAAAATGAAATAACTTTTAAGTTCTTCATGCACATACTTACTTTGAGCTCTGTACTTTTATAGAAACCAAATTACTTCATTATATGTACATTTTTGTAACTCTAGCAGACCCCAAAGAATCCTAGGGATATAGGATGAAGGTCCTTTGTCTTAGGTTCTTAAGGGAAAAATTGTTGCAAAAATAATATAAACAAAAATGAATTTTAATAACTCATAAGTTTGAAAAAAAAGGAAAAAAAAAAAAAAAATTATTTTTGGCAATACTCATTTTAAGGAACACTTTCAAAATTTTTTGTGAATGCCTTCCAGACCCTTGGTGTCATCAATTTCTGGACATTTACTGCCACCATTTTATGGACCTTTGCGGTCACCTTTTTCTGGACCATTGCTGTATCATTCTATTGGACTTCTGCTGTCATCATTTTCTGGACCACTTACTGTCACCATTTTATGGATCTTCGCTGCAGCCTACTCCGCGATCGTGCTGAAAATCCTGGAATATGACTTTGATATGATGTTTTCAATGAAATTGTCCTTGTATTATTTTAAATTTAGAACAATGTTTTGTGTGTTTTCTTTTGAATAAAAAAAAAAAAAAAAAAGACCAAAAAAGAGGCAAAGAAAAGAGGCAAAGCCCAAGGATTCCTAGGATGTACTAAGCTCGACAACTGTAGTCAAAAGCTAAAAAGCTGAGGTATCCTTAAAAAAAAAAAAAAAAAAAAATGAAAAAAAAAACTCTGGCGTCCTTGCACATCGAGTAAATATTTCGCCTTTTACTAAAGATTTCCGTGCAGAGGAGCAATTTGATGAGTCTAAATTCAAATTCATTATACAATGTATTTGTGTTGAAGTAATCTGATGAAACAAGAGACGTTGAGTTGATCTAGACGGTCCCTGTGTATGAATTCTTAAAAGTTTTTTTGTGTGTATTTCTTGTGTATTCATTATTGGATTATTGTGTTTTTCTGTTTTATTCTATGGATTATTAGTGTGACGTGAGAAGCCCTTTTATTTGATATCCACTCTACACACTCCATAGTGTTTATATTCTAGATATTTTTTTTTGTTCACTCGTTCATCCTTACTTCTATTTGATTGACTATTTGATTAATTCATTTGAGTTTACATTTAGTTGCACAGTCATGTCAATAAAAACTTTCTTAATTGAGAAGAAAGACTTGGAAGGTGGTTAGGTCCACCCATCTGGTACTCTGTTGCTCAAATTGATAGGGCAAGAGGCTATTAAGGCCTCAATGGCTAGCCTCATGACTATTTTAAGTCTGTCTCCTGCTGAAGTGGGTTCTCTCTATAGATTCGAGAACCCTTTCGTCTGGTTCTTAGTTCTCAATAGTACAAGGGTGAGAGCCCGTATTCTAGGAAAGACTTGTGGAACTGAACACACCCTCAAAGTTGAAGTTTCAACCATTGAGGATGAAAAAGTCAAAGTAACACTGCATTGGGTGGCTCCCACTATTGTAAAAAACAAAATCATAGAGATTTTTCAATCTTTCAGTGAAGAAGGTTCCAAAGTAGTGCCTGTCAAGTTAGGCAATTCGGACAAGTTTCGGACAAGTGGGCCGCTTGGTTGAAAATCAAGAAAGGGACAGAAGTCCCTCATTACATCCACCTGAAATATGTAGATGATCCCAGAGTATATAAAGTGCTTATCACCATTCCGGGGAGAAGACAGCAATGTTGGCATTGTGGACAAGACCAACACTGGTCAAATCAGTGTCCAAATAGGACCACACTGAAAGGGAAGGAAAAAAATCCCCGATAAAATATAAAAGCATAATGCTAAAGGTACCTATGCCTCGGTCCTGAGGGGGGAGGAAACAGTAGAAAAAAGTACTAAACAAAACGCACCAAATGAAACGCAAAGGACACATGGCTTGTGGACAAGACCAACACTGGTCAAATCAGGATTGGTGATGTGAACTGATTGATGATGTGAACTAATTGGTTTGTGTACTGTTTGGTTTGTGTACTGATTGGTGATGTGAACAAATTGGTGATCTGAACTTATTAGTCATGTTTCTGATTGGTGATGTGAACTGATTGGTGATGTGAACTAATTGGTTTGTGTACTGATTGGATTGTGTACTGATTGGTGATGTGAACTGTTTGGTTTGTGAACTGATTGGTGATATGAACTGATTGGTTTGTGTACTGATTGGTGATATAAACTGATTGGTTTGTGTACTGATTGGTGATGTGAACTGATTGGTTTGTGTACTGATTGGTTTATGTACTGATTGGTGATGTGAACTGATTGGTTTGTGTACTGATTGGTGTTGTGTACTGATTGGTGATGTGAATAGATTGGTAATGTGAACTTATTGGTGCTTTGAATAGACTGGTGATGTGAACTGATTAGTTTGTGAACTGATTGGGAATGTGTACTAATTGATAATGTGTACTGATTGGTGATGTGAACTGATTGGTTTGAGTACTGATTGGGGATGTGTACTGATTGGCGATGTGAACTAATTGGTTTGTGTACTGATTGGTGATGTGAACTGATTGGTGATGTGAACTGATTGGTGCTGTAAACAAATTGGTGATGTGAACTTATTGGTGATGTTTCTGATTGGTGATGTAAACTGATTGGTGATGTGAACTAATTGGTTTGTGTACTGATGGAATTGTATATTGATTGGTGATGTGAACTGTTTTTTTGTGTGTACTGATTGTTTTGTGTACTGATTGGTGATATGAACTGATTTGTTTGTGTACTGATTGATGATGTGAACTGATTGGTTTGTGAACTGATTGGGAATGTGTACTAATTGACGATGTGTACTGATTGGTGATGTGAACTGATTGGTGATGTGAACTAATTGGTTTGTGTACTTATTGGTTTGTGTACTGTTTGGTGATGTGAACTGATTGGTTTGTGTACTGATTGGTGATGTGTACTGATTGGTGATGTGAACAGGTTGGTAATGTGAATATATTGGTGCTTTGAACACATTGGTGATGTGAACTGATGGGTTTGTGAACTGATTGGGAATGTGTACTAATTGACGATGTGTACTGATTGATAATGTGAACAGACTGGTGATGTGAACTTATTGATAATATGTACTGATTGGTGATGTCAACTGATTGGTGATGTGAACTAATTGGTTTGTGTACTGATTGGTATGTGTACTGATTGGTGATGTGAACTGATTGGTTTGTGTATTGATTGGTGATGTGTACTGATAGGTGAGGTGTACTGATTGGTGATGTGTACTGATTGGTGATGTGTACTGATTGGTGGTGTGTACTTATTGGTGATGTGAACAGATTAGTTTGTGTACTGATTGATGATATGAACTGATTGGTTTGTGTACTGATTGGTGATGTGAATTGATTGGTTTGTGTACTCATTGGTTTGTGCACTCATTGGTGATGTGAACTGATTGGTTTGTGTACTGATTGGTGATGTGTACTGATTGGTGATGTGTAAAATTGCTGATGTGTACTGAATGGTGATGTGTACTGTATGGTGATGTGTACTGATTGGTGCTGTAAACAAATTGGTGATGTGAACTTATTGGTGCTGTAAACAAATTGGTGATTTAAACTGATTGGTGATGTGAACTAATTGGTTTGTGTACTGATGGAATTGTATACTGATTGGTGATGTGAACTGTTTTTTTGTGTACTGATTGTTTTGTGTACTGATTGGTGATATGAACTGATTTGTTTGTGTACTGATTGGTGATGTGAACTGATTGGTTTGTGAACTGATTGGGAATGTGTACTAATTGACGATTAGTACTGATTGGTGATGTGAACTGATTGGTGATGTGAACTTATTGGTTTGTGTACTGATTGGTGATGTGTACTAATTGGTGATGTGAACTGATTGGTGATTTAAACTAATTGGTTTGTGTACCGATTGGTTTATGTACTGATTGGTGATGTGAACTGATAGGTGATGTGAACTTATTGGTGCTGTAACCAGATTGGTGATGTGAACTTATTGGTGATGTTTCTGATTGGTGATGTGAACTGATTGGTGATGTAAACTAATTGGTTTGTGTACTGATGGGATTGTGTACTGATTGGTGATGTGACCTTTTTTTTTTGTGTACTGATTGTTTTGTGTACTGATTGGTGATATGAACTGATTAGTGTGTACTGATTGTTGATGTGAACTGATTGGTTTGTGAACTAATTGGGAATGTGTACTAATTGACGATATGTACTGATTGGTGGTGTGAACTGATTGGTGATGTGAACTAATTGGTTTGTGTACTGTTTGGTTTGTGTACTGATTGGTGATGTGAACAAATTGGTGATCTGAACTTATTGGTGATGTTACTGATTGGTGATGTAAACTGATTGGTGATGTGAACTAATTGGTTTGTGTACTGATGGAATTGTATACTGATTGGTGATGTAAACTGTTTTTTTTGTGTACTGATTGTTTTGTGTACTGATTGGTGATATGAACTGATTTGTTTGTGTACTGATTGATGATGTGAACTGATTGGTTTGTGAACTGATTGGGAATGTGTACTAATTGACGATGTGTACTGATTGGTTTGTGTACTGATTGGTGATGTTACTGATTGGTGATGTGAACAGATTGGTGATGTGAACAGATTGGTGATGTGAACAGATTGGTGATGTGAACTTTTTTGTGCTTTGAACTTATTTGTGCTTTGAACTTATTGGTGCTGTGAACAAATTGGTGATGTGAACTAATTGGTGATGTTTCTGATTGGTGATGTGAACTGATTGGTGATGTGAACTAATTGGTTTGTGTACTGATTGGATTGTGTACTGATTGGTGATGTGAACTGGTTGGTTTGTGTACTGATTGGTTTGTGTACTGATTGGTGATGTGAACTGATTGGTTTGTGTACTGATTGGTGATGTGAACTGATTGGTTTGTGTACTGATTGGTTGATGTACTGATTGGTGATGTGAACTGATTGGTTTGTGTACTGATTGGTGATGTGCACTGATTGGTGATGTGAACAGGTTGGTAATGTGAATATATTGGTGCTTTGAACACATTGGTGATGTGAACTGATGGGTTTGTGAACTGATTGGAAATGTGTACTAATTGCCGATGTGTACTGATTGATGATGTGAACAGATTGGTGATGTGAACTTATTGATGATATGTACTGATTGGTGATGTCAACTGATTGGTGATGTGAACTAATTGGTTTGTGTACTGATTGGTTTGTGTACTGATTGGTGATGTGAACTGATTGGTTTGTGTATTGATTGGTGATGTGTACTGATAGGTGAGGTGTACTGATTGGTGATGTGTACTGATTGGTGATGTGTACTGATTGGTGATGTGAACAGATTGGTTTGTGTACTGATTGATGATATGAACTGATTGGTTTGTGTACTGATTGGTGATGTGAATTGATTGGTTTGTGTACTCATTGGTTTGTGCACTCATTGGTGATGTGAACTGATTGGTTTGTGTACTGATTGGTGATGTGTACTGATTAGTGATGTGTAAAATGGGTGATGTGTACTGAATGGTGATGTGTACTGATTGGTGATTTGTACTTATTGGTTTGTGTACTGATTGGTTTGTGTACTTATTGGTGATGTGTACTGATTGGTGATGTGAACTGATTGGTTTGTGTATTGATTGGTGATGTGTACTGATAGGTGAGGTGTACTGATTGGTTTGTGTACTGATTGGTGATGTGAATTGATTGGTTTGTGTACTCATTGGTTTGTGCACTCATTGGTGATGTGAACTGATTGGTTTGTGTACTGATTGGTGATGTGTACTGATTAGTGATGTGTAAAATGGGTGATGTGTACTGAATGGTGATGTGTACTGATTGGTGATTTGTACTTATTGGTTTGTGTACTGATTGGTTTGTGTACTGATTGGTGATGTGTACTGATTGGTGATGTAAACTGATTGGTTTGTGTACTGATTGGTGATGTGTACTGATTGGTGATGTGAACTGACTAGTGATATGTATTGATTGGTGAAATGAACTGATTGGCGATGTAAACTTATTGCAAATGTGCACTAATTAAACTTGTGCACTCATTGGTGATGTGAACTGATTGGTTTGTGTACTGATTGGTGATGTGTACTTATTGGTGATGTGTAAAATTGGTGATGTGTACTGATTGGTGATTTGTACTTATTGGTTTGTGTACTGATTGGTTTGTGTACTGATTGGTGATGTGTACTGATTGGTGATGTAAACTGATTGGTTTGTGTACTGATTGGTGATGTGTACTGATTGGTGATGTGAACTGACTAGTGATATGTATTGATTGGTGAAATGAACTGATTGGCGATGTAAACTTATTGCAAATGTGCACTAATTAAACTTGTGTACTAATTGGTAATGTGTACTCCTTGCAAATGAGTGCTGATTGCTGATTTATGATATGAACCTATAATGTGACCTTATTCTATTTTTTTTTTAGTAGCGAGGTTTGTGTCAAAAACAAGGTCACAGAAATCTCAGTGTAAATTATAATTAACCAATCAGATAAAGAATGCAGGAAAAGTGGCATAGGTCAGTTTCTAGAAGGTCGTAGCTGATAGAAATAAATAGATCAGAAGTTTCTGGGATTCTAGAAAAGACGATTTAAAAAAATAATAATTGGGGATTTTGTCGGGGTCCTTAAGTAGTAGCGGCCCGTGAGTAATTGCCTGTCATTGCGTTTTAACATTTCTTTGCCTTGTAACGGGTCCGGTAGATGTTGACCTTGTGAAATCTTTGAGTCGTAGCAGGTCAATAAGTTGTAAATATATTTGAAGTGAGAGTGAAGTCTGTGTCAAGGAGATAGGAAAGTTCAGTTTTCAGTTCAATCAATAGATTTACGTGCTATTACATTGTGAGTTTCTGTGGTTCATCGATTGTGTAAGAATATATTGTAAGTAATGCTGTATTGTGAATTATTTGAATTCATGTTTAGAAGGAGTTTATTAAAAGAAAGAAAAAAAAAGTCCAGAAGTTTCTTCAGTGTATTTTATCGTTTTATAATTCCCTGGCTAGTGATTCTATATCTCTATCTCTATATATAATTCTCTTGCTGGCCCAACCGGGACATTACGATGGAAAAGTCATGGAAAGATAACACTTTTATTTCTGCAAGTTGGACTAGAGTTACTCCAGTAACTTTCACTTTGACAGAGAGCGAGGCTCAGAAAAAAAAAGGGGGGGGGGCGTAGGCTACGCCATGGGTCGGCTCCTAAGGCTTGTCTTTGCCGAGGATTAATGAGGAATGTAGTATTTCCCGTGGCTATGCAGCCCCTGCTGTGACCTACATATAAATATTTATATAAATAAATAGATATATTTAGGAAAGATAAGCCATATATTAAAACATAATTATAAATATTAAATCATTATAAATATTGGCACTTGAAAAACAGAAGCTATCACAATGTGTACTGACTACTATTTAAACTGATACATTTCACCACTTCTACGATTCCCCGTGTCGCCACTAAGTGTAGTCGAGGGTGTAACAGCCGCGTGTGTTCTCATGTAGAGTAGACACTAGTGTCATTGATATAAAACTTAGTCTATAGTAACAAATTTTATTAAATTTGTGACACTTGTAAGTGTTTGTAAAATGTTTTACATGTTTCGGATGTTCCTTCCGAGTTGAAGATAGATTACTTCCTAATCCAAACCTCCCGCAGGACACGGAGGGATGGGAGCGGGCAGGGTTTGAACCCTCGACAGTCAATAAATCCGAACGAAAGACCAGCACGCAAACCGCACGACCAGGCAGCCATCCTTAGAGCGTGAAAGTATAAACATGTTAAAAATTATTATACAGTCAACCTAGAAGTCAATCATTATACAGTCAACCTAGAAGTCAATCATTATACAGTCAACATAGAAGTCAATTATTATACAGTCAACCTAGAAGTTAAATTATTATACAGTACACCTAGAAGTCAATTATTATACAGTCAACCTAGAAGTCAAATATTATACATTCAACCTAGAAGTCAATTATTATACAATCAACCTAGAAATTGATGATGAAAAAGTAGTAAACAAGGGGAGACACCTCAATTAATGTTAACAAAAACTTCATACATGGATTATCTTTCTTTTATCGCTTTTACCTCGGCTAAATAGATTACAAAAAGATGTTTCAAGTGAACAAATATTTTTAGTTATTTTTCCCAGAAGACACATTTACATTTAAAAAACTTTATATGTAAAAATAAAAATCTATTTAACTCTTTCTCTCCGTAACTATTTTTCCAAATTCCCATGGAATTATTCATTTCGCTAATTTGTGTTTCACTACCCTGTTATGATAAGACTTCAATAACCTTTTTTTTTTTGATGCAATCAGAAAATGTTATATTAGGTGTATAATTATAGAAGAATGTATGCTCTTTTAATATAACACACAATTAACACAAAATAGTCTTAAGTTAACTTATCTGTCCCATGTTGTTCTCTATCCAGACAGAAATAAAATGAGCTACGCTGGTGTAAAAGCGCGTGGCCCAAACGGCCTTTGTTTTGATTGGTCAAGCAGGGTTACATATATGCATGTTTTTCGTATTGTCTATACAGTCGTTTACCCCTGCAGCAGTATATCTTTGTTTCTTAACTCTTCATTTAGCAGACGTGAAACTTATGTGACGTAATCGCCCCACAGACGAGTATATAGTTCCAGTGCTTCAACTCGGTGCAGTGTGGGATCTTAAGAAGTTGGTTTTGTATATAAACTTGTTACATCCCATGAATTAATGTAAATATTATATTCAAAAGGACATTAAGAAGCAATATTCAGGAAGAAATGGACACAGTTAAAATCGAGATCCAGGAACTAATGGACTCAGTAAGATGCGAGATCCAGGAACTAATGGACACAGTACGATGCGAGATCCAGGAACTAATGGACACATTAAGAAGCGAGATCCAGTAACTAATGGACACAGTACGATGCGAGATCCAGGAACAAATGGACACATTAAAAATTGAGATCCAGGAACAAATACACTCATTAAGATGCGAGATCCAGGAACAAATGGACACTTTAAGATGCGAGATCCAAGAACAAATACACACATTAAGAATTAAGATCCAGGAACAAATACACACATCATGATGCGAGATCCAGGAACAAATGAACACATTAAAAATTGAGATCCAGGAACAAATACACTCATTAAGATGCGAGATCCAGGAACAAATACACACATTAAGATGTGAGATCCAGGAACAAATGGACACAGTACGATGCGAGATCCAAGAACAAATACACACATTAAGAATTGAGATCCAGGAACAAATACACACATTAAGAATTGAGATCCAGGAACAAATACACACATTAAGAATTGAGATCCAGGAACAAATACACACATTAAGAATTGAGATCCAGGAACAAATACACACATTAAGAATTGAGATCCAGGAACAAATGGACACGATGAAGATACTGCAACAAATAGGTACGTTTCTGTCGCGAGTACACTGGAATGCCTAATGGACTCGTTGGTGAACGAGCCGTTGGTTAATCAAGATTGTGGCTACAAAACTTGACCTCAGCATCAATCCGATGATTATTCTCCAATTTGATTGAAAGCAATGCCGGTCAGCGGGACATGAGAACATTGCTGGGCTCCTCCTTAGACGTTTTTAGCTAACGGACTTGTAATCGGTCCAACAGGTTATTATGACCAACACGATCGAGTCTCAATTTGATCCAATTAAAACAATTCAACTACGCGTATCGGAGTTCAATGAAAATTGTAATTATATTATGATTATCTTAAAGTCCCTTCTTCGAAGGGAGGTAAAAATAGATCCTATAGATATTTCGATATCATACGATCATACTGATAAGTTTTAGTAGAAGGTTTTATAAAGACAGAATAATGAAACAACTTTAAAGTGATTAGACTTACTTAGGTCCTCCCGCGCCATTCGGCGCATCAGGTGGCAAGCTGTCTCCATAAAGATCTGTCATTGGCAATGTCTGAAGCCTTCTCCCACCTGGTGTCTACTGTTCTGAGGTCCTCCATGAAGATGTGGCGCCAAGTAATACGAGGACGTCCCTGTTAGCTCTTTCCTCGTATTGGCCTCCATGTCATTGCAACTCGTGGTATGCGTAGTTCATTTTGTCGTAGAACATGTCCCGCAAACCTCATGCGACGCTCTGTCACAACCTCACTAAGTGTTCGACTCCCAGTTCGGCATAGGATTTCCTTGTTTGAGACCGATCTGTGTAACTGACTCCCAAAATCCGTCTCAGCCATTTTGTTGAGCCACATTTAGTCTTTTCTCAATTTCGACAGATGACTTTCATGTCTCACATATGTTGCAGTTGGAATGACGATTGTGTTGAGAAGGTGTATTTTGTCTCGAGTCCAGTTGCTTGGCTTGCAGCCTATGCGGTCGCAGTGGGCTCCGCGCTTTCATAGGCCCCGCGCTAATTCAGGGTGTAATTATTAAATTGCAAAATATATACGAAAAACTCCTGGAAATCTACTGAATTTATTAAAATCTCCAGAAAAGTCTTTAAAATTTCCAGAAAAATAGACAAAATTGTCATTTGTGGGTGTCATTAATTGCGGAAAACGCCAATCCTCTGTGTGATAAAAGGAAAAAAGGCATTGTCAGCTTTCCTGTAATAATCGGGCGAATTTATACCTTAATCGGAAGTTTCAATACTTTATTTACTTTTATAGTCACTAGCATATAAATATGCCATTGGTTTCAAGGTTCGCAAAGTACAGATCGCAATTTTTAACTTAGTAAAGTTGAATTTTTTTTTTTATACAAAATCTTAATTTTCACTTATTATCCTTATTCCCACACAGACTAGGCCCCGCCCAATCAGTTTCGCATAGGGCCCCGTAATTGCTAGGACCGGCCCTGTCGGCACGCTACAGCATGATATTGGTTATGATGCTGCCAAGGTAAGTGAACTTGTCCAGCTCTTCAAGCTTTGACTTCCCAAGTCTGACGGGGGTACCCTTTGCCTTCCTATCCCAGCGAGAGCTTTTCCATTGCACGGTGCGGAGTTGAAAGAAAGCTTCCACGTACGTGTCGATAATCCACGCGCCGTTCCTCAAGGGGCCGTTACATTAATGGCGCGTCCTGCACGGTTAGCTTGGCAAAACCTCCTGCTTCCATTAGATTTACTACGAAAAAAATCCGAGGAACAAAAAAGTGTTATTAGTTGAAGGAATATTATATGAAGTTAAATTACTTGAAGTTGATGTTGAAGTTATACTAAGTCATTTTTTTTTTATGTATCTTTAAGTTTTATTTATGAAGTATTAAGTCAAGTTGTTGTTAAGTGAGAAGTTAATTTAATGTGAAAGTTGAAGAAGTATTATTATTAAAGAAGTTTGAAAGAAAATACAAAGATGCTTCTTCACTTCATTGAGTTATCAAGTTTGATAATATAATCCCCGGCAAGTGTGATCGTCACACATTTACATCTAGACCGCCAAAAGATGTAAGACTTTACGCCTTTAGTTGAGTTCATTGCAAGGAATATAGAAATCAACGCATCCAGAATACAACCTAAAGCATTGTTGACGCCCCTGTGATATGGCTGTCTGGTTCACGCTTGAAGTGATCAACGTAATGACAAGGGTTCAAAACTCATCACATCACACTCTCTGTGGTATCATTAATTAATTAACCGCTAGTCAATTTTACAGCAGCATGTATCTATATAATAATAGGTTCTTTACAAAATTTATCCCAAACACTGTATCACATAGATACTGATGGCGAAAAACTAGTTAACAAAGAAGGAGACATTTATACATGAATTATCTTTCTTTTAACACTTCTAACTAGGCTAATGGTTTTCGCCCTTGAATTATTTTTAAAAAACTTTTGTAAAATTCATTTGTTTTTGTTGTCGTGGGTGTGTGTGGGAGGGAAGAGGGAGGGGCGGGGTCTAAAAAAAGCTCATTTAAACAAAACTAAATTAGAAATGTTCTGGTATTACTTTAAAAATGTATTACAATACACTCGACGATTAGGATTACAAAAAAAATATTTTATTTGTAAAAAATTACCTTCTTGTATTTACATTTAATCTTCGCCCATGTTTGTGTACAAGGTGGGTCCCTAGTAACAGTGGCGTAGCTAGGTACCAAAAGGGGCCCGAGCGGAAGAATATCTTAGTGTCCCTCCCCCCCCCCCCCTCTGTGTCAAAAAGAGAAATAAAAAGTTTAAAGTGCGACAAAAAGCATCGAGTAGTCTGTATTTAAAGGTGTATTTCAAAAAGTCATTGAACTGCAAGTTTTTTTTTAATGTTCCCCTTTTTTGTAAGTAATAATGTCATGACGTTTGATTCAGTTAGAACTTTGTACAAGTGTCTTTACACCCCATGTTTATACAACTTTGTACAAGTGTCTTTACACCCCATGTTTATACAACTTTGTACAAGTATCTTTACACTCCATGTTTGTACAACTTTGTACAAGTGTCTTTACACCCCATGTTTGTACAACTTTGTACAAGTGTCTTTACACCCCATGTTTGTACAACTTTGTACAAGTGTCTTTACACCCCATGTTTGTACAACTTTGTACAAGTGTCTTTACACTCCATGTTTGTACAACTTTGTACAAGTGTCTTTACACCCCATGTTTGTACAACTTTGTACAAGTGTCTTTACACCCCATGTTTGTACAACTTTGTACAAGTGTCTTTACACTCCATGTTTGTACAGCTTTGTACAAGTGTCTTTACACCCCATGTTTGTACAACTTTGTACAAGTGTCTTTACACCCCATGTTTGTACAACTTTGTACAAGTGTCTTTACACTCCATGTTTGTACAACTTCTTACATTAAATTAAACAACCAAAAGTTGCAAGTTCTCATTCCCATTCAACTAATTTTTAATTCCAGAAAAAAAAATGTGAAAATCTATTTAAAATTGATAAATATTCTTATATAGTTCTTTGTCCATCAGCTAACTGTAAATAGATATAATATTTATTTACTAAAATGTCATTTTTCTTGCCTTCTGAGTTGTATCACGTTACATCGCATCAAGTTACATTGTATCAAGTTACATCGCATCAAGTTACATTGTATCAAGTTACATAGCATCAAGTTACATTGCATCATGTTGCATGGCATCACATTACGTTATTATGCTTCACGTTATTAATGGATAATTACATTTGAGTAAGACTCATATTTCTCGACTTTTAAATACCTCCAGATTAAGGATGATCCAAAGTTAGTTCATTATGACATATATTTTTGGCTTTTAAAAATTTATAATTGTCAAGGCTTTAAATGGTAAATAATGAAACAAGTTTACAGTTTTGAAATGGCCATTAAATATTTTTTGCAGGTTCAGTGGAGTATTTAACATATATTTCAATCATAAATTTATAAATAAAGCAATAGTAACACTTTCAAACATTTATAATAAAACATATAAAAACAATAGTAAAATCTCAATAAACTCACATAGATCACTTTGGTATTTAAACTAATTGGTATTTCAGCTAATTTGGTATTTGAGGTAAGCTACACTTCATTCTATTGACATTTCAACTGACTAGCATTGAACTAATTAATATTTAAAACAAAATGGTATTGAGCTGATTGGTATTTGAACAGCCAGGAAAATTAATGACTTGGCAGAATTTACGTCATTGGTCAATATGGATGACTAGATGCATGGCGCGTAGGACTAAATCATCTTTTTTTTTAAAGTAACGACTGCATTTTATAAGATAAGATACGTCTGCATCATTGTGTCAATGTGACGTCTATTTTAAGTCTGCATCATTGTGTCAATGCGACGTCTATTTTAAGTCTGCACCTTGGTGTCAATGTGAAAACCACGTCTATTTTAAGTCTACATCTTCGTGACCATGTGACGTCTATTTCTCACAGACTGTACCCAAGTTGTTTTTTTTCCACATATAATTACAGAAGCGCATCCACAAAATTAAATCATATATTAAAATAATGTAGGGCATATTTGTATCGAACAAGAATGACCAACCTAAGAGTTACACAGACCAGTGATGACTAACCTACGGGTCACACAGGCCAGTGATGACCAAAGGGTCACACAGACCAGTGATGACCAACCTAAAGGTCACACAGACCAATGATGACCAACCTAAGGTCGTAGGCCGAGTCAATGCTATGCGATCCTCGAGACTTCATTAATGTCTTTATGTTTCTCCCCCGGCTATCGTGGTTATATCTCAGAGAGAACATGGCGTTGTAAACGTTTCTTGGTGAACGCCATTACCAGGATGAGTAACAAAGTAGTTTACTATTTTGTACAAAGGTGGCTAGGAAGGTAGTGACTGAGCGGAAAGGCGCTAGGCTTCCGAACCGAGGGTTGTGGTTTCGAATCCCTGGATTTTTTAATGTCGGGATCTATGGGCGCCTCTGAATCCACCCAGATTTATTGGGTGCCGGATAGTCGTTGTGCTGGCCACATGAGATCCTGGTTGACCACTGGCCAGAGAACCATGACATTCACATCATGTGTCCTAAAAACCCAGCGGATTGTATAATGAATTTACTTTGCCGATTATAACTAATTACTTTTTTTGGCTTAACTTAAATGCTAAAATGATGAAACACAATTACTGGAAATTTAAATTACCATTACTTTGAATTTTTCAAATTTAATTTGCCATAAATAATATAGTTTTTTATTCTGTTTTCCTAAAACTGTTGCAACGTTTTTTTCATACGTTGTTAATTAAATATGAAATATACGAAAATAGAGTAAAAACATAGACATGAATTGAATATTTAGTGTTCTGTCCCTTAAGTCAGCAAAAATTAGATTAACCTGACTGGCGAAAATTTGTAATTTATAAAATAGTGATGCTCAACTTTCTTCATCCCTTGGGCCAAATAAATTCCCAACACTATTGTGACGGGACGCCACACAGCAGACGTCATTTTAATCAGAAATACGATGTATCCAGGATAATTTAAGTTGCAAATAGTTAGTTGTCTTAAGATGGTTCCGGAAACCTACTTTGGAATGTCAGACTGTAACAGGAATAATTCAGGTCGAATCAATAACTCAAGATTTCTTTATAACTAACAACATTTAACTTAGAAAATTGCCTTAATAGATTGAACCAAAGCATAACGCACTTTTAAGAGGATTCTGTAAGTTTCTGTTTACACAGTGTAGAAATCAATTTTATGTTTTGCTTAAAGTTTGTCAAAAAGGTAATGGACTCGTGGACATCCAAAGAATCTCTGAAGAGACTATTTTACTTTTCAAAAAAAAAAAAAAAACTACAAATCTTTGATTGAAGCTATCATTCAAGAGACTCGGAATCTAAATAATTCTTACTTTGAAGAAAGACATAGTTAACTGTTGGTCCTTTTCATTCGCTATTTACCTTAGAGAAGATTATGTCAACATGGATGTTATCATGCTGACAGCTTCAGCTGCATTCTTCCTTTTATGTCACATTTCTTCAACAACTTCTAGCATTTAGCGTTATAGTAACTTTTTTCCACCATTAGTAGCATTTAGCGTTAAGGTACACTTCTTCCACAACTTCAAGCATTTAGAGTTATGGTACATTTCTTCCACGGCTTCTAGCATTTGGCGTTATGGTACATTTCTTCCACTGCTTCTAGCATTTAGCGTTATGGTAAATTTCTTCCACTGCTTCTAGCATTTAGCGTTATGGTACATTTCTTCCACTGCTTCTAGCATTTAGCGTTATGGTACATTTCTTCCACTGCTTCTAGCATTTGGCGTTATGGTACATTTCTTCCACTGCTTCTAGCATTTGGCGTTATGGTACATTTCTTCCACTGCTTCTAGCATTTGGCGTTATGGTACAAGTCTATCACTCTGGCGTGCTGAAGTCGTCTGTCCTAACTAAGACCTCTGACGACTTCCCGCTTATCTTGCATTTCTCAACCCTAATCTCTTCCCACCGTACCCATAGAAACTTAATAACAGTATTCTTTTTCTCTCTTTCTCTCTCTCCCTATCTCTCTCTCTCTCTCTCTCTCCTTTTCACTCTATCTCTACCTCTCTCTCTCTTTCTCTCTCACTCGTTTTCCTTTCCTCTCTATCTTTTTCTCCCTCCCTCTCTTTCCCTCTCTTTCTCTCTCTCTCTCCCCTTTTCCCTCTCTTTCTCTCTATCTTTTTCTTTCTCTCTCTCTCTCTCTTTCTCTCTCTCTGTTCAGTGTTATATTAAAAACAATCAATTCATTCATCAATACTTGATGACCTTTGGGTCCACTTTCTCACATCACCAATAGCTGAAGGTCACAACGTCTCATAGTTTCCTTTTGTCTAGGGCCTACTCCTTGAGTTCTGTCCAAACACCAATTCCTTCAAATACCAATCAGTTCAAATACCAATCAGTTCAATGCCAATTCCTTCAAATACCAATCAGCTCAAATACCAATCAGTTCAATGCCAATGCCTTCAAATACCAATCAGCTCAAATACCAATCAGTTCATTGCCAATGCCTTCAAATACCAATCAGCTCAAATACCAATCAGTTCAATGCCAATTCCTTCAAATACCAATCAGCTCAAATACCAATCAGTTCATTGCCAATGCCTTCAAATACCAATCAGTTCAAATACCAATCAGCTCAATGCCAATTCCTTCAAATACCAATCAGCTCAAATACCAATCAGTTCAATGCCAATGCCTTCAAATACCAATCAGCTCAAATACCAATCAGTTCATTGCCAATGCCTTCAAATACCAATCAGCTCAAATACCAATCAGTTCGATACTAGTCAGTTGACATGCCAATTAGTTGAAATGTCAATTAACTCAAATACAAATAAGATAAAATGCCAATTAGTTTAAATACTGAAGAGCTCTATACATCTTTTTAAAATCTTTAACTTTTTTTTATATGTTTAATAAGAAAAGTATAAAAGTGTTAGTATTATTTTTTTTATAAATTTATTATTTAAATATTAGTTATATACAGCCGTGAGTAAAGAGATAAAAATGCAATGGTCGATTTTAAAACCGTGAGTTTGTTTCATTATACACCATTTAAAAAGTTTAAAAACTAGCAATATTGATTGGGAGGAAAGTTAATATCAATTAGATGTAATTTAAGAACCATTCCTGATCGGGATGTGACTGAGAGTTAATTAACAATTGATTTAAAGTTTAGTGAAATGTGTACTCTCTCATAATGCCATAAAAAAGGCGAAAATACACACCAAATATTAAAGGATAGGCAGACGTAGAGATGTTGACCTCCTTCAGGGTAGAACGACTATGGTTCATATCGTAAAATACTTTTTCATGTAACCGTGGAGCCCCATTTTGGAGAGACACTACCGTCCCCATATATCGCAGATTAAGGTGGCTTTCGCTTTGGGAGTAGAGGAGCCAGCTATTTTTCGTTTTGGTAAGCCCTTTTTCCAGAGTTGTGGCCCATGTTCTTCCACTGCCCATCTCTTTTGTGGGTGCTTATCATCTAGAACCTCGGTCGGCAACCTGTGGTTCGTGGGCCACATGCGGCTCTTTGGATGTGAAGCTGCGGCTCTTTAGTTCCATACACAAATATTATTTATTTTAATCGAAACATTTTTTAAAAATAGTTCTGAATCGTTTAACGAGGATAAGCTACCGATTTTATCTCTCAGCCACTTGTACTCGCTTTTCACCACACCACTTCCCCATTACACGCGTCGTCACTGTTGTCAGTCCGTCGGAAGCTCTAAGCCGTCGTCAGATGTTTCTAGGTAGGTTTTAACTCGCTTTTTGACGCAAGACTAATTGATATGTTCACCACTCGCTTTGGCTGCGACGTTTAGTTTGTTGTTTCATCTAGAGACCGTTCCGTGGTTTCAAAAACAAATCAGAAGATGTAAAAGTCATCTGTTTCTGTGGCCCACGGTTAACCTTGGTGTCCAGCAATCAGCACAACGACCAAATATGCATTGTGCTATACAAGTAATCACTAACAGAGTCGAGATTAAAGTTCCAAATAAAATGGATTCATCGATAAATACAAAAACCTGTAAAGAGAAGTTACACATATCTTACAATGAGAAAGAAAACACTTTCTAAGAAATACGGAATACAGAGATTCTGCGAACCCTGTCAAAGTGTAAGAAAAAGGGAAGTAACATTGAAGACTATTGATTTTATCCGGTTATTTCCCTTGCTGAAGTGTGACGACCAATTCGAATGAAGCGGAATTCAACTTATTAATAGTGATAATAATAATAATATTTATTATCCCTAGAGAAATTTTGTTACACTTTGTGCATTATGCATTATAGCTGCATTGTGCATTATCATCCATTAAGTGGCGAGTCCACATCTCGATATTTCTCATTAATGGGGTATTATTTTTATGTCAAGTAAGCTCTATTAGGTCAGTTCACTGAACTAAGATATGTGACTATGAAAAGTGACCTTGACGCCCGAATGCGCCCAAAGGCGCTCAAAGATCCCGAAATAAAATACCTCAATCACCAGGATTCGAACCCTGGATCCCAGTTCGGAAGCCCAGCACTCTATCACTGATCCGTGAGATCCAAGTAAGTTTAATTTGTGAGATGAAACCTGAACGGCCATTTTATCATTGCATGCTCTATTATTTTATCTTTCGATCGGTGGGGGTGACCGTGGTCTTGCCTCTAGAGCTAGACGAAGCCATCCACGTTGATTTCATTATCATCACCATGTCATGAGATTGATGCTCTCCGGGACGGACAGATCTAAGGAGGGGACAGTGTTATAAACCTGGTGGTGACACAGATGTTGGTAGTGCTGTTTGTTTTTAGCCTACCCAAATTGCCACAGTCCAACACAGGAAGAGCGGTCAACATGCATCATCTTACATTACTTCAGACAATCAACAACGAAAAAAAATGGTCCTTGATATTTAAAGTGTTTTTCGTTTCAAAGCGTCCGACACCATCATCAACATTTTTTCGACTGCAGCCATTAAATGTGTAGGAGAAAAAGAGACGGAAACAGTGTGGCCAGCACAATGATAGACAGAGCAGAGCAAGCTAACCACGTGACTTTTCGGCGTCATCAGAGATTTGACCCGGATGGGGAAACTGATGCAGAGGCATCTCTCTAATGCGACGTAACCTCTGATAACATAGGCGACGATCGAGGCGATGTTCTGAAGAGAATTGACGCTAGGGATGGTGATGTTCTGCCAGGAAGGACCAACACTTGATCAAACTTGCTTACCACTGACGAGACCGTAATCGCAAAGACGTCATTACCAATTGATGTCACTGAGCGGCAAGATGTTTTTCTTCTTCTATTCCCACTGACCTGTTACATGTTTTACACTTACAACTGATTTCTAAAATATTGAAATTTTCACACCTAATAAATGTCGTGCCAAAAAATGAGCCTACAGGTTATTTCCTTAGCCTTGGGTGCAATCTGCTGATTATGAAGATTTAGGCTAAAAAGGAATCCTTAAACTTTGTTATACCTCTTTCCTTTCCCTATTTAATTCTGAGACCCAAGTTCTCTTTTAATGTGCTGTGTAAATTTCCATGAGCTTATTTTGTATTATGTGTTCATTATTCAAAAGGATTCGTGAAACCGATCTATATTATGAATGGATGATCAGGGGTATTATTCCGAGTTGTAAATAAACGCCCCACTCATAAGTTTCTTCATAAAATTTATGAGTACAGACCATTAACGCGAGTAACAATTTTAGCTATATTATTGACTATTTGATGTTCATTATTCGATTTAAGCATGATACACACTGTCAGTGTTCCTCCTAGGTTTTTGTTTTTTGTAATTTTGACTATTTCATAGATGCCTGGTCGTGTGGTATTAGCTCGATGGTTGGGGGTTAAAACCCTGCGGGACCAGCCACACATACACATACACATTATAATGTTTGTGATGTAATAAGAACTACCCAACAAAGGTAAATCCCAAATACAATGTACACAAATAATTTTTTTCCCTTGCAATAAAAACATAATTTGAACACAAACAAATATACATTTAAAAAATCCTTTGGAAAAAAAAACAGCTTATCTGATGGAAATAACTCATATGTACACTATATCTCTCAATAACCTAGAAGCTATTTCCATTATTCAAACAAATATTAAATAATAATAAATTGAATAAAGTCGCCATATCCTTAATTACGTCGATTACTTTAAAGTACCTGAGTCGAAATGTGTCCATCAAAGCGTCACTGTCTACGTTCAATAGCGCTTTTAGATCGCCTCCGCTTTGTAGTATGTCGGAATAGGTCACTTCGCTTACCAACAAAAAAAAATGTTTACAAAGCAGTGGTTCTCATCACAATTTTGTATGGCTATGAGGCCGAGGTTCTCTATAAAAGGCATATACGGCTATTCATCAAAGGTGTCTACGTCCATAATGGGCATAAAGTGGCGAGACTATCTTATTAATATACATTTTTTTCTCATCAAATGAGCTCTTAAGGGCACCAGTTCTGCAAGAGAGATAACGTCATGCCAGAGGCGATCATTTTGAGGTATATGTCTCCTTCTGTCTCGGAAGGCATTGGATGCGCACAGATGAGTCATTGGTTTTGATTTTGCCTTGACATGGGGCAGAATCTGGTGTGGCTAATCAAGACAATTCTGGAGTGTCAAAGTTTGAAACAGTTCAGGCATGTATAAGTATCTGTTTTAAGGCTAGATGATAGGGCAGCTTTCATTCTGTCCTGTCTCCTGACACATAATTTTGTTCATGCTAGTGGTTCTCAAGTCTCCCTTACAGACGTCTCTGTTTGTTAGTCTTGGGCAGCCCTTAAGTGTGACTCCCTCCACAAGGACGGCGTATCAGATTGGAATCTCTTACTCTACTGGAAGCGCTAATAAGATCAAATAAGAAGAACAGCAGACGGCATCTTTAGGAGTTAACTGGAGAGTCATGAATCTCGCGGGGAACACATCTGAGGCCCTAAGAAAAGCACTTCACGAAGAAGAGCTGCTGAAGACGAATTGGAAACTTGATTACACCTCGGTGGACAGCGGCTTTCTCTGCATAAGTTGTGAAAAAATAGCATCCTATGTAACTCCAACACGGCTAACATCTCTAGAAGAACTTTTTCATGAAAGATGCCTTTCCGAAAACACATGATTCTTAGACTATAACACCCATTAAACCACATTTACATCAGATCTGGACGAAGTGGTCAGCTCTTCTCTAGTGGGGATAAAACAGAAAGATTAAAAAACTTCTTGATCCCACTTTTAGTCATGGTGCCTCAAAGTCAATTAAAATTAACTTAGAAGCTTGGAGGTGCGGTGGCTGAGCGGTAAAGCTCTTGCCTTCCGAACCAAGGGCCCGGGTTCGAATCCTAGTGAGGACTGAAATTTTTAATTTCGGGATCTTTAGGCGCCTCAAAGTTGTGCCGGGTACATGAAACCCTCGTTAACCGTAGGCCACAGAAACGGGTGACCATTACATCATCTGCCCTATAGACCACAAGGTCTGAAAAAGGAACTTTACTTTTTTCTTTTTTACATAGAAGCTTAATTCATAAAGCGTTGGTCGTGTGTGATTGTGTATGTGACATATCTAAGTGATGTTTGTGTTTATGCTGAGCTGGACAAATGTAGTTCTTCTGAATTTCCATTTGATTAGACTTTAGACCAATCAAATTATCTCATCTTTTCATCTTATCTGTTATAAAAACTATGTAGATCGCACATGGGTTTGTGTATTCATGCGAAACAATAAACTCATCCTTAATCTTCGGAATTGAAAACATTGACATTATTTTTTTAGAGGCATGAGCTTTAGAATCTATAGTAAGACCCAGTTTCCTAGTTTGTAGCAGATCTAGTAGTTCATAGTGTGACTGCGTGCATCTTTTTTTCTTCTGATTTATTCTTTCTAAACCTATTCCTGGTGTTTGAATTCTTGATCGACAGCCCTGTTTTTATTCATAAAGCTCATGTCAGGAGTTCATAATAATATGTTTGTCATTTTAAAGTCTGAAGTATCTTATATATGGGCATATTATTCTATGGTTCTGCATAATAAGACAGAATATATTAAACAGTTACAATTGAGTGTAAGATAGAGGAAGGAAAGACTTTTAAGATGTATACTAATCTATTATATACGTATTGATTCACGTTGTAATAGTACCATCTGCTTATTTGACTACTATTTATAAATGACAATTTTATTGCTGTTGGTATTCTTCAGTTGTAGAAAGACTGTGGTTCATCTTCTTGAATGAGAACTTTTTTCATGTGACGTTGGAGACCTGTTCTCAAAAATAACGCAGGTTGGATCGGCTTTCACTGTGGTGGTAGAGGAACCAGCCATATTTCGTTTGGCACGCTTTTCTTCCAGTCCTGAAGCCTTTATTTTTGGCCGTAGGTTTCTTAGTTATCATCTCTGCACGAAGTGTGGTCTAGAGTCTAGGGCAATGTACAACGTAAAGATCCCCTATCAGACCTTACGACCTATAGGAACATGTGTGTTCCTCGAGGCCTCATTAGCTGTTCCAGGAACTACTGGAATAATTAGCTAGTAGGCCACCACGTGAAGTAATCTCTTTAAAAAATTAAGCCAAGTGTTCCGCTAAATACTCCGTTCCGTTAAGGAAAAGGTTTGGGAACCACTGTTCTAGAGAGATCACAGTTGCTGTAATCAAAATGTGTGTCATGCAAGACTGTGACATACTCATGCCATTTTCTGCTGGAGGGCTTGTGTGGACCCTATAGAAGTACAACTTTCTAGTCAGCGTTTGGGAACCACTGTTCTAGAGAGATCCCAGGTGCAGTAATCAAAATGTGTGTCATGCAAGAGTGTGACATACTTATGCCATTTTCTGCTGGAGGCTTGTGTGGACCCTATAGAAGTACCACTTACTAGTCAGCGTTAAATGTGGCAAAATGTGCAGGTCGCAACGGGGCTCCGTGGTCCTGTTCAATACTGCACTCATTGAAGACAATCCCTAAATCATGTATATAAATATTTATGCATCTTAAAACTGTTCTGCAATCTCGTTAACTGTCCTGCCAGAACCTGGCAAAGCTTATTCAGCCCAAATTTTATACGATTTTCTACTATTACTTCAGTTTGAATTAAAAACTGATTGTATTCATTACAAATTAAACCAAAAAGTTGATATGAAATAGTTTTATATATAAAATAAAACAGTCAAACGTTTTAGCATTAACATTAGTAATGAGTCTAAGGGTTTAAAAAAAAATAAAAAAAAATAGGATGGTTAGGTAGTATGATATTAAATAATGTTTCCGTTAAAAAAAAAAATAGGTAGTATGTCTTTGATATTAAATAGAATTTCTATTACTTTTATTGTACTTTTAGGTTAATCACTTTTCAATTGTTTATGATTTAATACTTGTGAATTATGATAACTTACAAATAAAAATTTTTTTTTAAAAAAGCTTACAAAAGAGTCAAGATGGCCCAAAAAAAAAAAGAGGCACATAAAGCCCAAAAAAAAAAGAAGCAAAGAAAAGAGGCCCAAAGATTCCTATAAAGCTAAAATTAAATAGCGCAAATTCTGAGGTTTCCCTTTAAAAAAAAAAAAATATGGATCCAACTATCAGGCAAATACTAAATTGTAAATTAATTAGATTCATCATCATCTAGTCCACTGAATTCCTCATGAGCTCACTGCAATGTTCTTAGACTCCATCTTGGTTTGTTTAGAGTCACAGACATCTGCAAAACGGAGCCCTTCGTCAGCTGGTGGAGGTTTCTCTACTAATGATGTAGAAAGAAACGGTCATATTAATAAAGTTCCTTTGGACCCCTTCAGCCTGTATACAATGACCCAGAAGATACGACGTTTTCACAGCGTGATGATGACTGAGTGATGTCCAGGATATGCTGGCGTTGATTAGTCTAGTTTTAAGTATACATTGTTGGACGCAAAAAAAAATTAACAAGATAAATATATGATGATCTGTCAGCTAGTAACAAACTAGCCAACAAAAGTGTTTAGCATTATGGTTCTTGGCTTTCTTTTTAAACTTCCATAGCAACTAAAGACAGCTACTTTCAAAAGAATCCCAAGTTCAAGGACCTTGTTCGTTTGAGATGTGAGCACATGTCTGATAAAACAATAGACAACCAAATGAGCATGAAGTCTGAACAATTTCTGAACAATTTTAACCTTAATCGTTGCGAAAACATGGAGCCTACTGTTTGGCCTGTGCGTTTCTGGCCATGCAATCCTATACTGATTAAAAAAAAATTACTGTTCAGTTAAAAAACAAGTCCCATCTATCAATATTTTAACAAAGCTTTTATCAACTCACTCTGTCTGTCTATTTTTGATCTTTTTGGTAAAATGTTTCCACATGTTATTTCTCCCCCACCCATTCTCGGATCAAATTGAAACTTTGCTCCATTATTCATTGGCACAGACAAAACATGAATCAATAAAAAAAAAAAAAAACCAATAAATCAATTAATCAAGGGAAGTAATAATTTGTTGCATACGAACAAGGAAAACTAATCTTGTAGTATTCACAGATATGGCTAATTTGTTGTGTTTAGTCCACTTAAATAATTGTTGACGCTTTTTCTCCCTCACGCATTCCAACCAAGTTGATACTTAAACAAAAATTTATTGTACTTTTATTTATTGTATTATTTTTTTTTAGTTTATTGACTTTCCCCCAATAACTTGATGATGTTTGAGGACCATTCAGGAATGATAACTCTTTCGATTACTCCAGTTTGAATTAACATTATTGGTAGACAACTGATAAGTTTCTCTTCTTAAAGGTGAACATTTTAACAGTTATCTTATCCTGGGACATTCAACCTGCATGCTTTTTTTTTTACCTGCGACATTGATGAATAATACATTCTTGATCTATGAAATCCACACGTAACTGTCTGACAATTAGTAGGACTAAGTATACACTTAAAGTATTCTAAATTTGAGGATCCTGTTGTTTAATGCGATTTTAATACGTTTTTGTATATTTAATGTCCCGGGCATGCTTCCCTGCCTCATAGTGGCGCCCGGGTGGAAACGATCCTAAGGGGAAACGATTAGGCCAAAAGGGTAGCAAAACAAGACTCCCGTGGGGGTGCCTAATGAGGTGCGAGAGCATCCTCATTGCACTCTGCGGAATTGTAAAAAAGCTCCCACAACCTTGTCACAATCCAGGCGATGTAGAAGTTGCAAAGATACATAACTTCAATGATTATCTCCCCAACAGCTAGTAGCCTCTTCATCTACGCGTTTCAAAAGGCTAATGATACAAAAAGAGCACTTTTAAGCACGGAACGAGACCATAACTTATAGTAGGCCTCAACACTGACCTGTGACGTCGCAGCATGTGGGCAGTGGAGACCAATAGATCCTTGTCTTTGCCACATCGTACAGAACGGTGACCAATATAACAAGGTGGCCAATCTTATAATTTTCGAGATGGCTAATCTTATCTGTTGGCCAATCTTATAAACTTACCTGGTGTCCAATCTTGTAATCTTACCTAGTGTCCAGTCTTGTAAACTTACCTGGTGTCCAATCTTGTAATTTTACCTATTGTCTAGTCTTGTAAACTTACCTGGTGTCCAATCTTGTAATCTTACCTTGTGTCCAATGTTATAATCTTACCTGGTGTTCAATCATATTATCTTACTATTAATGCTGAACTTTTCTTATGTCGCTAATTATTATCAATGCACTCCGTTAGCCTCGAGGCCTGGACATTAGTTATGGTATTTCCGTAGGATGTCGCCCACAGTTCCCACCTCTCTACGAAGATCATGTTTCAAAAGGAACCGCAGTTTGGCAATGGCAGGGTCGCAGGTTTCTGCCAGCCCAAGTACGCTTCTCTGCATCAACGTGACACTCGGGTGGAAACAATCGCTAGAGGAAGCGATTAGGCTAAATGAGTAGCAACACAAGTCTCCTGTGGGAATATCTAAGGAAATGTTAGTTTTTCACATTGCACAGAAAGGAGTCGTAAAAAGAGCTTCCACGGCCTGTCGATAATCCAGGCACCTCATGGGACGTTAAAACAACGACGAGTCCTGCACGGTTACTATGGTAGAACAGAGGAGAATGGCGGGGGTTCCAGGTGTGCTCGGCCTTCGGTCATGTTTTCCAGTCTGTTATAAGTTAAAAATGGTTTAATAATTTACGCCTAGAATTAGCGCGGTCCTCTAAAAGTGGAGGCCCCTCATCGGTCGCATAGGTAGCCGAGGCCTACGCCGTGGGTCGACTAGTTATGTCATTTTTTCAAACATGTTGGAGCGAACTTCCGTCCGGCAGACACTGGTCTAAAATTAAAAAACAACAACATCCGACTTTCCCTCTGTTGTTTACCACCATTGCTTTTTTTTTTTTTTTTTTTACGTATTTCGGATGTTCTTTCAGAGTTTAAAAAAATGAAGATAATCTACTTTCGCGGCTAACCTCCCGCAGGACGACGGGATATGTCAACGGGAAGGTTATGAACCTGAGACAATCGAAACGACTGAGAGACAATCCAACGACAGTCCAGCGAGCTTAACGCACGACCAGGCAGCCGTTAGTCTAGATCACTCATCAATAATAGAATGATAGTAAGTTTTAATTGATACCATCCTTCGTTACAGCCATTGAGATGTAGACGGTCCTGGATTATAACTTCTGCATATACTCACAACGATGAAGAAAATATCTCCACAGGTCAGACAGACAACGAGAATCGCCATTAGACTTAATAGTGCTAGGAACATTCCAACCAGTGCCAGGGATAGGCCAAACTCATTGGCGATAGGGAATGCCTTCATGTCACGTAACTGTTTTGGTAAGGTCCTGCGTCCTCTGTTCATTGTAAGGATGTAACGGATGATCCGAAAAATATATCAATTATGTCTTTTTTTTTCGGATGTCACTTAAAAATCAAAGATTATTACCCAGTAGCTCAAACCTGGAGAAGGAGGCGGACAGGTTCAAACCCAGGACCACTGAAACGGCAGTTGATAGTGCATAAAACACAAAACCATGTAGCTTTTAACAAATGGGAATCTTGCAACGCTTTATTAAAAGAAAACAAGTTAATTGGTAATACAAACTGGAAATCATTGACGCCGCCCCTGGAATTAAAAAAAATGCACGCTCTTGTTTGAGTTCTTCCTTTTTTTGTTTTTAACATATTGAACTTTAAGTCTCCCCCTGAGAAGATTTTAAAAGTTCCACTTTCATTTTGCTAGGGAGCTGCAGGTAACGCCTCTGTGTGTTAACCAATTATCTACATTTTGTGTATGTGATGTTTACTCTTCTTTCTAAAACTCTAACAGTGTCCAGCAGAAGTGCGGCCAATAGCTGATATATACAATAATTGGAGTCTTAAATAGGAGACAATCCATGTGTAGAACACACCCCCCCCCTTCCCAATCCAAACAGAAAAAAAAAACAAAAAAAAAATACACACACACAATCACATAAAAGATCCTTAATCGTTTGAACTCTTTCTGCCTTATTGTCTGCGCAGTTCTCTGTGACCAGGTTGATTTATGTCACCGAAAAAGATTGCGGGTACGCTGTGGCCTGTATGGGAAAGAGGTGGGTAGTAAGGGACGTAACCCCCAGACTGCAGGTGAAGTTCATGTTTTATGAAGTGAGGTCTCCTTGCAAGGCATTGTTTATGTCCGACATTCAAATGTCATTTTTATTGTTGCTTCGTGCCCCAGCAGAAGAGAGGTAAACCTGGTCAGCACTTTGTTTGGGAGGGCAAGCTGGCCGCCTTTATTTATTTGTGTCTGGAACGTTTGAGAAATGTACATGTAAAGTAGATCCTGATTAAAGTAGGTCCTGATTAAAGTAGGCCTGATTAAGGTAGGCCTGATTAAAGTAGGTCCTGATTAAAGTAGGGTCCTGATTAAAGTAGGTACTGATTAACAATGGCTAGTTTCATTGTTCGGGACAAAGATATAGTGTGCAACCGGTTTAAACAGATATGGAGAAAGAATTATAAAAAGTTTATATTCATGAATGTAAATAGGTTTCTCTTTACTGGTCCAAAATAATCCTACTGATAGATCCACTGCTAGTGTGTAACCTGTTAAAGCATGTAAGATCATGTTATATCTATCAGCCTATTCAACAAAGATTTCAACGTACCACAAATGTCAACAGTTAGACATGTCAATGTGTCATTTCAACAGGTCATCCTGAACTTCGTCATCAGCATTCTATTCTTTCCAATTAGCGTGCCGTTACGATATCTTGTGCCTGGAACTTAAGAGAATGTCTTAAAAGAAAGTGTATGTTGAGCTCAAGGGTTCTGTATGATGAGCTAACGTACCAAGACTTTGAGCGAAAGTGTCTTTACTTTTACTTATGTATCTATACTTTTACTAATGTGTCTTTAAACTAATGTGTCTTTACTTTTACTAATATGTCTTTAAACTAATGTGTCTTTAAACTAATGTGTCTTTACTTTTACTAATGTGTCTTTAAACTAATGTGTCTTTACTTTTACTTATGTGTCTTTACTTTTACTTATGTGTCTTTACTTTTACTAATGTGTCTTTAAACTAATGTGTCTTTACTTTTACTAATGTGTCTTTAAACTAATGTGTCTTTACTTTTACTAATATGTCTTTAAACTAATGTGTCTTTACTTTTACTAATGTGTCTTTACTTTTACTTATGTGTCTTTACTTTTACTAATGTGTCTTTACTTTTACTTATGTGTCTTTACTTTTACTAATGTGTCTTTACTTTTACTTATGTGTCTTTACTTTTTCTAATGTGTCTTTACTTTTTCTAATGTGTCTTTACTTTTACTTATGTGTCTTTACTTTTACTAATGTGTCTTTAAACTAATGTGTCTTTACTTTTACTACTTTGTCTTTAAAAAGTAAAGTATCCTTGCAATGATAAAAGGGTAATGTAAGGCCGACGAAGGGCATAAATGTGCCCAGCACAATGACCAAGCGCCTATACTTTCGTCAACTAACATCAGGTACCCATCAAGCTTCGGTGAATTCAGGACCGCCCTAAGAATTCCGCAGATCAACCCCCCCCCCCTCCCTTTTTCAGTCTTCAACGGGATTCCAAATTCCAAGCCTGATCTCCTAGGGTTATAAGCCAAGCGCTCTGCTACCTTGTATTTGTGTGCACGTCTTCACTCTGAGCTAATGTCTCTACATATTGGTAAATGATTCAACTCTTATTTGGTCTTTATATTTTCTTCTAATCTATTCTATGTTCACAGTATGAGCTCCTGCTACACACATAAGTCTAAGTTACTCCACAATGGTTGTCCTAAGTTTTCATGGGGAAATAATTACCGCCACACCAGACCTACTAGTACCTGACATTAGTTGGGCTAAATTTTGTTGGTAGTTGTGCTGGCCACATGACACCCTGCTCGTTAACTGTTGACCAAAGAAACAGATGCCCTTAACATCGTCTGCCCTATAGATCGCAAGGTCTGAAAGGGGAAATTTAAAAAAAGTTTTGACTTTAATAATGACAGTGACCTTAAAAAATCCCAGACTCAAGCGTTTCCTTATTGTGAGATGTAAGCAAGTGTGAGATGTAAGCAAGTGTGAGATATAAGTACATGTGAGATGTAAGCAAGTGTGAGATCTAAGCAAGTGTGAGATGTAAGCAAGTGTGAGATGTAAGCTATTGTGAGATGTAAGCAAGTGTGGGATGTAAGCAAGTGTGAGATGTAAGTACGTGAGGGATGTAAGCAAGTGTGGGATGTAAGCCTTCTATTTCTGTTCTCGGCAGCGGATTTGACTTCCGTTGAGGGCATTCACTTTTGTTGTTATCAGCTAAAAAGAAACTATTTTGTCTGCTAGATATTAAAAATCAAAATATAAATTAGAAGATGTTATTATGATTATATTATAATAAAATCTCATTTTGTTTAGATGATTATAGAAAATATTATATAACTAAGTGCTGGATTTAGTCATATGTGTTAATACCATTTGAGTGACCTAAGCTATAGTTTTGGTTGAATATAGGTAAATCAGGCCATCATACGACCAATATTTTATGACGCTATTATATGTTTAGCATTAAACCCAAGCATTAGAAAGTAGGCCTACAAATGTTTTACATGTTTCGGATGTTCCTTCAGAGTTGAAGATAGTTTACTTCCTAGTCCAAACCTCCCGCAGGACGACGAGGATGGGAGCGGGCAGGGTTTGAACCCGGGACCATCGATAAATCCGAACGACAGTCCAGCGAGCAAACCGCACGACCAGTTGGCACAGGGACATTCTTTAAAAGTTTTGTTCTAAATGCCATCTTGTGATGGGGGGGGGGGGGGCTAGACTAAACTTTAATTTCTCTCTGTCTCTTCCTGGACTCGTACTGCTTCACTCGAGGACTCACTCCACCCCGGACTGACTTCGCGGTTGCCTAACAGTCCAGGTCTCCTCGCTGTGATAAACTACCTCAAACATTCTGTCTCTGTTTCTCATCAAGTTTTTAGATAATATGACCGGGTGATTTTTGCTTGCAATGGTGATACTAGTACTGTCCCTTGTCCATTGATACAGTTGCTGTCACGCAGCACGTGACATTGTTTGTGCTAGCTGCATCAGTTGGTCACACACACAAGTAACTATATCGTTCAGTCAACACAATTCAATATATATATATATATATATATATCCATTGCTTATGCATGTTATTTGATCAGAAACATGTGTTTTGATTAAACAGATGTATGCGTATCATGTTGCTTATATGCAATATATCATTACCTATCCCTTAGTCTGATGAACCGTTTGGGCAGCATGCAAGATCTGTCGACCTTTTTTTTTCAATTTTTCTCTGTCTTTTGCCTTAAATAGAACCTCTTTCAACGGCTGGCCCTTCCATTCTTTTATGTTGTCTTCCCATCGCTTTATCTGTTCTTCTTTTCTCCTGGTACTGTTTCCTGAAGGAAGGTCTTTGCAAGCCCCAAAGACCTTGTCATATGGCCATACATTTTTAGCTTGCGTTTTTTTTTAACGATAGTTAGCAGGTCATGATGAGGTCCAATTGTTATAGTAATCCTGTCTTTAATCTCTTGGTTTGTGATACGGTCTTTAAATGTGATTGCCAGGATCCTTCTGAGGCCCATTGCTAGGTAATAAAGGTAAACAAATATGCAATATACGTTTACATATTTTTGTTTAGAGTTAGTTGATTTTCAGGTTAAGAAATGCTTTGGTTACTCTCTGTATATATTCTCTTCCCAATCATTACAATGGACCTCATTCACCAATCGTAAACAACCAACATTTAGCCACGTGGTGCTCTATCTCTTCTATATAATTTACGATCTCGTGTTTAATTCATGATGGTTGTCACGTGACCGTTTTTTCGTTGTTTTATCAAGAAGATCACGTGACAAAATTTTGTTTTGTTTACGATTGGTGAATGAGGTCCATTAAAATCTTGGTATCTGTGCCCCCCCCCCCCTCCCAACATAAGACACCTTTTTGTCTGCCCATCTGACCTGCCCCACTTTTGCCCTTCTTCTTTCAATGTTGTGTGCGAGCCGGAAATCCTGGCAAAGTGTCAAGAAATTCTGGCCAACGCGATACGTCGCCGACGATCACCATGGTTGCAGACGTCTGCGCAAGTCTATTTGCCCCTTTGAAAAATCCGCCCCCAGGTGTCATGCAATATTGCCAGCCGAGAGGGTGCAGATACTCGTAAGTCTAATGTAAGGACCGGTCAAAAACTATTGAAAAGAAGACGAGTCATCAAAGATAGTTTGGAGAGCAGAGAGGAAGAGAGATACAAAGATAGTTTGGAGAGCAGAGAGGAAGAGAGATACAAAGATAGTTTGGAGAGCAGAGAGGAAGAGAGATACAAAGATAGTTTGGAGAGCAGAAAGGAAGAGAGATACAAAGATAGTTTGGAGAGCAGAGAGGAAGAGAGATACAAAGATAGTTTGGAGAGCAGAGAGGAAGAGAGATACAAAGATAGTTTGGAGAGCAGAAAGGAAGAGAGATACAAAGATAGTTTGGAGAGCAGAAAGGAAGAGAGATACAAAGATAGTTTGGAGAGCAGAGAGGAAGAGAGATACAAAGATAGAGAGAGGGACAAAGATAGTTTGGAGAGCAGAAAGGAAGAGAGATACAAAGATAGTTTGGAGAGCAGAGATGAAGAGAGATACAAAGATAGTTTGGAGAGCAGAGATGAAGAGAGATACAAAGATAGTTTGGAGAGCAGAAAGGAAGAGAGATACAAAGATAGAGAGAGAGGGACAAAGATAAAGACAACTTACTGATTAGCAGCGTGACAAGTAAGTTCATGATTCAAATGACTGCATCTTCATGGGGTGAGTACGTTATAAGCTTATATTTTGCATGGTTACAGTGCCCTAAAGCTAAAGGCTTACACAATGGGAGTTAGACCAACATTTCTAAATATCTAAATCGGCTTCTAGTCTTTAACTTCTAATCTTCTCTAGCTGTATCTTTTTTCTTTTCTAATCTTTCGTTCCTACTATTTCTTTCTTGCTGCATTTCTTTTTTCTTTCTATCTCTTTCTGTTTCTCTCTTTCTCTCTCAATGTTTCTCAAAGTTATTCAACTCACTAGTCTCATGCTCGAATTGAACTTCATATTTACACAATATCTTACGGTTACATATTTACACTATGTTTTCAAGCTCCATATTTACGCAATTACTTGAAGCTTCATTTTAAGCAATGTCTTGAAGCTTCATTTTATGCAATGTCTTAAAGCTTCATTTTACGCAATGTCTTGAAGCTTCATTTTAAGAAATGTCTTGAAGCTTCATTTTATGCAATGTCTTAAAGCTTCATTTTACGCAATGTCTTGAAGCTTCATTTTACGCAATGTCTTGAAGCTTCATTTTACGCAATGTCTTGAAGCTTCATTTTACGCAATGTCTTGAAGCTTCATTTTACGCAATGTCTTGAAGCTTCATTTTACGCAATGTCTTGAAGCTTCATTTTACGCAATGTCTTGAAGCTTCATTTTACGCAATGTCTTGAAGCTTCATTTTATGCAATGTCTTTAAACTCCTTATTTGCGCAATCTGTCTGTAGGCTCCCTGTAAATTTGTATGCTCTATATTTACGCAACCTGTCTTTAGGCCCTATATTTATCGGGCTTTAAGTTTCATATTTACGCAATGGGAAAAAGGTTTAATTTTTGAAAATGTACCTTCGCACGGATATAAGTATAATACAGTCACGTGGCTATGAAAATACCTTTGAAACTGAGCAATACTAACGGTGATAAGTTTTTTGGTATAAAAATAAAATATAATTGATATTATATACATGAATGGATGAACTGAAATCCATACTTTCACCAAATGGTCAACTAAAGGAAATGATCCATGTACCTACTACAGCGGTGTAATTTCCTTATAAGACATTGTCATTATGAGAATAACGTTATAGTTATGACAATAGACCACAAGGTCTGTAAGGGGGAACTACTTACTACTTTTATGAAAATGAAACTTTGTGTCTTTTCTCTGTCTGTATCAATATAAGCAAAACAAATGTATTAAATCTCCCAAATACTCTATTATTGTTCTTCTAGGCATTCAAATTGTAATGGGTTCCACCTTTTTTAAAACATCATACTGGCTTTAAGCCCGTCTACCAGTGTATGGTAGCTTAACCATTAGATATGCTATGCAGTTATTAACGCGTTAGATGAACGGAAATAGTTACAGTAATCAAATGGGCTAAGGAAATGATCCGTGTACCTACTTAAGCAAGTACTGTTTCTGTATCTTTACCATTATATGCAAAGCAAATATATTCAATCTCTTGACTACCTACTTCCCGCACTGCTAAAGCCCACATATTATAATAGCTTAAACAATTTTAATTCCTCATGCCAGCCCTAAGCCCGTCTACTATCGTCTGGTAGCTTAACCAATAGATATTTTATACAGTTCTTAACCCATTGTCTGTCATTACTAATAGGTTAGTGCTAATTACATTTTTTTTGTATGCTTATAAACCTTTATACATTTTTACATTGACTGTTTCTCTTTTCTGAGAAGATTATAAACACCAATGTTATTATTCTGTCTTTGAAAATATCTGAAGGTTTCGCAATTTCAAGTTCTTTCATTATTAGCAATATATGAATGTTATAGAGAATAAAAGACTCTAATGATGAAATGTTTTAACGCTGGAAAGTTTTAAACATTACTGGTGGGTTTTCATCACTGGTACAATTGAACGATGGAACAGTTTTAATAGTTGGGAGGTTGAAGTGAAGACTTGAAGCTTTTAATAATTATAGAAACGTTTTATTATTACTGTATGAGTTTCATGATTATCGGAAGGTTCTAAAAATGCGTAGTTTTTATAATAAGGCTATTTATATATCAAATATTGAAAACAAATGTTCAAGAAAAGTTCCAATTATGTTGGTTACTATATTTGTGATATACATTTTATTTTAAAGTTTGAGGTTCAAAAAAACAGGTATATTATGACGGAATAAATGAAACAGCTGATACAAAGTGGGAGGAATCATTCTTTCTCCATTACTAGACCTATTATTATACGTATACTGTTCACGAGCCACTACAAAGTTATCGGACTTCCATTTTCTTTAGTATTTTATTCTCTTCTCCTGTTCTATACCGCCGCTCGAGTTTCTTTAGGGGCACCGCTTGAATAAATGCATGGCTTCTATCTCATTCCTATGTTTTATTTCTTTAGTTAGCGGGTCGGCGGGGTCTAGGCCCTCGTGCTAAACCAGAAGTTTTATACAGTAGGCAGATGGTAGCGCTACTGGGTGAGTTTAATCTGTACACCTCAGTCTGAGATTATAGGGCTAGGGTCGCCTTAGCAACCAGCCAATACAAGTAAACTAATCTAAGTAACTTAAACTAATAAAAACAACGAAATGAATTTAATTTACGCCACAAAGCATATACTCTATTCATATATAAACAAAATAAATTCAATATTTTATGAAGATCTCCGGTGGCGGAGCGGTAAGGCGCTTGACTTCCGAATCGCGGGTCCCGGATTCGAATCCTGGTTAAGACTGAGATTTAATTTCGGGATCTTTGGGTGCCTCCAAGTCCACCCAGCTCTAATGGGTACCTGAAATGCGTTGGGGAAAAGTAAAGACGGTTGGTAGTTGTGCTCGCCACATGACACCCTCGTAAACAGTAGGCCACAAAAACAGATGACTTGACAGCGTGGTAACTGACTTATAGACCACAAGGTCTGAACGGAGAACTAGTTATATATGTATAAATACGCTCTCAGTAATCCCCCTTAGAAACTGAACTGTTCTAAATCTATCTACATCTAGTCTACACTTAACAACAAATCATAAACAGCATCATAAGCAGTGTCAGGTTAAAGCAACAGCAGCAGTAACAACTTACTGCAGTAGCAAATTAAGACAACAGCAGTAACAAATAAATTACTGCGGCAGCAGTAAGAACTGAATTACTGCGGCGGCAGGAAATTGTTCCCTGAAGCAGTCCCAGCTGATTTATAAAAAAAAATCACTATTAAAACTGTGGCTTTCCACAGAACACTGACCACTGGTCAAAGACAAAAGGGTGAGTGCGAACATATCGGAGAGCATGACGTCACGTCTCATTCCAATGTCCCTTACTAAGCTACCTACATCCCTAGTGTGTATCTAGCCGTACGCTACAATAAAGTCAAACACAATAATACAATAACGGACTGCCTAGCATTGTATACCAAAATAAACATCAATAAAGAGCAAGAACTACACATTAAATCTTACTAAAAGACACCAAAGAAAAAGAAATTTATTTACATTAAAAAATTCAAAAAAAACTAACTACGGGCTATAGACCTACATTAAAAGTGATATTGTTAGCTAGGCTGCTTCTTTAACAAGGGTGATAAGGACTAAAATAGGTTATACTAATAAGGGATAAGACTGGGGAAAATATATCTCCAACTAACAATTGTAAGAACAATTCTTTGTTCGCTGAGCCTGACACAACTGATACAACTAATAAGTAGCAGAATGTAACCAATAGCGGAAATTGCATTCCGCTCTGCACTGGCCTATACAAAATTTAAAAAAAAACAACTAAATTACATCTATCCTAGCATTAGCCTATACAAATGACAAAAATACAATAAACAGCGATAGATCTGGGATCACCAGCTCACACTCTCATCTAAGTAATCTACTGACGTGTCTGTACAAAGTAAAGGCGAAGTTTTTTTGTTAGCGCCAAAGTCGCTTTTAAATGCAAACGAACGTCCAATATATGGTTCGTCCATTTTCATTTGTCAAAATTCAAATTCGTTGTCTAGGGGGAGGAGGGCTTTTCATTATTTGCGCCCACTCAGTTTGAATATTGGACTTCTAATTTGGGCAATTAATGCCAGCAGTGTCTGTGTTGATTGTCTTCCCTTTGTTGTCTAAAGTTTTTCCGCCAACATGGCGGATTTTAAATCGCAGCTATTTTACTGAATGTTAAATCGTTACTCTAATATAATGAAGGGTAACTATTTAGAGGTCAACTTATATTCTGGCGTGAATAAAATGAACAACTTAATGAGGATATGATTCTTGCACCTACTAAATAGGTCATAACTTTTCTTTATATGAAGATGGAACTGTCGGAAGACGAGTTTGTCCTGAAAATGTATATTTCTATAGAAATTAAAACAACACAAGCTTGTTGCTATAAAAACATCCAAAACAATTGAAAATCACAGATTATGATAAATGTATTTTATCAAAATATACAATAGTCAATATAAACGGATAGATTGTGTCTCTAGTTGATTGAGACATGATGACATCCTTTCTTAAATCCCATAATTTCAAAGTCTTTCTTTATATGCAAAGTCAATATATTTAAGTACCTCAGTCTCGCACTGACAAAGCGTTAACATGGTGAAAGCCATAACCTTGTTTAAAATCTCATACAGGCTGTAATCCTATATATCAGTGACCAATGATTTGACCGATTGTACAAACGATGCGGTATACAATTCATAACCTATTTTCTGTTGTTACTAATGGGCTATTGCCTATTAAACGTTGTGTGTGCTTCTTAACCTTAATGTAAAATAGCGTAACTATTTAGAGGTAAACCCATATCCTCACATGTATAAAATGGACAACTTAATAAGGAAATAATTCATGCACCTACTAAATTGGTCATGACATTTCTTTACATGAGACAATGGGTCCATGGAAAAACGACTTAGTCGTGAAAATGTATCTTCCAGACGACGAAAAGAAAATCTAAATCGACTACCTGCGGACAATGGTTTACAGCTTAATCTAAATATTTACAAGAACTACTGTCAAGGAAATAAATTAAGAATAAATGAGGATAGAACTACAATAATGATATTTGGTAAAAAAAAAAGCAGGAATTACACTTTTGGATTCCATGGTAATCCATTAGAAATAGTGTCAAAGAGAAGTTAGGTATCGGATACATGTGGTTATAACCAAAATGTTTTGACAGCTAAGTTTCACAGTCAGCCTTAGAATGATACATCAAAGTAGTTAACAATTAAAAAAAATAATTCAAACTAGTGAGAAAGGGAAACAATACTCTCTTATTTAAATTAAACTTGCTAGGGACGACTGTCCTCCCTTTTCTAAACAAACTACCAATTAAAGATGCCTTACATATTTTCAAGATTAGAAGTAGTAATACCATCTTTCCAATAGAACTAGGTCGTCGCAATAGGAGGAATTATGTCCATTGTGTACTCACGAAATAGGTAATGCCTTTCATTATCAGCTGGTGCGTGAACATTTTTAATAGTGCAGAATAAGATAAGTAAAAAAAAAATAATTATTAAACCAGGACCAATGTTGAAAAATTAAGCTGAACTGTTAATGTCTAGATTTGTAAAATAAAATATATAAAAAAAAAACACTTATGTGTATCCATAAAGTTAATTCTGCAATTTTTCAGAAGTTCACCTCTGCTAGAGAATTTTATACTGTTATTTTGATATAGAGCTTTGTTACATTATTGACACCATTATTTTCATATTGTGTGATGCTGGTTGATGGCTTGGATTGTAATTAGGTGCTAGATAACAATTTCACTGTGAATCAAGTGATCTGATAGCTTCGGTTTCTAGGTGTAAATGATTAAATTAAACCATTAGAACGTATAATAGGGTCCCCGTGGTCTACTGGTTTTCAAGGAGCTCATGGAAATCTGAAACTCGTACAAATCTCCTTAAAATAGACAACATTGTCATTTTGGGGTGTTTATCAATATGGTAAACGCCAATACTACGCGCGACTAAAAAAAAACGGCATTGCCAGATTTCATTAAAAATGTAATGCAAAAGACGAATTTATTTTCAAAATTTAAAATTTTAATTTTCACTTATTATGATTATCCCTACCCTGACTGGGCCGCGCGAGATCCATTTCACATAGGGCCACGCAAATGTTAGGGCCGGCCCTCGGTATCATGTTCAGTGTGTGCAAGTAAGGGTTAGATAAGCTGTGTTATGACCATTTCCTATGTTTTGGTATAGGACAGTAGATTTCGAAGCTTGAGCACATTGCAACAATTCACCAGCAAAATAATAACAAAGTAAAAGCTACCTACGGGTCTACCCAATTAAAGTGTAGACAATTTATAAAGCATTTATACACAATAACCAATCATACATCGACAAATTTAATTTAATAATTTTTCTTCCATAGTTTCATAATTGATCAATCTACTATAAGAAGAGGCGCAAATGTTTAATTAGGCCAAATGATTAATTAAAACTTGTTCTTGTCTGCGAAGAAATGTCTTAGTGTACTGATGTGAGCCTAGTGACGTAAGCGGTGTCAAGTTTTTTTCTTCCTTTGACATGATATAGAACATTTTCATTCATAAAACTTCTAGTCAAAATCGATTCATCAATAATGAGACCTTTTCAAACCGATATAACGGTCGGCCTTGAGTTTTTCCGATGTGGTCATAGAATTGTGAATTTTTTTTCTCACTAATATGCACATACCCTGAAATTTTAAAGAAAATCGTTGGAGCCGTTTTCGAAATAAGTAAACATCCCAATTTTCACCAGGAATCGAACCTGTGTTCCCTTGGTTCGGACGCCATGAGCTTTACTACTCAGCCTTTTCGCTCAGCTACCGCGTCTCGTAATGTATCCTCCTCCCCCTTTATAATCAAAAGAAATGAAAGAAAACTTTGAAAGTTTATATTTACTAACATTCTTTAAATTCAAAGGATAACGTCCCTTGTCTCGTCTTACTAGCCACTAGGAGACGATCAAACTTATGACACGATGTTTTGTTATTATGCCTGGACATCTCGTGCGAGACACACACACACTAGCGGGATGTGTTGCGACACGTAGAGATACATTGAGAGGGATTTAATGTTTATGTGAATTCGAGCGGATTGTGGTTCCCAGATATTTATTTCACTGGATTATTACTTCCTTATATGGTATTGTGAATCTTTGGAAGGCGTCTCTGGTTCAGATGGTCAGAGGCACCCGGAGCATCGGTGAGTTCTTTTAATTTCATTAGAACACTAAAAGTACCACAATGCATAAAATATAGACTCTAACGTGTAACTTTTGCTTTAATACATGTTCATGTTATAATGGAATAGCCTTTACCAGATGTATTTGCTCTGTAGATTTTCAAAGCATTTACACACGAAGGTATTAACTAACGAAATCAGGCCAATACTTCCTAAGTCCCTGTAGACTTCACAGGTTAGTTTGAACATTCTCTAACTAATCAATAACAGTGATATCCAAAATATGACTAGAATTATATTGATCCTCATTCACTCAGTATATACCCAGCATACCTACATGTAGAAATACTATAGAATTTAGAAAATCTATGCATAAACATGTTCACTTTTTTTGAAGCATCATCAAACTTAATATATAATTGGTATGGAAAGGTGTAGCCTGCACTGCGCCACTAGGCAGCAAATGTTTAGTTTTTTTTTTTTTGGAGTTGCCTCTCCTAGACAAAATATTATCCTTAATTAATGAGCTTCTTCTGCCCGGATTTAGAGTTCTGCTCCTTATACTTTCCCCCTTTCCAAAAATAAAAAAAAAGAAACAAGCAAAGCCCCCACACAAATAAACCCGACTGTTTTAATAAGACAAAATGAACGCAATGACGTTAAGACAAGTGTGCTCCAGTCAACATATACATATAGTTTGTCCATCGTGGTTCGATGATGACCACTTTGTCATCCAGGGGACTGAGGGCTTTGCACTGGGGTTTTATGCCTCCTCATGTGGCTGGTCAGACCTATGTGAGCCCGGAATGTTCGGCCGCTCACTGGGCAGGTTATTCCAGCTGGAGCTAGTGTCGTTTGCCTTGCTTTTCTTCTCTGGCGTTTTTCTTCTGCCAGCGTTGTTCTCTTTTCCTCAGCAACCTGTGCGCCAGTTTTCACAGCGTGACGCCATGATGCTCTGTCATGTGCCTCTGTCTCCCAGGTGCCTGGGTCTATGCTGAACGCCTTCAGAGAAGCTTTGAGGGTTTCTCTGAAGCGCTTTCTTTGACCACCTTGCGAGCGCTTTCCTTGGCTTAGTTGGCCATACAAGAGTCTTTTTAGGGATGCGGTGGTCTACCATTCTGCATACGTGACCTGCCCATCGCATCTGGGACTGCATCAGGATTGTGTGGATGCTTTGCAGACACGCTCTTCGAAGGACTTCAGTATCTGGTATTTTGTCTTGCCATTTGACATTCAGTTAACATACGATACCACTAAATAGATTTGAACCCAACTCTACTACTTCAAAACTGAGATCACTGACATAGACAAATAAAAGTCTCGCTAGTACTTGACACAGTGTCTACGATTTCAGCATCTTAAGCTTTCACTCGAGTACTATGATCATTTAGTGAAAACGGTCATGTCACTAGCAATGCAATATCTTGAAACCTATGTAAAACTTATAGTGGATGTAACCTATCACTATTGACATTGCATTAGCTTTATATATCTAAATATCTTAGTGGTGGTAATCTACAAATGAGTGTGGGTGTTTGTGTTGTAATCAAGCACTGGCCTCCTAATCAGTCTCGCTTGTAGATTTTGTTACATTTCTTTTGGTTGTAGTCCTTTCTACAATTATAATTGTAGATTTTGTAACTTTTCTTTTGGTTGTAGTCCTTTCTACAATTATAAATTGGTTGTTTCCTTTTCCAAATGGTCTTTAAAAACCTTTGACACTACATGTATTCAATTTTTTAAAATACAAATTTGTGCGTGTCTGCGTAGAGCAATACAGTCGGCTCCAATTTTTAATTAAAACATTATTACAGGATCTGGTTTGAAGCCACAGTAAGCTACAGCGATGTCTGTATGTAAGACTTCAAAATCGACACTTACAGTTGAGTAAAGGGAAAAAAGTCACGGGGTAAGCCAACGTCTGGTGTAATTATAAAGGGGAGAGAGGTCGGATGGTGAACACACCGGAAGTAGGAGAAAGTCTGATAACGTTTGCACCGAGTGGTGATTTCGAACGTCTATAAAATCTTTAGCCTTTCATATGCACCAGGATCGGCCTTTTTAGACTCACGAGCTGCTGAAAAGATGCAAGATCATCTCTCGAGATGTAAAGCGGCACACAATGGACCTCATTTACCAAAAAATGAATGGTCACGTGAGAATATTGATAAGACAACGAAACAAAAAAAATGTCACGTGATAACCATTGTTGATTAAAATTAGGTCGTAATTTGTACAGAAGAGATAGAGAAGCACATGACTCTGTTGATTGTTAACGATTGGTGACTGAGATCCATTATAAATTGAGCGCTTAAGAAAGCAACAACAACATAATGAATGGTTTACACTGACGTCTTAAGTGAACTTGTTATAGTGCAGGAAATCTTTTTTCGACATTCTTTAAGATTTGACCAAGACTTAATAGGAGATAACTCTCTTTATTTCTTGGGTCTTAGTTGCTATAAATTAAGCCTTTACTTGTTTAACTATGTTGTGGATCATCTTACTTTAAATCTGCTACTAGTGTAGCCCTTAATAGAACTTAATTTTGTTTTTCATTCATAACATGTCGTTGCCGACTGTAGTTATTTTAGATCAGTGATTCTCAAACTTTTACTAACCAAGAAAATTACGTTCTAGTGCCTCTCTTCCTTTGTCGTATAGGGGAAGCTACCTCCTGCTCTCTCAACTTCCGTAATGTATTCTCCTGTCTTCTGCATTTTATTTCTCCTAGTAATAAGAGTTCAGGTACGCTGGCACGTCACTGGGAATACAAATGATCATTCTAATTTAAGTAAGAAGTGCTCTGAAATCACATCGGCGATGTAATTATACAATGTCTTTTAAAAGAATCTTTTGAAACAATCCTGTTAGCAGTATTCTTAATTACTAAAACTAAGAAAATGTACGACGCCATTTAACTAAATAATTCAATTAATTAATCATCGGTAATGCTTTATTAATAACCAAACAAGGATTTTTAAAATTTAAATACTTAATGTTTAAATACTTAATGTTTAAATACTTCATTTTTAAATACCTTATGTTTAAATACTTCATGTTTAAAAACTTAATGTTTAAATACTTTATGTTTAAATACTTAATGTTTAAATACTTCATGTTTATTTGCTACAACAGACGAAGTCCCTGTACTACTATTACTCAGATGATATGCGTAATGAAATAATTTATGCATTTAAATGCTAACATATTTATTTTGAATTTACTAACAACTTATTGTTTGTTAGATGATGGGGTAAAACTATCGTACATGTACTTCAATTGTAAACTACTGTCGGAATCTTTCTTCGACAAGAATTGACGCTTATAATTGCAAATAAAAAAATAGACCCACAGCGCGCTTGCATAGTACTGATGTGTATCTATATTTCACCAATATATGTGTCATCAAATAAAACCTGAGAGTTGCGATGCTGATTAGTATTTTATTATGTTTATTATTGAGGGATGTTTTCGTTTTCTGAAGTTGTTATGACTGGCACAATCACATTAGCGAAACATGATGTTCTTAATTGCAACCATTTAAATTTAAATAAAATCTAGAGGGAAGATCATAATGTCAAAATTCTTGCAAGTTTAAAATATTATCTGCCCCTGTTAAATTCCTTGCTCTTATTTGTATTGTCTTTGTATCTTTAAGGTTATCTAACTCTTGATCTGACACTTTATTGTAAACAATTATAGGTCGCCGTTACATTGTTAACATTAAAATATGTTATGACTTCAAATTCACTCGTCAGAATTGTTTGTTAAAGGGAAATTATGCTTGGTCAAAAAGAGTGGAAAGAAGAACAGATTTATGCAGACATCCACTTTTGTTATGTATATCCCCATGATCTGTTTAGTCGCATTTTAATTTATCCTTAAGTTTCTTGTTTCTCTTAAAGTGATAAAACTATACATCAATCTAATTTCTTTCTTTGTAATATTCCAAGTCGACAAAAACAAGTGTGACATTGAAATGACACTATTCTGCTATCAATTAAAGCTATTTTTGATGACGTAATACAAAGATAACAGGCTATAATTCCGTAGTGTTCCAACAAACTAAGGAATAGGTGAGTCCGAATAGACCCAATTACAAGACTCGGGTAACCAATATCTACATACTTGATCCAAAGGTCACACGTATCTTAATGCATAAAACATTTTATATCGAGTATTTTTAAGTCAGTACCTCGCAATACCTGCAGCCATATCTCCCCTTAGCTGTAGCAATATCCTTAACCATTTTTGTGCACATATTTTCACTGTTGGTGTAACTGCGTCTATCGGCATGCATAGCTTTAACTATACTGTTCTATTTGATTGAAATGGCTATCCTCGTCGATTTTAATGGGATATTGCTATTTAAAACCCTTATATGGTTGTAACTCCTTCCATTGGTTGTAGCCCCCCTTACGAAAAGGTATTAATAGCAATGATCTTATTCAACATTCTTATATCAAAATTTAAATGATTTTGTGTTGTTATGCTCCTATAAAGACTCATTACACACATTCGAGTTCACACACCTGCTCTGCTTTTCAGACACTCCTTATAGAACTGGATAACGCTTGATAAGCCTTTAAAAAGTTTATTTACAGGGGTAAAAGGTCGTCGAGTCTTCTACTCTAAGTGTCTTTATTGTCACCTTCCTTGCGTCTCTAAGATTACTACACGAATATATATCAAATATGTGTTATAACAGTATGTGTGCTAATGGCCTGGAGTTGCTGATCTCCGCCTCGACAGGTCTGGGAAACGAAAAATTCTCGACCTGTTTGGTGACATATACGCACTATGCAAGACATCAGGGCTTTTGCAAGAGACTTTAATGTAGTTTGATGATGATGATGAATTGCTGTAATGATACAGTTCATTTTGTCTGTTAGCTAATAACATTTTCTTTGGCTGTCACCTTCACCTTTACCCATTCCCTAGTATGTTGGTCCGTTGGCACAAGATTTGTCAACCGTCTTTCTCCATTCCTCTCTTGTCTTTTGCCTTAGATAGAACCTCCTTCAATGGCATCCCCGTCCATTCTTTTATGTTGTCATTCCATCGCTTTCTCTATCTACTTATTCTTTTTCCTGGTACTGTTCCCTGAAGGAAGGTCTTTGCAAGCCGCGAAGACCTTGTAATATGGCCGTAGAGTTTGAGTTTCCGTTTCATTGGCTTAACGATACAATAGTTTACTCTTCATATAAACATACCACTCTAAATATAGAACGCATTCAGAGATAGAATGACATTGTTTATTAAAATATTTTTTTTAATGCTGAATATCTTTATATTATAGATTAGAGAGGTTACTTTAAAAAAAATACTTTCGTCCTACGCATTTCAAGTGTCAATCTAGTCATGCAAGGTAATCATTGACTTAAAATCTGCTGGTTTTTCTGGCTGATTCAGGCAACCCATTCCATTCTGTAATGGCACTAGGGAAGAAGGAGCATTTGTACGATTTGTTCATACTTTAAAGAAAATCGAAGGGGAACAAGGCAACACGAAGCCACGATCACACTGGCGAATACGGTCATTCCCCGTTATTATTTATCGAGTGTTGTGATATTTCTAACATTTATGCCTTAAATTAAGCAAAACGATAATCCGATAAAAAAAAACAAAGTTTATCGTTAAGTATATTTTCTTTGGTTTAATTAGAAAAATGTAATAGAATGGCATTCACTTGTTCTCTTCCAAATACTCATTAACCCAGTGCAGAAATTGTTTAAATGTAAAAAGCAATGAACCACAATATAAACACGAAAAAGTAAATAAAAAAGTAAATGTTCATTACATTTAGTGTTTCAGAGACATCTTTAACCAAAAAGTACAAAGTACAAAGGACAAAAGTAAAGTATTATTTACACAAGTTTAGAGTACTATTTACACAAGTTTATAAAGTACTATTTACACAAGTTTTTAGTACTATTTACACAAGTTTATAAAGTACTATTTACACAAGTTTATAGTGCTATTTACACAAGTTTATAGTACTATTTACACACGTTTATAGTACTATTTACACTAGGTTATAGTACTATTTACACAAGGTTATAGTAATATTTACACAAGTTTATAGTAATATTTACACAAGTTTATAGTACTATTAACACAAGGTTATAGTACTATTTACACAAGGTTATAGTAATATTTACACAAGTTTATAGCACTATTTACACATAAATTGCAAATTATCTATTTTATTTGAAACGAATTCGCTTGAAAAGAATTCGCACCCACGAAAAAACGGTCAAAGATAACAATATCCCCAGGTAAAAGTATTGCTCGCTGTGACAGCCATTAAATGAGGCACATAAATAAGTTTAGATTTACTAACAATTTCTTTGATTGTTAGAAAGAACATTTCTAGATCACGGAGACTCATGTTTTTAGGCCTAAAACTTTTAGCCCAATCTTTAATCCAATTACTCCATGTTTAAAAACCTGTTGCTTAAAATCTACCAAATATAGACATCGATCTGTATGTCGAAAATATGCAATGAAAACAAAGAACCTATCAAGGGAGAAGCGACGCTATTGTCTCCCCTCCCCGCCGACAAACAAAAAAAGTTATGTTTAAAGTTGGCAAAACTTCAAAAAATATTACCTATCTATCTATCTATATCTATCTATCTATCTATCTATCTATCTATCTATCTATCTATCTATCTATCTATCTATCTATCTATCTATCTATCTATCTATCTATCTATATCTATCTATCTATCTATCTATCTATCTATCTATCTATCTATACATCTATATATATATCTATCTATCTATACATCTATATATCTATCTATCTATACATCTATCTATCTATGTCTGTCTGTCTACATACCTAACTACCAACCTACCTACCCACCAGACACAATTTCTATAATCTATAACTGCATGTTTAAAAAAAATATTTTCATTCTTAAGTTATTGCTACTGCACTGGTATCACTAGAGATAGTGTCCCTAATATTTTACTTAGTATACTATTTGATGTATTATTAACATAGTATCTAAGATATCACTACACAAAATCTAGTTTAAGAAAAATTGCAAATCACCGAAATCGAATTGCAGTACTTTAGTTCTTGTATTTTTATCCATGTGAATTTATTTAACTTTTTGAATTAAGTATTACATTCATCATGATGAACACAGATGTACTTGCATAATTTAATATGTCAATGTAATATTTAGCTTTATTATGAAATAATGGTAAGTTTTAAGTTTTCAATTCTGAGTTTGAAACCAAAAATGTAACTTATATATAAAGAGATTTAAGAAAACGATAGATAACGTGGAGTTGTCTCGACACTATGGACATTTCACTTTTAATTTCATAATTCCTCTTCTTTGTTGACAACAAACAGTGGCTTAGCATCCACGGCGCGAAAGGGTTCAATGAACCCGGGCTCACGACCATTAAGGGCCCACAGCCTGTGGCGTATCAACCATGGCGCGAAGGGGCCCATTGCGCTTGAGTCCATGACTCATGACTAGTTGGGGGCCCACATGTGCACTTGGGATGATACCAAAGTGAATACAAAAATTTTACTTTTGTGAAAACCGATTTTAAAAAGTTCGTTTGATTCTATTAAGTAGTTCTACAAACATTGATTTTCAAGATTCGTAGAGAGTCATAACTGAATCAAAACTAATGGCATTATTACTTACAAAAATTATAAAAAATTGGTGCGATCCTTGCAATGGAACCTAAGTACTAGATGAACTAAACTTATTAACAGATACACATCTAACCTAATGGACTTAAGGGACAAGTAGTGTCTGAATGTATTTGTCTTAACACAATATGATTGGACAGGCTAATTTGAGGCCCTATATGTGGGATATTAAATATTCTAACATACAATAATTAATAAGCTTATTGATCCCTTCGATTCACTTTTATAATCTATAGATATTCATTTATTATAATAGTATCTAAACTCTAGACTCTAGATCTAGATTTATATATATATATATATTAGGGTTGTTCAAAAAAAAAATTTCTATGAATCTATCATGCATTGTGATTCAATTTGTTCCTATTGATGAGTTTAACGTCTGAGCCAAAAATTACACGATTCTGACAAGCTGAAATATATGCTCAAATTGTCCAATTTTTCCAATGATAGCAAATAAAAGACAATAAGACAAAGTTTAGGACATAGTAACATACAATATAATATTACCATATTACAATACAATTACAATTAATGTAATCATTGCCACACTCACAGTTGTCACACTTTGTCACTAAGGTCACTAGTTCACTGTTATTATTTATATAACCGCTTCACAAACTATGTTCTGGTACTGGACCCAGCAGAGTCAGCGGACCCACGTGTCTTGTATGATGTCAATGTACTCTTCTGTGAATCTGGTATCCGTTTTCTGTTGTCTTCAACAACCTGCAGAAGAGTTTGCATTTCTGTTTCACTTTTAGTTATAGACTTGTTAAATGTAGACATTAATGCCACCGAACGTTCAGCACTATCATTGACTACTTTTATGGCACCAATAACAGACTTCGCTTGAACATATGCAGGCAAATCGTTCCAGGTTTCCGGATCGACATGCAAGAAGCTTATGTCAATTCCAATGGAACGCAGTGCACTGGTTGAAGAAGCAGCCACTAACGCATGCAGTTCTTTTACCGCTAAGTCAGTGCAATCTTCCAGTTTGATTGCCCTGTCACTCCAATCATCACCAGCCTGAGACATTGCTCTGACTATGCTGCGTTTCTCACTTACAGGAACCTTCTCTGAAAACAGGGCAAAGGAAATGAGTTCTGGGCTAATATACCAGAGATGTTTTTCTAACTTCTGTCTTGCGGCATCAGCCACTGCCTTGTTAATGCGAGCATACTGACAGATCTCTCGGAATAGAACAAGATCATTTGTTGCAGCGTCACAAGTCACAGGAGCAGCGATCCAAGCTTTCACATAGATGAGACTCGCAAATAAACAAAATTCTCTCAAACTTTTCAGTTCTTTGGGTGTTACTTTGAACTGGTCTCTGAAAAGGTAGATCTTGAAACTATAATTCAACTTAGCCATCCAGCGTGCCAAATGGTAAGCACCTGGTGCACGAAAAGAGTATGGTTGGTCACAAACAGAAGTATTGAGTATCAACAAGCAAAGTTCAGTAACCTCTCTGTAATCTTCCCGTGGCATGTAACCAGATTTAGCCAACAACATGTTCTGCAGAAATGACACAGTCGCATGTTTTAGTTCCTGTAGGAATGGATCACTTGGATCATCTACTCGTGGATCATCAAGTGGCCTATAAACAGTCTGATCAATATTTGGCCATGCTTTTTTAAATCTCTGAAACAGTGGAATGTCGGGACTGGTAGTGGGACCAAATAAAGTGCCAAATGCAGCTCCAATTATTAGCTCAAGTATATGGTGTCGACAGGGAAAATACAATAAATTACGTCCTAACCGCTCCTGCAATAACTTACATGACCCTTTATTGACCCCGGTATTTGTAGCAGTGGTGTCGAAACTCATTCCTATGACATCATCAGCCACCTCCCACAACAACAGAAGCTGCATTGTTGCATGTGCTTGTGCTTCACCAGTTCCAGAAGGTATTTTTATAATTCCTAGCATCTTCTCCAATTCAAGACCACTTACAACTACAGCTAATCTATCAGTGGCTGCCTTTGGATTATTTTTATCGGTGCTATTTTCCATAATTTTACCATCCCAATGAATTACTGCAACACTTTTACTTCTCGTGCGAAATTCTTCACGAACGTCCGTTTCAATCATACTTCGATGAAGAGAACGTTTACGATGCACTGTCGACCTTGATAGAGATCCTGTACCAACATCCTCCCCATTTGCTCTGGCTATAGCAGCTGCTAAAACCGTAAATTTTCTGTCGGAGAGATTAATACGATCTAGAGTGGATGATACATCACTTGAATTCAACATGGTCTGTAGAATGCGTGGTTTCTTCGGTTCGTTTTCATGTGGTTTTAAACTATCTGCAACTTGTTTTTTATAGTAGACTGGAATTTCAATTTCATAATCATCATGATCTGTGTCCAAACTGTCCATGCTGTCATTACTTTCACTACCACTTTCTTGCCAGGTGCTGACAGTGACACTTGCTTCGCCTGCTTTTCTTGTCTGCTCACGCTTTCTTCTCTCATATTCTGCCTCCTTTCTTTGCCTACTTCTCTCTTCCTGTCTAGTTAAGTTCTTGTCGATGCCTGCCATTTTCATTAATCTAGGTCCTCTCTGATCTGTTAAGAAAATCCGGTCTTCTTCTATCTTAATCATCCTGTCTGCATCCTTATCTGCTATATCAAATATTATACTCAGCTTGTTTTTAAACACTGTCTCTCTGTCACTTTGTGTAGCTGAACATCTTCCTTTATTTTTCTTCAATAAATTATACTCATCCACTAAAGCGTTCATTTTTGTTACTATGTTCTGTCGTAAGGCTACAGGAACGCGTGCATTGCTCCAAATTCTGAGAAGATCATCAACTGTTTGTTGCACACTGTATGATATTGTCTTCTGTTTTTTCAATATCTTGGTATTGTGAAGAACAGTTCGTAATACTTGACCATAAGTGGGCAGAACATTCTGTGGTAAACACGGCTCTGTCTGTCCAATTAACCATAATTCTGACATACTTCTTGTTGTAACACATCCAGAATTGTCTGTTGTACTTGACGCCATTACAAATGTTTAAATTTTACAAGAATAGATCTGAAATAAAAAGAACAACAACATTTAATTTTTAGAATAACTATTAATTGATAAAAAATTAATTAAATTAAGTTCTTGATAATAATGGCAACCTTTGTGAAAGTTGAGCACCAAGCAAATGTAACACAACTGTTAAAAGTCTTACATTTTCGTAATCTGCACACAATATGTAAATAAAAAAACAACAATGCTGTACGATTTTTAAAAATAATTTCTTTTACATTAAAGTCTGAACCACGCTAATATATATATATATATATAGACCTACCAGCAAATGTTTTTATTAGAAAAGTGAATTTAGGTCGATTAGCTATTTTAATAGTTCCTTTCTAACTATCTTTATATTCACATAAATGTAATGTATGATATTATTTTTTAGTTTCGGCAGCTTGTTTAAAACAATAGACAAGTTAACATTTACATAGTTGCCACAGTTAGCTTCTAATAAGTCCCTTACGGTACTTTTAACTTTAAGTATAAATGGACATTCCAAATACATATGTTTCTCATTATCAGCATTTTCAAGATGGCATAATGTACATTTACGGTCATTTGCCCGTTTTCTAACCATTGGGGTCATCCCAAAGATAAGTCTATAACTTATCTCTCTAGCTTTTGATGGGATATGTTTGCTGTGTAGGTTTATGAATGTGTCCTTGAATTCTGTCACCCCAAGAACTCTCCCCCACTTAATCCTATTCCCTAGGCTTTCATGTAACAGCTTTTTAAGTGTTGTGTATGATTCTTTGGTTTTGTTGTGTATTAAATGTTCATTACCAGGTAAAATTCTTGAAATAGATCTGTAAAATGGATGAGTCATTGTACCAAAATAGTGAGGAGTATCATTGTGTATTGGAAGACTACTTAATCTTAACCATAATAGTAAATTGTCAAGGGAAAGTTTGTTGGGTTTCTAACTACTTGACCTACAAATTTTAGCCTTAGTGAATGCATTTTTGTTTTAACATCTTGCAAATTTATCCCCCCATCCTCTTTGTTTTGAATGAGTGTAGTGTGCTTAATGCTCCTAATAGTGTTTTTAAATATAAAGCTTCTAATTATGTTCAGCTTGTTTATGAAGCTAGGAAGTGGCTCTGTAATGTTAGCTAAATAGACAATCTTTGGGATGACCAAACTATTTATCAATACAGCTCTACCAAATATTGTAGAACCTGTGTGCCGATAAAGTTTAATCAAGTTTGAGGCTTTGACAAAAATATTCTCCCACTGTTCTTTACAAAAGAACAAAGGATTGCAGGTGTAGACAATACCACAAATCTTGATTTTATCTACAATTTTGAAAGCGCAATTCTTTTTGAATTTCCATTTCCCTAGTCCCATTACTGAGGATTTATTTATATTTATTATTGAACCACTAGCTTCTCCGAAAAGTGTAGATTTCTTTAGTATATTCTCAATATCTTGCTCTGAGGATGGAAAAAAGGTTGTATCATCCGCATATTATGTAAAGCTTCTACCATTTCATTGAGTCTAGTAATGTCAGCCAAATAACTTTATAAGCTGATATCTTTCACTTGAAACTTTTGGTTTCTAAGACGTGAATAAGAATTACACATTCTTAAGGCTTTTTTTTTTTTCGTTTTAGGTTTCTGCTTCCTCATCTCCTTCAAAACTGCGAGCTGCGTCTTTGAGTCGAAACTTTTCTCATCTTTAACTTTAAAATGTTTCACGATTTTAAAATCAATTTTATTTCAGGCTGACTTTTACCTCTCTGCCGAAAATGTTTAGCCTTGATAATACTTTTCCATAAAAGAAAATATTTCAGTCCATTTGTCTAAACTTTTAAAGCCATTTTGAACGGTCCAGTAAACATTAGATTGACAAGCCTAATTGGACATGAGCTTCCAATCTACCACAACACAGAAAACATGCAAGTTGTTGTTAGGAAGAGGTTGATGAGAAATTTCATTTTTTTTTTTTTCTTTTTTTTTTAAAAATATTTAAATAACAAAATACTGACATAATTAACGAAATGACTTTGTGGTGTCTTCTTGTTTTAACTTGACAATATTGTCTCTATATTTTTTTTAAATTCAGCATCCTAGTTTGTATCTTTACATTCAGAGTTACGAACTCTGTTTAGAAATAAAAAAAAAACAAATGTCAGGACTTTTATTTGTTTTCTTCTATTGTTTACATTTTATTCTGTTTTATTTTATTCCACATTCTATACACCAATTACTGTTCTTAAATGACCAAGCATATCTTTGAGCTCAGTATATTTCTAAACATACACGAGAACGCACGTAATTGCACGAAGACATAGACTAGATAAACTAATTTAGAAAGCATCGAATATCATTGGAACACAGCTACCAACTCTTGAAGAACATTTTCATGAAAAACATGCGATGTTATCATGTGAAAACATTCGAAAACAGAATAACAATTCTTAAAATTATACCAGGACTAATGAGGTCCACAATAATCACCTCAGTAATTACTTAGAGATGGCTGAATTAAAATATTCGTAATTAGCGCCTTGAGAGCAGGGAGTGAAGAGTGCATTGCAAGAGAGTAGTCTTGAGAAATTTCAAGCAAAAAAAAGACATGTTTCAACAACACTTTTCTTATGTCCTAGTTAACTTAGTTTCCAAAACACACACGATTCTTCAAGACAACCTGCTATGTATGTACGCAGGGCCGGTCCTAGCGATTGCGGGGCCCTAACCGAAACTGATTGCGCGGGGCCTAGTCTGGGTGGTAATAAGGATAATAAGTGAACATTTAGATTTTGTATTACAAAAAAAATCGACTTTGAATTTTATTTATTCTTTACTAAGTACAAAACTGCGATCAAATGAACTGTACTTTTGGAACCTTGCAATCTATGGCATATTTATATGCCAGTGACTATAAAAGTAAAAAAAAAATATAGGAACTTCCGATTAAGGTGAACATTCGCTTGATTATTACATTTTATTACATGAAAGCTGACAATGCCTTTTTTCTATTATAGCGCCTAGGACAGCACCCACAAATGACAATTTTGTATATTTTTCATGAGATTTTTATGAGTTTTCAGGAGATTTTAATAAATTCAGGAGATTTTCAGGAATTTATCTAATATATTTTGCAATTTAATAATTACAGCTAGAATTAGCGCGGGGCCTATGAAAGCGCGGGGGCCACTGCCACCGCATAGGTCGCAGTGGCCTAGGACAGGCCCTGTATGTACGAATAACTGTTAACATACAATTATAAGTTTGATTTAATCATTTCAAACGACACTCTATTTCTAATGTAGCCCTATGCATCTTATAATTGATAACATACAAATATTAGTTTGATGTAATCATTTTAAAAGCTCAAGTGTTACAGTTTTGGTCCAATGAATGTACTTATAATTGTTAAAATAGAATTATAAGCTTGATCTAATTATTTTCCAAACTTGAATAGCTTCAGAACAACGCCGCACAAATAGTACTAAGTAAAACAAGACGCTCAATTGGCTTCCCGTGAAAGGGAGAATCGATTACAAGGTCGCCACACTTTGTCATCAGTGTATATGTAATAATGAGATTCCCTTGTACCTTAGCGAACTGATTACTCTATATGTCCCCCAGAGAGCCCTGCGCTCAATGGACTCAACGCTTCTAGTGGTGCCACGTTTCTCCCTCAAAAGCTACGGTCTGCGGGCTTTTTCAGTGCACGGACCAAACGTTTGGAACTCACTCCCCATTTATATCAGACAGACAACATGCTACACCACTTTCAAGAAGAACATTAAGATCTACCTTTTTAAAACTATTTTGGATTAGTTTGTCATTTTAGCTCTCGTATTTGTGTTTGTAATGTTACAACAGCGCCTTGAGCCTACATCTTTTTTAATAGCGCTTTATAAATAAAATTATTATTATTAATAGCTGGAGCTCTGTAAAGATTAAACAACGAAAATATAAATCTATTTGGATAAATGTGACATTGACCTCACGAATGTACATTTTGTAAAGCACAAAATTTTAAAAGTTGGAAGTTAGTGTACTATTAACCTTATTTGGGTCTCAGGAATTTACTTGTCAATGTATATATATATTTTTTTTAATATTGGCAAGTTGGTAGGTACAGAAGAGCGGGTGGGAGCAGAGTGACAAAAATACTTAGTACAATAAATTTCACTCAGCGTCAGATTCTGGCCACTGACCCCTCTCAGCGTCGCGCCATAAAGCTGTCATAGTCAGCTGCAATGAACCTCCACTTATTACCCAATAATCTAATTTATTTTGTCTATTTTTTTTATTCATGTCCATTTTACAGTGGTCCTACCATAATTATCGTGAATAGCCAAAAAAAACTTGACTATAAATTCTATGACTGTCCATTACGTATGAGCACTACTGTCTATGATTTTTCCAACCTATTTTAACCCATTAACCCCCAAAACTTTATTACTGCATTAAATATGTATGTAAATATGTATGTATATATGTAAATATGTATGTATATAAATATGTATTCTCTATTAGATATCGAAAATGTATTCATTATTAGAGATAAAAAATCTGCTGCCGAGGACAAACGCAGACGGCGAAAGGAAAATCTGAATCGACCGCCTGCGGACAATGGTTATTCTTGCCCTGAATGTGGCAAATATGTAGGTCACAGCTGGGACTGCGCAGCCACGGGAAATACTGCATTCCTCACTAATCTTCGGACTCGAAGTCAAGCCTTATTAGATATCAACTTCTATTAGTGAAACTAACAACATGCAAAAATAATTGTTGAAAAATTCCATATAGTAAAGATTCTGCGATATGTACACTAGCAGTGTACGCTAGCAGAAAGTGGCCCCTTGAGAAAAACTATATAAATATTTGTTCTCTTTCAATCTATAAGTTACAGCAGATTAATTCCAACATTGAATAACAAAAAATTAAGTATTTCAACACCACAAAGTATATGTTTTTATGTTTCATTTACTATAAAATTATAACAATGTAGTAAAAAATAAAGCATGACATGTACAACATTATCCGGTACTACCCGGTACTATGCAGGTACTACCCAGTACTATGCAGGTACATTTAAGTGATCAACACTGTGTCGCCAGACCCAATAAAGCCAAGCTTAAACAGTTCTCTTTCTGAATTCATTTTTGTTGGGAAAAAATTACTCCAGTTTATTTGCACCAGTAAACGCTGTTTGATATAATGAAATCATTTGAAATGCCTTTGTGTTTCTCTTGCTCAATTTATAGAGTATATCAATGACTTCTGAAGGAATACACAATAAATACTCGCTACTTAAAAGAATTTGAAACATTAGTTTTATTCAATGTAGCGTTAGTGGAGCACTGTCTCATTTAGTCTTTTCTCAACTTTGAAAGACAACGCAGAGACACGAAATGTGTCCTTTTTTTTAAAGTTATCTCTGCTGATACAAAAAAAAGATTTTTTTTCTTTCTTTCTTCTATTCTTTCTTGTCTCTGTACGTCTTTCGTGTTATATTTCTGCCCCTCTCTCTATATATCTCTATTTCTCTAGCTCTCTCTCTAACTAACTCTCGCTACGCTTTTTAGATCTCGCTCTCTCTAACTCTGGCTACGCTCTCCAGATCTCTCTCTTTCTAACTAGCTCTCGCTACGCTCTCTAGATCTCTCTCTCTCTTTGTTTCTAGCTCTCACTACGTTTTCTATCTCTCTCTCTCTCTAGCTCTCACTATGCTCTCTAGATCTCTCTTTTTTTCACTCTAGCTTTCGCTACGCTCTCTACATCTCTCTCTCTCTAGCTCTCGCTACGCTCTCTAGATCTCTCTCTCTCTCTCTCTAGCTCTCGCTACGCTCTCTAGATTCTCTCTCTCTCTAGCTCTCGCTACGCTCTCTAGATCGCTCTATTACTCTCTAGCTCTCGCTACGCTCTTTAGTTGTATCTCTCTCTCTAGCTCTCACTACGCTCTCTAGATCTCTCTCTCTTTCTAACATCTTGGACTTGCGCGAGAAAGCTGTTAAACCCTTTCTGCAGCCCACAAAACCGTTACAGTAATACAAACACCACAAAGAAAAAAAAAAAGCTAATGCGTCATATAAATTCGACACAATGACAAAATTTTACGTGCTTTTTCAATTTCGGCGTTATCAGAATTAAGAAAACTGTCAATATGTAAAATATTATAGTAAACATTTACAAGATATATCAGTGTTACTTATAGACAACAAATGAGGCGTTCATGTTTTTCATTTTGATAATACAACGGATAGTTTTACATCGAGGTGTCAATGTTTGGCTCCCTTTTTCAGTTGCAGGAATATATTTCTTTCTCCCAGTATGCGCATTGAATTGCACCATCACATATTCTTTTGGCCCGTGAAATCTATAATCTGCTATGCAACAAATAGTCTTACATACAAAGTATTGCACTCATTCATTCAGTTATTGTGTATTCTGGTAGAAAAAAACGAAATATCTAATTGTTTGATAGTGAGTCTACAATAGTTATGGTCAATTATGAGATTTATATGTAACTAAAGTCACAAAAACTAAATTTACATAATTTATATATTTATATATATATATATATGGCTCCTTCTGTCTCGTAAGACAATGGATGCGCCCAGATGAGTCACTGGCTTTGGTTACATCTTGAGACGGGGCAGAATCTGGAGTGGCTAATCAAGCCAATTCTGGATCGGCAGAGTTTGCCACAGTTTGAGCATTTATATTCATCTGTCCCAGGGCTCACTGACAGGGCAGCTTTCTTTTTCTTTCTCTTGACCGATGCGGCTTCATTTCTTTTGCATTCAGCGAAGTTCGTACCAGCACGTACACTCTGTCTCCATGCTGTCCGGTCTTGGGCTATATCTTCCCACATACTTTGGTCGATACCCATGGCTCTCATGTCTCGCTTGCAGACATCTCTGTAAGTAAGTCTTGGGTGGCCCTTGGGTCTGGCTCCCTCTGCTACATATATATATGTAATTCTTAGTATTTATATATGACTTAATATTTATATCAATAATGCGTTACAGTTATTTGATTCGTAATATCACCAATGAGATGGAATTACATTATAGAAAAAAACTTAAGCTTTTGACTAGTTTCATAGTAAGTTTACTTGTTACATACTATATGTAATAGACATAGTAAATATACTGTAGAGTACAGTGAATATAAGCCACACGCTTTCTGTAGTATCAGCTATAAGCAAACAATACTCTCTACACAAAATATATGAGAAATCATTTGCATGACATGTAGTGTTAGTAGGACTCTCGTAGAACTTTCACTGCTAGTTCATGTATCAGTTACTTAACGCAACACTATTGTCATATTATAAAATTCAAACATTTAGTTGGGATAATTGATAGTTTACTGATTCCAATCATTAACTTTTAGCAGTATTTATTTAATATATTTGAGTTTCAGGTTATTTTGACTAATAGCTAGATTTCTATTTTTCAACAACAATTAACGGTTATTTTTTAAGTCAGAGTCTGCTGATCTATTCAATAGATCTTTCACCTTTTCTTTTTGTTAATTTCTGTACTTTATATGCATATTTATTTAAAACGATTTATTTTTACTCTCAAAATGCAGCTATAAATATTATAGATTTTATTGTAAACTGAGTGCTACATCTATCCAACCGCAGATATAGTACTGCCAAACTTTAAATGTACTCTACTAAGTTTTTCACTCTATTGCTTTTAGGTGACCGTAAAAATTTGGGTGAAAGGATCCATTATTAAATACATTATTTATCCAACTGGGCACAATGATGATCTTTTTCTTCTTTCGTTCTTGATATTTCTGAAGACATTCAACTTGATCTTCTAACGACATGTGTACTTTAAAGCTATAAACGTTTGATTGCTAAGTATGATTACAAGAAAGATCAAACCATTTATTATATAGTCACCGAAACAAATATTAAGCAATGGAGATTACATTTGTATTGATGTGTGATGTCCAGTGTTTGCTTAGATGTTTTAAATGAGTTATCTCTCTTGTCACTCTTAGTTTGAATACCAGATGATGGTGTTACAAATGTCTTTCTGTTGACCTTTGTAAATAATTTCAACAGTCTAAGAACAAAAATATGTTTCCTGGCACATTGATTCGCTAATTGGTAATGCTTCTGGGTGGGCCTTTTCATTGACCCCAGTAGAACATCTAGATGTTTCAGTCCAGGGCTACGGCCTCCTAGCTAAACATTTATAAGTCAAGATCAACGGATCCTAGGTAACAATACAGAAGGAGAGAAGAACGATTGTGTTCCTTGATGTCTCGTGCGAGTTCTAAATGGTGGGATTCTACTAAAGCAGATTTACAGCAATATAGAGATCTTGTTACTTTTTTTTATCTCATACAGTGTCTTCTAGTAAAGTGTCGTATCACATAAATTGTCTCATAGTATAAAGTGTCTCATAGCGTAAAGTGTCTCCAAGTATAAAGTGTCTCATAGCGTAAAGTGTCTCATAGCGTAAAGTGTCTCATAGCATAAAGTGTCTCATAGCATAAAGTGTCTTATTATATAAAGTGTCTCATAGCATAAAGTGTCTTATTATATAAAGTGTCTTATTATATAAAGTGTCTTATCGCATAAAGTGTCTTATAGCATAAAGTGTCTTATAGCATAAAGTGGTCGTATCACATAAAGTGTCTTATCACATAAAGTGTCTTATAGCATCAAGTGTACACATAAAGTGTCATATCACATAAAGTGTCATATCACATAAAGTGTCTGATAACATAAAGTGTCTTTGCGCACATAAAGTGTTTTATTACTTAAAGTGTTTATCACATAAATTGCCTTTTCATATAAACTGTCTTATCACTTAAAGTGTCTTAACACATAAAGTGTCTTAACACATAAAGTGTCTTATCGCATAAACTGTCTTATCACTTAAAGTGTCTTAACACATAAAGTGTCTTATCACATAAAGTGTCTTATCGCATAAACTGTTTTATCACAAAACGTGACTTATAGTATAAAGTGTCTTATCATAAAAAGTATAAAGTGTTTCATAGCATAAAGTGTATTATCACATAAAGTATCTTCTAGCATTAAGTGTCTTATCACAACAAATTTCCATAAGGATCAATAAAAAAGTCTTAGTCTTAAACTTAAACATAAAATAAAGTGTCATTTCACATAAAATGACTCATCACGTAAATTATTTGAAATTTTAGAAATACGGGCAGTTCAGAACATACGTAAAAAAATTTATATAAGATTAGATTAAACTTAAAACAAGATTATTATTGGAAAAGAAAGAGTTATCTTTTTTTCTCTCTAATTGGATTGAGGAAAAAAAAATAGACATTAAAAAAATCCAAGTTTTCATTTACTATTGTTTCTTTGCTTTGAGCTGATTTAAACGCTTAAAATTGTGTACTTTAGTTGTATTTATTGATTATTATTTGAATACTGTTTTAAAATTATCATATAAATCTTGATGAGTCACATATGATACATGATAGATTTAAGACTACGTGAAATCTAAGGAAATACCTACGCTCTGTAAATATGTATCGTAGGGTTTTTTGTAAACAAAAAAATCAAGCAAATCTAAATTTGAAAAAAAAAAAGATCAAATCCAGGTGATGGCTTTGCTAACAGTAACACTTCCTTCCTTAATAAAAATAATGTGAAATAAAGGTTTCACAAACAATCAAAAAATCTATCTCCCAAAATTTATCAACGGTCTTTTGGCAAACGCAAAAATAAATTAAAAAAAAATGCTTAATGTTGTGCTCTTTCGCGGTGTTGAGTACTTGAACTAGGCACAAATCCCAACTGAGGTAACACCGAACTCAATGCTGAACATGAACACCGATGAAAGGTCAACAATCGATTAATGGAGTCGACGCTAGTGTTAAACAATACACACGTTGAATACTTAAGAAGGGATCCGTCGAATGTCTTTTAGTAAAGCCGTATATCTACTATGGGTTATTCCTAATGTTCTACACAAAGAGTCTTGCTTGTAGCGTCACTTAGAGTTCTACACAAAGAGTCTTGCTTGTAGCGTCACTTAGAGCGTTCTTGTTTTTTAAAGATCTGTCACGTCACGTGTCGCTAAGTAAAACTTTCCCCTTATTCCCGAAACAAATACTTAATTCTAATCATGTCATAACAATAAGTAAAAAAAAAACTTGGAATTTCTTTTACTGAAAGTGATCGTCAGAAAGTTTGATAATACCCTAATCTCATGTAAAAGATGCATCACTGAATGAAATTGATACTATAAAAGCATTTAAAATGCCTTTCATATATCCTTTTGTATATTGCTTTACACCAACAAATGTGATAGATCTTTTTATTCTAAACAAATCTTGTACAGGTTGACGTAATCCAATGATAGTCTCAAACACAGTTATTCTTGTTTCTTGACTGCTGGTTAGTGCATTATCGCTAAATCATTACATGACTCTCTCTTTCTCTCTCTTTCCATCTTTCTCTTTCTACCTCTCTCTCTCTCACTCTCATTCTAAAAAAGTTGCAACCATGCCAATCATTAGTTCTATCTAAAATTAAATTAATTGGATTTTTAAAAAATGTATGTACAATGTTAATGAGACTATTGTCTTTTTGTCAGCATCGTGAGAAGTCTGCCATTTTTTATAGACATCTAATGGAAGAACTTTAATAATTTCTAATTTTTAATGTAATATTTTCAAAATTTTGTTTTTTGGTTGATTCATTAATTGCAAAAAAACCCCCACTTCTTTCGTGTGACATTTTTAATTTCCCGATACAAACACCTTTACTTTCAAATTATAAATTCAATGCTGTTTTTCCAAAAGCTAAATCACCAATTAATGTTACATCAGAAACTTGTATCTTTTTCCTTGCATTCCCTACAAGCTCTGCATTTAATTAGACTTGTGAAGTCCAAGAACAAACACAAACATTCTTATGGAATAATTCTTAAATTATATTATTATAGCATTCAAGGTCTTCTTCTATTATGTATCTCCGAGAGTTATCTTTAGAGAAATACTCAGTGGAGTCCCTAGGATCGATGTCACTCGGTGCGGCACCACTCTAGTGACGCCACTGCTCATTCTTAAAATAGTTCAAAGTCCTACTTTTACTTCAAAACGTAAGCAGTGATTTTGTTAATCCAATACTTAAATTTCTTGCAGTGTATTTAGGACAAAAAATGTTTAAATTTGAATCTAGTCGCAAGGTCTCAAAATAAATAGCGTCTCTGATTTTGCTTTGTTTTTGATTCAATGCTACCGTGTTATAGTCTCTGCACTTTTCAATTTTACCATGAGGAACAATTATATTTTTTTTCTTTCTTACTTTTATTGGTTTCATAGCCTGTGCATAATAAAACGTTTGACATCGTTATAATTCATGTATCTTATTTAAGCCAAAAAGAAACGTTATGGTGTGGCTAATACCATCATCACTTTCTGACTGTCTGCTCTGTAGTGGGAAGTTTGAATTAAAGCTTTACATATCACAGCTTAGCTTTACAAAAGTAAGTTTTGTGAGAGGCTACATTGAAATAAACAGTGTTTAGTGTTTCATTAAGTGAATGCCTCCCAGGAAACACTGGGATGGTATTTTGCAGAGTTCCTTTAGTTCAATCTTATAAAGCAGTCTGTTATTTCTAAGCCGTTTGAACAGTAGCTGTAATCAGCTAGTACAGGTAAACCGATGTAGTCGTATTTAATTTGTAGTGAAAACAAAACATGAAATAAACAATAAACTTAAAATGAGATCTAGGAGTAACAGGAAATGAAATGAGAATCTCAACGACAATCCAAGCAAATAAAATACACACGTCTTTAATCTATTGAGTCTTTGATTTCACTCTCCGCTGCTATTTACCCGTTAAACATAAGAGCGCGGTGGCTGAGTGGTAAAGCGCTTGGCTTCCGAACCGGGGACCGGGGTTCGAATCCTGGTGAAGACTGGGATTTTTATTTCGGGCGCCTCTGAGTGCACCCAGCTCTAATGGGTACCTGACATTAGTTAGGGAAAGTAAAGCCGATTGGTCGTTGTGCTGGCCACATGACACCCTTGTTAACCGTAGGCCACAGAAACAGATGACCTTTACATCATCTGCCCTATAGACCACAAGGTGTGACAGGGGGAACTTTAGTTACTTTATTAAACATTTTTATAGTGACGAAAAAAAACGAGAAGTTGCTGTTATGTTCTGTACTACACCGGGAAATGTAAGTAAACCTATATCGATCAATCAATGAATAATTATTGGTCATTAATTTTTTTTAAATCGAAAAAAGGGAAGTAGCCAGGGGCGGACTGGCTATATGGGCATTCGGGCAGATGCCCGGAGGGCCGGTATCCTAATGGACTGGTAGGACCACAGTAAGCATCTCCTTTTTTGAAATCACGTCTGTATTTTTTAAGATAAGGCCCGCATGGATGCCACTATTAAATTGTTAATTTTTTTAAAGTATTCCTTTTTCAGGGGAAGGGGTCTTATAGCTAAGTATTTTTTAAAAATCTTTTGCAGACTCTACTAAGGCCTACTAATTTAATCTAACATATTTTCCGAAATAATGTAATAGCCTACTTATGCAGAGCTTCATCCTTTCAGGGCCTTTACACTTTGCGATTTAAAGGCAACATAAAGCATTTATTCCTTGTAAGGACACAGTGGTCACAGTAACCAGGTGTACATTTTGCGATTAAAAAGGACATATTCACTAGATGTCCATCATATACTATACAATTTATGGGCCGAATGGTATAGAAATGCCCGGGCCGATTTTAATACCCAGTCCGCCCCTGGAAGTAGCTTTTACATTATTGATAGTTGCAGTTGTAAGTGTGGAGTTCTTTCTTACGTTTTTTTTTTTTAAGTTAAAATTTTGTTTTGTTTCGTTGAATAGAAATCTTGAGAAAACAAAGCGATCTTCTGATTATTAGATGATTTTTAGAATGATCAGAGCGTGAATAGCAAGAGAAACCAATGATCAATATTCACAAACTGGATCTTGATCTTAGCGTGTATGTCTTGTAGTACTTTGAAGTTCTAATAAGGTCAACAAACGTTACTATTCAGATAAAATGAGTAATTACATAAAGTGACTTCTGAAACGCAGTGTATCACATTAAGTGACTAATTACACACAGTGACTAATCTCCTAAAGTGACTAATCCCAAAACTATAAAGTGTCTTATCACATAAAATAAAGTATCACATATAGTATCTTACCACATACAGTGTATCACATTAAGTGACAAATGGCATAAAGTGACTAATCACACAAGTTAATAATCAAATGAAGTTACTAAAATGACTTATGACATAATTTGACTAATGGCATAAAGAAACTAATTACATGAAGTTACTAATGACATAAAAAAAAACTAATCACTTGATGTTACTAATCACATAACGTGACTAATCACACACAGTTAATAATCAAATGAAGTTACTGAAGTGACTAATGACATAAAGTGACTAATGGCATAAAGAAACAAATCACATAAAGTTACTAAACACACAAAGTTAATAATCACAGGATGTTACTAATCACATAAAGTGACTAATGACATAATGAAACTAATCACATAAAGTGACTAATGACATAATGAAACTAATCACATGAAGTTACTAATCACGTAAAGTGACTAATCACACACAGTTAATAATATAATGAAGTTACTGAAGTGACTAATGACATAAAGTGACTAATGGCATAAAGAAACTAATTACATGAAGTTACTAATCACGCAAAGTTAATAATCGCATGAAGTTACTAATCACATAAAGTGACTAATGACATAATGAAACTAATCACATGAAGTTACTAATCACATAAAGTGACTAATCACACAAAGTTAATAATCAAATGAAGTTACTAAAGTGACTAATTACATAAAGTGACTAATGGCATAAAGAAACAAATCACATGAAGTTAGTAATCACACAAAGTTAATAATCACATGAAGTTACTAATCACATAACGTGACAAATGACATAATGAAACTAATCACATGAAGTTACTAATCAAATATAATTATTTTTCTTTAATTGTGGATCTAAACAAAGTACAATGAGGAACATAGAAAACAAATGCATGAAATGGGAACAGGCTTAAAATAATTCTGCTAGAATAGAGAATAAAGTCTTGGTTACATTTAATAGACCAACTTTTTCTACTGCTGAACATGGAGTAATTACGAGTAAAAAAATATAGACCTACTTCTTCTTTTTTATATATATATAAGAGAACCTTGTCACAATCCAGGCGCGGTTCCCCAAAGGGCCGTTACATAAATGGCGTGTCCCACACGGTTAGCCTGGTATAGCAAAAGGAAAATGGCTGGGGTTTTAGTGTACGCGGTCTCTTGCCGCGAGTCTGACCCTCCCGTCAGACAGAATAGTGTACACTGTTCTCATTCAGGCCGGTGAGAGGGAGCTCTTGTTCACTTTTGCTGGCTTAGAGTTCCAAGAGCTGAAGGCTCAACTCTACCTGACAGTTTCAAGAAGAAGAAGAATGTAAAAGAATATTATTTGACTCTGACTGCAAAGTCTCAAGTTTTAGATATGTGTTTGATGCAATGCAATAAAAATGTTTATAAGTTTCTTTGCAATCTGACCATGCGGAAAATAATCTTTTTTTTTCTATCTTATATGAGTATAGCCCTGTACAAGAATATTTGAATAGAGAAGTGCCCTTGCAGTCTAGAGTCTCGACCAATCAGTCAATTAATAATTGGCAATTAATTTTGTTTATCGAAAAAAGGAAAGTAACCTTACATTATTGATATATAAATATAGTTGTAAGTGGGCGTCGCGGTGGCTGAGTGGTTAACCTTTTGGCTTCTAAACAAAGGGCTCTGGCTTCGAATCTCGTTAAGACTGGGATTTTGAATTTCGGGATATTCAGGGTGCGCCTGCGTCCAACTAACTCTAATGGGTACCTGACTTTAGTTGGGGAAAATTAAAGGCGGTTGGGCGTTGTGCTGGCCACATAGCACCCTGCTCGTTAAAAGATGGCTAAAAAAAACAGATAATCTTAACATTATCAAGGTCTGAGAGGGCTACTTTGCTTTTTTTTATAGCTGTAAGTGTGGAGTTCTTTCCCTAAGATGCTTTTTTTTTTTTTTTTGCTTTTTTCGTTGAATAGAAATCTTTAAAAACAAATCGATGTGCTGTAACTAAGATTTTTAGAATGATCCGTGTGAATAGAAAGATAGACCTATTTATTGTAGATAAATAATAAGGAAAATAGCTGGTAGATATAGTTTTAAGAATAAGCATTTTAAAAAATATTTTGCTTATTTTTATTATTTGACATTTGACGTCTCATCTCTTTATCGAGCAAAATATTATTAGCATTCTCCTCTCTTTCAGACAGCTGCGTTGTCATTGACAACTTTCTGATACAAGTTGAACTGTCTTTCTAAATCTTGAGGTTACTTGTTTCCTAACAGTAAGAGCTCTTAACAAATGACTTTCAAGGGTTTCACATCTGAGGATTGAAAGATTTCAAGCAATCTTTTTATCTTTTCCTATAATCTCGTTCGAGGGTGTTTTATAAAGAGATTTTTTTTTCTTTTTTTAACAACTGATTAAACATAATTAAATGTTTAACTTAAAGCGATTCTCTGATAGTCAAAAAAAAACTATTATTTTTGTGGGTTTGTTTGTAATGAGTTTGTTTGTAATGGATTTGTTGCAATGGGCTAATGTAAGTGGCTTGTGGATAATGTCTGAAGATCGTACTGTAATAATCTAATGAAGTCAATCCAATGAATCCAGGCCTTTGTGAACATGACACAGACACAGAGCATAACACTGAGTCCTCAGCATCAACTCCAGACTTGAGCGGAACTATGTTGTTTTCTCTTTTTTTTATGTCCTCATGAAGCTGCCGAGTGTCCGGAAATAGTGTCTAACACACCACTGGTACGAACCCAAAGTCTGTTGATTTACAATATATTCTATCAACTTTCTCATTTCTTTACTGACGTGCCAGTTTTCTAAGGCACTAAAAGTTTCCTTACTTGTGCATTACGCCTTAAATTTGATGTTAAATTTCGATTACAATGAATATATTTCATATATGTATATATACAATAAATCGCTTGTAGTGTAAGTATTGTGGCATTATTGGGGTTAAAACCCCTGAAAATAATAATACCTTTCTTCGCGTAACTTAAATAAGTTATGGAGAATTTGCATATACCAATGTTATCAAATGAATTCGCTTCCAGTTACCAAAGGCCGGCCCCGCTACTATAAATCATTTTGATCTGTTTCCCTTAAGACAATTAATGCCAGGCGATGTTTAAGTGCTTCATGATTGGGTTATTGGAGTTGAAGAACAGAAGGAGCTCTTCTATTTCAGAGTTTTCTTTTTGCTGTTCAGGTCATTGGGATGCATGTAAGATGCCATGAATTGTTTTGATTCACTGTGTAATATTTCAGCGCCGAAAAACTCTATGATCTATAACTTATTATTTAAGTTATAAAACAATTATTTTTAATTGATGCAACTCTCGGTTGCTGTGTTTACCATGAATAATTTTTTATTTTATTCAGGGCAATCGCGAAATTAAATAATATTCAGGTTGGTTTTGTAAATGTGCATATATAAACCCCGTGCCTTTTAAAGTATTTGTAACAGAGGTGTTGGAGATTTAAAAAAGAAGTTTTCTCCCTTACTCAGCGAAGAAATGGTGATTATTTTTTAAATGACTTTCTTTCTTCTTTATGACGTTGATACCATTTGAGCGTCGATTTTTGAGGCACCAATTGTTTGTTTGTGTGCTATTGGGAATCTAGCGACATATTTAGCATTTCTTTTTTTTTTTTTTCAATTCTATATTTTACTGAGTTACTACTGTAATCATTTCTTTTATTTTTGACCAATATTTATCGATTATGTTTTATTATATATTATCTTACAGTAACAATGGCACAAAAAAAATCTGCTTGCCAGAGATGTGTATAAATAACTTAACAACACACTGAAGAAACATTAGTGTACTTTTGCTACTAGGATATTGAGCTTCTTCAAGTTAAACATATACGTAGGCTTTCAATTCAGTAACAACTTGAAGGTTTTTGCACCTGCATGTTTAAGAAGCTTGATAATATTCAACTTCTTCTAGTACTACTTTAACTGATATAACTTACTACTGAAACAACTTAATGATATTACTTCAACTAGTGGACCCGCAACTCTTTAAGAACTCAGTACAACACAAGACAGTTACTATGCAATGACCATTAGTATGCCCCAATTTATAATTTTTAAACCGTATTTTTCCAGTTTACAAGAAACTTCTATTCTAAACATTTTACTAGCTATGACCTTCTAGAAACTGACCTATGCGACGTTTTTTCTAAACCTCTTTCCCTGATTAAATGATTATAATTAACGTGTGTTTGTTCTGCACCTTCTTTGGCCTGACCCCGGTTTCTGGAAAGAGGTCGAATTAGTTCACAGTATCGATTCATGACAACGACAGAAATCATCAGATTTCTTAAATCAATCCTGCATTTTACAACTTTAAAAAAAAAAGAATACTGCTCTTCAAGTCTCTAGATTCTGTCTATAAATAATCAGCATTTATTAATAGGGTTGTTCTATTCAGAAACGTTTTAATAAAGTTTTCGAAGTTTGTTTGTACTATAATACACTTTCTCCATTTTGCCGATTGTGTTTGATAGTACAGAGATTAAACATTTTGTAAATCCTCTAGCATTTTTTCCCACCTATCGACACAAAAGCATAAACATGTTTTCCGATTGATGCTTTAAGTTTTGTGCTATAGGTGAACAGTGGCCTAGTGAGGAATTCGCCTTTATTTGGGGCCCGGTGGGTTGACCTCTTTGTGGTCCCCTGCATTTATTCATAACATTTAATATTTAATGTAAAAAAAACAATCAAGTGGGTGAGGGGGGTGGTCGAATCCTAGCCACGCCTCCGTAGGTGAACTATTTACTGCGGACTAGTTTCATTTATCATCATTATATTTAATACAAAGCCAGCCCCTCTTATATGTTTATCTAGAAAATAAAATCTCTAAAAATAAAAATAGAAATAGAAAATATACTTTACTTACGTAACTTAAACCAGTGAATTTCGATTAATGTCTACCATATATATCTATATATATACAATTCTAAATTCGCAGATATAAGGAACGAACTTATGTAAAAATGCTTTTGAAACACAAATTTGAAGGTTAATTTTATTAAATAATGAACTCAATAGACTATATTTTGTAATTTCATGTCAAAGTAAAAAAAACTAACTGCGCAAAGTGTAGTTCTTAAAATAAGATCAAGATCTAGATCCTTTCGATCTTCTCTCATGTAAACATGGCCTAGATCGATGGAGTTATAATGCTGTCATATAGTTGGTCAACTTTTTTTTTAGATTCTTAAGTTTGTTTTAGGTCTACAATACATAATGTGTGTATATATATATATATATATATATATATATATTGTAAATAGTATATATTTTTTATAGCATTAAATTTCTACAGAGGTAATCATGTTGCACTTATTTACCAGATTCTTTTATTATTTAAAAAAAAACTAGATAGATGAGATGATACTTCTATTTCTCTTATATTTTCACTTATAATTCTCTTATACTTCCCAAGTACAACACTCTATTCTAATTTGCATTAATCAGTTGCTATAAATAACATAAGCGCAATAAGAAAATTAAGATTTTTATATCAAGCAATAAAAACAATCTCGACCTGAAGACAAGTGAACTATTTATATTAGCATGTTCACAGTCAAAATACATAGTTTTATTGCCAATACCACGAATAAGTTTATGTATCATGACATGTATTATGTCATGTATTATGTCATATATTATGTCATGTTATGTCAATAAATGAACAAGAGTACATAGACTACATGATATAGGTTCAAATCTGAAAAAAGGCTGTGAGACAGACATATGGCTAATGTCATGCATAATGTCATGCATAATGTCATGCATAATGTCATGCATAATGTCATGTATAATGCCATTTATAATGTCATGCGTTATGTCAATTATAATAATAATAGGAAGAAGAAGAAGAAGAATCTTATTAATAAACATGTCCTGTACTTATTCAATAAGTTAAAGTCATACGATACATAAAGCTGGTTCAGCACTAGAAGACTCTACTGCATCCAATTTTAACATTGTCCTCTAATTGACATAACTCTTCATTTGAATTTAAAATCCTAACTAAAAAAAAAAATGCGCTAAAAAATATTGACTGTGGTGGGATGCGTGGTCGAGAGGCCAAGTGCGCTTGATCTTGGCTTGGCTTGGCTACCTAGAAGGGGGCTCGAGGTTCAGAGTTATGTTTACTGAGCGTCTAAAGGCAGCACGGAAAACTAACTCCTAGATACCCTCTCCCCACACTGGTCCACAAATGAGATTGGACCAAAGCGCTCTGAGCATGCTATAAAGTAGCGCTATATAAAAGCTATAATAATAATATTGCAATCATTTTTATTTCACGATGTCGAATTTTCTTGTTTTCACAGACGTATTTTGAGTATGGTACTTTTTGTTTTTAAACTAAAAGATTTTCTACATTTCTTCAGAGGTACAAGGGAGACTAGAACACAATGACAAGAATTTAATAATACGTTTAGAAAAAAAAACACTTTTAAAGTATAGTTCAGATCATGTTTTCCATTCCTGCAATCTAGTTTGCTATGTTATTAGTTTTTCAATTAATGTTAATTACAAAATTGTGTGTGTGTGGCGGGTGGGGGGCGTTGGTTGAGTGGTTAAGCGCTTCCGAACCTGGGGGTCCTTCATTCGAATCTCGGTGAAGAGTGGGATTTTGAATTTCGGGATTTTTAGGGCACCAGTGAGTCCACCAAACTCTTATGGGTACTTGTCTTATCAAATTTAATTGTTTTTTTAGATATATTATTTAAAGATAGTTAGATGAGTTTCTTTATTACTGAAACTGGAGATTTTCTTCTTCTTATAAACTGTCAGGTAGAGTTGAGCCTTCAGCTCTTGGAACTCTAGGCAAGCAAAAGTGAACAAAAGCTCCCTCTCACCGGCCTGAATGAGAACAGTGTACACTGTTCTGTCTGGCGGGTGGATCAGACTCGCGGCAAGAGGCCGCGTACACTAAGTCCCCCGCCATTTTCCTTTTCTAGACCAGGCTAACCATGCGGGACACGCCAATTTATGTAACGGCCCCTTGAGGAACAGCGCCTGGATTGTGACAAGAATTAAGTAGGGCAGTTTCATTGCATGCATTTGGCTGTAGGATAAGCAGCAGAGATACAGATGTAGCAGCAGTACAGTTATGTGAATATTGAAGATATATTATATTAAACATGAGTTCTAAATTACATTGTTATTTCAATGCTGTGCCGATTTTTAGAACTGAAAATTCCATAAATGTAGGGAAATAAAGCATAAAAGCAATAATGGCTGAGCCGTAAAGCGCTTGGCATTCGAACCGAGGTCCCAGGTTCGAATCCTGGTGAAGGCTTCGATTTTTAATTCCAGAGTTTTTGGCGCCTCTTGAGTCCAACCGGCTGTAATGGTTTTCTTTTTTTTTTTTTGTTTTTTTTCATGTTTATCATCCGTTACTATGGATATTATGTATCATATAGGAATTGGTTGTTCTATGAAGTAGTCCTTCAAACATTAAATATTAATTAATTTGCCTTAAGTATCATTGTAAAAGTTTTCGCAAAGACCAGTTTCTGGTGTATTTCTTGATTTTTCGTGTGTGGCTCAAACATTGGGCTCGTGGAACTGGTTTCATCAAGAGAAGGGGCGAAGGTGAGTAACAGTTGGCTTAACCAATGAGCTTTGGGCAGAAAGGAATAATTAGCCTTGGCTTGCAGCTCACCTAGCCAAAGGAAAATAGAATTCAAAACTCTGCAGCTCTGCAGCTCCATGCACGGCAAAGTTTTCTTGTTTCGGCTCTGGTCAAAACTACGGAGCTGAAGACCATTAGACGGTTTTCAGCTTTAATGCTAGAACTCATCCCACCGATGTGCCCTTGAACTGTAGTGTTGCTTAAAGAAATTCGTTTCATAATATCAGATGTAGATTATTGTGAAACAGTTTTTTTAAAACTACTTTAATAGCTGGTAAAATCAACTGTTTTATCTACAGTGTTTTCCGTATTTGGCTTTAATAAGTAAAGAGATCTTGTAAGACGCTCACAAACCACCATCTTCTCTATATGATGTTGAAAAGAGATGTGTGGGCTATTCTGAACTTTATCTTTTGAATTTTTGAAATTTGTTCATACCTTATCTTGTTATCAGTGTGGCATCGTCTCAAATAATCCTCCAGTGTGATCAGTTTTCATATGGTCATAAAAAAGGCACTTAGACAACCGCTTGTTTGACAAGGGAATAAATAATCAACACTATAAAATCTAAGTTTCCTTTTGTTCAACGTTGATTTACGTTTAGCCAAAATTTAGCTATTTAAACTTTTTTTTGCTTGGGAAATCCTTCATAATAATAGCGATTATCATCATCATTATTATTATTTGTTCATCTATTTATAAGAGTATGCAATAGTTACATTAAAGGGGTGTGAAAATTAAAGTCGTGACCTGCTTAAATGAATGCTACTATCCTAAACCCGTGGACATCTCATAGACCCCCAATTTTTTTTTTCATTTCGCCTTGGAAGTCTTCGTAGACTCCTGGGGTCTATATAGACCACTTTGGGAATCACTGGTCTAGAGGTTTAGTCCGCTTAGTGCGTTATCGCTAGGCGGTGTTGTCGTCGCCAGGGTCACTTGTTCGGGCCTTGGTAGGCGCAGTCCCTTATTTTCGTCGCATTTAATTCACTACTCTCTCTCATTTAAAAACTTGGTCCCTGGTGCTGCTGTTTATTAATGTTTGACATGTAGCCCCTTCATCTTTCGAATCACTCTGGCATCATGGCTTTTCTAACTTTTGACTTTAACATTATATACTAATAATGATAATATTTAATTGTGAACGCCATAAAGCAATTTTTGACCTTGCCATGAGGCATTGCCGACAAGGGAAATAACATCTTTGGGGGGGGGGGGGGGGGGGTTATAAATACTATATAAATACTTGGTTTTCTCCCTTGTATGTCTAAATCTGTATTTCCCAAACTTTTTCATTAACGGAACACTTTGCACTTGCTAAGCATTTAGCTGAACACTTGGCTTATTTTTTTTAGATTAATTTACGTGGAGGTCTATTTGTTTATTATTACAGTAGATCCTAAAACACTCATTCAGGCCTTGCGAAACGAGTTACTCGGAACACATTTTGGGAAACACTGGTCTAAATGCAGCTGTCTTCTTACTTTCTTTCTGGTACGTAAAATTTAAAAAAATAATAACAACATGGACTTTAGAGCATGGCCTGATCTTTGAAAAGGATTTAGAAATTTGACTTGGTTTGAATCCAAAGCAGACTTCTATGGCTCAAATGTTATCAGCGTCGCTTATTGAGCACGTATAAAATGTGGTTTTTAAAAAGACAAAAAAAATCTTACTTGCATTATTAATTACGTTATCATATTTGCATTTTAATATGATTCCATTTTTGTAATCTGTTTACTCCTTGTGGTGATAGTACTGTTGATGTTTAGCAATAAAAATATATTGCTACTTTTTAGTGGTGCGGTGTATGATAATGATTCGCTGTACCATAAGGTGTAAGTAAAATGAATCTATTACTTCCCTTTTCAGTTAGGAATTTGACTGCCTCTTTTTAGAAACACATTAGATAAATATTCCATGGTAGTTTAAAATGTTTTGCAACATTTAAAAATTATAATTTTTAAATTATATTTTTAATGTAATCATTACGTTCAAGAAATGCATTACTTGAGATTCTTGCACACACCCAAACAAGTCAATAAGAATAACTAATGATAATAGAATTGTCTTTCTTGTTACGAAAGATAGGCGTATCTAAAGGGTAGGTGAAGGGTAGGGGATATCTTTTATATTCTAACAGTGCGCTATTTTGTTAACGCTACAGAAGACTTCAATAAGCGTTATTTTTAAGATATTCACCATGATTGACATAACGCTCTGTTTTCGTCTCAATATGTCATTTTGAAATAACAATCATGGGTCATTGATCTGTAAGGTGGCTTCGAGCCACTAGGCCGAGCATCCCAATTTCTGGCCAGAGCTCTACGGGAGTCCTTACTAACTGGTTCCCAATCGAAGTTCATCTCAGGTTATGCAATGGTAATTCGATAGTTCAATGTATCTATAGCGCCTGACGTCTATAATGAGCGTGATCATGCTAAGGTCAACTCCTATTGCAGTGATAGGTAGGATGGTAACAAAGTTTATTAAAAGTTTTAATAAGAAATTCTTTTTCTGACGTAATAATAGTTCAGCCTGCAATTTTATTCTTCCATCTCTTACCTGGCACCAGCGGTTCCTTTTTAAACGACCATGTTGAAGGTGACGTAATAGGATGATACTCTCTAATACTGTCTTCCTTGACTGTTGATACTCTCTAACGCTGTCTTCTTTGACTGTTGATACTCTCTAACGCTGTCTTCTTTGACTGTTGATACTCTCTAACGCTGTCTTCTTTGACTGTTGATACTCTCTAACGCTCTCTTCTTTGACTGTTGACGCTTTATGTTCTCACATACGTACGCAGATTCGCGTTTAAATAACCAAATATTATGCAGTAATGTTTTTATAGAATCACAGTATTACTATCGACGGTAAATCAATTTTTATAATTAGTACTTTTGATATTTTTGTTGAGGCTTTACAGCCTTTACTTCATTTATATTCATGTCAATTTTAGATTTGGTTCATTGACAATATTCTGATGAGATTTTTAAATTGTCGTTTAATGGTCTTGGCGTTCATTGCTTCTAATAAGTAAGGGATAAGCTTTGTAATAAATTGGAAAAACGATGTACCATTAGTAGATGGGGGTCAGCAAGAGACAATGTACAGACTATAACAACAAATTTAAATCACTTGCATTTCATTTCATTGCATTTTGTTAGGCTAATGACTACTTTGCAAAGTGATTTGGATACAACGTTTTTGTATGGCAATATAAATGTGAGTGTATAAGATGATCTTCTTCTTATTTCAAGTCTATTAAAAATAACGTTGTGTAAAAGATTTAAAAATGCAAAACAAAAAGGTGTCTAAAACAAAAGATATACATCAGAACAAAGTTGGATGATTTCCATTTTTTTCGCTGCTAAATTGTTTTGATCGACAAAAGTCAACTAGACTTCGTCTTAAGTTTCCAACGTCTGAGAATGTCTACTTAAAAATACGTTCATTAAAAGACGTTCTTCATTATGTCGAAAGTCACATTTTTCTAGGGACTTTCCTCTATCCCTGCAAGTGTCATGGACCAGGTTGTCAGGTGTCAAGGCTCTTTTTCTTCTCCAATATACGTATGTGTACTTCAATGCTGATTACTAAATGTACCCAAGTCCTGGGCAATACTGTAACGACACATATAACAGAATAAAGATTCAGAATGCCAATTCACGGAAATATAACATGTTTATTACATATGCTGTAATATCATACAGGACAGACATTCTGCACAAAACTAATTGCGTCTTCTCCCCTTTCGGGGGCCGCTAAAATGTGCCATTTGCAAGGGGATAAAATAATTGAAATTATACAAAGCATACTAACAAAACAAACTTAGATGATTTCAGTTTCATTCTTTGTATGGTCAGCGTTTTATTATGACAATGTACACGATGTGCTTAATCTTCGACATTGTCATACAGTTGAGTCTAAGACTCCTGAAAGCTTGCTTCCACCTACCTGTCTAAACAAACTTCTCTGGGAAGATTTAAATTATTGCATCCTGATTACCGATGGGTCGAATCCAAATATAAATTCTAATTGTGAGAAGTTGAGCAATATTTTGTATAAAAGGTCCTAAGGGATTTACAAAGAGCAATAGTACAAAGCAAATTATGAAAACAAATTTGATTAATTCTATTTTAATTTTTTATGACTTTGTTCGACAGTTATCTACTTAGCTTAGTGGAGCGTGGTCGAAAGGCCAATACGCTTGAACTATGAAGGGAGCTTGAGGTTCGACACCCGACTCGGGCAGAGTTGTGTTTAAAGGTACCACGGAAAACCTTCTTACAGATTTTTCCACCCCTTCTGGTCCACACACGAAATCGGACCTTAGCGCTCTGAAAGCATGAAAGTAGTGCTATATAAAAGCTACTTTTTTATTTATTTAATGCTATCGGTGCATCATTTTTGTATGACAATGTAAATATAAATTTTGTCATAAATTTTTAAAATGTTTTTAAAAGGATGTTAGGAACATAAGATATACATCAGAACAAAGTTCGACGATTTCCATATTACTCTGTTTATTGCTTTAATTGACAAATGTCAACTAGACTTATTACTAAGGTCCTAACGTCATATAATGACTACATATTACGTGCATATAAGTTCATGCAAAGATAATTTTCGATTTTCAATGTTTCTGGGGGGCTTTCTTCTATCCCCGCCAGAGCAACAGATTTGTTCCTTAGGTGCCCCAACGAGAGTTCTGGTATAAGAATATAAGAAATATAAAACAAGTGGCATAATGTGCCTCATGGTTCTCATTAACCTGTCCCATTTATTTCTTACAGATACGTTTAAAAAAAGGTTTTCTTAATATATATATTGCGTTGCAAACTAATAATGTTGTGCAGCGTTTTATTCTTACTGTGAAAATGTTGGTTTGCAGAATATAAGATAATGTTCTTTGACATTGTCATAAGAGTTTAGGGTTAGTCTCTTGGAACTCTAGGCCCATGAAAGCTTGACTCTGTCCAACTGTAGGAACAAACTTTAGCCTGGGAAAGATCCATGCAGATGTCAATTATTACATCCCTATTAAAATTGGCGCGTTTCCCAAAACGCTATATTAGAAGCGAGGCTAAATGCTAAAACGCACTTTGAAAAAAACTCCATATTGTCTTTCTCTGTACCGCATCAGCCATGCAGGTGTTTGTCATAAAAATTGCCCCTTGAGAAACAGTGTGTAGATCGTAACATGTTTCTTGGGGTTTTCTTTCATCCTTGCCTTTGCTATAGATTCGGTCCTTATGCCCCCCCCCCATAAGGGTGCCACTGTGAGGTTGAGAAGCAATGCAGGGTTTAGATGGTAAGGAATTGAAAACCAGTGACATGAACAGATCTAAACACATAACCGCGAACTATTTTTTAAATTAATAAGAATTGTTTATACAAAAAAAAGTCTGGCTGAGATGGAAGTGACGTAGCAAGTTGAGAAAAGGTCACTTTTGTTCTTGGCCACGCGTTTAAAAACAAAAGTTTTCATTTGATAAATCACTCGTAAAATAACGATGTTATTATACTAAAAAATCTGTGCATTAAGCCAGCAAGTTCAAAGTGCTGTCTGTCTCCAAAACATTTTTATCTCAAAAAAAGAATGGAAAGGCTAAAAAGCCAATAAACTAAGACTTAAACAGCCATAATTGTCATAAATGACTTTGTGTTTGTTACCCAAATTTAAATTCTAACTCTAAGATGTTGTGTATAAATAAAAACAATAAAATGTGCCAATAGTAATTTGGCTTACAAAGAGCAATTGTACAAAGCATACCATCAGAAGACATTTTTATCTCCATTTTATTCTCTATATCAGCAGTTCTCAACCTTTTAAGCTCGGTGACCCCTTTTTACAATTCCTCACTTTGCCGCGACCCTCTCCCACACCTTCACACACACAGCAATAGAAGAGTAGACAAAAACAATCCATATTTTCGATGGTCTTAGGCGACCCCTGACAAATCGTCAATCGACCCCCAAAGGGGTCGCGACCCACAGGTTGAGAACCCCTGCTCTATATGGTTTTGGTTGACAAATGTCTACTAGGCCTTAGTGCTTTATGTGCTGCATTTTCTTAGGATAATAAAAATGTTACAGTATAAAATTATCTTATACTTCTTTGACATTATCATACGAGTTGACTTTAAGATTCTTAAAACTCCAGACCTATGGAAGTTTAAATCCAACTGTCTGTCTACAAAAAAATCAGTTATCTAGAAAAGATCCAAGCTGATATAAATTATTGCATCCCTATTACAGATAGCTTGTATCCTAAGACGTTTGAAGTAAAGGTGAGGCCGAAAGCCGAGCACAGTGGGGAAACTCTCCCACATTCCTTCTCTGTACCACATCAGCCCTGCAGTTGTTCGCCATACAAAGCGGCCCCTTGAATAACAATATGCCGACTGTGATATTTTTCTATAGGCTTTCTTCTATCCCTTCAAGTGCAATGGACTTGGTCCTTAGGTACCCCAACGAAGGGTTCTCATTTCTTCCCTATTGCGCCAATCTTCTCCTCTTACAACCGTTTCCACTTGATTGCCACGATAAGGCTTAGAAGCAATGCCTTGGTAAAAGATTATAAGAAAAATAAACACGTGACATGAATTGCTCGCAAGTCCTAATTCACCCACCTCTGATGTAAGCGTGAACTAAAATGGTAACTACATTTTTTTTTTTTTTTGGTAAAATAAACGTTTCACGGTATTATGATTGTGTTGTTAACAAATCAACACAATATTTTTATACTAATGATACTGTGTATTAAGCCAGCTAGTTTACACTGCTGTCTATCTACAAAACCTTACTTTTCATAAAAACTGCTAAAGGTGTTAATGCATACACATTTGTGCTTTCTCTAAACCCAGTAAGTTAAATATTATGATACTGAAAACCATGGTTTATGTCAAAAAGATGTTAACAATGTTTTCAGCTCCTAAGCACTATAAGGAAACAATCACTGCATCCTAGCTCAATATTTGAACTATATATGTTTTATAAAGAGATCCGTTCATGTTTTGATTACTTATGTTCATTATGTTTTTTAACATGGATAGTCCTAATGGCCTCTTGGTTTCACTGTTTTAGAAAAAGCAGAAAAAAAGGTTCCGTATAGTTAATGTGGTTAAATTTATTATTACTATCCGAACAGAAGAAATATATACATATTATTTACTCTGACATCAATAAAATAATAATTTTTATTCCTATACTCAAGAAGATTTACGTTTGTTGTGAGTCTGGCGTAGAAACCGAGTTATTTATACAAACATCTAAATCGCGACAGGGCTAAAGCCACATAAGACCAATACACGGTTCAAGCGTTAACAGTCGGGCCTCCAGAATCGCCCTAGACAACGACCAGTTGAAGCAGGCGACAGCACACTGCTAGCGTCTTGTGGCATCCAATTCAAACTTTATATGACTCTGCTTGATACATTTATCAAAAATATTATCAAAACAAAACTTGATGATTTCCATTTCAAGCTTTCTGTGCGGTTTCTTTGGCAGCTGCCTACTTAGATAAATCCTTTGGGGCAGCGTTTTTGTATGACAATGTAAATACGAGTGTAGAAACTCTGCATTGGTTAAGTCTCTATCTAAAACTCAGCATTTGTTAAGTCTCTATCTAAAACTCTGCATTGGTTAAATTTCTATCTAAAACTCTGCATTGAGTAATCTCTATCTAAAACTCTGCATTGGTTAAATCTCTATCTAAAATTCTGCATTGATTAAATCTATCTAAAACTCTGCATTGGTTAAGTCTCTATCTAAGACTCTGCATTTGTTAAGTCTCTATCTAAAACTCCGCATTGGTTAAGTGTCTATCTAAAACTCTGCACTGGTTAAGTGTCTGTTTAAAACTTTACATTGGTTAAGTCTCTATCTTAAATTCTGCATTGGTTAAATCTCTATCTAAAACTTTGCACTGGTTAAATCTCTATCTAAAATTCTTCATTGGTTAAGTCTCTATCTTAAACTCTGTCTTGGTGTGACGACCAGCGTGTATTGCTTGTATGTGTGGTTTGTTTGGTATCTAGGGTATGATTGTTTGAATGTGCAACTCATTGGGTTATCAAAGATAAATCGGAAACAGTCACGCAACAAACAGACAATAAAGAAAGATACATAATTAATGATTCGACAGATATTATTGACATATTGTTGATTGCATCATATCTCTTACTAATATTATACTTTTTCTTTTATTTCTGAATACGAATGGATCAATAAATAAATCAAATTTAGAACATTTCTTCAAATATACACTTTCATCCCTTTATAAACTAACCATTTTTTTTCCAATGCGGGGCAATTTTATGAGCCGACCTTTGTTCTTACATATACATAGAAAAATAATCTTTGTTTTTTCTGGTACAAAGATGTCATAACAAATCAATCAGCGGTGCATTATGCTTTATACTCGCTTGTTGTCTCTTGGTCCAATTAAGCTTTGTTACGATTGAGTCAAGTATAATTATCACCCTTGCTCTCTTCGGTATTGCAGGTAAAGATAGGTTGTCAATATACGAATGAAACTGAACATTTCACTCGATTAAACTTGTCTGATTCTACAGTAAATCGTCGGTTAAATTTGATTTCCAGGTATCCAACGTTGTCGGTTGGTTTAGAAACTATTTCTCATTAACCCCAACAAGGGATCGCTTTTTCTAGGGCTCACACGGGATCTACTCGGTGATCCCCTTCAATATTTCATTTAAGACAGTCAATCTTAATTACATCGTGATTATACAACGTAAACGGGCCTTCTATGCTTGCTAAAAAAGAGTTTAGTGTTTAGAGCAGGGAGGGAAGGGGGAGACTTACCACCGAGGGCTAAAGCACTTGGCCTCCAAACTGAGCTGTCATGAGTTTGCATCCCGGTGGAAACTGAAAACTTTGCACGATTATGCATTGTACCTAAAATTAAACGAATACTAAATATATATTTAAAAAAAACACAACAACCAATTAGTTAATTTAATATTGATATTTAATTTTGTTTGCTATCGAAAAAAAAATCTTACAATATTTAGAGATTGTAACTGTAGAGTTGTTCCCCTTAGATAAGCCTTGTTTTTTTTATTTTTTATTTCTTTGTTCTATATTTCTTTACGTCATTTTTTTCTAATGACGTCATCGCTGTTCTTCCGGCTTGGCACTTGTCGTCTTGATTGGTACGCAGTTGGGCTAGACAGCCCTGTGAGAAGTTTTCGCTTGTCGTAAAACTGAACTTGGTAGCTACTGGACATCTTAGTTTTACTGCCTTGGACTTGTTTCTGGTAGGACATTTTTTAGGGTAAATTTTATTTTGTATTTGAACATATAGGTCTATTTCATCATTTCACAAAGCTTATATTAACTCATATTATTTGTCTGGTAAAGAGATTGTACACGTTATATATCGGATGAAGTCATAACTTTGCAAAGCTATTCGTTGTCGTAGACAATACTTGAATCAGTAAAAAAAACAACAACAATTTATCAATTACTAACTAGCAATTTATTATTTTGCTTGATACCAAGCAAAGTATATTAATTTTTCAGTATTTGGCATTCACCAAATAGAGCTAAATGTGTAGGGTTTTGGCCCCATAGATAAATGTACACGTTATTTTTTCACATTCACATTCATCAAGGTTAAAATTTAAACAATTATTTATTTTAATTAACAAAGCATAAATCAATTAAAAATAAATAAGCTGTCCATCAATTTCTGTATAAAATTAGTTTTGTTCAATATGAAAAATAAATGCAATAACTACTAAATTATAGAGAGATATTTGTAATTTTGGAGTTCTTCCCCTTAGATAAGCCCTAAGCTTTGTTTTATTTAAAAAAAACAACATATATTTGGCATGTTTATGTGTAAAGTCGCTTCTTATTTTGACGTCTAGGTTTACACACTTGTGTTATTTCAGTTGGTTTGTTTTCAAAGATTGTCATTGCAAGTATTTTATTATCAAAGCAGATACTAGTATTTAGTTTTACTAATGTGTTCATAATGAGGTGCCAATATTATAGTCTATAAATATTGGCTTTGTCAGTGTAACTATATATTACCCTTCGATTGGTGCCGCACTGACGGAATCTAATGACTCTATCGTGTTGATTTTCAAAACCAGGTCTAAAATGATACTTGCTTTACATTTCTTTCTAAAGTATAATATTTGTCCAGAAATCAATTAAATAATATTTGCATACATTGTTAATAGGTGTGTGTAAATTAATGATTCGTCTAGCAATGTTTCATCTGTCTACAAAAGGGACATATTTAAAAGCCCTAAACACAATTCAGTTGCACCGTTCTGTACGTAACTCTCTGTCGGACGTGACATATAATGTCACACTTTTTTTTTAACAGTTATTTTGTCCAATAACATCGGTTTGTGCATGCTGAAGATATAAGCTACTGTAATCTTCAAGCCAGTGGCGTAGCAAGGGAGGGAGGGTCGAGGGGTCCAATATTTAAAATTCCCCAAATAAAAGTCCAATTTTGTTTATATGAAATATTAAGCCAATGCCTTGTTATCTTGCTATCCATGTTGTTATGTAAATTAGTGACCATATTGCATGTATTCCACACATTAGACTTTTATATTTATTAAGTACATTGTCTCATGTCAAGATTTCGAATGTCAATGCAGTGGCCCCTAAAGAGACCATGCCCCCCGAGCCTCCATTGCTTTAAGCTGGGCATCAGATAACAGCAAAAATAAAATATAATTGGCTGGCAAGGAGGAAGAACTACACAATACTGTGAAGAGTTGAAAGCTGAGCTGGTTTGGTCATATTGTAAGACAGGACTCAATATCACAAGTTATTCTTCAAGGTACAGTAGAGACAGCATGAAAAAAAGTGTGTCCAAAGAAAAGCTGGCTGGTTGATGTAAAAATCTGGACCGGAATTTTTGTCCTGATATCCTAGTAAAACCAGCTTCTGGCCGGGAAGAGTGGAGGAATTACGAGAACTGTCACAGCACCCCAATGGCAAAAGGTCAAGGGACAGATGAGATGAGAGTCTTCAAGCATTATTACATGTTTTAAGTCTTTCTCGGGACAAACTTTTAGATTGTGGGAAAGCGTGGTCTAGAGGCTAAGTACGCTTTAACTTGGCTTGTCTTGGCTACCTATGAAGGGGTCTCGAGGTTCGACACCCGACTCGAGCAGAGATGTGTTTACTGAGCGCCTAAAGGCAGCACGGAAAACCAACTCTTAGATACCCCCTCCCTCCCCACTGGTCCACAACTGAGATTGAACCATAGCGCTCTGAGCATGCTATAAGCATGAAAGTAGCACTCTATAAAATCGACAATTATTATTGTATCATTTCTTCTTACATACTATTTAAACCTCTTCAAGAGTTTTAGTATTTGAAAATATGCTTAATTACGATGTTAATATGTTATGTTAATATTCCCACTTTCTTAGAACAAGGCAGAATCGTTTAATATTACACTTTTTAGTAATATCAACAAATATAATACAATGTTTTACCTGTTTGACAATGTCATTGTTTAACTCGCTAGAGTCATCCCATTCTTACGCTTTAATGTGGTCTCATCCCCAAAGGAAAATCCTGTATATCTTGTATATACTGTATTTTAAAAAAATTTTCTTCTTAAGACTCTTTATCTGTGAATAGGATCTTAAGTAATCCTGCTACCTGAAGGCAAAGTCTTTTCCTTCGTTGTTAACCTCAAGCTTTAAAACTAAATGATTTGCATACGGCAGTTTCTTCGACGAAAAAAAATAAAAGAGTGGAAACTATTTGAAGTTAGAACAAAATTGTATGTAAAAAAAAGCCAGCCCAATAAACTTTACATAAGTTGATTCATTACAGTATCAAATTTTTTTTTAAGATTCATACATTTGAAATATACCTCATGCATTTGCGATAATTAGAAAAAAATTCGTCAAAACTTCCGCCATTTCAAAGAAACGGTGGTATATATATATACATGATTGTTTAAAATCTATGGTGCCAAATGGCAACATAGAGGTATGTTTACGGTACACTGTTACATGGCCATTTTTATAATATTTTGTTTCTTGTCTGTGTGGTTGTTTTTTTTTAAGTGTTTGAGCTTCTTGAATACTAAACATATACTTTATAACTGTAAATATAATATTTAATGCCCCTCCTACGTTCTGTTTCCTCCTTGTATCCCCCCCCCCCGCCCACTCCTCTTTCATTAGACATTTTACAAAATAAAATGTAATTCCTTCTCTGTAGTGTCTACTGGTGCTAAAACTCTAATAGAGAACAAAGCATCTTGGTCTTCTCTCTCTTTGTCTATCTCTCTATTTCTCAGCCACTTCCTATCTTCTCTGCTTCTCTCCCACTTTTTTTTCTCTTTTATTTCTCCCTTTCCTTCTTTTTACAAAGCTTTTATCAACTCTGTCTGTCTGTCTGTTTGTCTGTCAGGTACACATCTTATACACGTTTTTATATTTACATGAAAGTTTAGCTAAATGACGATAACTAATTTCAGTTGTTCGAATGTAAAGCAAAGCCTTTAATGTAAATAAAAACAACTTTAATGTAAATAAAAACAACTTTAATGTAAAGAAAAACAACTTTAATGACTTGACCTCACCTAGTTTACCCAGGTTTATTAAGCCTTGGTTTATTTCACTATTATCTGGGTTGACAAACATCTCAACTTGACACGTGTTGTCAGTAAAATTAAGAGATGAACTGAAAGAGAATTAAATGCATCTCACTCTCTCTATATCTTTTTTTTTTCTCTCTCTCTCTTTTTATTGCTAAATGGTAGTACAATTCACACAATACAAACAAATAGTGTCACATTGTGGGGGTGTTATCTAAGTGCCTAATCTACCATCCATTAGCATTTTTTTTTTTTTTACACCTGCCTCATACTCAAATAGAAGTTTTCTGTCGTTAGGACTGACGTTTTTTTCTTTTGCTAATAAAACTTTTAAAACCTTTCTTTAAATCCTAGGGGTTTCTTTTTCAACAAATAAAGACACTCACAAAAAAAAAGTATGAAAATGCCTGAAACAATTGTAATAAATAAAATATAATAATCAGTTAAACTGTAATATTTAACAAAAAAATGTATAACTTATTTAAATTGTTTTAAAAAAATGATATTAACGAAATAATTTTCTTACAATTGGTTCTCCAGCTTATTTTTTTGTGCATTCAATCTTTCTGATTCCATTCAGAATTATTTATGTTTGTGATTATTTTATTAAATTTAACCAATTTGAGTGAAATTCTTTCTTAAAGTCAGCTAAATGTGGCCATAAATGAAATGCAAGTATTAATACTAAAAATAACATAACATTGATTACAAGGTAAAACGTAACCATGATTGATATAAGGTTTAACAGACAGGAATAAGCCAAAGCCATTGTAAGAAGGAATTAGATAACGACAATGAAAAGAATCCAGCTGATAACCACATCGATGAGGTAATATTCGTAACAATACTATTTTGTAGAAATGGTTTACTGTAACCGAACATCTCACGCCAGCTAGAGATGAGCACAATACAGGCGCAACTGTTACTATTATGAAATATGCCGAGGAAGTTTAATAAGTATGGTATTAATAAGTATGCGTTAATAAATTACAATTAATAAATATTAATTGCGAAATGGTGCCAGTCAGTCTTATAGCAGGGCCAGTCAGTCTTGTAGCAGGGCCAGTAGTCTTGTAGCAGGGCCAGTCAGTCTTATAGCAGGGCCAGTCAGTCTTATAGCAGGGCCAGAAAGTCTTGTAGCAGGGCCAGTCAGTCTTGTAGCAGGGCCAGTCAGTCTTGTAGCAGGGCCAGTCAGTCTTGTAGCAGGGCCAGTCAGTCTTGTAGCAGGGCCAGTCAGTCTTGTAGCAGGGCCAGTCAGTCTTGTAGCAGGGCCAATCAGTGTTATAGCAGGGCCAGACAGTCAGTCTTGTAACAGAGCCAGTCATCTTATAGCAGGGCCTGTCAATCTTGTAGCAAGCTAAGGCAGTCTTGTAGCAGGGCTAGTCAGTCTTTTAGCAGGGCTAGTCAGTCTTATAGCAGGGCCAGTCAGTGTTATAGCAAGGTCAGACAGTCAATCTTGTAGCAGGGCCAGTTAGTCTTATAGCAGGGCCAGTCAGTCTTGTAGCAGGGCCAGTCAGTCTTATAGCAGGGCCAGTCAGTCTTGCAGCAGGGCCCGTCAGTCTTGTAGCAGGGCCAGTCAATCTTGTAGCTGGGCCAGTCAGTCTTGTAGCAGGGCCAGTCAGTCTTGTAGCAGGGCCAGTCAGTCTTATAGCAGGGCCAGTCAGTCTTGTAGCAGGGCCAGTCAGTCTTGTAGCTGGGCCAGTTAGTCTTGCTGCATTGGGCTCAGCGTTCCTTCTTCTGCAAATCAAAGTTAGAACTATGAAAAGACTTTTATTTTTATCTTATCAAATTCTTCCAAAAAGACTTCCTTGAATGTTGAGAATTTAAAACAATGACCAAAAAAAAATGCTACAAGGCTTGCACCAAATGTGGTACATAATTGTATGTATAGTCATTAGTTAGACTACAATTTTTCTTGGAAAGCACAATACAAAAGATTTTGCTATGATAAATGGGGTGCGAAAGTGAAGTGGAATCGACTTTGCAAATGTAATCGACTTTGCAAATGTAATCGACTTTGCAAATGTAATCGACTTTGCAAATGTAATCGACTTTGCAAATGTAATTGACTTTGCAAATGTAATAGACTTTGCAAATAGACCTTGCAATCGCATTAGACTTTGCAAACGTAATTAATGTTGCACCATAGCATTCAAATCTTTATTTTATTTTATAAGTTGCAATGTCTGTAAATATTCTATTCTGTTTACTTATCTGAGAAAAAATGTTTTCTTAAAATATGATAAGCGTGGCCATCAATGAAAAAAAAATGAACAACAAGAAATGAACTAATCTATATCTACCTATAAAAAAATGTGACATTAATGTTTGAAAAACAAAGCATACCACATTTGTGTAATTTTGTGTGAGTTAGCCCCCCTCACCAGTGCTGTGCTTCAATAAGGCGCTCTTGTCTACCCTAATGTCTGTTTGAATGTCTAGCTCTATGTTAAGAACAGTCTGTTGTTTTGCATTGGGTTTAACACACCTTCTCTTGCAAGTCAAAGTTAGACCTCTTAAAACTCTGCTTTCTACCTTTTTGAATTCTTCCCTTAACATTGCACATGAGTGTAGGTATAATAATTCGTGGGTCTTTATTATTTTAAACAAATAATAAAGATTTCCCTTAGGATAAATCGGCTCAGAAAAAATAATAAGACATTCAGACTTTTATGACAAATTTAATGCCTCGTATTTCTTGGCATTCAAGTCTGTTTTATTCCTTTTATAAGTCGATATATCTGTGATTATTTCATACAGTCTACTTATCTAGGTATAATGCATTCTTAAAATATGATAACAGTGGCCATAAATAAAAATAAGCAGCAACAAAAATTGAACTATCTATATCTACATTTTAAAAATTTGACTAAAAATAGATATGGAAAATAAAGTATACCACATTATGTAATTTTGTTAGAACATGACCCGTACCGTAACTTGCGTTGTACTTCAAGATTAACATAATACATATCTTATTATATCTACTTCTTTTTGAATATATACCATAAGACAAGGCCAGATTGTCAAATTGCAAGAAACTTCCGACCAAGAATAATTTCAACGATGATGGCAGGCAACAATGTTCCGGGTAATACCAGAACACTTAGTGTCAATATGTAACCTCAACACTGAAACCCTTATAGAAACAAATAACAGAGATTCAAACGTCTACCAAAACCAAAGAATCCGTAAAAAAAAAAATATCTTTACAATATGAAATAAAATTTATCCTAAACAGGGGGTCAAAGGGTCCTCTGAGAATAGATCCAAGGTAATAGCTAAGGCTGTTCACACGTAAAGCAAAAGGAATAATTAAGGACCACAAAAAGTACAGCTTGTCTATCAAGACCAAGATGGCGAAAAGGCACCAAAGAAGAAATTTGACGTCACATCAAATGATGACAAAACGACAAGGGAAAAAAAATACTAAAGTTAAAATGACACACATGACGTCATCGCCTACAGAAGAAAGCGACGCTGTTTTGATTGCATACATTTTTACAAACATGCTCCACAACAAAACTAACTGTGACAGCATATTCGTCTGTTCCAATGTGGGACAACTCTTTAGCAGGACCAGTCTGTCTTTTCTGCTTTAATCTCAACATTACTTCTCCTGCGAACCTAAAGTCATATTATATCTACCTCTCTATTTGAGAAATGTTAATATAAATACGTATAATGAAGTATCGCACAATTTGTGCTATATTTTGAGTTAGGCAGTCTCTCACCTGCGCTATGCTGCAAAAAGAAGTCGTCTCTCTTGTTGCATCTTTGTCTCTTGGAATGCATTGTATGGTCAAGCTGTCGTAGTGCATGTTCGACTGTCTGTCGTATTGCATTTAGTTCAAAGTTCCTTCATCAAGTCAATATATCTTTATATCTCTGTTTGCGTAACTTTGTAACAAACATATGAAAATTAAAGAACACCTCACTTGTGTTTTATTTTATTAAGAGTCTGCCCCCCCCCCCCCCCCCCCCACGTTACCTGCCCTATACTTCAAAAAGAAGTTGTTTTCAATGTAAACTAACTATATGGCAGTGTCAGTTTGTCGTATTGCATTAAGTTCCATGTTCCTTCTTCTGCAAGTCAAAACTAGAACTTTTGAAAATTCTGTTCTTTGACCTGGTTGAATTTGTTCGCTGATATCTTACTAAAATCCTGTGAGGATTAATAAACAAATGAAAATAAAAAAAAACTTTACAAAACGTACACCAAGTATGAGACATGATTGTATATTTAATAATTAGTAGAAAATTAATATTTGAAAAAGATTTCTTAGCAGTTCATGAGGTATGCAAAAAAATATATGAACCAGAAAAAAAAACGACAAATTTTGCAGATTTCAATGTTTTGGTATTCAAATTTTTCTGATTCCTTAATTCATCTGTTTTTTTTTTTTTTATTTAATTGACTAAATTGAGTGCCAT